>OX352316.1:21348574-21948574 GCA_947086415.1 Pammene aurita
CATATCACACCTGAAATTTGAGAAAATCTAAAATACAGAGTAATTTTTTTCGTAATAAAAAAAGGCAGCGCAGAGCCAGGAACTGCGTGGTTTTGTACGTAACCGAGCATAAGCTATCGTTTGAGAATAAAAACAAGCCCCAAATTCCTGAAAATATATCAGCATATCACATCTTAAATTTGAGAAAATCGAAATTTCAGGCTTATTTTTTTCATAGAACATAAGTACACTCAGAGCCAGGAACTACGCGGTTTTGTACGTAACCAAGCATGCGGTATCGTTTGAGACCAAAAACAAGCCTAGAACTCCTGAAAATATATCAGCATATCACACCTGAAATATGAGAAAATCGATATTTCAGACTTATTTTTTCGCAGAACATAAGTAAACTCAGAGCCAGGAACTCCGCGGTTTTGGACGTAACCAAGCTTGAGCTATCATTTGAGAACAATAACAAGCCAAGAACTCCTGAAAATATATCAGCATATCACACCTGAAGTTAGAGAAAATTTAAATTTTTAGAATAAAATTTGTTTGGTAATAAAAAAGGCAGAACAGAGACGGGAACATCGCGGTTTTGGACGACACCAATCTTGTGCTATCATTTGAGACCAATATCAAGCCAAGAACTCCTGAAAATATATCAGCATATCATACCTAAAATTTGAGAAAATCTAAATTTCAGAATTAATTTTTTTCGTTACAAAAAAGGCAGCACAGAGACGGGAACTCCGCGGTTTTGAACTAATCTAAACATGAGCTATCATTTAAGACTAAAAACAAGCCTAAAACTCCTGAAAGTTACCTGAAGTTAAAGAAAATTAAAATTTTCAGTGTAAAATTTTTTCGTAATAAAATAGGCAGCACAGAGATGGGAACTCCGCGGTTTTAGACGAAACCCAGCTTGAGCTATCATTTGAGACCAATAATAAGCCAAGAACTCCTGAAAATATATCAGCATATGACACTTAAAATTTGAGAAAATCGAAATTTCAGAGTTAATTTTTTTCGTTACAAAAAAGGCAGCACAGAGACGGGAACTCAACGGTTTTGAATTAATTTAAGCATAAGCTATCATTTAAGACTAAAAGCAAGCCTAGAACTCCTGAAAATATATCAGCATATCGCACCTGAAGTTTGAGAAATTTTAAATTTTAAGATTAAAATTTTTTCGTAATAAAAAAGGCAGCACAGAGACAGGAACTCCGCGGTTTTGAACGAAACCAAGCTTGAGCTATCATTTGAGACCAATCACAAGCCAAGAACTCCTGAAAATATATCAGCATATCACACCTAAAATTTGAGAAAATCGAAATTTCAGAGTTAATTTTTTTCGTTACAAAAAAGGCTGCACAGAGACGAGAACTCCGCGGTTTTGAACTAATCTAAGCATGATCTATCATTTAAGACTAAAAACAATCCTAGAACTCCTGAAAATATCTCAGCATATCAAACCTGAAGTTTGAGAAAATTCAAATTTTAGATGTAAGAGGTTTTTTCGTTACAAAAAGGCAGCACAGAGACGGAAACTCCGAGGTTTTGTACTAATCTAAGCATGAGCTATCATTTAAGAAAAAAAACAAGCCTGGAACTCCTGAAAATATATCAGCATATCACACCTGAAATTTGAGAAAATCTAAAATACAGAGTAATTTTTTTCGTAATAAAAAAAGGCAGCGCAGAGCCAGGAACTGCGTGGTTTTGTACGTAACCGAGTATAAGCTATCGTTTGAGAATAAAAACAAGCCCCAAATTCCTGAAAATATATCAGCATATCACATCTTAAATTTGAGAAAATCGAAATTTCAGGCTTATTTTTTTCATAGAACATAAGTACACTCAGAGCCAGGAACTACGCGGTTTTGTAAGTAACCAAGCATGAGGTATCGTTTGAGACCAATAACAAGCCAAGAACCTTTGAAAATATATCAGCACATCACACCTAAAGTTTGAGAAAATCGAAATTTCAGATTTAATTTTTTTCTTTACAAAAAAGGCTGCACAGAGACGGGAACTCCGCGGTTTTGAACTAGTCTAAGCACGAGTTATCATTTGAGACCAATAGTAAGTCAAGAACTCCTGAAAATATATCAGCATATCACACCTAAATTTTGAGAAAATCAAAATTTCAGAGTTAATTTTTTTCGTTACAAAAAAGGCAGCACAGAGACGGGAACTCAACGGTTTTGAACTAATCTAAGCATGATCTATCATTTAAGACTAAAAACAATCCTAGAACTCCTGAAAATATCTCAGCATATCACACCTGAAGTTTGAGAAAATTGAAATTTTTAGAGTAAAATTTTTTCGTAATAAAAAAGGCGGCACCGAGATGTGAACTCCGGGTTTTTGCACTAAGCTAAGCATCAGCTATCATTTAAAACCAAAAATAAGCCTAGAACTCTTGAAAATATATCAGCATATCACACCTGATGTTCGAGAAAATCTAAATTTCAGGGTAAATTTTTTCGTAATAAAAAAGGCAGCGCAGAGCCTGGAACTGCGTGGTTTTGTACGTAACCAAGCATTCGCTATCGTTTAAGACCAAAAACAAGCCTAGAACTCCTGAAAATATATCAGCATATCACACCTGAAATTTGAGAAAATCTAAATTACAGAGTAATTTTTTTCGTAATAAAAAAGGCAACGCAAAGCCTGGAACTGCGTGGTTTTGTACGTAACCGAGCATTCGCTATCGTTTAAGACCAAAAGCAAGCCTAGAACTCCTGAAAATATATCAGCATATCACACCTGAAATATGAGAAAATCGATATTTCAAACTTATTTTTTCGCAGAACATAAGTGAACTCAGAGCCAGGAACTCCGTGGTTTTGGAGGAAACCAAGCTTAAGCTATCATTTGAGACCAATAACAAGCCAATAACTCCTGAAAATATATCAGTATATCACACCTGAAATTTGAGAAAACTTAAATTTTCAGAATAAAAATTTTTTGGTAATAAAAAAGGCAGCACAGAGACGGGAACTTCGCGGTTTTCGACGAAACCAAGCTCGTGCTATCATTTGAGACCAATAACAAGCCAAGAACCTTTGAAAATATATCAGCACATCACACCTAAAGTTTGAGAAAATCGAAATTTCAGATTTAATTTTTTTCTTTACAAAAAAGGCTGCACAGAGACGGGAACTCTGCGGTTTTGAACTAGTCTAAGCACGAGTTATCATTTGAGACCAATAATAAGCCAAGAACTCCTGAAAATATATCAGCATATCACACTTAAAATTTGAGAAAATCGAAATTTCAGAGTTAATTTTTTTCGTTACAAAAAAGGCAGCACAGAGACGGGAACTCAACGGTTTTGAATTAATCTAAGCATAAGCTATCATTTAAGACTAAAAGCAAGCCTAGAACTCCTGAAAATATACCAGCATATCGCACCTGAAGTTTGAGAAATTTTAAATTTTAAGATTAAAATTTTTTCGTAATAAAAAAGGCAGCGCAGAGACAGGAACTCCGCGGTTTTGAACGAAACCAAGCTTGAGCTATCATTTGAGACCAATCACAAGCCAAGAACTCCTGAAAATATATCAGCATATCACACCTAAAATTTGAGAAAATCGAAATTTCAGAGTTAATTTTTTTCGTTACAAAAAAGGCTGCACAGAGACGAGAACTCCGCGGTTTTGAACTAATCTAAGCATGATCTATCATTTAAGACTAAAAACAATCCTAGAACTCCTGAAAATATCTCAGCATATCAAACCTGAAGTTTGAGAAAATTCAAATTTTAGATGTAAGAGGTTTTTTCGTTACAAAAAGGCAGCACAGAGACGGAAACTCCAAGGTTTTGTACTAATCTAAGCATGAGCTATCATTTAAGAAAAAAAACAAGCCTGGAACTCCTGAAAATATATCAGCATATCACACCTGAAATTTGAGAAAATCTAAAATACAGAGTAATTTTTTTCGTAATAAAAAAAGGCAGCGCAGAGCCAGGAACTGCGTGGTTTTGTACGTAACCGAGCATAAGCTATCGTTTGAGAATAAAAACAAGCCCCAAATTCCTGAAAATATATCAGCATATCACATCTTAAATTTGAGAAAATCGAAATTTCAGGCTTATTTTTTTCATAGAACATAAGTACACTCAGAGCCAGGAACTACGCGGTTTTGTAAGTAACCAAGCATGAGGTATCGTTTGAGACCAAAAACAAGCCTATAACTCCTGAAAATATATCAGCATATCACACCTGAAATATGAGAAAATCGATATTTCAGACTTATTTTTTCGCAGAACATAAGTAAACTCAGAGCCAGGAACTCCGCGGTTTTGGACGAAACCAAGCTTAAGCTATCATTTGAGAACAATAACAAGCCAAGAACTCCTGAAAATATATCAGTATATCACACCTGAAATTTGAGAAAACTTAAATTTTCAGAATAAAAATTTTTTGGTAATAAAAAAGGCAGCACAGAAACGGGAACTTCGCGGTTTTCGACGAAAGCAAGCTCGTGCTATCATTTGAGACCAATAACAAGCCAAGAACCTTTGAAAATATATCAGCACATCACACCTAAAGTTTGAGAAAATCGAAATTTCAGATTTAATTTTTTTCTTTACAAAAAAGGCTGCACAGAGACGGGAACTCCGCGGTTTTGAACTAGTCTAAGCACGAGTTATCATTTGAGACCAATAGTAAGTCAAGAACTCCTGAAAATATATCAGCATATCACACCTAAATTTTGAGAAAATCAAAATTTCAGAGTTAATTTTTTTCGTTACAAAAAAGGCAGCACAGAGACGGGAACTCAACGGTTTTGAACTAATCTAAGCATGATCTATCATTTAAGACTAAAAACAATCCTAGAACTCCTGAAAATATCTCAGCATATCACACCTGAAGTTTGAGAAAATTGAAATTTTTAGAGTAAAATTTTTTCGTAATAAAAAAGGCGGCACCGAGATGTGAACTCCGGGTTTTTGCACTAAGCTAAGCATCAGCTATCATTTAAAACCAAAAATAAGCCTAGAACTCTTGAAAATATATCAGCATATCACACCTGATGTTCGAGAAAATCTAAATTTCAGGGTAAATTTTTTCGTAATAAAAAAGGCAGCGCAGAGCCTGGAACTGCGTGGTTTTGTACGTAACCAAGCATTTGCTATCGTTTAAGACCAAAAACAAGCCTAGAACTCCTGAAAATATATCAGCATATCACACCTGAAATTTGAGAAAATCTAAATTACAGAGTAATTTTTTTCGTAATAAAAAAGGCAACGCAAAGCCTGGAACTGCGTGGTTTTGTACGTAACCGAGCATTCGCTATCGTTTAAGACCAAAAGCAAGCCTAGAACTCCTGAAAATATATCAGCATATCACACCTGAAATATGAGAAAATCGATATTTCAAACTTATTTTTTCGCAGAACATAAGTAAACTCAGAGCCAGGAACTCCGTGGTTTTGGAGGAAACCAAGCTTAAGCTATCATTTGAGACCAATAACAAGCCAATAACTCCTGAAAATATATCAGTATATCACACCTGAAATTTGAGAAAACTTTAATTTTCAGAATAAAAATTTTTTGGTAATAAAAAAGGCAGCACAGAGACGGGAACTTCGCGGTTTTCGACGAAACCAAGCTCGTGCTATCATTTGAGACCAATAACAAGCCAAGAACCTTTGAAAATATATCAGCACATCACACCTAAAGTTTGAGAAAATCGAAATTTCAGATTTAATTTTTTTCTTTACAAAAAAGGCTGCACAGAGACGGGATCTCTGCGGTTTTGAACTAGTCTAAGCACGAGTTATCATTTGAGACCAATAGTAAGTCAAGAACTCCTGAAAATATATCAGCATATCACACCTAAATTTTGAGAAAATCAAAATTTCAGAGTTAATTTTTTTCGTTACAAAAAAGGCAGCACAGAGACGGGAACTCAACGGTTTTGAACTAATCTAAGCATGAGCTATCATTTAAGACTGAAAACAAGCCTAGAACTCCTGAAAATATATCAGCATATCACACCTGAAATTTGAGAAAATTTAAATTTTCAGATTAAAATCTTTTCGTAATAAAAAAGGCAGCACAGAGACAGGAACTCGGCGGTTTTGAACGAAACCAAGCTTGAGCTATCATTTGAGACCAATCACAAGCCAAGAACTACTGTTAATATATCAGCATATCACACCTAAAGTTTGAGAAAATCGAAATTTCAGAGTTAATTATTTTCGTTACAAAAAAGGCAGCACCGAGATTTGAACTCCGGGTTTTTGCACTAAGCTAAGCACGAGCTATCATTTAAGACCAAAAATAAGCCTAGAACTCTTGAAAATATATCAGCATATCCACACCTGATGTTCGAGAAAATCTAAATTTCAGAGTAAATTTTTTCGTAATAAAAAAGGCAGCGTAGAGCCTGGAACTGCGTGGTTTTGTACGTAACCGAGCATTAGCTATCGTTTAAGACCAAAACTAAGCCAAGAACTCCTGAAAATATATTAGCATATCACACCTGAAATTTGAGAATATTGAATTTTCGGAGTTTATTTTTTCTTATCAAATAAGTCAGCGCAGAGACGACTGCGACGTAGCTTTGTATGAACATAAGCATATCAATTTAGACCAAAAACAAGTCTAGAACTCCTGAAAATATATCAGCATATCAAACCTGAAGTTTGAGAAAATTCAAATTTTAGAGGTAAGAGGTTTTTCGTTACAAAAAGGCAGCACAGAGACGTAAACTCCGAGGTTTTGTACTAATCTAAGCAGGAGCTATCATTTAAGAAAAAAAACAAGCCTGGAACTCCTGAAAATATATCAGCATATCACACCTGAAATTTGAGAAAATCTGAATTACAGGGTAATTTTTTTCGTAATAAAAAAGGCAGCGAAGAGCCAGGAACTGCGTGGTTTTGTACGTCACCGAGTATAAGCTAACGTTTGAGAATAAAAACAAGCCCTAAATTCCTGAAAATATATTAGCATATCACATCTTAAATTTGAGAAAATCGAAATTTCAGGCTTATTTTTTTCATAGAACATAAGTACACTCAGAGCCAGGAACTACGCGGTTTTGTACGAAACCAAGCATGAGGTATCGTTTGAGACCAATAACAAGCCAAGAACTCCTGAAAATATATCAGCATATCACACCTGAAGTTAGAGAAAACTTAAATTTTTAGAATAAAATTTGTTTGGTAATAAAAAAGGCAGAACAGAAAGCGGGAACATCGCGGTTTTGGACGAAACCAAGCTTGTGCTATCATTTGAGACCAATATCAAGCCAAGAACTCCTGAAAAGATATCAGCATATCACACCTAAAATTTGAGAAAATCGAAATTTCAGAGTTAATTTTTTTCGTTACAAAAAAGGCAGCACAGAGACGGGAACTTCGCAGTTTTGCACTAAGCTAAGCATGAGCTATCATTTAAGCCCAAAAATAAGCCTAGAACTTTTGAAAATATAACAGCATATCACGATGTTTGAGAAAATCTAAATTTCAGAGTAAATATTTTCGTATTAAAAAAGGCAGCGCAGAGCCAGGATCTGCATGGTTTTTTACATTACCGAGCATTAGCTATCGTTTAAGACCAAAACTAAGCTTAGAACTCCTGAAAATATATTAGCATATCACACCTAAAATTTGAGAATATTGAATTTTCGGAGTTAATTTTTCTTATCAAAAAATTCAGCGCAGAGACGACTACGACGTAGCTTTGTATGAACATAAGCATATCAATTAAGACCAAAAACAAGTCTAGAACTCCTGAAAATATATCAGCATATCAAACCTGAAGTTTGAGAAAATTCAAATTTTAGATGTAAGAGGTTTTTTCGTTACAAAAAGGCAGCACAGAGACGGAAACTCCGAGGTTTTGTACTAATCTAAGCATGAGCTATCATTTCAGAAAAAAAACAAGCCTGGAACTCCTGAAAATATATCAGCATATCACACCTGAAATTTGAGAAAATCTAAAATACAGAGTAATTTTTTTCGTAATAAAAAAAGGCAGCGCAGAGCCAGGAACTTCGTGGTTTTGTACGTAACCGAGCATAAGCTATCGTTTGAGAATAATAACAAGACCCAAATTCCTGAAAATATATCAGCATATCACATCTTAAATTTGAGAAAATCGAAATTTCAGGCTTATTTTTTTCATAGAACATAAGTACACTCAGAGCCAGGAACTACGCGGTTTTGTACGTAACCAAGCATGAGGTATCGTTTGAGACCAAAAACAAGCCTAGAACTCCTGAAAATATATCAGCATATCACACCTGAAATATGAGAAAATCGATATTTCAGACTTATTTTTTCGCAGAACATTAGTAAACTCAGAGCCAGGAACTACGCGGTTTTGGACGAAACCAAGCTTGAGCTATCATTTGAGAACAATAACAAGCCAAGAACTCCTGAAAATATATCAGCATATCACACCTGAAGTTAGAGAAAACTTAAATTTTTAGAATAAAATTTGTTTGGTAATAAAAAAGGCAGAACAGAGACGGGAACATCGCGGTTTTGGACGACACCAATCTTGTGCTATCATTTGAGACCAATATCAAGCCAAGAACTCCTGAAAATATATCAGCATATCACACCTAAAATTTGAGAAAATCGAAATTTCAGAGTTAATTTTTTTCGTTACAAAAAAGGCTGCACAGAGACGAGAACTCCGCGGTTTTGAACTAATCTAAGCATGATCTATCATTTAAGACTAAAAACAATCCTAGAACTCCTGAAAATATCTCAGCATATCACACCTGAAGTTTGAGAAAATTGAAATTTTTAGAGTAAAATTTTTTCGTAATAAAAAAGGCAGCAACGAGATGTGAACTCCGGGTTTTTGCACTAAGCTAAGCATGAGCTATCATTTAAAACCAAAAATAAGCCTAGAACTCTTGAAAATATATCAGCATATCACACCTGATATTCGAGAAAATCTAAATTTCAGAGTAAATTTTTTCGTAATAAAAAAGGTAGCGCAGAGCCTGGAACTGCGTGGTTTTGTACGTAACCAAGCATTCGCTATCGTTTAAGACCAAAAACAAGCCTAGAACTCCTGAAAATATATCAGCATATCACACCTGAAATTTGAGAAAATCTAAATTACAGAGTAATTTTTTTCGTAATAAAAAAGGCAGCGCAGAGCCTGGAACTGCGTGGTTTTGTACGTAACCGAGCATTCGCTATCGTGTAAGACCAAAAGCAAGCCTAGAACTCCTGAAAATATATCAGCATATCACACCTGAAATATGAGAAAATCGATATTTCAAACTTATTTTTTCGCAGAACATAAGTAAACTCAGAGCCAGGAACTCCGTGGTTTTGGACGAAACCAAGCTTAAGCTATCATTTGAGACCAATAACAAGCCAATAACTCCTGAAAATATATCAGTATATCACACCTGAAATTTGAGAAAACTTAAATTTTCAGAATAAAAATTTTTTGGTAATAAAAAAGGCAGCACAGAGACAGGAACTTCGCGGTTTTCGACGAAACCAAGCTCGTGCTATCATTTGAGACCAATAACAAGCCAAGAACTCCTGAAAATATATCAGCACATCACACCTAAAGTTTGAGAAAATCGAAATTTCAGAGTTAATTTTTTTCTTTACAAAAAAGGCTGCACAGAGACGGGAACTCCGCCGTTTTGAACTAGTCTAAGCACGAGTTATCATTTGAGACCAATAGTAAGCCAAGAACTCCTGAAAATATATCAGCATATCACACCTAAATTTTGAGAAAATCGAAATTTCAGAGTTAATTTTTTTCGTTACAAAAAAGGCAGCACAGAGACGGGAACTCAACGGTTTTGAACTAATCTAAGCATGAACTATCATTTAAGACTGAAAGCAAGCCTAGAACTCCTGAAAATATATCAGCATATCACACCTGAAATTTGAGAAAATTTAAATTTTCAGAATAAATTTTTTTCGTAATAAAAAAGGCAGCACAGAGACGGGAACTTCGCGGTTTTGTACGAAACCAAGCTTGAGCTATCATTTGAGACCAATAACAAGCCAAGAACTCCTGAAAATATATCAGCATATCACACCTGAAATTTGAGAAAATTTAAATTTTCAGGTTAAAATCTTTTCGTAATAAAAAAGGCAGCACAGAGACGGGAACTCCGCGGTTTTGAACGAAACCAAGCTTGAGCTATCATTTGAGACCAATATCAAGCCAAGAACTCCTGAAAATATATCAGCATATCACACCTAAAATTTGAGAAAATCGAAATTTCAGAGTTAATTTTTTTCGTTACAAAAAAGGCTGCACAGAGACGAGAACTCCGCGGTTTTGAACTAATCTAAGCATGATCTATCATTTAAGACTAAAAACAATCCTAGAACTCCTGAAAATATCTCAGCATATCACACCTGAAGTTTGAGAAAATTGAAATTTTTAGAGTAAAATTTTTTCGTAATAAAAAAGGCAGCAACGAGATGTGAACTCCGGGTTTTTGCACTAAGCTAAGCATGAGCTATCATTTAAAACCAAAAATAAGCCTAGAACTCTTGAAAATATATCAGCATATCACACCTGATATTCGAGAAAATCTAAATTTCAGAGTAAATTTTTTCGTAATAAAAAAGGTAGCGCAGAGCCTGGAACTGCGTGGTTTTGTACGTAACCAAGCATTCGCTATCGTTTAAGACCAAAAACAAGCCTAGAACTCCTGAAAATATATCAGCATATCACACCTGAAATTTGAGAAAATCTAAATTACAGAGTAATTTTTTTCGTAATAAAAAAGGCAGCGCAGAGCCTGGAACTGCGTGGTTTTGTACGTAACCGAGCATTCGCTATCGTGTAAGACCAAAAGCAAGCCTAGAACTCCTGAAAATATATCAGCATATCACACCTGAAATATGAGAAAATCGATATTTCAAACTTATTTTTTCGCAGAACATAAGTAAACTCAGAGCCAGGAACTCCGTGGTTTTGGACGAAACCAAGCTTAAGCTATCATTTGAGACCAATAACAAGCCAATAACTCCTGAAAATATATCAGTATATCACACCTGAAATTTGAGAAAACTTAAATTTTCAGAATAAAAATTTTTTGGTAATAAAAAAGGCAGCACAGAGACAGGAACTTCGCGGTTTTCGACGAAACCAAGCTCGTGCTATCATTTGAGACCAATAACAAGCCAAGAACTCCTGAAAATATATCAGCACATCACACCTAAAGTTTGAGAAAATCGAAATTTCAGAGTTAATTTTTTTCTTTACAAAAAAGGCTGCACAGAGACGGGAACTCCGCCGTTTTGAACTAGTCTAAGCACGAGTTATCATTTGAGACCAATAGTAAGCCAAGAACTCCTGAAAATATATCAGCATATCACACCTAAATTTTGAGAAAATCGAAATTTCAGAGTTAATTTTTTTCGTTACAAAAAAGGCAGCACAGAGACGGGAACTCAACGGTTTTGAACTAATCTAAGCATGAACTATCATTTAAGACTGAAAGCAAGCCTAGAACTCCTGAAAATATATCAGCATATCACACCTGAAATTTGAGAAAATTTAAATTTTCAGAATAAATTTTTTTCGTAATAAAAAAGGCAGCACAGAGACGGGAACTTCGCGGTTTTGTACGAAACCAAGCTTGAGCTATCATTTGAGACCAATAACAAGCCAAGAACTCCTGAAAATATATCAGCATATCACACCTGAAATTTGAGAAAATTTAAATTTTCAGGTTAAAATCTTTTCGTAATAAAAAAGGCAGCACAGAGACGGGAACTCCGCGGTTTTGAACGAAACCAAGCTTGAGCTATCATTTGAGACCAATATCAAGCCAAGAACTCCTGAAAATATATCAGCATATCACACCTAAAATTTGAGAAAATCGAAATTTCAGAGTTAATTTTTTTCGTTACAAAAAAGGCTGCACAGAGACGAGAACTCCGCGGTTTTGAACTAATCTAAGCATGATCTATCATTTAAGACTAAAAACAATCCTAGAACTCCTGAAAATATCTCAGCATATCACACCTGAAGTTTGAGAAAATTGAAATTTTTAGAGTAAAATTTTTTCGTAATAAAAAAGGCAGCAACGAGATGTGAACTCCGGGTTTTTGCACTAAGCTAAGCATGAGCTATCATTTAAAACCAAAAATAAGCCTAGAACTCTTGAAAATATATCAGCATATCACACCTGATATTCGAGAAAATCTAAATTTCAGAGTAAATTTTTTCGTAATAAAAAAGGTAGCGCAGAGCCTGGAACTGCGTGGTTTTGTACGTAACCAAGCATTCGCTATCGTTTAAGACCAAAAACAAGCCTAGAACTCCTGAAAATATATCAGCATATCACACCTGAAATTTGAGAAAATCTAAATTACAGAGTAATTTTTTTCGTAATAAAAAAGGCAGCGCAGAGCCTGGAACTGCGTGGTTTTGTACGTAACCGAGCATTCGCTATCGTGTAAGACCAAAAGCAAGCCTAGAACTCCTGAAAATATATCAGCATATCACACCTGAAATATGAGAAAATCGATATTTCAAACTTATTTTTTCGCAGAACATAAGTAAACTCAGAGCCAGGAACTCCGTGGTTTTGGACGAAACCAAGCTTAAGCTATCATTTGAGACCAATAACAAGCCAATAACTCCTGAAAATATATCAGTATATCACACCTGAAATTTGAGAAAACTTAAATTTTCAGAATAAAAATTTTTTGGTAATAAAAAAGGCAGCACAGAGACAGGAACTTCGCGGTTTTCGACGAAACCAAGCTCGTGCTATCATTTGAGACCAATAACAAGCCAAGAACTCCTGAAAATATATCAGCACATCACACCTAAAGTTTGAGAAAATCGAAATTTCAGAGTTAATTTTTTTCTTTACAAAAAAGGCTGCACAGAGACGGGAACTCCACCGTTTTGAACTAGTCTAAGCACGAGTTATCATTTGAGACCAATAGTAAGCCAAGAACTCCTGAAAATATATCAGCATATCACACCTAAATTTTGAGAAAATCGAAATTTCAGAGTTAATTTTTTTCGTTACAAAAAAGGCAGCACAGAGACGGGAACTCAACGGTTTTGAACTAATCTAAGCATGAACTATCATTTAAGACTGAAAGCAAGCCTAGAACTCCTGAAAATATATCAGCATATCACACCTGAAATTTGAGAAAATTTAAATTTTCAGAATAAATTTTTTTCGTAATAAAAAAGGCAGCACAGAGACGGGAACTTCGCGGTTTTGTACGAAACCAAGCTTGAGCTATCATTTGAGACCAATAACAAGCCAAGAACTCCTGAAAATATATCAGCATATCACACCTGAAATTTGAGAAAATTTAAATTTTCAGGTTAAAATCTTTTCGTAATAAAAAAGGCAGCACAGAGACGGGAACTCCGCGGTTTTGAACGAAACCAAGCTTGAGCTATCATTTGAGACCAATCACAAGCCAAGAACTCCTGTTAATATATCAGCATATCACACCTAAAATTTGAGAAAATCGAAATTTCAGAGTTAATTTTTTTCGTTACAAAAAAGGCAGCACAGAGACGGGAACTCCGCGGTTTTGAACTAATCTAAACATGAGCTATCATTTAAGACTAAAAACAAGCCTAAAAGTCCTGAAAGTTACCTGAAGTTAAAGAAAATTGAAATTTTCAATCACATCTTAAATTTGAGAAAATCGAAATTTCAGGCTTATTTTTTTCATAGAACATAAGTACACTCAGAGCCAGGAACTACGCGGTTTTGTACGTAACCAAGGATGAGGTATCGTTTGAGACCAATAACAAGCCAAGAACTCCTGAAAATATATCAGCATATCACACCTGAAATTTGAGAAAATTTAAATTTTCAGATTAAAATCTTTTCGTAATAAAAAAGGCAGCACAGAGACGGGAACTCCGCGGTTTTGAACGAAACCAAGCTTGAGCTATCATTTGAGACCAATCACAAGCCAAGAACTCCTGTTAATATATCAGCATATCACACCTAAAATTTGAGAAAATCGAAATTTCAGAGTTAATTATTTTCGTTACAAAAAAGGCAGCACCGAGATTTGAACTCCAGGTTTTTGCACTAAGCTAAGCACGAGCTATCATTTAAGACCAAAAATAAGCCTAGAACTCTTGAAAATATATCAGCATATCCACACCTGATGTTCGAGAAAATCTAAATTTCAGAGTAAATTTTTTCGTAATAAAAAAGGCAGCGTAGAGCCTGGAACTGCGTGGTTTTGTACGTAACCGAGCATTAGCTATCGTTTAAGACCAAAACTAAGCCAAGAACTCCTGAAAATATATTAGCATATCACACCTGAAATTTGAGAATATTGAATTTTCGGAGTTTATTTTTTCTTATCAAAAAAGTCAGCGCAGAGACGACTACGACGTAGCTTTGAATGAACATAAGCATATCAATTAAGACCAAAAACAAGTCTAGAATTCCTGAAAATATATCAGCATATCAAACCTGAAGTTTGAGAAAATTCAAATTTTAGAGGTAAGAGGTTTTTTCGTTACAAAAAGGCAGCACAGAGACGGAAACTCCGAGGTTTTGTACTAATCTAAGCAGGAGCTATCATTTAAGAAAAAAAACAAGCCTGGAACTCCTGAAAATATATCAGCATATCACACCTGAAATTTGAGAAAATCTAAATTACAGGGTAATTTTTTTCGTAATAAAAAAAGGCAGCGCAGAGCCAGGAACTGCGTGGTTTTGTACGTAACCGAGCATAAGCTATCGTTTGAGAATAAAAACAAGCCCCAAATTCCTGAAAATATATCAGCATATCACATCTTAAATTTGAGAAAATCGAAATTTCAGGCTTATTTTTTTCATAGAACATAAGTACACTCAGAGCCAGGAACTACGCGGTTTTGTACGTAACCAAGCATGAGGTATCGTTTGAGACCAAAAACAAGCCTAGAACTCCTGAAAATATATCAGCATATCACACCTGAAATATGAGAAAATCGATATTTCAGACTTATTTTTTCGCAGAACATAAGTAAACTCAGAGCCAGGAACTCCGCGGTTTTGCACGTAACCAAGCTTGAGCTATCATTTGAGAACAATAACAAGCCAAGAACTCCTGAAAATATATCAGCATATCACACCTGAATTTAGAGAAAACTTAAATTTTTAGAATAAAATTTGTTTGGTAATAAAAAAGGCAGAACAGAGACGGGAACATCGCGGTTTTGGACGACACCAATCTTGTGCTATCATTTGAGACCAATATCAAGCCAAGAACTCCTGAAAATATATCAGCATATCACACCTAAAATTTGAGAAAATCGAAATTTCAGAGTTAATTTTTTTCGTTACAAAAAAGGCTGCACAGAGACGAGAACTCCGCGGTTTTGAACTAATCTAAGCATGATCTATCATTTAAGACTAAAAACAATCCTAGAACTCCTGAAAATATCTCAGCATATCACACCTGAAGTTTGAGAAAATTGAAATTTTTAGAGTAAAATTTTTTCGTAATAAAAAAGGCAGCAACGAGATGTGAACTCCGGGTTTTTGCACTAAGCTAAGCATGAGCTATCATTTAAAACCAAAAATAAGCCTAGAACTCTTGAAAATATATCAGCATATCACACCTGATATTCGAGAAAATCTAAATTTCAGAGTAAATTTTTTCGTAATAAAAAAGGCAGCGCAGAGCCTGGAACTGCGTGGTTTTGTACGTAACCAAGCATTCGCTATCGTTTAAGACCAAAAACAAGCCTAGAACTCCTGAAAATATATCAGCATATCACACCTGAAATTTGAGAAAATCTAAATTACAGAATAATTTTTTTCGTAATAAAAAAGGCAGCGCAGAGCCTGGAACTGCGTGGTTTTGTACGTAACCGAGCATTCGCTATCGTGTAAGACCAAAAGAAAGCCTAGAACTCCTGAAAATATATCAGCATATCACACCTGAAATATGAGAAAATCGATATTTCAAACTTATTTTTTCGCAGAACATAAGTAAACTCAGAGCCAGGAACTCCGTGGTTTTGGACGAAACCAAGCTTAAGCTATCATTTGAGACCAATAACAAGCCAATAACTCCTGAAAATATATCAGTATATCACACCTGAAATTTGAGAAAACTTAAATTTTCAGAATAAAAATTTTTTGGTAATAAAAAAGGCAGCACAGAGACAGGAACTTCGCGGTTTTCGACGAAACCAAGCTCGTGCTATCATTTGAGACCAATAACAAGCCAAGAACTCCTGAAAATATATCAGCACATCACACCTAAAGTTTGAGAAAATCGAAATTTCAGAGTTAATTTTTTTCTTTACAAAAAAGGCTGCACAGAGACGGGAACTCCGCCGTTTTGAACTAGTCTAAGCACGAGTTATCATTTGAGACCAATAGTAAGCCAAGAACTCCTGAAAATATATCAGCATATCACACCTAAATTTTGAGAAAATCGAAATTTCAGAGTTAATTTTTTTCGTTACAAAAAAGGCAGCACAGAGACGGGAACTCAACGGTTTTGAACTAATCTAAGCATGAACTATCATTTAAGACTGAAAGCAAGCCTAGAACTCCTGAAAATATATCAGCATATCACACCTGAAATTTGAGAAAATTTAAATTTTCAGAATAAATTTTTTTCGTAATAAAAAAGGCAGCACAGAGACGGGAACTTCGCGGTTTTGTACGAAACCAAGCTTGAGCTATCATTTGAGACCAATAACAAGCCAAGAACTCCTGAAAATATATCAGCATATCACACCTGAAATTTGAGAAAATTTAAATTTTCAGGTTAAAATCTTTTCGTAATAAAAAAGGCAGCACAGAGACGGGAACTCCGCGGTTTTGAACGAAACCAAGCTTGAGCTATCATTTGAGACCAATCACAAGCCAAGAACTCCTGTTAATATATCAGCATATCACACCTAAAATTTGAGAAAATCGAAATTTCAGAGTTAATTATTTTCGTTACAAAAAAGGCAGCACCGAGATTTGAACTCCAGGTTTTTGCACTAAGCTAATCACGAGCTATCATTTAAGACCAAAAATAAGCCTAGAACTCTTGAAAATATATCAGCATATCCACACCTGATGTTCGAGAAAATCTAAATTTCAGAGTAAATTTTTTCGTAATAAAAAAGGCAGCGTAGAGCCTGGAACTGCGTGGTTTTGTACGTAACCGAGCATTAGCTATCGTTTAAGACCAAAACTAAGCCAAGAACTCCTGAAAATATATTAGCATATCACACCTGAAATTTGAGAATATTGAATTTTCGGAGTTTATTTTTTCTTATCAAAAAAGTCAGCGCAGAGACGACTACGACGTAGCTTTGTATGAACATAAGCATATCAATTAAGACCAAAAACAAGTCTAGAATTCCTGAAAATATATCAGCATATCAAACCTGAAGTTTGAGAAAATTCAAATTTTAGAGGTAAGAGGTTTTTTCGTTACAAAAAGGCAGCACAGAGACGGAAACTCCGAGGTTTTGTACTAATCTAAGCAGGAGCTATCATTTAAGAAAAAAACAAGCCTGGAACTCCTGAAAATATATCAGCATATCACACCTGAAATTTGAGAAAATCTAAATTACAGGGTAATTTTTTTCGTAATAAAAAAAGGCAGCGCAGAGCCAGGAACTGCGTGGTTTTGTACGTAACCGAGCATAAGCTATCGTTTGAGAATAAAAACAAGCCCCAAATTCCTGAAAATATATCAGCATATCACATCTTAAATTTGAGAAAATCGAAATTTCAGGCTTATTTTTTTCATAGAACATAAGTACACTCAGAGCCAGGAACTACGCGGTTTTGTACGTAACCAAGCATGAGGTATCGTTTGAGACCAAAAACAAGCCTAGAACTCCTGAAAATATATCAGCATATCACACCTGAAATATGAGAAAATCGATATTTCAGACTTATTTTTTCGCAGAACATAAGTAAACTCAGAGCCAGGAACTCCGCGGTTTTGGACGTAACCAAGCTAGAGCTATCATTTGAGAACAATAACAAGCCAAGAACTCCTGAAAATATATCAGCATATCCCACCTGAAGTTAGAGAAAACTTAAATTTTTAGAATAAAATTTGTTTGGTAATAAAAAAGGCAGAACAGAGACGGGAACGACGCGGTTTTGGACGACACCAATCTTGTGCTATCATTTGAGACCAATATCAAGCCAATAACTCCTGAAAATATATCAGCATATCATACCTAAAATTTGAGAAAATCTAAATTTCAGAGTTAATTTTTTTCGTTACAAAAAAGGCAGCACAGAGACGGGAACTCCGCGGTTTTGAACTAATCTAAACATGAGCTATCATTTAAGACTAAAAACAAGCCTAAAACTCCTGAAAGTTACCTGAAGTTAAAGAAAATTGAAATTTTCAATCACATCTTAAATTTGAGAAAATCGAAATTTCAGGCTTATTTTTTTCATAGAACATAAGTACACTCAGAGCCAGGAACTACGCGGTTTTGTACGTAACCAAGGATGAGGTATCGTTTGAGACCAATAACAAGCCAAGAACTCCTGAAAATATATCAGCATATCACACCTGAAATTTGAGAAAATTTAAATTTTCAGATTAAAATCTTTTCGTAATAAAAAAGGCAGCACAGAGACGGGAACTCCGCGGTTTTGAACGAAACCAAGCTTGAGCTATCATTTGAGACCAATCACAAGCCAAGAACTCCTGTTAATATATCAGCATATCACACCTAAAATTTGAGAAAATCGAAATTTCAGAGTTAATTATTTTCGTTACAAAAAAGGCAGCACCGAGATTTGAACTCCAGGTTTTTGCACTAAGCTAAGCACGAGCTATCATTTAAGACCAAAAATAAGCCTAGAACTCTTGAAAATATATCAGCATATCCACACCTGATGTTCGAGAAAATCTAAATTTCAGAGTAAATTTTTTCGTAAAAAAAAAGGCAGCGTAGAGCCTGGAACTGCGTGGTTTTGTACGTAACCGAGCATTAGCTATCGTTTAAGACCAAAACTAAGCCAAGAACTCCTGAAAATATATTAGCATATCACACCTGAAATTTGAGAATATTGAATTTTCGGAGTTTATTTTTTCTTATCAAAAAAGTCAGCGCAGAGACGACTACGACGTAGCTTTGTATGAACATAAGCATATCAATTAAGACCAAAAACAAGTCTAGAATTCCTGAAAATATATCAGCATATCAAACCTGAAGTTTGAGAAAATTCAAATTTTAGAGGTAAGAGGTTTTTTCGTTACAAAAAGGCAGCACAGAGACGGAAACTCCGAGGTTTTGTACTAATCTAAGCAGGAGCTATCATTTAAGAAAAAAAACAAGCCTGGAACTCCTGAAAATATATCAGCATATCACACCTGAAATTTGAGAAAATCTAAATTACAGGGTAATTTTTTTCGTAATAAAAAAAGGCAGCGCAGAGCCAGGAACTGCGTGGTTTTGTACGTAACCGAGCATAAGCTATCGTTTGAGAATAAAAACAAGCCCCAAATTCCTGAAAATATATCAGCATATCACATCTTAAATTTGAGAAAACCGAAATTTCAGGCTTATTTTTTTCATAGAACATAAGTACACTCAGAGCCAGGAACTCCGCGGTTTTGTACGTAACCAAGCATGAGGTATCGTTTGAGACCAAAAACAAGCCTAGAACTCCTGAAAATATATCAGCATATCACACCTGAAATATGAGAAAATCGATATTTCAGACTTATTTTTTCGCAGAACATAAGTAAACTCAGAGCCAGGAACTCCGCGGTTTTGGACGTAACCAAGCTTGAGCTATCATTTGAGAACAATAACAAGCCAAGAACTCCTGAAAATATATCAGCATATCCCACCTGAAGTTAGAGAAAACTTAAATTTTTAGAATAAAATTTGTTTGGTAATAAAAAAGGCAGAACAGAGACGGGAACGACGCGGTTTTGGACGACACCAATCTTGGGCTATCATTTGAGACCAATATCAAGCCAAGAACTCCTGAAAATATATCAGCATATCATACCTAAAATTTGAGAAAATCTAAATTTCAGAGTTAATTTTTTTCGTTACAAAAAAGGCAGCACAGAGACGGGAACTCCGCGGTTTTGAACTAATCTAAACATGAGCTATCATTTAAGACTAAAAACAAGCCTAAAACTCCTGAAAGTTACCTGAAGTTAAAGAAAATTGAAATTTTCAATCACATCTTAAATTTGAGAAAATCGAAATTTCAGGCTTATTTTTTTCATAGAACATAAGTACACTCAGAGCCAGGAACTACGCGGTTTTGTACGTAACCAAGGATGAGGTATCGTTTGAGACCAATAACAAGCCAAGAACTCCTGAAAATATATCAGCATATCACACCTGAAATTTGAGAAAATTTAAATTTTCAGATTAAAATCTTTTCGTAATAAAAAAGGCAGCACAGAGACGGGAACTCCGCGGTTTTAAACGAAACCAAGCTTGAGCTATCATTTGAGACCAATCACAAGCCAAGAACTCCTGTTAATATATCAGCATATCACACCTAAAATTTGAGAAAATCGAAATTTCAGAGTTAATTATTTTCGTTACAAAAAAGGCAGCACCGAGATTTGAACTCCAGGTTTTTGCACTAAGCTAAGCACGAGCTATCATTTAAGACCAAAAATAAGCCTAGAACTCTTGAAAATATATCAGCATATCCACACCTGATGTTCGAGAAAATCTAAATTTCAGAGTAAATTTTTTCGTAATAAAAAAGGCAGCGTAGAGCCTGGAACTGCGTGGTTTTGTACGTAACCGAGCATTAGCTATCGTTTAAGACCAAAACTAAGCCAAGAACTCCTGAAAATATATTAGCATATCACACCTGAAATTTGAGAATATTGAATTTTCGGAGTTTATTTTTTCTTATCAAAAAAGTCAGCGCAGAGACGACTACGACGTAGCTTTGTATGAACATAAGCATATCAATTAAGACCAAAAACAAGTCTAGAATTCCTGAAAATATATCAGCATATCAAACCTGAAGTTTGAGAAAATTCAAATTTTAGAGGTAAGAGGTTTTTTCGTTACAAAAAGGCAGCACAGAGACGGAAACTCCGAGGTTTTGTACTAATCTAAGCAGGAGCTATCATTTAAGAAAAAAAACAAGCCTGGAACTCCTGAAAATATATCAGCATATCACACCTGAAATTTGAGAAAATCTAAATTACAGGGTAATTTTTTTCGTAATAAAAAAAGGCAGCGCAGAGCCAGGAACTGCGTGGTTTTGTACGTAACCGAGCATAAGCTATCGTTTGAGAATAAAAACAAGCCCCAAATTCCTGAAAATATATCAGCATATCACATCTTAAATTTGAGAAAATCGAAATTTCAGGCTTATTTTTTTCATAGAACATAAGTACACTCAGAGCCAGGAACTACGCGGTTTTGTACGTAACCAAGCATGAGGTATCGTTTGAGACCAAAAACAAGCCTAGAACTCCTGAAAATATATCAGCATATCACACCTGAAATATGAGAAAATCGATATTTCAGACTTATTTTTTCGCAGAACATAAGTAAACTCAGAGCCAGGAACTCCGCGGTTTTGCACGTAACCAAGCTTGAGCTATCATTTGAGAACAATAACAAGCCAAGAACTCCTGAAAATATATCAGCATATCACACCTGAATTTAGAGAAAACTTAAATTTTTAGAATAAAATTTGTTTGGTAATAAAAAAGGCAGAACAGAGACGGGAACATCGCGGTTTTGGACGACACCAATCTTGTGCTATCATTTGAGACCAATATCAAGCCAAGAACTCCTGAAAATATATCAGCATATCACACCTAAAATTTGAGAAAATCGAAATTTCAGAGTTAATTTTTTTCGTTACAAAAAAGGCTGCACAGAGACGAGAACTCCGCGGTTTTGAACTAATCTAAGCATGATCTATCATTTAAGACTAAAAACAATCCTAGAACTCCTGAAAATATCTCAGCATATCACACCTGAAGTTTGAGAAAATTGAAATTTTTAGAGTAAAATTTTTTCGTAATAAAAAAGGCAGCAACGAGATGTGAACTCCGGGTTTTTGCACTAAGCTAAGCATGAGCTATCATTTAAAACCAAAAATAAGCCTAGAACTCTTGAAAATATATCAGCATATCACACCTGATATTCGAGAAAATCTAAATTTCAGAGTAAATTTTTTCGTAATAAAAAAGGCAGCGCAGAGCCTGGAACTGCGGGGTTTTGTACGTAACCAAGCATTCGCTATCGTTTAAGACCAAAAACAAGCCTAGAACTCCTGAAAATATATCAGCATATCACACCTGAAATTTGAGAAAATCTAAATTACAGAATAATTTTTTTCGTAATAAAAAAGGCAGCGCAGAGCCTGGAACTGCGTGGTTTTGTACGTAACCGAGCATTCGCTATCGTGTAAGACCAAAAGCAAGCCTAGAACTCCTGAAAATATATCAGCATATCACACCTGAAATATGAGAAAATCGATATTTCAAACTTATTTTTTCGCAGAACATAAGTAAACTCAGAGCCAGGAACTCCGTGGTTTTGGACGAAACCAAGCTTAAGCTATCATTTGAGACCAATAACAAGCCAATAACTCCTGAAAATATATCAGTATATCACACCTGAAATTTGAGAAAACTTAAATTTTCAGAATAAAAATTTTTTGGTAATAAAAAAGGCAGCACAGAGACAGGAACTTCGCGGTTTTCGACGAAACCAAGCTCGTGCTATCATTTGAGACCAATAACAAGCCAAGAACTCCTGAAAATATATCAGCACATCACACCTAAAGTTTGAGAAAATCGAAATTTCAGAGTTAATTTTTTTCTTTACAAAAAAGGCTGCACAGAGACGGGAACTCCGCCGTTTTGAACTAGTCTAAGCACGAGTTATCATTTGAGACCAATAGTAAGCCAAGAACTCCTGACAATATATCAGCATATCACACCTAAATTTTGAGAAATTCGAAATTTCAGAGTTAATTTTTTTCGTTACAAAAAAGGCAGCACAGAGACGGGAACTCAACGGTTTTGAACTAATCTAAGCATGAACTATCATTTAAGACTGAAAGCAAGCCTAGAACTCCTGAAAATATATCAGCATATCACACCTGAAATTTGAGAAAATTTAAATTTTCAGAATAAATTTTTTTCGTAATAAAAAAGGCAGCACAGAGACGGGAACTTCGCGGTTTTGTACGAAACCAAGCTTGAGCTATCATTTGAGACCAATAACAAGCCAAGAACTCCTGAAAATATATCAGCATATCACACCTGAAATTTGAGAAAATTTAAATTTGCAGGTTAAAATCTTTTCGTAATAAAAAAGGCAGCACAGAGACGGGAACTCCGCGGTTTTGAACGAAACCAAGCTTGAGCTATCATTTGAGACCAATCACAAGCCAAGAACTCCTGTTAATATATCAGCATATCACACCTAAAATTTGAGAAAATCGAAATTTCAGAGTTAATTATTTTCGTTACAAAAAAGGCAGCACCGAGATTTGAACTCCAGGTTTTTGCACTAAGCTAATCACGAGCTATCATTTAAGACCAAAAATAAGCCTAGAACTCTTGAAAATATATCAGCATAACCACACCTGATGTTCGAGAAAATCTAAATTTCAGAGTAAATTTTTTCGTAATAAAAAAGGCTATGTAGAGCCTGGAACTGCGTGGTTTTGTACGTAACCGAGCATTAGCTATCGTTTAAGACCAAAACTAAGCCAAGAACTCCTGAAAATATATTAGCATATCACACCTGAAATTTGAGAATATTGAATTTTCGGAGTTTATTTTTTCTTATCAAAAAAGTCAGCGCAGAGACGACTACGACGTAGCTTTGTATGAACATAAGCATATCAATTAAGACCAAAAACAAGTCTAGAATTCCTGAAAATATATCAGCATATCAAACCTGAAGTTTGAGAAAATTCAAATTTTAGAGGTAAGAGGTTTTTTCGTTACAAAAAGGCAGCACAGAGACGGAAACTCCGAGGTTTTGTACTAATCTAAGCAGGAGCTATCATTTAAGAAAAAAAACAAGCCTGGAACTCCTGAAAATATATCAGCATATCACACCTGAAATTTGAGAAAATCTAAATTACAGGGTAATTTTTTTCGTAATAAAAAAAGGCAGCGCAGAGCCAGGAACTGCGTGGTTTTGTACGTAACCGAGCATAAGCTATCGTTTGAGAATAAAAACAAGCCCTAAATTCCTGAAAATATATCAGCATATCACATCTTAAATTTGAGAAAATCGAAATTTCAGGCTTATTTTTTTCATAGAACATAAGTACACTCAGAGCCAGGAACTACGCGGTTTTGTACGTAACCAAGCATGAGGTATCGTTTGAGACCAAAAACAAGCCTAGAACTCCTGAAAATATATCAGCATATCACACCTGAAATATGAGAAAATCGATATTTCAGACTTATTTTTTCGCAGAACATAAGTAAACTCAGAGCCAGGAACTCCGCGGTTTTGGACGTAACCAAGCTAGAGCTATCATTTGAGAACAATAACAAGCCAAGAACTCCTGAAAATATATCAGCATATCCCACCTGAAGTTAGAGAAAACTTAAATTTTTAGAATAAAATTTGTTTGGTAATAAAAAAGGCAGAACAGAGACGGGAACGACGCGGTTTTGGACGACACCAATCTTGTGCTATCATTTGAGACCAATATCAAGCCAAGAACTCCTGAAAATATATCAGCATATCATACCTAAAATTTGAGAAAATCTAAATTTCAGAGTTAATTTTTTTCGTTACAAAAAAGGCAGCACAGAGACGGGAACTCCGCGGTTTTGAACTAATCTAAACATGAGCTATCATTTAAGACTAAAAACAAGCCTAAAACTCCTGAAAGTTACCTGAAGTTAAAGAAAATTGAAATTTTCAATCACATCTTAAATTTGAGAAAATCGAAATTTCAGGCTTATTTTTTTCATAGAACATAAGTACACTCAGAGCCAGGAACTACGCGGTTTTGTACGTAACCAAGGATGAGGTATCGTTTGAGACCAATAACAAGCCAAGAACTCCTGAAAATATATCAGCATATCACACCTGAAATTTGAGAAAATTTAAATTTTCAGATTAAAATCTTTTCGTAATAAAAAAGGCAGCACAGAGACGGGAACTCCGCGGTTTTGAACGAAACCAAGCTTGAGCTATCATTTGAGACCAATCACAAGCCAAGAACTCCTGTTAATATATCAGCATATCACACCTAAAATTTGAGAAAATCGAAATTTCAGAGTTAATTATTTTCGTTACAAAAAAGGCAGCACCGAGATTTGAACTCCAGGTTTTTGCACTAAGCTAAGCACGAGCTATCATTTAAGACCAAAAATAAGCCTAGAACTCTTGAAAATATATCAGCATATCCACACCTGATGTTCGAGAAAATCTAAATTTCAGAGTAAAATTTTTCGTAAAAAAAAAGGCAGCGTAGAGCCTGGAACTGCGTGGTTTTGTACGTAACCGAGCATTAGCTATCGTTTAAGACCAAAACTAAGCCAAGAACTCCTGAAAATATATTAGCATATCACACCTGAAATTTGAGAATATTGAATTTTCGGAGTTTATTTTTTCTTATCAAAAAAGTCAGCGCAGAGACGACTACGACGTAGCTTTGTATGAACATAAGCATATCAATTAAGACCAAAAACAAGTCTAGAATTCCTGAAAATATATCAGCATATCAAACCTGAAGTTTGAGAAAATTCAAATTTTAGAGGTAAGAGGTTTTTTCGTTACAAAAAGGCAGCACAGAGACGGAAACTCCGAGGTTTTGTACTAATCTAAGCAGGAGCTATCATTTAAGAAAAAAAACAAGCCTGGAACTCCTGAAAATATATCAGCATATCACACCTGAAATTTGAGAAAATCTAAATTACAGGGTAATTTTTTTCGTAATAAAAAAAGGCAGCGCAGAGCCAGGAACTGCGTGGTTTTATACGTAACCGAGCATAAGCTATCGTTTGAGAATAAAAACAAGCCCCAAATTCCTGAAAATATATCAGCATATCACATCTTAAATTTGAGAAAATCGAAATTTCAGGCTTATTTTTTTCATAGAACATAAGTACACTCAGAGCCAGGAACTACGCGGTTTTGTACGTAACCAAGCATGAGGTATCGTTTGAGACCAAAAACAAGCCTAGAACTCCTGAAAATATATCAGCATATCACACCTGAAATATGAGAAAATCGATATTTCAGACTTATTTTTTCGCAGAACATAAGTAAACTCAGAGCCAGGAATTCCGCGGTTTTGCACGTAACCAAGCTTGAGCTATCATTTGAGAACAATAACAAGCCAAGAACTCCTGAAAATATATCAGCATATCACACCTGAAGTTAGAGAAAACTTAAATTTTTAGAATAAAATTTGTTTGGTAATAAAAAAGGCAGAACAGAGACGGGAACATCGCGGTTTTGGACGACACCAATCTTGTGCTATCATTTGAGACCAATATCAAGCCAAGAACTCCTGAAAATATATCAGCATATCATACCTAAAATTTGAGAAAATCTAAATTTCAGAGTTAATTTTTTTCGTTACAAAACGGCAGCACAGAGACGGGAACTCCGCGGTTTTGAACTAATCTAAACATGAGCTATCATTTAAGACTAAAAACAAGCCTAAAACTCCTGAAAGTTACCTGAAGTTAAAGAAAATTGAAATTTTCAATCACATCTTAAATTTGAGAAAATCGAAATTTCAGGCTTATTTTTTTCATAGAACATAAGTACACTCAGAGCCAGGAACTACGCGGTTTTGTCCGTAACCAAGCATGAGGTATCGTTTGACACCAAAAACAAGCCTAGAACTCCTGAAAATATATCAGCATATCACACCTGAATTATGAGAAAATCGATATTTCAGACTTATTTTTTCGCAGAACATAAGTAAACTCAGAGCCAGGAACTCCGCGGTTTTGGACGTAACCAAGCTTGAGCTATTATTTGAGAACAATAACAAGCCAAGAACTCCTGAAAATATATCAGCATATCACACCTGAAGTTAGAGAAAACTTAAATTTTTAGAATAAAATTTTTTGGTTATAAAAAAGGCAGAACAGAGACGGGAACATCGCGGTTTTGGACGACACCAATCTTGTGCTTACATTTGAGACCAATATCAAGCCAAGAACTCCTGAAAATATATCAGCATATCATACCTAAAATTTGAGAAAATCTAAATTTCAGAGTTAATTTTTTTCGTTACAAAAAAGGCAGCACAGAGACGGGAACTTCGCGGTTTTAAACTAATCTAAACATGAGCTATCATTTAAGACTAAAAACAAGCCTAAAACTCCTGAAAGTTACCTGAAGTTAAAGAAAATTCAAATTTTCAGAGTAAAAATTTTTCGTAATAAAATAGGCAGCACAGAGATGGGAACTCCGCGGTTTTATACGAAACCCAGCTTGAGCTATCATTTGAGACCAATAATAAGCCAAGAACTCCTGAAAATATATCAGCATATCACACCTAAAATTTGAGAAAATCGAAATTTCAGAGTTAATTTTATTCTTTACAAAAAAGGCAGCACAGAGACGACAACTCCGCGGTTTTGAATTAATCTAAGCATGAGCTATCATTTAAGACTAAAAGCAAGCCTAGAACTCCTGAAAATATATCAGCATATCGCACCTGAAGTTTGAGAAATTTTAAATTTTCAGATTAAAATTTTTTCGTAATAAAAAAGGCAGCACAGAGATGGGAACTCCGCGGTTTTATACGAAACCCAGCTTGAGCTATCATTTGAGACCAATCACAAGCCAAGAACTCCTGAAAATATATCAGCATATCACACCTAAAATTTGAGAAAATCGAAATTTCAGAGTTAATTTTTTTCGTTACAAAAAAGGCTGCACAGAGACGAGAACTCCGCGGTTTTGAACTAATCTAAGCATGATCTATCATTTAAGACTAAAAACAATCCTAGAACTCCTGAAAATATATCAGCATATCGCACCTGAAATTTGAGAAATTTTAAATTTTCAGATTAAAATTTTTTCGTAATAAAAAAGGCAGCACAGAGATGGGAACTCCGCGGTTTTTTACGAAACTCAGCTTGAGCTATCATTTGAGACCAATAATAAGCCAAGAACTCCTGAAAATATATCAGCATATCACACTTAAAATTTGAGAAAATCGAAATTTCAGAGTTAATTTTTTTCGTTACAAAAAAGGCAGCACAGAGACGGGAACTCAACGGTTTTGAATTAATCTAAGCATAAGCTATCATTTAAGACTAAAAGCAAGCCTAGAACTCCTGAAAATATATCAGCATATCGCACCTGAAGTTTGAGAAATTTTAAATTTTCAGATTAAAATTTTTTCGTAATAAAAAAGGCAGCACAGAGACAGGAACTCCGCGGTTTTGAACGAAACCAAGCTTGAGCTATCATTTGAGACCAATCACAAGCCAAGAACTCCTGAAAATATATCAGCATATCACACCTAAAATTTGAGAAAATCGAAATTTCAGAGTTAATTTTTTTCGTTACAAAAAAGGCTGCACAGAGACGAGAACTCCGCGGTTTTGAACTAATCTAAGCATGATCTATCATTTAAGAGTAAAAACAATCCTAGAACTCCTGAAAATATCTCAGCATATCAAACCTGAAGTTTGAGAAAATTCAAATTTTAGATGTAAGAGGATTTTTCGTTACAAAAAGGCAGCACAGAGACGGAAACTCCGAGGTTTTGTACTAATCTAAGCATGAGCTATCATTAAAGAAAAAAAACAAGCCTGGAACTCCTGAAAATATATCAGCATATCACACCTGAAATTTGAGAAAATCTAAAATACAGAGTAATTTTTTTCGTAATAAAAAAAGGCAGCGCAGAGCCAGGAACTGCGTGGTTTTGTACGTAACCGAGCATAAGCTATCGTTTGAGAATAAAAACAAGCCCCAAATTCCTGAAAATATATCAGCATATCACATCTTAAATTTGTGAAAATCGAAATTTCAGGCTTATTTTTTTCATAGATCATAAGTACACTCAGAGCCAGGAACTACGCGGTTTTGTACGTAACCAAGCATGAGGTATCGTTTGAGACCAAAAACAAGCCTAGAACTCCTGAAAATATATCAGCATATCACACCTGAAATATGAGAAAATCGATATTTCAGACTTATTTTTTCGCAGAACATAAGTAAACTCAGAGCCAGGAACTCCGCGGTTTTGGACGTAACCAAGCTTGAGCTATCATTTGAGAACAATAACAAGCCAAGAACTCCTGAAAATATATCAGCATATCACACCTGAAGTTAGAGAAAACTTAAATTTTTAGAATAAAATTTGTTTGGTAATAAAAAAGGCAGAACAGAGACGGGAACATCGCGGTTTTGGACGACACCAATCTTGTGCTATCATTTGAGACCAATATCAAGCCAAGAACTCCTGAAAATATATCAGCATATCATACCTAAAATTTGAGAAAATCTAAATTTCAGAGTTAATTTTTTTCGTTACAAAAAAGGCAGCACAGAGACGGGAACTCCGCGGTTTTGAACTAATCTAAACATGAGCTATCATTTAAGACTAAAAACAAGCCTAAAACTCCTGAAAGTTACCTGAAGTTAAAGAAAATTGAAATTTTCAATCACATCTTAAATTTGAGAAAATCGAAATTTCAGGCTTATTTTTTTCATAGAACATAAGTACACTCAGAGCCAGGAACTACGCGGTTTTGTACGTAACCAAGCATGAGGTATCGTTTGAGACCAAAAACAAGCCTAGAACTCCTGAAAATATATCAGCATATCACACCTGAATTATGAGAAAATCGATATTTCAGACTTATTTTTTCGCAGAACATAAGTAAACTCAGAGCCAGGAACTCCCCGGTTTTGGACGTAACCAAGCTTGAGCTATCATTTGAGAACAATAACAAGCCAAGAACTCCTGAAAATATATCAGCATATCACACCTGAAGTTAGAGAAAACTTAAATTTTTAGAATAAAATTTGTTTGGTAATAAAAAAGGCATAACAGAGACGGGAACATCGCGGTTTTGGACGACACCAATCTTGTGCTATCATTTGAGACCAATCACAAGCCAAGAACTCCTGAAAATATATCAGTATATCACACCTGAAATTTGAGAAAACTTAAATTTTCAGAATAAAAATTTTTTGGTAATAAAAAAGGCAGCACAGAGACGGGAACTTCGCGGTTTTCGACGAAACCAAGCTCGTGCTATCATTTGAGACCAATAACAAGCCAAGAACCTTTGAAAATATATCAGCACATCACACCTAAAGTTTGAGAAAATCGAAATTTCAGATTTAATTTTTTTCTTTACAAAAAAGGCTGCACAGAGACGGGAACTCCGCGGTTTTGAACTAGTCTAAGCACGAGTTATCATTTGAGACCAATAGTAAGTCAAGAACTCCTGAAAATATATCAGCATATCACACCTAAATTTTGAGTAAATCAAAATTTCAGAGTTAATTTTTTTCGTTACAAAAAAGGCAGCACAGAGACGGAAACTCAACGGTTTTGAACTAATCTAAGCATGAGCTATCATTTAAGACTGAAAACAAGCCTAGAACTCCTGAAAATATATCAGCATATAACACCTGAAATTTGAGAAAATTTAAATTTTCAGATTAAAATCTTTTCGTAATAAAAAAGGCAGCACAGAGACAGGAACTCGGCGGTTTTGAACGAAACCAAGCTTGAGCTATCATTTGAGACCAATCACAAGCCAAGAACTACTGTTAATATATCAGCATATCACACCTAAAGTTTGAGAAAATCGAAATTTCAGAGTTAATTATTTTCGTTACAAAAAAGGCAGCACCGAGATTTGAACTCCGGGTTTTTGCACTAAGCTAAGCACGAGCTATCATTTAAGACCAAAAATAAGCCTAGAACTCTTGAAAATATATCAGCATATCCACACCTGATGTTCGAGAAAATCTAAATTTCAGAGTAAATTTTTTCGTAATAAAAAAGGCAGCGTAGAGCCTGGAACTGCGTGGTTTTGTACGTAACCGAGCATTAGCTATCGTTTAAGACCAAAACTAAGCCAAGAACTCCTGAAAATATATTAGCATATCACACCTGAAATTTGAGAAAATCTAAATTACAGGGTAATTTTTTTCGTAATAAAAAAAGGCAGCGCAGAGCCAGGAACTGCGTGGTTTTGTACGTAACCGAGTATAAGCTAACGTTTGAGAATAAAAACAAGCCCCAAATTCCTGAAAATATATTAGCATATCACATCTTAAATTTGAGAAAATCGAAATTTCAGGCTTATTTTTTTCATAGAACATAAGTACACTCAGAGCCAGGAACTACGCGGTTTTGTACGTAACCAAGCATGAGGTATCGTTTGAGACCAATAACAAGCCAAGAACTCCTGAAAATATATCAGCATATCACACCTGAAGTTAGAGAAAACTTAAATTTTTAGAATAAAATTTGTTTGGTAATAAAAAAGGCAGAACAGAAAGCGGGAACATCGCGGTTTTGGACGAAACCAAGCTTGTGCTATCATTTGAGACCAATATCAAGCCAAGAACTCCTGAAAAGATATCAGCATATCACACCTAAAGTTTGAGAAAATCGAAATTTCAGCGTTAATTTTTTCGTTACAAAAAAGGCAGCACAGAGACGGGAACTCCGCGGTTTTGAACTAATCTAAACATGAACTATCATTTAAGACTAAAAACAAGCCTAAAACTCCTGAAAGTTACCTGAAGTTAAAGAAAATTGAAATTTTCAGATTAAAAATTTTTTGTAATAAAATAGGCAGCACAGAGATGGGAACTCCGCGGTTTTATACGAAACCCAGCTTGAGCTATCATTTGAGACCAATAATAAGCCAAGAACTCCTGAAAATATATCAGCATATCACACCTAAAATTTGAGAAAATCGAAATTTCAGAGTTAATTTTATTCTTTACAAAAAAGGCAGCACAGAGACGACAACTCCGCGGTTTTGAATTAATCTAAGCATGAGCTATCATTTGAGACCAATAGCAAGCCAAGAACTCCTGAAAATATAACAGCATATCACACCTGAAGTTAGAGAAAACTTAAATTTTTAGAATAAAATTTGTTTGGTAATAAAAAAGGCAGAACAGAAAGCGGTAACATCGCGGTTTTGGACGAAACTAAGCTTGTGCTATCATTTGAGACCAATATCAAGCCAAGAACTCCTGAAAAGATATCAGCATATCACACCTAAAGTTTGAGAAAATCGAAATTTCAGAGTTAATTTTTTTCGTTACAAAAAAGGCAGCACAGAGACGGGAACTTCGCGGTTTTGTACGAAACCAAGCTTGAGCTATCATTTGAGACCAATAGCAAGCCAAGAACTCCTGAAAATATATCAGCATATCACACCTGAAGTTAGAGAAAACTTAAATTTTTAGAATAAAATTTGTTTGGTAATAAAAAAGGCAGAACAGAAAGCGGGAACATCGCGGTTTTGGACGAAACCAAGCTTGTGCTATCATTTGAGACCAATATCAAGCCAAGAACTCCTGAAAAGATATCAGCATATCACACCTAAAGTTTGAGAAAATCGAAATTTCAGATTTAATTTTTTTCGTTACAAAAAAGGCAGCACAGAGACGGGAACTTCGCGGTTTTGTACGAAACCAAGCTTGAGCTATCATTTGAGACCAATAACAAGCCAAGAACTCTTGAAAATATATCAGCATATCACACCTGATGTTCGAGAAAATCTAAATTTCAGAGTAAATTTTTTCTTAATAAAAAAGGCAGCGCAGAGCCTGGAACTGCGTGGTTTTGTACGTAACCAAGCATTCGCTATCGTTTAAGACCAAAAACAAGCCTAGAACTCCTGAAAATATATCAGCATATCACACCTGAAATTTGAGAAAATCTAAATTACAGAGTAATTTTTTTCGTAATAAAAAAGGCAGCGCAGAGCCTGGAACTGCGTGGTTTTGTACGTAACCGAGCATTCGCTATCGTTTAAGACCAAAAGCAAGCCTAGAACTCCTGAAAATATATCAGCATATCACACCTGAAATATGAGAAAATCGATATTTCAAACTTATTTTTTCGCAGAACATAAGTAAACTCAGAGCCAGGAACTCCGTGGTTTTGGACGAAACCAAGCTTAAGCTATCATTTGAGACCAATAACAAGCCAATAACTCCTGAAAATATATCAGTATATCACACCTGAAATTTGAGAAAACTTAAATTTTCAGAATAAAAATTTTTTGGTAATAAAAAAGGCAGCACAGAGACGGGAACTTCGCGGTTTTCGACGAAACCAAGCTCGTGCTATCATTTGAGACCAATAACAAGCCAAGAACTCCTGAAAATATATCAGCACATCACACCTAAAGTTTGAGAAAATCGAAATTTCAGATTTAATTTTGTTCTTTACAAAAAAGGCTGCACAGAGACGGGAACTCCGCGGTTTTGAACTAGTCTAAGCACGAGTTATCATTTGAGACCAATAGTAAGCCAAGAACTCCTGAAAATATATCAGCATATCACACCTAAATTTTGAGAAAATCGAAATTTCAGAGTTAATTTTTTTCGTTACAAAAAAGGCAGCACAGAGACGGGAACTCAACGGTTTTGAACTAATCTAAGCATAAGGTATCATTTAAGACTGAAAGCAAGCCTAGAACTCCTGAAAATATATCAGCATATCACACCTGAAATTTGAGAAAATTTAAATTTTCAGAATAAATTTTTTTCTTAATAAAAAAGGCAGCACAGAGACGGCAACTTCGCGGTTTTGTACGAAACCAAGCTTGAGCTATCATTTGAGACCAATAACAAGCCAAGAACTCCAGAAAATATATCAGCATATCATACCTGAAATTTGAGAAAATTTAAATTTTCAGATTAAAATCTTTTCGTTACAAAAAAGGCAGCACAGAGACAGGAACTCCGCGGTTTTGAACGAAACCAAGCTTGAGCTATCATTTGAGACCAATCACAAGCCAAGAACTACTGTTAATATATCAGCATATCACACCTAAAGTTTGAGAAAATCGAAATTTCAGAGTTAATTATTTTCGTTACAAAAAAGGCAGCACCGAGATTTGAACTCCGGGTTTTTGCACTAAGCTAAGCACGAGCTATCATTTAAGACCAAAAATAAGCCTAGAACTCTTGAAAATATATCAGCATATCCACACCTGATGTTCGAGAAAATCTAAATTTCAGAGTAAATTTTTTCGTAATAAAAAAGGCAGCGTAGAGCCTGGAACTGCGTGGTTTTGTACGTAACCGAGCATTAGCTATCGTTTAAGACCAAAACTAAGCCAAGAACTCCTGAAAATATATTAGCATATCACACCTGAAGTTTGAGAATATTGAATTTTCGGAGTTTATTTTTTCTTATCAAAAAAGTCAGCGGAGAGACGACTGCGATGTAGCTTTGTATGAACATAAGCATATCAATTAAGACCAAAAACAAGTCTAGAACTCCTGAAAATATATCAGCATATCAAACCTGAAGTTTGAGAAAATTCAAATTTTAGAGGTAAGAGGTTTTTTCGTTACAAAAAGGCAGCACAGAGACGGAAACTCCGAGGTTTTGTACTAATCTAAGCAGGAGCTATCATTTAAGAAAAAAAACAAGCCTGGAACTCCTGAAAATATATCAGCATATCACACCTGAAATTTGAGAAAATCTGAATTACAGGGTAATTTTTTTCGTAATAAAAAAGGCAGCGCAGAGCCAGGAACTGCGTGGTTTTGTACGTAACCGAGTATAAGCTAACGTTTGAGAATAAAAACAAGCCCTAAATTCCTGAAAATATATTAGCATATCACATCTTAAATTTGAGAAAATCGAAATTTCAGGCTTATTTTTTTCATAGAACATAAGTACACTCAGAGCCAGGAACTACGCGGTTTTGTACGAAACCAAGCATGAGGTATCGTTTGAGACCAATAACAAGCCAAGAACTCCTGAAAATATATCAGCATATCACACCTGAAGTTAGAGAAAACTTAAATTTTTAGAATAAAATTTGTTTGGTAATAAAAAAGGCAGAACAGAAAGCGGGAACATCGCGGTTTTGGACGAAACCAAGCTTGTGCTATCATTTGAGACCAATATCAAGCCAAGAACTCCTGAAAAGATATCAGCATATCACACCTAAAATTTGAGAAAATCGAAATTTCAGAGTTAATTTTTTTCGTTACAAAAAAGGCAGCACAGAGACGGGAACTTCGCAGTTTTGCACTAAGCTAAGCATGAGCTATCATTTAAGCCCAAAAATAAGCCTAGAACTTTTGAAAATATAACAGCATATCACGATGTTTGAGAAAATCTAAATTTCAGAGTAAATTTTTTCGTATTAAAAAAGGCAGCGCAGAGCCAGGAACTGCATGGTTTTTTACATTACCGAGCATTAGCTATCGTTTAAGACCAAAACTAAGCTTAGAACTCCTGAAAATATATTAGCATATCACACCTAAAATTTGAGAATATTAAATTTTCGGAGTTAATTTTTCTTATCAAAAAATTCAGCGCAGAGACGACTACGACGTAGCTTTGTATGAACATAAGCATATCAATTAAGACCAAAAACAAGTCTAGAACTCCTGAAAATATATCAGCATATCAAACCTGAAGTTTGAGAAAATTCAAATTTTAGATGTAAGAGGTTTTTTCGTTACAAAAAGTCAGCACAGAGACGGAAACTCCGAGGTTTTGTACTAATCTAAGCATGAGCTATCATTTCAGAAAAAAAACAAGCCTGGAACTCCTGAAAATATATCAGCATATCACACCTGAAATTTGAGAAAATCTAAAATACAGAGTAATTTTTTTCGTAATAAAAAAAGGCAGCGCAGAGCCAGGAACTTCGTGGTTTTGTACGTAACCGAGCATAAGCTATCGTTTGAGAATAATAACAAGACCCAAATTCCTGAAAATATAACAGCATATCACATCTTAAATTTGAGAAAATCGAAATTTCAGGCTTATTTTTTTCATAGAACATAAGTACACTCAGAGCCAGGAACTACGCGGTTTTGTACGTAACCAAGCATGAGGTATCGTTTGAGACCAAAAACAAGCCTAGAACTCCTGAAAATATATCAGCATATCACACCTGAAATATGAGAAAATCGATATTTCAGACTTATTTTTTCGCAGAACATTAGTAAACTCAGAGCCAGGAACTACGCGGTTTTGGACGAAACCAAGCTTGAGCTATCATTTGAGAACAATAACAAGCCAAGAACTCCTGAAAATATATCAGCATATCACACCTGAAGTTAGAGAAAACTTAAATTTTTAGAATAAAATTTGTTTGGTAATAAAAAAGGCAGAACAGAGACGGGAACATCGCGGTTTTGGACGACACCAATCTTGTGCTATCATTTGAGACCAATATCAAGCCAAGAACTCCTGAAAATATATCAGCATATCACACCTAAAATTTGAGAAAATCGAAATTTCAGAGTTAATTTTTTTCGTTACAAAAAAGGCTGCACAGAGACGAGAACTCCGCGGTTTTGAACTAATCTAAGCATGATCTATCATTTAAGACTAAAAACAATCCTAGAACTCCTGAAAATATCTCAGCATATCACACCTGAAGTTTGAGAAAATTGAAATTTTTAGAGTAAAATTTTTTCGTAATAAAAAAGGCAGCAACGAGATGTGAACTCCGGGTTTTTGCACTAAGCTAAGCATGAGCTATCATTTAAAACCAAAAATAAGCCTAGAACTCTTGAAAATATATCAGCATATCACACCTGATATTCGAGAAAATCTAAATTTCAGAGTAAATTTTTTCGTAATAAAAAAGGCAGCGCAGAGCCTGGAACTGCGTGGTTTTGTACGTAACCAAGCATTCGCTATCGTTTAAGACCAAAAACAAGCCTAGAACTCCTGAAAATATATCAGCATATCACACCTGAAATTTGAGAAAATCTAAATTACAGAGTAATTTTTTTCGTAATAAAAAAGGCAGCGCAGAGCCTGGAACTGCGTGGTTTTGTACGTAACCGAGCATTCGCTATCGTGTAAGACCAAAAGCAAGCCTAGAACTCCTGAAAATATATCAGCATATCACACCTGAAATATGAGAAAATCGATATTTCAAACTTATTTTTTCGCAGAACATAAGTAAACTCAGAGCCAGGAACTCCGTGGTTTTGGACGAAACCAAGCTTAAGCTATCATTTGAGACTAATAACAAGCCAATAACTCCTGAAAATATATCAGTATATCACACCTGAAATTTGAGAAAACTTAAATTTTCAGAATAAAAATTTTTTGGTAATAAAAAAGGCAGCACAGAGACAGGAACTTCGCGGTTTTCGACGAAACCAAGCTCGTGCTATCATTTGAGACCAATAACAAGCCAAGAACTCCTGAAAATATATCAGCACATCACACCTAAAGTTTGAGAAAATCGAAATTTCAGAGTTAATTTTTTTCTTTACAAAAAAGGCTGCACAGAGACGGGAACTCCGCCGTTTTGAACTAGTCTAAGCACGAGTTATCATTTGAGACCAATAGTAAGCCAAGAACTCCTGAAAATATATCAGCATATCACACCTAAATTTTGAGAAAATCGAAATTTCAGAGTTAATTTTTTTCGTTACAAAAAAGGCAGCACAGAGACGGGAACTCAACGGTTTTTAACTAATCTAAGCATGAACTATCATTTAAGACTGAAAGCAAGCCTAGAACTCCTGAAAATATATCAGCATATCACACCTGAAATTTGAGAAAATTTAAATTTTCAGAATAAATTTTTTTCGTAATAAAAAAGGCAGCACAGAGACGGGAACTTCGCGGTTTTGTACGAAACCAAGCTTGAGCTATCATTTGAGACCAATAACAAGCCAAGAACTCCTGAAAATATATCAGCATATCACACCTGAAATTTGAGAAAATTTAAATTTTCAGGTTAAAATCTTTTCGTAATAAAAAAGGCAGCACAGAGACGGGAACTCCGCGGTTTTGAACGAAACCAAGCTTGAGCTATCATTTGAGACCAATCACAAGCCAAGAACTCCTGTTAATATATCAGCATATCACACCTAAAATTTGAGAAAATCGAAATTTCAGAGTTAATTATTTTCGTTACAAAAAAGGCAGTACCGAGATTTGAACTCCAGGTTTTTGCACTAAGCTAAGCACGAGCTATCATTTAAGACCAAAAATAAGCCTAGAACTCTTGAAAATATATCAGCATATCCACACCTGATGTTCGAGAAAATCTAAATTTCAGAGTAAATTTTTTCGTAATAAAAAAGGCAGCGTAGAGCCTGGAACTGCGTGGTTTTGTACGTAACCGAGCATTAGCTATCGTTTAAGACCAAAACTAAGCCAAGAACTCCTGAAAATATATTAGCATATCACACCTGAAATTTGAGAATATTGAATTTTCGGAGTTTATTTTTTCTTATCAAAAAAGTCAGCGCAGAGACGACTACGACGTAGCTTTGTATGAACATAAGCATATCAATTAAGACCAAAAACAAGTCTAGAATTCCTGAAAATATATCAGCATATCAAACCTGAAGTTTGAGAAAATTCAAATTTTAGAGGTAAGAGGTTTTTTCGTTACAAAAAGGCAGCACAGAGACGGAAACTCCGAGGTTTTGTACTAATCTAAGCAGGAGCTATCATTTAAGAAAAAAAACAAGCCTGGAACTCCTGAAAATATATCAGCATATCACACCTGAAATTTGAGAAAATCTAAATTACAGGGTAATTTTTTTCGTAATAAAAAAAGGCAGCGCAGAGCCAGGAACTGCGTGGTTTTGTACGTAACCGAGCATAAGCTATCGTTTGAGAATAAAAACAAGCCCCAAATTCCTGAAAATATATCAGCATATCACATCTTAAATTTGAGAAAACCGAAATTTCAGGCTTATTTTTTTCATAGAACATAAGTACACTCAGAGCCAGGAACTACGCGGTTTTGTACGTAACCAAGCATGAGGTATCGTTTGAGACCAAAAACAAGCCTAGAACTCCTGAAAATATATCAGCATATCACACCTGAAATATGAGAAAATCGATATTTCAGACTTATTTTTTCGCAGAACATAAGTAAACTCAGAGCCAGGAACTCCGCGGTTTTGGACGTAACCAAGCTTGAGCTATCATTTGAGAACAATAACAAGCCAAGAACTCCTGAATATATATCAGCATATCCCACCTGAAGTTAGAGAAAACTTAAATTTTTAGAATAAAATTTGTTTGGTAATAAAAAAGGCAGAACAGAGACGGGAACGACGCGGTTTTGGACGACACCAATCTTGTGCTATCATTTGAGACCAATATCAAGCCAAGAACTCCTGAAAATATATCAGCATATCATACCTAAAATTTGAGAAAATCTAAATTTCAGAGTTAATTTTTTTCGTTACAAAAAAGGCAGCACAGAGACGGGAACTCCGCGGTTTTGAACTAATCTAAACATGAGCTATCATTTAAGACTAAAAACAAGCCTAAAACTCCTGAAAGTTACCTGAAGTTAAAGAAAATTGAAATTTTCAATCACATCTTAAATTTGAGAAAATCGAAATTTCAGGCTTATTTTTTTCATAGAACATAAGTACACTCAGAGCCAGGAACTACGCGGTTTTGTACGTAACCAAGGATGAGGTATCGTTTGAGACCAATAACAAGCCAAGAACTCCTGAAAATATATCAGCATATCACACCTGAAATTTGAGAAAATTTAAATTTCAGAGTTAATTTTTTTCGTTACAAAAAAGGCTGCACAGAGACGAGAACTCCGCGGTTTTGAACTAATCTAAGCATGATCTATCATTTAAGACTAAAAACAATCCTAGAACTCCTGAAAATATCTCAGCATATCACACCTGAAGTTTGAGAAAATTGAAATTTTTAGAGTAAAATTTTTTCGTAATAAAAAAGGCAGCAACGAGATGTGAACTCCGGGTTTTTGCACTAAGCTAAGCATGAGCTATCATTTAAAACCAAAAATAAGCCTAGAACTCTTGAAAATATATCAGCATATCACACCTGATATTCGAGAAAATCTAAATTTCAGAGTAAATTTTTTCGTAATAAAAAAGGCAGCGCAGAGCCTGGAACTGCGTGGTTTTGTACGTAACCAAGCATTCGCTATCGTTTAAGACCAAAAACAAGCCTAGAACTCCTGAAAATATATCAGCATATCACACCTGAAATTTGAGAAAATCTAAATTACAGAGTAATTTTTTTCGTAATAAAAAAGGCAGCGCAGAGCCTGGAACTGCGTGGTTTTGTACGTAACCGAGCATTCGCTATCGTGTAAGACCAAAAGCAAGCCTAGAACTCCTGAAAATATATCAGCATATCACACCTGAAATATGAGAAAATCGATATTTCAAACTTATTTTTTCGCAGAACATAAGTAAACTCAGAGCCAGGAACTCCGTGGTTTTGGACGAAACCAAGCTTAAGCTATCATTTGAGACTAATAACAAGCCAATAACTCCTGAAAATATATCAGTATATCACACCTGAAATTTGAGAAAACTTAAATTTTCAGAATAAAAATTTTTTGGTAATAAAAAAGGCAGCACAGAGACAGGAACTTCGCGGTTTTCGACGAAACCAAGCTCGTGCTATCATTTGAGACCAATAACAAGCCAAGAACTCCTGAAAATATATCAGCACATCACACCTAAAGTTTGAGAAAATCGAAATTTCAGAGTTAATTTTTTTCTTTACAAAAAAGGCTGCACAGAGACGGGAACTCCGCCGTTTTGAACTAGTCTAAGCACGAGTTATCATTTGAGACCAATAGTAAGCCAAGAACTCCTGAAAATATATCAGCATATCACACCTAAATTTTGAGAAAATCGAAATTTCAGAGTTAATTTTTTTCGTTACAAAAAAGGCAGCACAGAGACGGGAACTCAACGGTTTTTAACTAATCTAAGCATGAACTATCATTTAAGACTGAAAGCAAGCCTAGAACTCCTGAAAATATATCAGCATATCACACCTGAAATTTGAGAAAATTTAAATTTTCAGAATAAATTTTTTTCGTAATAAAAAAGGCAGCACAGAGACGGGAACTTCGCGGTTTTGTACGAAACCAAGCTTGAGCTATCATTTGAGACCAATAACAAGCCAAGAACTCCTGAAAATATATCAGCATATCACACCTGAAATTTGAGAAAATTTAAATTTTCAGGTTAAAATCTTTTCGTAATAAAAAAGGCAGCACAGAGACGGGAACTCCGCGGTTTTGAACGAAACCAAGCTTGAGCTATCATTTGAGACCAATCACAAGCCAAGAACTCCTGTTAATATATCAGCATATCACACCTAAAATTTGAGAAAATCGAAATTTCAGAGTTAATTATTTTCGTTACAAAAAAGGCAGTACCGAGATTTGAACTCCAGGTTTTTGCACTAAGCTAAGCACGAGCTATCATTTAAGACCAAAAATAAGCCTAGAACTCTTGAAAATATATCAGCATATCCACACCTGATGTTCGAGAAAATCTAAATTTCAGAGTAAATTTTTTCGTAATAAAAAAGGCAGCGTAGAGCCTGGAACTGCGTGGTTTTGTACGTAACCGAGCATTAGCTATCGTTTAAGACCAAAACTAAGCCAAGAACTCCTGAAAATATATTAGCATATCACACCTGAAATTTGAGAATATTGAATTTTCGGAGTTTATTTTTTCTTATCAAAAAAGTCAGCGCAGAGACGACTACGACGTAGCTTTGTATGAACATAAGCATATCAATTAAGACCAAAAACAAGTCTAGAATTCCTGAAAATATATCAGCATATCAAACCTGAAGTTTGAGAAAATTCAAATTTTAGAGGTAAGAGGTTTTTTCGTTACAAAAAGGCAGCACAGAGACGGAAACTCCGAGGTTTTGTACTAATCTAAGCAGGAGCTATCATTTAAGAAAAAAAACAAGCCTGGAACTCCTGAAAATATATCAGCATATCACACCTGAAATTTGAGAAAATCTAAATTACAGGGTAATTTTTTTCGTAATAAAAAAAGGCAGCGCAGAGCCAGGAACTGCGTGGTTTTGTACGTAACCGAGCATAAGCTATCGTTTGAGAATAAAAACAAGCCCCAAATTCCTGAAAATATATCAGCATATCACATCTTAAATTTGAGAAAACCGAAATTTCAGGCTTATTTTTTTCATAGAACATAAGTACACTCAGAGCCAGGAACTACGCGGTTTTGTACGTAACCAAGCATGAGGTATCGTTTGAGACCAAAAACAAGCCTAGAACTCCTGAAAATATATCAGCATATCACACCTGAAATATGAGAAAATCGATATTTCAGACTTATTTTTTCGCAGAACATAAGTAAACTCAGAGCCAGGAACTCCGCGGTTTTGGACGTAACCAAGCTTGAGCTATCATTTGAGAACAATAACAAGCCAAGAACTCCTGAATATATATCAGCATATCCCACCTGAAGTTAGAGAAAACTTAAATTTTTAGAATAAAATTTGTTTGGTAATAAAAAAGGCAGAACAGAGACGGGAACGACGCGGTTTTGGACGACACCAATCTTGTGCTATCATTTGAGACCAATATCAAGCCAAGAACTCCTGAAAATATATCAGCATATCATACCTAAAATTTGAGAAAATCTAAATTTCAGAGTTAATTTTTTTCGTTACAAAAAAGGCAGCACAGAGACGGGAACTCCGCGGTTTTGAACTAATCTAAACATGAGCTATCATTTAAGACTAAAAACAAGCCTAAAACTCCTGAAAGTTACCTGAAGTTAAAGAAAATTGAAATTTTCAATCACATCTTAAATTTGAGAAAATCGAAATTTCAGGCTTATTTTTTTCATAGAACATAAGTACACTCAGAGCCAGGAACTACGCGGTTTTGTACGTAACCAAGGATGAGGTATCGTTTGAGACCAATAACAAGCCAAGAACTCCTGAAAATATATCAGCATATCACACCTGAAATTTGAGAAAATTTAAATTTTCAGATTAAAATCTTTTCGTAATAAAAAAGGCAGCACAGAGACGGGAACTCCGCGGTTTTGAACGAAACCAAGCTTGAGCTATCATTTGAGACCAATCACAAGCCAAGAACTCCTGTTAATATATCAGCATATCACACCTAAAATTTGAGAAAATCGAAATTTCAGAGTTAATTATTTTCGTTACAAAAAAGGCAGCACCGAGATTTGAACTCCAGGTTTTTGCACTAAGCTAAGCACGAGCTATCATTTAAGACCAAAAATAAGCCTAGAACTCTTGAAAATATATCAGCATATCCACACCTGATGTTCGAGAAAATCTAAATTTCAGAGTAAATTTTTTCGTAATAAAAAATGCAGCGTAGAGCCTGGAACAGCGTGGTTTTGTACGTAACCGAGCATTAGCTATCGTTTAAGACCAAAACTAAGCCAAGAACTCCTGAAAATATATTAGCATATCACACCTGAAATTTGAGAATATTGAATTTTCGGAGTTTATTTTTTCTTATCAAAAAAGTCAGCGCAGAGACGACTACGACGTAGCTTTGTATGAACATAAGCATATCAATTAAGACCAAAAACAAGTCTAGAATTCCTGAAAATATATCAGCATATCAAACCTGAAGTTTGAGAAAATTCAAATTTTAGAGGTAAGAGGTTTTTTCGTTACAAAAAGGCAGCACAGAGACGGAAACTCCGAGGTTTTGTACTAATCTAAGCAGGAGCTATCATTTAAGAAAAAAAACAAGCCTGGAACTCCTGAAAATATATCAGCATATCACACCTGAAATTTGAGAAAATCTAAATTACAGGGTAATTTTTTTCGTAATAAAAAAAGGCAGCGCAGAGCCAGGAACTGCGTGGTTTTGTACGTAACCGAGCATAAGCTATCGTTTGAGAATAAAAACAAGCCCCAAATTCCTGAAAATATATCAGCATATCACATCTTAAATTTGAGAAAATCGAAATTTCAGGCTTATTTTTTTCATAGAACATAAGTACACTCAGAGCCAGGAACTACGCGGTTTTGTACGTAACCAAGCATGAGGTATCGTTTGAGACCAAAAACAAGCCTAGAACTCCTGAAAATATATCAGCATATCACACCTGAAATATGAGAAAATCGATATTTCAGACTTATTTTTTCGCAGAACATAAGTAAACTCAGAGCCAGGAACTCCGCGGTTTTGCACGTAACCAAGCTTGAGCTATCATTTGAGAACAATAACAAGCCAAGAACTCCTGAAAATATATCAGCATATCACACCTGAAGTTAGAGAAAACTTAAATTTTTAGAATAAAATTTGTTTGGTAATAAAAAAGGCAGAACAGAGACGGGAACATCGCGGTTTTGGACGACACCAATCTTGTGCTATCATTTGAGACCAATATCAAGCCAAGAACTCCTGAAAATATATCAGCATATCACACCTAAAATTTGAGAAAATCGAAATTTCAGAGTTAATTTTTTTCGTTACAAAAAAGGCTGCACAGAGACGAGAACTCCGCGGTTTTGAACTAATCTAAGCATGATCTATCATTTAAGACTAAAAACAATCCTAGAACTCCTGAAAATATCTCAGCATATCACACCTGAAGTTTGAGAAAATTGAAATTTTTAGAGTAAAATTTTTTCGTAATAAAAAAGGCAGCAACGAGATGTGAACTCCGGGTTTTTGCACTAAGCTAAGCATGAGCTATCATTTAAAACCAAAAATAAGCCTAGAACTCTTGAAAATATATCAGCATATCACACCTGATATTCGAGAAAATCTAAATTTCAGAGTAAATTTTTTCGTAATAAAAAAGGCAGCGCAGAGCCTGGAACTGCGTGGTTTTGTACGTAACCAAGCATTCGCTATCGTTTAAGACCAAAAACAAGCCTAGAACTCCTGAAAATATATCAGCATATCACACCTGAAATTTGAGAAAATCTAAATTACAGAATAATTTTTTTCGTAATAAAAAAGGCAGCGCAGAGCCTGGAACTGCGTGGTTTTGTACGTAACCGAGCATTCGCTATCGTGTAAGACCAAAAGAAAGCCTAGAACTCCTGAAAATATATCAGCATATCACACCTGAAATATGAGAAAATCGATATTTCAAACTTATTTTTTCGCAGAACATAAGTAAACTCAGAGCCAGGAACTCCGTGGTTTTGGACGAAACCAAGCTTAAGCTATCATTTGAGACCAATAACAAGCCAATAACTCCTGAAAATATATCAGTATATCACACCTGAAATTTGAGAAAACTTAAATTTTCAGAATAAAAATTTTTTGGTAATAAAAAAGGCAGCACAGAGACAGGAACTTCGCGGCTTTCGACGAAACCAAGCTCGTGCTATCATTTGAGACCAATAACAAGCCAAGAACTCCTGAAAATATATCAGCACATCACACCTAAAGTTTGAGAAAATCGAAATTTCAGAGTTAATTTTTTTCTTTACAAAAAAGGCTGCACAGAGACGGGAACTCCGCCGTTTTGAACTAGTCTAAGCACGAGTTATCATTTGAGATCAATAGTAAGCCAAGAACTCCTGAAAATATATCAGCATATCACACCTAAATTTTGAGAAAATCGAAATTTCAGAGTTAATTTTTTTCGTTACAAAAAAGGCAGCACAGAGACGGGAACTCAACGGTTTTGAACTAATCTAAGCATGAACTATCATTTAAGACTGAAAGCAAGCCTAGAACTCCTGAAAATATATCAGCATATCACACCTGAAATTTGAGAAAATTTAAATTTTCAGAATAAATTTTTTTCGTAATAAAAAAGGCAGCACAGAGACGGGAACTTCGCGGTTTTGTACGAAACCAAGCTTGAGCTATCATTTGAGACCAATAACAAGCCAAGAACTCCTGAAAATATATCAGCATATCACACCTGAAATTTGAGAAAATTTAAATTTTCAGGTTAAAATCTTTTCGTAATAAAAAAGGCAGCACAGAGACGGGAACTCCGCGGTTTTGAACGAAACCAAGCTTGAGCTATCATTTGAGACCAATCACAAGCCAAGAACTCCTGTTAATATATCAGCATATCACACCTAAAATTTGAGAAAATCGAAATTTCAGAGTTAATTATTTTCGTTACAAAAAAGGCAGCACCGAGATTTGAACTCCAGGTTTTTGCACTAAGCTAAGCACGAGCTATCATTTAAGACCAAAAATAAGCCTAGAACTCTTGAAAATATATCAGCATATCCACACCTGATGTTCGAGAAAATCTAAATTTCAGAGTAAATTTTTTCGTAATAAAAAAGGCAGCGTAGAGCCTGGAACTGCGTGGTTTTGTACGTAACCGAGCATTAGCTATCGTTTAAGACCAAAACTAAGCCAATAACTCCTGAAAATATATTAGCATATCACACCTGAAATTTGAGAATATTGAATTTTCGGAGTTTATTTTTTCTTATCAAAAAAGTCAGCGCAGAGACGACTACGACGTAGCTTTGTATGAACATAAGCATATCAATTAAGACCAAAAACAAGTCTAGAATTCCTGAAAATATATCAGCATATCAAACCTGAAGTTTGAGAAAATTCAAATTTTAGAGGTAAGAGGTTTTTTCGTTACAAAAAGGCAGCACAGAGACGGAAACTCCGAGGTTTTGTACTAATCTAAGCAGGAGCTATCATTTAAGAATAAAAACAAGCCTGGAACTCCTGAAAATATATCAGCATATCACACCTGAAATTTGAGAAAATCTAAATTACAGGGTAATTTTTTTCGTAATAAAAAAAGGCAGCGCAGAGCCAGGAACTGCGTGGTTTTGTACGTAACCGAGCATAAGCTATCGTTTGAGAATAAAAACAAGCCCCAAATTCCTGAAAATATATCAGCATATCACATCTTAAATTTGAGAAAATCGAAATTTCAGGCTTATTTTTTTCATAGAACATAAGTACACTCAGAGCCAGGAACTACGCAGTTTTGTACGTAACCAAGCATGAGGTATCGTTTGAGACCAAAAACAAGCCTAGAACTCCTGAAAATATATCAGCATATCACACCTGAAATATGAGAAAATCGATATTTCAGACTTATTTTTTCGCAGAACATAAGTAAACTCAGAGCCAGGAACTCCGCGGTTTTGGACGTAACCAAGCTTGAGCTATCATTTGAGAACAATAACAAGCCAAGAACTCCTGAAAATATATCAGCATATCCCACCTGAAGTTAGAGAAAACTTAAATTTTTAGAATAAAATTTGTTTGGTAATAAAAAAGGCAGAACAGAGACGGGAACGACGCGGTTTTGGACGACACCAATCTTGTGCTATCATTTGAGACCAATATCAAGCCAAGAACTCCTGAAAATATATCAGCATATCATACCTAAAATTTGAGAAAATCTAAATTTCAGAGTTAATTTTTTTCGTTACAAAAAAGGCAGCACAGAGACGGGAACTCCGCGGTTTTGAACTAATCTAAACATGAGCTATCATTTAGGACTAAAAACAAGCCTAAAACTCCTGAAAGTTACCTGAAGTTAAAGAAAATTGAAATTTTCAATCACATCTTAAATTTGAGAAAATCGAAATTTCAGGCTTATTTTTTTCATAGAACATAAGTACACTCAGAGCCAGGAACTACGCGGTTTTGTACGTAACCAAGGATGAGGTATCGTTTGAGACCAATAACAAGCCAAGAACTCCTGAAAATATATCAGCATATCACACCTGAAATTTGAGAAAATTTAAATTTTCAGATTAAAATCTTTTCGTAATAAAAAAGGCAGCACAGAGACGGGAACTCCGCGGTTTTGAACGAAACCAAGCTTGAGCTATCATTTGAGACCAATCACAAGCCAAGAACTCCTGTTAATATATCAGCATATCACACCTAAAATTTGAGAAAATCGAAATTTCAGAGTTAATTATTTTCGTTACAAAAAAGGCAGCACCGAGATTTGAACTCCAGGTTTTTGCACTAAGCTAAGCACGAGCTATCATTTAAGACCAAAAATAAGCCTAGAACTCTTGAAAATATATCAGCATATCCACACCTGATGTTCGAGAAAATCTAAATTTCAGAGTAAATTTTTTCGTAATAAAAAAGGCAGCGTAGAGCCTGGAACTGCGTGGTTTTGTACGTAACCGAGCATTAGCTATCGTTTAAGACCAAAACTAAGCCAAGAACTCCTGAAAATATATTAGCATATCACACCTGAAATTTGAGAATATTGAATTTTCGGAGTTTATTTTTTCTTATCAAAAAAGTCAGCGCAGAGACGACTACGACGTAGCTTTGTATGAACATAAGCATATCAATTAAGACCAAAAACAAGTCTAGAATTCCTGAAAATATATCAGCATATCAAACCTGAAGTTTGAGAAAATTCAAATTTTAGAGGTAAGAGGTTTTTTCGTTACAAAAAGGCAGCACAGAGACGGAAACTCCGAGGTTTTGTACTAATCTAAGCAGGAGCTATCATTTAAGAAAAAAAACAAGCCTGGAACTCCTGAAAATATATCAGCATATCACACCTGAAATTTGAGAAAATCTAAATTACAGGGTAATTTTTTTCGTAATAAAAAAAGGCAGCGCAGAGCCAGGAACTGCGTGGTTTTGTACGTAACCGAGCATAAGCTATCGTTTGAGAATAAAAACAAGCCCCAAAATCCTGAAAATATATCAGCATATCACATCTTAAATTTGAGAAAATCGAAATTTCAGGCTTATTTTTTTCATAGAACATAAGTACACTCAGAGCCAGGAACTACGCGGTTTTGTACGTAACCAAGCATGAGGTATCGTTTGAGACCAAAAACAAGCCTAGAACTCCTGAAAATATATCAGCATATCACACCTGAAATATGAGAAAATCGATATTTCAGACTTATTTTTTCGCAGAACATAAGTAAACTCAGAGCCCGGAACTCCGCGGTTTTGCACGTAACCAAGCTTGAGCTATCATTTGAGAACAATAACAAGCCAAGAACTCCTGAAAATATATCAGCATATCACACCTGAAGTTAGAGAAAACTTAAATTTTTAGAATAAAATTTGTTTGGTAATAAAAAAGGCAGAACAGAGACGGGAACATCGCGGTTTTGGACGACACCAATCTTGTGCTATCATTTGAGACCAATATCAAGCCAAGAACTCCTGAAAATATATCAGCATATCATACCTAAAATTTGAGAAAATCTAAATTTCAGAGTTAATTTTTTTCGTTACAAAAAAGGCAGCACAGAGACGGGAACTCCGCGGTTTTGAACTAATCTAAACATGAGCTATCATTTAAGACTAAAAACAAGCCTAAAACTCCTGAAAGTTACCTGAAGTTAAAGAAAATTGAAATTTTCAATCACATCTTAAATTTGAGAAAATCGAAATTTCAGGCTTATTTTTTTCATAGAACATAAGTACACTCAGAGCCAGGAACTACGCGGTTTTGTCCGTAACCAAGCATGAGGTATCGTTTGACACCAAAAACAAGCCTAGAACTCCTGAAAATATATCAGCATATCACACCTGAATTATGAGAAAATCGATATTTCAGACTTATTTTTTCGCAGAACATAAGTAAACTCAGAGTCAGGAACTCCGCGGTTTTGGACGTAACCAAGCTTGAGCTATTATTTGAGAAGAATAACAAGCCAAGAACTCCTGAAAATATATCAGCATATCACACCTGAAGTTAGAGAAAACTTAAATTTTTAGAATAAAATTTTTTGGTAATAAAAAAGGCAGAACAGAGACGGGAACATCGCGGTTTTGGACGACACCAATCTTGTGCTATCATTTGAGACCAATATCAAGCCAAGAACTCCTGAAAATATATCAGCATATCATACCTAAAATTTGAGAAAATCTAAATTTCAGAGTTAATTTTTTTCGTTACAAAAAAGGCAGCACAGAGACGGGAACTTCGCGGTTTTGAACTAATCTAAACATGAGCTATCATTTAAGACTAAAAACAAGCCTAAAACTCCTGAAAGTTACCTGAAGTTAAAGAAAATTCAAATTTTCAGAGTAAAAATTTTTCGTAATAAAATAGGCAGCACAGAGATGGGAACTCCGCGATTTTATACGAAACCCAGCTTGAGCTATCATTTGAGACCAATAATAAGCCAAGAACTCCTGAAAATATATCAGCATATCACACCTAAAATTTGAGAAAATCGAAATTTCAGAGTTAATTTTATTCTTTACAAAAAAGGCAGCACAGAGACGATAACTCCGCGGTTTTGAATTAATCTAAGCATGAGCTATCATTTAAGACTAAAAGCAAGCCTAGAACTCCTGAAAATATATCAGCATATCGCACCTGAAGTTTGAGAAATTTTAAATTTTCAGATTAAAATTTTTTCGTAATAAAAAAGGCAGCACAGAGACAGGAACTCCGCGGTTTTGAACGAAACCAAGCTTGAGCTATCATTTGAGACCAATCACAAGCCAAGAACTCCTGAAAATATATCAGCATATCACACCTAAAATTTGAGAAAATCGAAATTTCAGAGTTAATTTTTTTCGTTACAAAAAAGGTTGCACAGAGACGAGAACTCCGCGGTTTTGAACTAATCTAAGCATGATCTATCATTTAAGACTAAAAACAATCCTAGAACTCCTGAAAATATCTCAGCATATCAAACCTGAAGTTTGAGAAAATTCAAATTTTAGATGTAAGAGGATTTTTCGTTACAAAAAGGCAGCACAGAGACGGAAACTCCGAGGTTTTGTACTAATCTAAGCATGAGCTATCATTAAAGAAAAAAAACAAGCCTCGAACTCCTGAAAATATATCAGCATATCACACCTGAAATTTGAGAAAATCTAAAATACAGAGTAATTTTTTTCGTAATAAAAAAAGGCAGCGCAGAGCCAGGAACTGCGGGGTTTTGTACGTAACCGAGCATAAGGTATCGTTTGAGAATAAAAACAAGCCCCAAATTCCTGAAAATATATCAGCATATCACATCTTAAATTTGTGAAAATCGAAATTTCAGGCTTATTTTTTTCATAGAACATAAGTACACTCAGAGCCAGGAACTACGCGGTTTTGTACGTAACCAAGCATGAGGTATCGTTTGAGACCAAAAACAAGCCTAGAACTCCTGAAAATATATCAGCATATCACACCTGAAATATGAGAAAATCGATATTTCAGACTTATTTTTTCGCAGAACATAAGTAAACTCAGAGCCAGGAACTCCGCGGTTTTGGACGTAACCAAGCTTGAGCTATCATTTGAGAACAATAACAAGCCAAGAACTCCTGAAAATATATCAGCATATCACACCTGAAGTTAGAGAAAACTTAAATTTTTAGAATAAAATTTGTTTGGTAATAAAAAAGGCAGAACAGAGACGGGAACATCGCGGTTTTGGACGACACCAATCTTGTGCTATCATTTGAGACCAATATCAAGCCAAGAACTCCTGAAAATATATCAGCATATCATACCTAAAATTTGAGAAAATCTAAATTTCAGAGTTAATTTTTTTTGTTACAAAAAAGGCAGCACAGAGACGGGAACTCCGCGGTTTTGAACTAATCTAAACATGAGCTATCATTTAAGACTAAAAACAAGCCTAAAACTCCTGAAAGTTACCTGAAGTTAAAGAAAATTGAAATTTTCAATCACATCTTAAATTTGAGAAAATCGAAATTTCAGGCTTATTGTTTTCATAGAACATAAGTACACTCAGAGCCAGGAACTACGCGGTTTTGTACGTAACCAAGCATGAGGTATCGTTTGAGACCAAAAACAAGCCTAGAACTCCTGAAAATATATCAGCATATCACACCTGAATTATGAGAAAATCGATATTTCAGACTTATTTTTTCGCAGAACATAAGTAAACTCAGAGCCAGGAACTCCCCGGTTTTGGACGTAGCCAAGCTTGAGCTATCATTTGAGAACAATAACAAGCCAAGAACTCCTGAAAATATATCAGCATATCACACCTGAAATTAGAGAAAACTTAAATTTTTAGAATAAAATTTGTTTGGTAATAAAAAAGGCAGAACAGAGACGGGAACATCGCGGTTTTGGACGACACCAATCTTGTGCTATCATTTGAGACCAATCACAAGCCAAGAACTCCTGAAAATATATCAGCATATCACACCTAAAATTTGAGAAAATCGTAATTTCAGAGTTAATTTTTTTCGTTACAAAAAAGGCTGCACAGAGACAAGAACTCCGCGGTTTTGAACTAATCTAAGCATGATCTATCATTTAAGACTAAAAACAATCCTAGAACTCCTGAAAATATATCAGCATATCGCACCTGAAATTTGAGAAATTTTAAATTTTCAGATTAAAATTTTTTCGTAATAAAAAAGGCAGCACAGAGATGGGAACTCCGCGGTTTTTTACGAAACCCAGCTTGAGCTATCATTTGAGACCAATAATAAGCCAAGAACTCCTGAAAATATATCAGCATATCACACTTAAAATTTGAGAAAATCGAAATTTCAGAGTTAATTTTTTTCGTTACAAAAAAGGCAGCACAGAGACGGGAACTCAACGGTTTTGAATTAATCTAAGCATAAGCTATCATTTAAGACTAAAAGCAAGCCTAGAACTCCTGAAAATATATCAGCATATCGCACCTGAAGTTTGAGAAATTTTAAATTTTCAGATTAAAATTTTTTCGTAATAAAAAAGGCAGCACAGAGACAGGAACTCCGCGGTTTTGAACGAAACCAAGCTTGAGCTATCATTTGAGACCAATCACAAGCCAAGAACTCCTGAAAATATATCAGCATATCACACCTAAAATTTGAGAAAATCGAAATTTCAGAGTTAATTTTTTTCGTTACAAAAAAGGCTGCACAGAGACGAGAACTCCGCGGTTTTGAACTAATCTAAGCATGATCTATCATTTAAGACTAAAAACAATCCTAGAACTCCTGAAAATATCTCAGCATATCAAACCTGAAGTTTGAGAAAATTCAAATTTTAGATGTAAGAGGATTTTTCGTTACAAAAAGGCAGCACAGAGACGGAAACTCCGAGGTTTTGTACTAATCTAAGCATGAGCTATCATTAAAGAAAAAAAACAAGCCTGGAACTCCTGAAAATATATCAGCATATCACACCTGAAATTTGAGAAAATCTAAAATACAGAGTAATTTTTTTCGTAATAAAAAAAGGCAGCGCAGAGCCAGGAACTGCGTGGTTTTGTACGTAACCGAGCATAAGCTATCGTTTGAGAATAAAAACAAGACCCAAATTCCTGAAAATATATCAGCATATCACATCTTAAATTTGTGAAAATCGAAATTTCAGGCTTATTTTTTTCATAGAACATAAGTACACTCAGAGCCAGGAACTACGCGGTTTTGTACGTAACCAAGCATGAGGTATCGTTTGAGACCAAAAACAAGCCTAGAACTCCTGAAAATATATCAGCATATCACACCTGAAATATGAGAAAATCGATATTTCAGACTTATTTTTTCGCAGAACATAAGTAAACTCAGAGCCAGGAACTCCGCGGTTTTGGACGTAACCAAGCTTGAGCTATCATTTGAGAACAATAACAAGCCAAGAACTCCTGAAAATATATCAGCATATCACACCTGAAGTTAGAGAAAACTTAAATTTTTAGAATAAAATTTGTTTGGTAATAAAAAAGGCAGAACAGAGACGGGAACATCGCGGTTTTGGACGACACCAATCTTGTGCTATCATTTGAGACCAATATCAAGCCAAGAACTCCTGAAAATATATCAGCATATCATACCTAAAATTTGAGAAAATCTAAATTTCAGAGTTAATTTTTTTCGTTACAAAAAAGGCAGCACAGAGACGGGAACTCCGCGGTTTTGAACTAATCTAAACATGAGCTATCATTTAAGACTAAAAACAAGCCTAAAACTCCTGAAAGTTACCTGAAGTTAAAGAAAATTGAAATTTTCAATCACATCTTAAATTTGAGAAAATCGAAATTTCAGGCTTATTTTTTTCATAGAACATAAGTACACTCAGAGCCAGGAACTACGCGGTTTTGTACGAAACCAAGCATGAGGTATCGTTTGAGACCAAAAACAAGCCTAGAACTCCTGAAAATATATCAGCATATCACACCTGAATTATGAGAAAATCGATATTTCAGACTTATTTTTTCGCAGAACATAAGTAAACTCAGAGCCAGGAACTCCCCGGTTTTGGACGTAACCAAGCTTGAGCTATCATTTGAGAACAATAACAAGCCAAGAACTCCTGAAAATATATCAGCATATCACACCTGAAGTTAGAGAAAACTTAAATTTTTAGAATAAAATTTGTTTGGTAATAAAAAAGGCAGAACAGAGACGGGAACATCGCGGTTTTGGACGACACCAATCTTGTGCTATCATTTGAGACCAATATCAAGCCAAGAACTCCTGAAAATATATCAGCATATCATACCTAAAATTTGAGAAAGTCTAAATTTCAGAGTTAATTTTTTTCGTTACAAAAAAGGCAGCACAGAGACGGGAACTCCGCGGTTTTGAACTAATCTAAACATGAGCTATCATTTAAGACTAAAAACAAGCCTAAAACTCCTGAAAGTTACCTGAAGTTAAAGATAATTGAAATTTTCAGAGTAAAAATTTTTCGTAATAAAATAGGCAGCATAGAGATGGGAACTCCGCGGTTTTATACGAAACCCAGCTTGAGCTATCATTTGAGACCAATAATAAGCCAAGAACTCCTGAAAATATATCAGCATATCACACCTAAAATTTGAGAAAATCGAAATTTCAGAGTTAATTTTATTCTTTACAAAAAAGGCAGCACAGAGACGACAACTCCGTGGTTTTGAATTATTCTAAGCATGAGCTATCATTTAAGACTAAAAGCAAGCCTAGAACTCCTGAAAATATATCAGCATATCGCACCTGAAGTTTGAGAAATTTTAAATTTTCAGATTAAAATTTTTTCGTAATAAAAAAGGCAGCACAGAGATGAGAACTCCGCGGTTTTATACGAAACCCAGCTTGAGCTATCATTTGAGACCAATCACAAGCCAAGAACTCCTGAAAATATATCAGCATATCACACCTAAAATTTGAGAAAATCGAAATTTCAGAGTTAATTTTTTTCGTTACAAAAAAGGCTGCACAGAGACGAGAACTCCGCGGTTTTGAACTAATCTAAGCATGATCTATCATTTAAGACTAAAAACAATCCTAGAACTCCTGAAAATATATCAGCATATCGCACCTGAAGTTTGAGAACTTTTAAATTTTCAGATTAAAATTTTTTCGTAATAAAAAAGGCAGCACAGAGATGGGAACTCCGCGGTTTTATACGAAACCCAGCTTGAGCTATAATTTGAGACCAATAATAAGCCAAGAACTCCTGAAAATATATCAGCATATCACACTTAAAATTTGAGAAAATCGAAATTTCAGAGTTAATTTTTTTCGTTACAAAAGAGGCAGCACAGAGACGGGAACTCAACGGTTTTGAATTAATCTAAGCAAAAGCTATCATTTAAGTTTAAAAGCAAGCCTAGAACTCCTGAAAATATATCAGCATATCGCACCTGAAATTTGAGAAATTTTAAATTTTCAGATTAAAATTTTTTCGTAATAAAAAAGGCAGCACAGAGACAGGAACTCCGCGGTTTTGAACGAAACCAAGCTTGAGCTATCATTTGAGACCAATTACAAGCCAAGATCTCCTGAAAATATATCAGCATATCACACCTAAAATTTGAGAAAATCGAAATTTCAGAGTTAATTTTTTTCGTTACAAAAAAGGCTGCACAGAGACGAGAACTCCGCGGTTTTGAACTAATCTAAGCATGATCTATCATTTAAGACTAAAAACAATCCTACAACTCCTGAAAATATCTCAGCATATCAAACCTGAAGTTTGAGAAAATTCAAATTTTAGATGTAAGAGGATTTTTCGTTACAAAAAGGCAGCACAGAGACGGAAACTCCGAGGTTTTGTACTAATCTAAGCATGAGCTATCATTAAAGAAAAAAAACAAGCCTGGAACTACTGAAAATATATCAGCATATCACACCTGAAATTTGAGAAAATCTAAAATACAGAGTAATTTTTTTCGTAATAAAAAAAGGCAGCGCAGAGCCAGGAACTGCGTGGTTTTGTACGTAACCGAGCATAAGCTATCGTTTGAGAATAAAAACAAGCCCCAAATTCCTGAAAATATATCAGCATATCACATCTTAAATTTGAGAAAATCGAAATTTCAGGCTTATTTTTTTCATAGAACATAAGTACACTCAGAGCCAGGAACTACGCGGTTTTGTACGTAACCAAGCATGAGGTATCGTTTGAGACCAAAAACAAGCCTAGAACTCCTGAAAATATATCAGCATATCACACCTGAAATATGACAAAATCGATATTTCAGACTTATTTTTTCGCAGAACATAAGTAAACTCAGAGCCAGGAACTCCGCGGTTTTGGACGAAACCAAGCTTAAGCTATCATTTGAGAACAATAACAAGCCAAGAACTCCTGAAAATATATCAGCATATCACACCTGAAATTAGAGAAAACTTAAATTTTTAGAATAAAATTTGTTTGGTAATAAAAAAGGCAGAACAGAGACGGGAACATCGCGGTTTTGGACGACACCAATCTTGTGCTATCATTTGAGACCAATATCAAGCCAAGAACTCCTGAAAATATATCAGCATATCACACCTAAAATTTGAGAAAATCGAAATTTCAGAGTTAATTTTTTTCGTTACAAAAAAGGCTGCACAGAGACGAGAACTCCGCGGTTTTGAACTAATCTAAGCATGATCTATCATTTAAGACTAAAAACAATCCTAGAACTCCTGAAAATATCTCAGCATATCACACCTGAAGTTTGAGAAAATTGAAATTTTTAGAGTAAAATTTTTTCGTAATAAAAAAGGCGGCACCGAGATGTGAACTCCAGGTTTTTGCACTAAGCTAAGCATGAGCTATCATTTAAAACCAAAAATAAGCCTAGAACTCTTGAAAATATATCAGCATATCACACCTGATGTTCGAGAAAATCTAAATTTCAGAGTAAATTTTTTCGTAATAAAAAAGGCAGCGCAGAGCCTGGAACTGCGTAATTTTGTAAGTAACCAAGCATTCGCTATCGTTTAAGACCAAAAACAAGCCTAGAACTCCTGAAAATATATCAGCATATCACACCTGAAATTTGAGAAAATCTAAATTACAGAGTAATTTTTTTCGTAATAAAAAAGGCAGCGCAGAGCCTGGAACTGCGTGGTTTTGTACGTAACCGAGCATTCGCTATCGTTTAAGACCAAAAGCAAGCCTAGAACTCCTGAAAATATATCAGCATATCACACCTGAAATATGAGAAAATCGATATTTCAAACTTATTTTTTCGCAGAACATAAGTAAACTCAGAGCCAGGAACTCCGTGGTTTTGGACGAAACCAAGCTTAAGCTATCATTTGAGACCAATAACAAGCCAATAACTCCTGAAAATATGTCAGTATATCACACCTGAAATTTGAGAAAACTTAAATTTTCAGAATAAAAATTTTTTGGTAATAAAAAAGGCAGCACAGAGACAGGAACTTCGCGGTTTTCGACGAAACCAAGCTCGTGCTATCATTTGAGACCAATAACAAGCCAAGAACTCCTTAAAATATATCAGCACATCACACCTAAAGTTTGAGAAAATCGAAATTTAAGATTTAATTTTTTTCTTTACAAAAAAGGCTGCACAGAGACGGGAACTCCGCAATTTTGAACTAGTCTAAGCACGAGTTATCATTTGAGACCAATAGTAAGCCAAGAACTCCTGAAAATATATCAGCATATCACACCTAAATTTTGAGAAAATCGAAATTTCAGAGTTAATTTTTTTCGTTACAAAAAAGGCAGCACAGAGACGGGAACTCAACGGTTTTGAACTAATCTAAGCATGACCTATCATTTAAGACTGAAAGCAAGCCTAGAACTCCTGAAAATATATCAGCATATCACACCTGAAATTTGAGAAAATTTAAATTTTAAGAATAAATTTTTTTCGTAATAAAAAAGGCAGCACAGAGACGGGAACTTCGCGGTTTTGTACGAAACCAAGCTTGAGCTATCATTTGAGACCAATAACAAGCCAAGAACTCCTGAAAATATATCAGCATATCACACCTGAAATTTGAGAAAATTTAAATTTTCAGATTAAAATCTTTTCGTAATAAAAAAGGCAGCACAGAGACAGGAACTCCGCGGTTTTGAACGAAACCAAACTTAAGCTATCATTTGAGACCAATCACAAGCCAAGAACTACTGTTAATATATCAGCATATCACACCTAAAGTTTGAGAAAATCGAAATTTCAGAGTTAATTATTTTCGTTACAAAAAAGGCAGCACCGAGATTTGAACTCCGGGTTTTTGCACTAAGCTAAGCACGAGCTATCATTTAAGACCAAAAAAAAGCCTAGAACTCTTGAAAATATATCAGCATATCCACACCTGATGTTCGAGAAAATCTAAATTTCAGAGTAAATTTTTTCGTAATAAAAAAGGCAGCGTAGAGCCTGGAACTGCGTGGTTTTGTACGTAACCGAGCATTAGCTATCGTTTAAGACCAAAACTAAGCCAAGAACTCCTGAAAAAATATATTAGCATATCACACCTAAAATTTGAGAATATTGAATTTTCGGAGTTAATTTTTCTTATCAAAAAAGTCAGCGCAGAGACGACTACGACGAAGCTTTGTATGAACATAAGCATATCAATTAAGACCAAAAACAAGTCTAGAACTCCTGAAAATATATCAGCATATCAAACCTGAACTTTGAGAAAATTCAAATTTTAGAGGTAAGAGGTTTTTTCGTTACAAAAAGGCAGCACAGAGACGGAAACTCCGAGGTTTTGTACTAATCTAAGCAGGAGCTATCATTTAAGAAAAAAAACTAGCCTGGAACTCCTGAAAATATATCAGCATATCACACCTGAAATTTGAGAAAATCTAAAATACAGAGTAATTTCTTTCGTAATAAAAAAAGGCAGCGCAGAGCCAGCAACTGCGTGGTTTTGTACGTAACTGAGCATAAGCTATCGTTTGAGAATAAAAACAAGCCCCAAGTTCCTGAAAATATATCAGCATATCACATCTTAAATTTGAGAAAATCGAAATTTCAGGCTTATTTTTTTCATAGAACATAAGTACACTCAGAGCCAGGAACTACGCGGTTTTGTACGTAACCAAGCATGAGGTATCGTTTGAGACCAATAACAAGCCAAGAACTCCTGAAAATATATCAGCATATCACACCTGAAGTTAGACAAAACTTAAATTTTTAGAATAAAATTTGTTTGGTAATAAAAAAGGCAGAACAGAAAGCGGGAACATCGCGGTTTTGGACGAAACCAAGCTTGTGCTATCATTTGAGACCAATATCAAGCCAAGAACTCCTGAAAAGATATCAGCATATCACACGTAAAGTTTGAGAAAATCGAAATTTCAGAGTTGATTTTTTTCGTTACAAAAAAGGCAGCACAGAGACGGGAACTCCGCGGTTTTGAACTAATCTAAACATGAGCTATCATTTAAGACTAAAAACAAGCCTAAAACTCCTGAAAGTTACCTGAAGTTAAAGAAAATTGAAATTTTCAGAGTAAAAATTTTTCGTAATAAAATAGGCAGCACAGAGATGGGAACTCCGCGGTTTTATACAAAACTCAGCTTGAGCTATCATTTGAGACCAATAATAAGCCAAGAACTCTTGAAAATATATCAGCATATCACACCTAAAATTTGAGAAAATCGAAATTTCAGAGTTAATTTTTTTCGTTACAAAAAAGGCTGCACAGAGACGAGAACTCCGCGGTTTTGAACTAATCTAAGCATGATCTATCATTTAAGACTAAAAACAATCCTAGAACTCCTGAAAATATATCAGCATATCGCACCTGAAGTTTGAGAACTTTTAAATTTTCAGATTAAAATTTTTTCGTAATAAAAAAGGCAGCACAGAGATGGGAACTCCGCGGTTTTATACGAAACCCAGCTTGAGCTATAATTTGAGACCAATAATAAGCCAAGAACTCCTGAAAATATATCAGCATATCACACTTAAAATTTGAGAAAATCGAAATTTCAGAGTTAATTTTTTTCGTTACAAAAGAGGCAGCACAGAGACGGGAACTCAACGGTTTTGAATTAATCTAAGCAAAAGCTATCATTTAAGTTTAAAAGCAAGCCTAGAACTCCTGAAAATATATCAGCATATCGCACCTGAAATTTGATAAATTTTAAATTTTCAGATTAAAATTTTTTCGTAATAAAAAAGGCAGCACAGAGACAGGAAATCCGCGGTTTTGAACGAAACCAAGCTTGAGCTATCATTTGAGACCAATTACAAGCCAAGATCTCCTGAAAATATATCAGCATATCACACCTAAAATTTGAGAAAATCGAAATTTCAGAGTTAATTTTTTTCGTTACAAAAAAGGCTGCACAGAGACGAGAACTCCGCGGTTTTGAACTAATCTAAGCATGATCTATCATTTAAGACTAAAAACAATCCTACAACTCCTGAAAATATCTCAGCATATCAAACCTGAAGTTTGAGAAAATTCAAATTTTAGATGTAAGAGGATTTTTCGTTACAAAAAGGCAGCACAGAGACGGAAACTCCGAGGTTTTGTACTAATCTAAGCATGAGCTATCATTAAAGAAAAAAAACAAGCCTGGAACTACTGAAAATATATCAGCATATCACACCTGAAATTTGAGAAAATCTAAAATACAGAGTAATTTTTTTCGTAATAAAAAAAGGCAGCGCAGAGCCAGGAACTGCGTGGTTTTGTACGTAACCGAGCATAAGCTATCGTTTGAGAATAAAAACAAGCCCCAAATTCCTGAAAATATATCAGCATATCACATCTTAAATTTGAGAAAATCGAAATTTCAGGCTTATTTTTTTCATAGAACATAAGTACACTCAGAGCCAGGAACTACGCGGTTTTGTACGTAACCAAGCATGAGGTATCGTTTGAGACCAAAAACAAGCCTAGAACTCCTGAAAATATATCAGCATATCACACCTGAAATATGAGAAAATCGATATTTCAGACTTATTTTTTCGCAGAACATAAGTAAACTCAGAGCCAGGAACTCCGCGGTTTTGGACGAAACCAAGCTTAAGCTATCATTTGAGAACAATAACAAGCCAAGAACTCCTGAAAATATATCAGCATATCACACCTGAAATTAGAGAAAACTTAAATTTTTAGAATAAAATTTGTTTGGTAATAAAAAAGGCAGAACAGAGACGGGAACATCGCGGTTTTGGACGACACCAATCTTGTGCTATCATTTGAGACCAATATCAAGCCAAGAACTCCTGAAAATATATCAGCATATCACACCTAAAATTTGAGAAAATCGAAATTTCAGAGTTAATTTTTTTCGTTACAAAAAAGGCTGCACAGAGACGAGAACTCCGCGGTTTTGAACTAATCTAAGCATTCGCTATCGTTTAAGACCAAAAACAAGCCTAGAACTCCTGAAAATATATCAGCATATCACACCTGAAATTTGAGAAAATCTAAATTACAGAGTAATTTTTTTCGTAATAAAAAAGGCAGCGCAGAGCCTGGAACTGCGTGGTTTTGTACGTAACCGAGCATTCGCTATCGTTTAAGACCAAAAGCAAGCCTAGAACTCCTGAAAATATATCAGCATATCACACCTGAAATATGAGAAAATCGATATTTCAAACTTATTTTTTCGCAGAACATAAGTAAACTCAGAGCCAGGAACTCTGTGGTTTTGTACGAAACCAAGCTTAAGCTATCATTTGAGACCAATAACAAGCCAATAACTCCTGAAAATATATCAGTATATCACACCTGAAATTTGAGAAAACTTAAATTTTCAGAATAAAATTTTTTTGGTAATAAAAAAGGCAGCACAGAGACGGGAACATCGCGGTTTTCGACGAAACCAAGCTCGTGCTATCATTTGAGACCAATAACAAGCCAAGAACTCCTGAAAATATATCAGCACATCACACCTAAAGTTTGAGAAAATCGAAATTTCAGATTTAATTTTTTTCTTTACAAAAAAGACTGCACAGAGACGGGAACTCCGAAGTTTTGAACTAGTCTAAGCACGATTTATCATTTGAGACCAATAGTAAGCCAAGAACTCCTGAAAATATATCAGCATATCACACCTAAATTTTGAGAAAATCGAAATTTCAGAGTCAATTTTTTTCGTTACAAAAAAGGCAGCACAGAAACGGGAACTCAACGGATTTGAACTAATCTAAGCATGAGCTATCATTTAAGACTGAAAGCAAGCCTAGAACTCCTGAAAATATATCAGCATATCACACCTGAAATTTGAGAAAATTTAAATTTTCAGAATAAATTTTTTTCGTAATAAAAAAGGCAGCACAGAGACGGGAACTTCGCGGTTTTGTACGAAACCAAGCTCGAGCTATCATTTGAGACAAATAACAAGCCAAGAACTCCTGAAAATATATCAGCATATCACACCTGAAATTTGAGAAAATTTAAATTTTCAGATTAAAATCTTTTCGTAATAAAAAAGGCAGCACAGAGACAGGAACTCCGCGGTTTTGAACGAAACCAAGCTTGACCTATCATTTGAGACCAATCACAAGCCAAGAACTACTGTTAATATATCAGCATATCACACCTAAAGTTTGAGAAAATCGAAATTTTAGAGTAAAATTTTTTCGTAATAAAAAAGGCGGCACCGAGATGTGAACTCCGGGTTTTTGCACTAAGCTAAGCATGAGCTATCATTTAAAACCAAAAATAAGCCTAGAACTCTTGAAAATATATCAGCATATCACACCTGATGTTCGAGAAAATCTAAATTTCGGAGTAAATTTTTTCGTAATAAAAAAGGCAGCGCAGAGCCTGGAACTGCGTGGTTTTGTACGTAACCAAGCATTCGCTATCGTTTAAGACCAAAAACAAGCCTAGAACTCCTGAAAATATATCAGCATATCACACCTGAAATTTGAGAAAATCTAAATTACAGAGTAATTTTTTTCGTAATAAAAAAGGCAGCGCAGAGCCTGGAACTGCGTGGTTTTGTACGTAACCGAGCATTCGCTATCGTTTAAGACCAAAAGCAAGCCTAGAACTCCTGAAAATATATCAGCATATCACACCTGAAATATGAGAAAATCGATATTTCAAACTTATTTTTTCGCAGAACATAAGTAAACTCAGAGCCAGGAACTCCGTGGTTTTGGACGAAACCAAGCTTAAGCTATCATTTGAGACCAATAACAAGCCAATAACTCCTGAAAATATGTCAGTATATCACACCTGAAATTTGAGAAAACTTAAATTTTCAGAATAAAAATTTTTTGGTAATAAAAAAGGCAGCACAGAGACAGGAACTTCGCGGTTTTCGACGAAACCAAGCTCGTGCTATCATTTGAGACCAATAACAAGCCAAGAACTCCTTAAAATATATCAGCACATCACACCTAAAGTTTGAGAAAATCGAAATTTAAGATTTAATTTTTTTCTTTACAAAAAAGGCTGCACAGAGACGGGAACTCCGCAATTTTGAACTAGTCTAAGCACGAGTTATCATTTGAGACCAATAGTAAGCCAAGAACTCCTGAAAATATATCAGCATATCACACCTAAATTTTGAGAAAATCGAAATTTCAGAGTTAATTTTTTTCGTTACAAAAAAGGCAGCACAGAGACGGGAACTCAACGGTTTTGAACTAATCTAAGCATGACCTATCATTTAAGACTGAAAGCAAGCCTAGAACTCCTGAAAATATATCAGCATATCACACCTGAAATTTGAGAAAATTTAAATTTTAAGAATAAATTTTTTTCGTAATAAAAAAGGCAGCACAGAGACGGGAACTTCGCGGTTTTGTACGAAACCAAGCTTGAGCTATCATTTGAGACCAATAACAAGCCAAGAACTCCTGAAAATATATCAGCATATCACACCTGAAATTTGAGAAAATTTAAATTTTCAGATTAAAATCTTTTCGTAATAAAAAAGGCAGCACAGAGACAGGAACTCCGCGGTTTTGAACGAAACCAAACTTAAGCTATCATTTGAGACCAATCACAAGCCAAGAACTACTGTTAATATATCAGCATATCACACCTAAAGTTTGAGAAAATCGAAATTTCAGAGTTAATTATTTTCGTTACAAAAAAGGCAGCACCGAGATTTGAACTCCGGGTTTTTGCACTAAGCTAAGCACGAGCTATCATTTAAGACCAAAAAAAAGCCTAGAACTCTTGAAAATATATCAGCATATCCACACCTGATGTTCGAGAAAATCTAAATTTCAGAGTAAATTTTTTCGTAATAAAAAAGGCAGCGTAGAGCCTGGAACTGCGTGGTTTTGTACGTAACCGAGCATTAGCTATCGTTTAAGACCAAAACTAAGCCAAGAACTCCTGAAAAAATATATTAGCATATCACACCTAAAATTTGAGAATATTGAATTTTCGGAGTTAATTTTTCTTATCAAAAAAGTCAGCGCAGAGACGACTACGACGAAGCTTTGTATGAACATAAGCATATCAATTAAGACCAAAAACAAGTCTAGAACTCCTGAAAATATATCAGCATATCAAACCTGAACTTTGAGAAAATTCAAATTTTAGAGGTAAGAGGTTTTTTCGTTACAAAAAGGCAGCACAGAGACGGAAACTCCGAGGTTTTGTACTAATCTAAGCAGGAGCTATCATTTAAGAAAAAAAACTAGCCTGGAACTCCTGAAAATATATCAGCATATCACACCTGAAATTTGAGAAAATCTAAAATACAGAGTAATTTCTTTCGTAATAAAAAAAGGCAGCGCAGAGCCAGCAACTGCGTGGTTTTGTACGTAACTGAGCATAAGCTATCGTTTGAGAATAAAAACAAGCCCCAAGTTCCTGAAAATATATCAGCATATCACATCTTAAATTTGAGAAAATCGAAATTTCAGGCTTATTTTTTTCATAGAACATAAGTACACTCAGAGCCAGGAACTACGCGGTTTTGTACGTAACCAAGCATGAGGTATCGTTTGAGACCAATAACAAGCCAAGAACTCCTGAAAATATATCAGCATATCACACCTGAAGTTAGACAAAACTTAAATTTTTAGAATAAAATTTGTTTGGTAATAAAAAAGGCAGAACAGAAAGCGGGAACATCGCGGTTTTGGACGAAACCAAGCTTGTGCTATCATTTGAGACCAATATCAAGCCAAGAACTCCTGAAAAGATATCAGCATATCACACGTAAAGTTTGAGAAAATCGAAATTTCAGAGTTGATTTTTTTCGTTACAAAAAAGGCAGCACAGAGACGGGAACTCCGCGGTTTTGAACTAATCTAAACATGAGCTATCATTTAAGACTAAAAACAAGCCTAAAACTCCTGAAAGTTACCTGAAGTTAAAGAAAATTGAAATTTTCAGAGTAAAAATTTTTCGTAATAAAATAGGCAGCACAGAGATGGGAACTCCGCGGTTTTATACAAAACTCAGCTTGAGCTATCATTTGAGACCAATAATAAGCCAAGAACTCTTGAAAATATATCAGCATATCACACCTAAAATTTGAGAAAATCGAAATTTCAGAGTTAAGTTTATTCTTTACAAAAAAGGCAGCACAGAGACGACAACTCCGCGGTTTTGAATTAATCTAAGCATGAGCTATCATTTGAGACCAATAGCAAGCCAAGAACTTCTGAAAATATAACAACATATCACACCTAAAGTTTGAGAAAATCGAAATTTCAGAGTAAATTTTTTTCGTTACAAAAAAGGCAGCACATAGACGGGAACTTCGCAGTTTTGCACTAAGCTAAGCATAAGCTATCATTTAAGCCCAAAAATAAGCCTAGAACTTTTGAAAATATAACAGCATATCACGATGTTTGAGAAAATCTAAATTTCAGAGTAAATTTTTTCGTAATAAAAAAGGCAGCGCAGAGCCAGGAACTGCATGGTTTTTTACATTACCGAGCATTAGCTATCGTTTAAGACCAAAACTAAGCCTAGAACTCCTGAAAATATATTAGCATATCACACCTAAAATTTGAGAATATTGAATTTTCGGAGTTAATTTTTCTTATCAAAAAAGTCAGCGCAGAGACGACTACGACGAAGCTTTGTATAAACATAAGCATATCAATTAAAACCAAAAACAAGTCTAGAACTCCTGAAAATATATCAGCATATCAAACCTGAAGTTTGAGAAAATTCAAATTTTAGAGGTAAGAGGTTTTTTCGTTACAAAAAGGCAGCACAGAGACGGAAACTCCGAGGTTTTGTACTAATCTAAGCAGGAGCTATCATTTAAGAAAAAAAACTAGCCTGGAACTCCTGAAAATATATCAGCATATCACACCTGAAATTTGAGAAAATCTAAAATACAGAGTAATTTCTTTCGTAATAAAAAAAGGCAGCGCAGAGCCAGGAACTGCGTGGTTTTGTACGTAACCGAGCATAAGCTATCGTTTGAGAATAAAAACAAGCCCCAAATTCCTGAAAATATATCAGCATATCACATCTTAAATTTGAGAAAATCGAAATTTCAGGCTTATTTTTTTCATAGAACATAAGTACACTCAGAGCCAGGAACTACGCGGTTTTGTACGTAACTAAGCATGAGGTATCGTTTGAGACCAAAAACAAGCCTAGAACTCCTGAAAATATATCAGCATATCACACCTGAAATATGAGAAAATCGATATTTCAGACTTATTTTTTCGCAGAACATAAGTAAACTCAGAGCCAGGAACTCCGCGGTTTTGGACAAAACCTAGCTTGGGCTGTCATTTGAGAACAATAACAAGCCAAGAACTCCTGAAAATATATCAGCATATCACACCTGAAGTTAGAGAAAACTTAAATTTTTAGAATAAAATTTGTTTGGTAATAAAAAAGGCAGAACAGAGACGGGAACATCGCGGTTTTGGACGACACCAATCTTGTGCTATCATTTGAGACCAATATCAAGCCAAGATTTCCTGAAAATATATCAGCATATCATACCTAAAATTTGAGAAAATCTAAATTTCAGAGTTAATTTTTTTCGTTACAAAAAAGGCAGCACAGAGACGAGAACTCCGCGGTTTTGAACTAATCTAAACATGAACTATCATTTAAGACTAAAAACAAGCCTAAAACTCCTGAAAGTTACCTGAAGTTAAAGAAAATTTAAATTTTCAGTGTAAAATTTTTTCGTAATAAAATAGGCAGCACAGAGATGGGAACTCCGCGGTTTTAGACGAAATCTAGCTTGAGCTATCATTTGAGACCAATAATAAGCCAAGAACTCCTGAAAATATATCAGCATATCACACTTAAAATTTGAGAAAATTGAAATTTCAGAGTTAATTTTTTTCGTTACAAAAAAGGCAGCACAGAGACGGGAACTCAACGGTTTTGAACTAATCTTAGCATAAGCTATCATTTAGGACTAAAAGCAAGCCTAGAACTCCTGAAAATATATCAGCATATCGCACCTGAAATTTGAGAAATTTTAAATTTTCAGATTAAAATTTTTTCGTAATAAAAAAGGCAGCACAGAGACAGGAACTCCGCGGTTTTGAACGTAACCAAGCTTGAGCTATCATTTGAGACCAATCACAAGCCAAGAACTCCTGAAAATATATCAGCATATCACACCTAAAATTTGAGAAAATCGAAATTTCAGAGTTAATTTTTTTCGTTACAAAAAAGGCTGCACAGAGACGAGAACTCCGCGGTTTTGAACTAATCTAAGCATGATCTATCATTCAAGACTAAAAACAATCCTAGAACTCCTGAAAATATCTCAGCATATCACACCTGAAGTTTGAGAAATTTGAAATTTTTAGAGTAAAATTTTTTCGTAATAAAAAAGGCAGCAACGAGATGTGAACTCCGGGTTTTTGCACTAAGCTAAGCATGAGCTATCATTTAAAACCAAAAAGAAGCCTAGAACTCTTGAAAATATATCAGCATATCACACCTGATGTTCGAGAAAATCTAAATTTCAGAGTAAATTTTTTCGTAATAAAAAAGGCAGCGCAGAGCCTGGAACTGCGTGGTTTTGTACGTAACCAAGCATTCGCTATCGTTTAAGACCAAAAACAAGCCTAGAACTCCTGAAAATATATCAGCATATCACACCTGAAATTTGAGAAAATCTAAATTACAGAGTAATTTTTTTCGTAATAAAAAAGGCAGCGCAGAGCCTGGAACTGCGTGGTTTTGTACGTAACTGAGCATTTGCTATCGTTTAAGACCAAGAGCAAGCCTAGAACTCCTGAAAATATATCAGCATATCACACCTGAAATATGAGAAAATCGATATTTCAAACTTATTTTTTCGCAGAACATAAGTAAACTCAGAGCCAGGAACTCCGTGGTTTTGGACGAAACCAAGCTTAAGCTATCATTTGAGACCAATAACAAGCCAATAACTCCTGAAAATATATCAGTATATCACACCTGAAATTTGAGAAAACTTAAATTTTCAGAATAAAATTTTTTTGGTAATAAAAAAGGCAGCACAGAGACGGGAACTTCGCGGTTTTCGATGAAACTAAGCTCGTGCTATCATTTGAGACCAATAACAAGTCAAGAACTCCTGAAAATATATCAGCACATCACACCTAAACTTTGAGAAAATCGAAATTTCAGAGTTAATTTTTTTCTTTACAAAAAAGGCTGCACAGAGACGGGAACTCCGCGGTTTTGAACTAGTCTAAGCACGAGTTGTCATTTGAGACCAATAGTAAGCCAAGAACTCCTGAAAATATATCAGCATATCACACCTAAATTTTGAGAAAATCGAAATTTCAGATTTAATTTTTTTCGTTACAAAAAAGGCAGCACAGAGACGGGAACTCAACGGTTTTGAACTAATCTAAGCATAAGCTATCATTTAAGACTGAAAGCAAGCCTAGAACTCCTGAAAATATATCAGCATATCACACCTGAAATTTGAGAAAATTTAAATTTTCAGAATAATTTTTTTTCGTAATAAAAAAGGCAGCACAGAGACGGGAACTTCGCGGTTTTGTACGAAACCAAGCTTGAGCTATCATTTGAGACCAATAACAAGCCAAGAACTCCTGAAAATATATCAGCATATCACACCTGAAATTTGAGAAAATTTAAATTTTCAGATTAAAATCTTTTCGTAATAAAAAAGGCAGCACAGAGACAGGAACTCCGCGGTTTTGAACGAAACCAAGCTTGAGCTATCATTTGAGACCAATCACAAGCCAAGAACTACTGTTAATATATCAGCATATCACACCTAAAATTTGAGAAAATCGAAATTTCAGAGTTAATTATTTTCGTTACAAAAAAGGCAGCACCGAGATTTAAACTCCGGGTTTTTGCACTAAGCTCAGCACGAGCTATCATTTAAGACCAAAAATAAGCCTAGAACTCTTGAAAATATATCAGCATATCCACACCTGATGTTCGAGAAAATCTAAATTTCAGAGTAAATTTTTTCGTAATAAAAAAGGCAGCGTAGAGCCTGGAACTGCGTGGTTTTGTACGTAACCGAGCATTAGCTATCGTTTAAGACCAAAACTAAGCCAAGAACTCCTGAAAATATAACAGCATATCACACCTAAAGTTTGAGAAAATCGAAATTTCAGAGTAAATTTTTTTCGTTACAAAAAAGGCAGCACATAGACGGGAACTTCGCAGTTTTGCACTAAGCTAAGCATAAGCTATCATTTAAGCCCAAAAATAAGCCTAGAACTTTTGAAAATATAACAGCATATCACGATGTTTGAGAAAATCTAAATTTCAGAGTAAATTTTTTCGTAATAAAAAAGGCAGCGCAGAGCCAGGAACTGCATGGTTTTTTACATTACCGAGCATTAGCTATCGTTTAAGACCAAAACTAAGCCTAGAACTCCTGAAAATATATTAGCATATCACACCTAAAATTTGAGAATATTGAATTTTCGGAGTTAATTTTTCTTATCAAAAAAGTCAGCGCAGAGACGACTACGACGAAGCTTTGTATGAACATAAGCATATCAATTAAAACCAAAAACAAGTCTAGAACTCCTGAAAATATATCAGCACATCACACCTAAAGTTTGAGAAAATCGAAATTTCAGAGTTAATTTTTTTCTTTACAAAAAAGGCTGCACAGAGACGGGAACTCCGCGGTTTTGAACTAGTCTAAGCACGAGTTATCATTTGAGACCAATAGTAAGCCAAGAACTCCTGAAAAAATATCAGCATATCACACCTAAATTTTGAGAAAATCGAAATTTCAGAGTTAATTTTTTTCGTTACAAAAAAGGCAGCACAGAGACGGGAACTCAACGGTTTTGAACTAATCTAAGCATAAGCTATCATTTAAGACTGAAAACAAGCCTAGAACTCCTGAAAATATATCAGCATATCACACCTGAAATTTGAGAAAATTTAAATTTTCAGAATAATTTTTTTTCGTAATAAAAAAGGCAGCACAGAGACGGGAACTTCGCGGTTTTGTACGAAACCAAGCTTGAGCTATCATTTGAGACCAATAACAAGCCATGAACTCCTGAAAATATATCAGCATATCACACCTGAAATTTGAGAAAATTTAAATTTTCAGATTAAAATCTTTTCGTAATAAAAAAGGCAGCACAGAGACAGGAACTCCGCGGTTTTGAACGAAACCAAGCTTGAGCTATCATTTGAGACCAATCACAAGCCAAGAACTACTGTTAATATATCAGCATATCACACCTAAAGTTTGAGAAAATCGAAATTTCAGAGTTAATTATTTTCGTTACAAAAAAGGCAGCACCGAGATTTGAACTCCGGGTTTTTGCACTAAGCTCAGCACGAGCTATCATTTAAGACCAAAAATAAGCCTAGAACTCTTGAAAATATATCAGCATATCCACACCTGATGTTCGAGAAAATCTAAATTTCAGAGTAAATTTTTTCGTAATAAAAAAGGCAGCGTAGAGCCTGGAACTGCGTGGTTTTGTACGTAACCGAGCATTAGCTATCGTTTAAGACCAAAACTAAGCCAAGAACTCCTGAAAATATATTAGCATATCACACCTGAAATTTGAGAATATTGAATTTTCGGAGTTTATTTTTTCTTATCAAAAAAGTCAGCGCAGAGACGACTGCGACGTAGCTTTGTATGAACATAAGCATATCAATTAAGACCAAAAACAAGTCTAGAACTCCTGAAAATATATCAGCATATCAAACCTGAAGTTTGAGAAAATTCAAATTTTAGAGGTAAGAGGTTTTTTCGTTACAAAAAGGCAGCACAGAGACGGAAACTCCAAGGTTTTGTACTAATCTAAGCAGGAGCTATCATTTAAAAGAAAAAAAACAAGCCTGGAACTCCTGAAAATATATCAGCATATCACACCTGAAATTTGAGAAAATCTAAATTACAGGGTAATTTTTTTCGTAATAAAAAAAGGCAGCGCAGAGCCAGGAACTGCGTGGTTTTGTACGTAACCGAGGATAAGCTAACGTTTGAGAATAAAAACAAGCCCCAAATTCCTGAAAATATATTAGCATATCACATCTTAAATTTGAGAAAATCGAAATTTCAGGCTTATTTTTTTCATAGAACATAAGTACACTCAGAGCCAGGAACTACGCGGTTTTGAACGTAACCAAGCATGAGGTATCGTTTGAGACCAATAACAAGCCAAGAACTCCTGAAAATATATCAGCATATCACACCTGAAGTTAGAGAAAACTTAAATTTTTTGACTAAAATTTGTTTGGTAATAAAAAAGGCAGAACAGAAAGCGGGAACATCGCGGTTTTGGACGAAACCAAGCTTGTGCTATCATTTGAGATCAATATCAAGCCAAGAACTCCTGAAAAGATATCAGCATATCACACCTAAAGTTTGAGAAAATCGAAATTTCAGAGTTAATTTTTTTCGTTACAAAAAAGGCAGCACAGAGACGAGAACTCCGCGGTTTTGAACTAATCTAAACAGGAACTATCATTTAAGACTAAAAACAAGCCTAAAACTCCTGAAAGTTACCTGAAGTTAAAGAAAATTTAAATTTTCAGAGTAAAAATTTTTCGTAATAAAATAGGCAGCACAGAGATGGGAACTCCGCGGTTTTATACGAAACCCAGCTTGAACTATCATTTGAGACCAATAATAAGCCAAGAACTCCTGAAAATATATCAGCATATCACACCTAAAATTTGAGAAAATCGAAATTTCAGAGTTAATTTTATTCTTTACAAAAAAGGCAGCACAGAGACGACAACTCCGCGGTTTTGAATTAATCTAAGCATGAGCTATCATTTGAGACAAATAGCAAGCCAAGAACTCCTGAAAATATAACAGCATATCACACCTGAAGTTAGAGAAAACTTAAATTTTTAGAATAAAATTTGTTTGGTAATACAAAAGGCAGAACAGAGACGGGAACATCGCATTTTGGACGACACCAATCTTGTGCTATCATTTGAGACCAATATCAAGCCAAGAACTCCTGAAAATATATCAGCATATCACACCTAAAATTTGAGAAAATCGAAATTTCAGAGTTAATTTTTTTCGTTACAAAAAAGGCTGCACAGAGACGAGAACTCCGCGGTTTTGAACTAATCTAAGCATGATCTATCATTTAAGTTTAAAAACAATCCTAGAACTCCTGAAAATATCTCAGCATATCACACCTGAAGTTTGAGAAAATTGAAATTTTTAGAGTAAAATTTTTTCGTATTAAAAAATGCGGCACCGAGATGTGAACTCCGGGTTTTTGCACTAAGCTAAGCATGAGCTATCATTTAAAACCAAAAATAAGCCTAGAACTCTTGAAAATATATCAGCATATCACACCTGATGTTCGAGAAAATCTAAATTTCAGAGTAAATTTTTTCGTAATAAAAAAGGCAGCGCAGAGCCTGGAACTACGTGGTTTTGTACGTAACCAAGCATTCGCTATCGTTTAAGACCTAAAACAAGCCTAGAACTCCTGAAAATATATCAGCATATCACACCTGAAATTTGAGAAAATCTAGATTACAGAGTAATTTTTTTCGTAATAAAAAAGGCAGCGCAGAGCCTGGAACTGCGTGGTTTTGTACGTAACCGAGCATTCGCTATCGTTTAAGACCAAAAGCAAGCCTAGAACTCCTGAAAATATGTCAGTATATCACACCTGAAATTTGAGAAAACTTAAATTTTCAGAATAAAAATTTTTTGGTAATAAAAAAGGCAGCACAGAGACGGGAACTTCGCGGTTTTCGACGAAACCAAGCACGTGCTATCATTTGAGATCAATAACAAGCCAAGAACTCCTGAAAATATATCAGCACATCACACCTAAAGTTTGAGAAAATCGAAATTTCAGATTTAATTTTTTTCTTTACAAAAAAGGCTGCACAGAGACGGGAACTCCGCGGTTTTGAACTAGTCTAAGCACGAGTTATCATTTGAGACCAATAGTAAGCCAAGAACTCCTGAAAATATATCAGCATATCACACCTAAATTTTGAGAAAATCGAAATTTCAGAGTTAATTTTTTTCGTTACAAAAAAGGCAGCACAGAGACGGGAACTCAACGGTTTTGAACTAATCTAAGCATGAGCTATCATTTAAGACTGAAAGCAAGCCTATAACTCCTGAAAATATATCAGCATATCACGCCTGAAATTTGAGAAAATTAAAATTTTAAGAATAAATTTTTTTCGTAATAAAAAAGGCAGCACAGAGACGGGAACTTCAAGGTTTTGTACGAAACCAAGCTTGACCTATCATTTGAGACCAATAACAAGCCAAGAACTCCTGAAAATATATCAGCATATCACACCTGAAATTTGAGAAAATTTATATTTTCAGATTAAAATCTTTTCGTAATAAAAAAGGCAGCACAGAGACAGGAACTCCGCGGTTTTGAACGAAACCAAACTTGAGCTATCATTTGAGACCAATCACAAGCCAAGAACTACTGTTAATATATCAGCATATCACACCTAAAGTTTGAGAAAATCGAAATTTCAGAGTTAATTATTTTCGTTACAAAAAAGGCAGCACCGAGATTTGAACTCCGGGTTTTTGCACTAAGCTAAGCACGAGCTATCATTTAAGACCAAAAATAAGCCTAGAACTCTTGAAAATATATCAGCATATCCACACCTGATGTTCGAGAAAATCTAAATTTCAGAGTAAATTTTTTCGTAATAAAAAAGGCAGCGTAGAGCCTGGAACTGCGTGGTTTTGTATGTAACCGAGCATTAGCTATCGTTTAAGACCAAAACTAAGCCAAGAACTCCTGAAAAAATATATTAGCATATCACACCTAAAATTTGAGAATATTGAATTTTCGGAGTTAATTTTTCTTATCAAAAAAGTCAGCGCAGAGACGACTACGACGTAGCTTTGTATGAACATAAGCATATCAATTAAGACCAAAAACAAGTCTAGAACTCCTGAAAATATATCAGCATATCAAACCTGAAGTTTGAGAAAATTCAAATTTTAGAGGTAAGAGGTTTTTTCGTTACAAAAAGGCAGCACAGAGACGGAAACTCCGAAGTTTTGTACTAATCTAAGCAGGAGCTATCATTTAAGAAAAAAAACAAGCCTGGAACTCCTGAAAATATATCAGCATATCACACCTGAAATTTGAGAAAATCTAAAATACAGAGTAATTTCTTTCGTAATAAAAAAAGGCAGCGCAGAGCCAGGAACTGCGTAGTTTTGTACGTAACCGAGCATAAGCTATCGTTTGAGAATAAAAACAAGCCCCAAATTCCTGAAAATATATCAGCATATCACATCTTAAATTTGAGAAAATCGAAATTTCAGGCTTATTTTTTTCATAGAACATAAGTACACTCAGAGCCAGGAACTACGCGGTTTTGTACGTAACCAAGCATGAGGTATCGTTTGAGACCAACAACAAGCCAAGAACTCCTGAAAATATATCAGCATATCACACCTGAAGTTAGAGAAAACTTAAATTTTTAGAATAAAATTTGTTTGGTAATAAAAAAGGCAGAACAGAGACGGGAACATCGCAGTTTTGGACGACACCAATCTTGTGCTATCATTTGAGACCAATATCAAGCCAAGAACTCCTGAAAATATATCAGCATATCATACCTAAAATTTGAGAAAATCTAAATTTCAGAGTTAATTTTTTTCGTTACAAAAAAGGCAGCACAGAGACGGGAACTCCGCGGTTTTGAACTAATCTAAACATGAACTATCATTTAAGACTAAAAACAAGCCTAAAACTCCTGAAAGTTACCTGAAGTTAAAGAAAATTGAAATTTTCAGTGTAAAATTTTTTCGTCATAAAATAGGCAGCACAGAGATGGGAACTCCGCGGTTTTAGACGAAACCCAGCTTGAGCTATCATTTGAGACCAATAATAAGCCAAGAACTCCTGAAAATATATCAGCACATCACACCTAAAGTTTGAGAAAATCGAAATTTCAGAGTTAATTTTTTTCGTTACAAAAAAGGCAGCACAGAGACGGGAACTCAACGGTTTTGAACTAATCTAAGCATGAGCTATCATTTAAGACTGAAAGCAAGCCTATAACTCCTGAAAATATATCAGCATATCACACCTGAAATTTGAGAAAATTTAAATTTTAAGAATAAATTTTTTTCGTAATAAAAAAGGCAGCACAGAGACGGGAACTTCGAGGTTTTGTACGAAACCAAGCTTGAGCTATCATTTGAGACCAATAACAAGCCAAGAACTCCTGAAAATATATCAGCATATCACACCTGAAGTTAGAGAAAACTTAAATTTTTTGAATAAAATTTGTTTGGTAATAAAAAAGGCAGAACAGAAAGCGGGAACATCGCGGTTTTGGACGAAACCAAGCTTGTGCTATCATTTGAGACCAATATCAAGCCAAGAACTCCTGAAAAGATATCAGCATATCACACCTAAAGTTTGAGAAAATCGAGATTTCAGATTTAATTTTTTTCGTTACAAAAAAGGCATTACAGAGACGGGAACTCAACGGATTTGAACTAATCTAAGCATGAGCTATCATTTAAGACTGAAAGCAAGCCTAGAACTCCTGAAAATATATCAGCATATCACACCTGAAATTTGAGAAAATTTAAATTTTCAGAATAAAATTTTTTTGTAATAAAAAAGGCAGCACAGAGACGGGAACTTCGCGGTTTTGTACGAAACCAAGCTCGAGCTATCATTTGAGACAAATAACAAGCCAAGAACTCCTGAAAATATATCAGTATATCACACCTGAAATTTGAGAAAATTTAAATTTTCAGATTAAAATCTTTTCGTAATAAAAAAGGCAGCACAGAGACAGGAACTCCGCGGTTTTGAACGAAACCAAGCTTGACCTATCATATGAGACCAATCACAAGCCAAGAACTACTGTTAATATATCAGCATATCACACCTAAAGTTTGAGAAAATCGAAATTTTAGAGTAAAATTTTTTCGTAATAAAAAAGGCGGCACCGAGATGTGAACTCCGGGTTTTTGCACTAAGCTAAGCATGAGCTATCATTTGAAACCAAAAATAAGCCTAGAACTCTTGAAAATATATCAGCATATCACACCTGATGTTCGAGAAAATCTAAATTTCAGAGTAAATTTTTTCGTAATAAAAAAGGCAGCGCAGAGCCTGGAACTGCGTGGTTTTGTACGTAACCAAGCTTTCGCTATCGTTTAAGACCAAAAACAAGCCTAGAACTCCTGAAAATATATCAGCATATCACACCTGAAATTTGAGAAAATCTAAATTACAGAGTAATTTTTTTCGTAATAAAAAAGGCAGCGCAGAGCCTGGAACTGCGTGTTTTTGTACGTAACCGAGCATTCGCTATCGTTTAAGACCAAAAGCAAGCCTAGAACTCCTGAAAATATATCAGCATATCACACCTGAAATATGAGAAAATCGATATTTCAAACTTATTTTTTCGCAGAACATAAGTAAACTCAGAGCCAGGAACTCCGTGGTTTTGGACGAAACCAAGCTTAAGCTATCATTTGAGACCAATAACAAGCCAATAACTCCTGAAAATATGTCAGTATATCACACCTGAAATTTGAGAAAACTTAAATTTTCAGAATAAAAATTTTTTGGTAATAAAAAAGGCAGCACAGAGACAGGAACTTCGCGGTTTTCGACGAAACCAAGCTCGTGCTATCATTTCAGACCAATAACAAGCCAAGAACTCCTGAAAATATATCAGCATATCATACCTAAAATTTGAGAAAATCTAAATTTCAGAGTTAATTTTTTTTGTTACAAAAAAGGCAGCACAGAGACGGGAACTCCGCGGTTTTGAACTAATCTAAACATGAGCTATCATTTAAGACTAAAAACAAGCCTAAAACTCCTGAAAGTTACCTGAAGTTAAAGAAAATTGAAATTTTCAATCACATCTTAAATTTGAGAAAATCGAAATATCAGGCTTATTTTTTTCATAGAACATAAGTACACTCAGAGCCAGGAACTACGCGGTTTTGTACGTAACCAAGCATGAGGTATCGTTTGAGACCAAAAACAAGCCTAGAACTCCTGAAAATATATCAGCATATCACACCTGAATTATGAGAAAATCGATATTTCAGACTTATTTTTTCGCAGAACATAAGTAAACTCAGAGCCAGGAACTCCCCGGTTTTGGACGTAGCCAAGCTTGAGCTATCATTTGAGAACAATAACAAGCCAAGAACTCCTGAAAATATATCAGCATATCACACCTGAAATTAGAGAAAACTTAAATTTTTAGAATAAAATTTGTTTGGTAATAAAAAAGGCAGAACAGAGACGGGAACATCGCGGTTTTGGACGACACCAATCTTGTGCTATCATTTGAGACCAATCACAAGCCAAGAACTCCTGAAAATATATCAGCATATCACACCTAAAATTTGAGAAAATCGTAATTTCAGAGTTAATTTTTTTCGTTACAAAAAAGGCTGCACAGAGACGAGAACTCCGCGGTTTTGAACTAATCTAAGCATGATCTATCATTTAAGACTAAAAACAATCCTAGAACTCCTGAAAATATATCAGCATATCGCACCTGAAATTTGAGAAATTTTAAATTTTCAGATTAAAATTTTTTCGTAATAAAAAAGGCAGCACAGAGATGGGAACTCCGCGGTTTTTTACGAAACCCAGCTTGAGCTATCATTTGAGACCAATAATAAGCCAAGAACTCCTGAAAATATATCAGCATATCACACTTAAAATTTGAGAAAATCGAAATTTCAGAGTTAATTTTTTTCGTTACAAAAAAGGCAGCACAGAGACGGGAACTCAACGGTTTTGAATTAATCTAAGCATAAGCTATCATTTAAGACTAAAAGCAAGCCTAGAACTCCTGAAAATATATCAGCATATCGCACCTGAAGTTTGAGAAATTTTAAATTTTCAGATTAAAATTTTTTCGTAATAAAAAAGGCAGCACAGAGACAGGAACTCCGCGGTTTTGAACGAAACCAAGCTTGAGCTATCATTTGAGACCAATCACAAGCCAAGAACTCCTGAAAATATATCAGCATATCACACCTAAAATTTGAGAAAATCGAAATTTCAGAGTTAATTTTTTTCGTTACAAAAAAGGCTGCACAGAGACGAGAACTCCGCGGTTTTGAACTAATCTAAGCATGATCTATCATTTAAGACTAAAAACAATCCTAGAACTCCTGAAAATATCTCAGCATATCAAACCTGAAGTTTGAGAAAATTCAAATTTTAGATGTAAGAGGATTTTTCGTTACAAAAAGGCAGCGCAGAGACGGAAACTCCGAGGTTTTGTACTAATCTAAGCATGAGCTATCATTAAAGAAAAAAAACAAGCCTGGAACTCCTGAAAATATATCAGCATATCACACCTGAAATTTGAGAAAATCTAAAATACAGAGTAATTTTTTTCGTAATAAAAAAAGGCAGCGCAGAGCCAGGAACTGCGTGGTTTTGTACGTAACCGAGCATAAGCTATCGTTTGAGAATAAAAACATGCCCCAAATTCCTGAAAATATATCAGCATATCACATCTTAAATTTGTGAAAATCGAAATTTCAGGCTTATTTTTTTCATAGAACATAAGTACACTCAGAGCCAGGAACTACGCGGTTTTGTACGTAACCAAGCATGAGGTATCGTTTGAGACCAAAAACAAGCCTAGAACTCCTGAAAATATATCAGCATATCACACCTGAAATATGAGAAAATCGATATTTCAGACTTATTTTTTCGCAGAACATAAGTAAACTCAGAGCCAGGAACTCCGCGGTTTTGGACGTAACCAAGCTTGAGCTATCATTTGAGAACAATAACAAGCCAAGAACTCCTGAAAATATATCAGCATATCACACCTGAAGTTAGAGAAAACTTAAATTTTTAGAATAAAATTTGTTTGGTAATAAAAAAGGCAGAACAGAGACGGGAACATCGCGGTTTTGGACGACACCAATCTTGTGCTATCATTTGAGACCAATATCAAGCCAAGAACTCCTGAAAATATATCAGCATATCATACCTAAAATTTGAGAAAATCTAAATTTCAGAGTTAATTTTTTTCGTTACAAAAAAGGCAGCACAGAGACGGGAACTCCGCGGTTTTGAACTAATCTAAACATGAGCTATCATTTAAGACTAAAAACAAGCCTAAAACTCCTGAAAGTTACCTGAAGTTAAAGAAAATTGAAATTTTCAATCACATCTTAAATTTGAGAAAATCGAAATTTCAGGCTTATTTTTTTCATAGAACATAAGTACACTCAGAGCCAGGAACTACGCGGTTTTGTACGAAACCAAGCATGAGGTATCGTTTGAGACCAAAAACAAGCCTAGAACTCCTGAAAATATATCAGCATATCACACCTGAATTATGAGAAAATCGATATTTCAGACTTATTTTTTCGCAGAACATAAGTAAACTCAGAGCCAGGAACTCCCCGGTTTTGGACGTAACCAAGCTTGAGCTATCATTTGAGAACAATAACAAGCCAAGAACTCCTGAAAATATATCAGCATATCACACCTGAAGTTAGAGAAAACTTAAATTTTTAGAATAAAATTTGTTTGGTAATAAAAAAGGCAGAACAGAGACGGGAACATCGCGGTTTTGGACGACACCAATCTTGTGCTATCATTTGAGACCAATATCAAGCCAAGAACTCCTGAAAATATATCAGCATATCATACCTAAAGTTTGAGAAAATCTAAATTTCAGAGTTAATTTTTTTCGTTACAAAAAAGGCAGCACAGAGACGGGAACTCCGCGGTTTTGAACTAATCTAAACATGAGCTATCATTTAAGACTAAAAACAAGCCTAAAACTCCTGAAAGTTACCTGAAGTTAAAGAAAATTGAAATTTTCAGAGTAAAAATTTTTCGTAATAAAATAGGCAGCATAGAGATGGGAACTCCGCGGTTTTATACGAAACCCAGCTTGAGCTATCATTTGAGACCAATAATAAGCCAAGAACTCCTGAAAATATATCAGCATATCACACCTAAAATTTGAGAAAATCGAAATTTCAGAGTTAATTTTATTCTTTACAAAAAAGGCAGCACAGAGACGACAACTCCGTGGTTTTGAATTATTCTAAGCATGAGCTATCATTTAAGACTAAAAGCAAGCCTAGAACTCCTGAAAATATATCAGCATATCGCACCTGAAATTTGAGAAATTTTAAATTTTCAGATTAAAATTTTTTCGTAATAAAAAAGGCAGCACAGAGATGAGAACTCCGCGGTTTTATACGAAACCCAGCTTGAGCTATCATTTGAGACCAATCACAAGCCAAGAACTCCTGAAAATATATCAGCATATCACACCTAAAATTTGAGAAAATCGAAATTTCAGAGTTAATTTTTTTCGTTACAAAAAAGGCTGCACAGAGACGAGAACTCCGCGGTTTTGAACTAATCTAAGCATGATCTATCATTTAAGACTAAAAACAATCCTAGAACTCCTGAAAATATATCAGCATATCGCACCTGAAGTTTGAGAACTTTTAAATTTTCAGATTAAAATTTTTTCGTAATAAAAAAGGCAGCACAGAGATGGGAACTCCGCGGTTTTATACGAAACCCAGCTTGAGCTATAATTTGAGACCAATAATAAACCAAGAACTCCTGAAAATATATCAGCATATCACACTTAAAATTTGAGAAAATCGAAATTTCAGAGTTAATTTTTTTCGTTACAAAAGAGGCAGCACAGAGACGGGAACTCAACGGTTTTGAATTAATCTAAGCAAAAGCTATCATTTAAGACTAAAAGCAAGCCTAGAACTCCTGAAAATATATCAGCATATCGCACCTGAAATTTGAGAAATTTTAAATTTTCAGATTAAAATTTTTTCGTAATAAAAAAGGCAGCACAGAGACAGGAACTCCGCGGTTTTGAACGAAACCAAGCTTGAGCTATCATTTGAGACCAATTACAAGCCAAGATCTCCTGAAAATATATCAGCATATCACACCTAAAATTTGAGAAAATCGAAATTTCAGAGTTAATTTTTTTCGTTACAAAAAAGGCTGCACAGAGACGAGAACTCCGCGGTTTTGAACTAATCTAAGCATGATCTATCATTTAAGACTAAAAACAATCCTACAACTCCTGAAAATATCTCAGCATATCAAACCTGAAGTTTGAGAAAATTCAAATTTTAGATGTAAGAGGATTTTTCGTTACAAAAAGGCAGCACAGAGACGGAAACTCCAAGGTTTTGTACTAATCTAAGCATGAGCTATCATTAAAGAAAAAAAACAAGCCTGGAACTACTGAAAATATATCAGCATATCACACCTGAAATTTGAGAAAATCTAAAATACAGAGTAATTTTTTTCGTAATAAAAAAAGGCAGCGCAGAGCCAGGAACTGCGTGGTTTTGTACGTAACCGAGCATAAGCTATCGTTTGAGAATAAAAACAAGCCCCAAATTCCTGAAAATATATCAGCATATCACATCTTAAATTTGAGAAAATCGAAATTTCAGGCTTATTTTTTTCATAGAACATAAGTACACTCAGAGCCAGGAACTACGCGGTTTTGTACGTAACCAAGCATGAGGTATCGTTTGAGACCAAAAACAAGCCTAGAACTCCTGAAAATATATCAGCATATCACACCTGAAATATGAGAAAATCGATATTTCAGACTTATTTTTTCGCAGAACATAAGTAAACTCAGAGCCAGGAACTCCGCGGTTTTGGACGAAACCAAGCTTAAGCTATCATTTGAGAACAATAACAAGCCAAGAACTCCTGAAAATATATCAGCATATCACACCTGAAATTAGAGAAAACTTAAATTTTTAGAATAAAATTTGTTTGGTAATAAAAAAGGCAGAACAGAGACGGGAACATCGCGGTTTTGGACGACACCAATCTTGTGCTATCATTTGAGACCAATATCAAGCCAAGAACTCCTGAAAATATATCAGCATATCACACCTAAAATTTGAGAAAATCGAAATTTCAGAGTTAATTTTTTTCGTTACAAAAAAGGCTGCACAGAGACGAGAACTCCGCGGTTTTGAACTAATCTAAGCATGATCTATCATTTAAGACTAAAAACAATCCTAGAACTCCTGAAAATATCTCAGCATATCACACCTGAAATTTGAGAAAATTTAAATTTTCAGAATAAATTTTTTTCGTAATAAAAAAGGCAGCACAGAGACGGGAACTTCGCGCTTTTGTACGAAACCAAGCTCGAGCTATCATTTGAGACAAATAACAAGCCAAGAACTCCTGAAAATATATCAGCATATCACACCTGAAATTTGAGAAAATTTAAATTTTCAGATTAAAATCTTTTCGTAATAAAAAAGGCAGCACAGAGACAGGAACTCCGCGGTTTTGAACGAAACCAAGCTTGACCTATCATTTGAGACCAATCACAAGCCAAGAACTACTGTTAATATATCAGCATATCACACCTAAAGTTTGAGAAAATCGAAATTTTAGAGTAAAATTTTTTCGTAATAAAAAAGGCGGCACCGAGATGTGAACTCCGGGTTTTTGCACTAAGCTAAGCATGAGCTATCATTTAAAACCAAAAATAAGCCTAGAACTCTTGAAAATATATCAGCATATCACACCTGATATTCGAGAAAATCTAAATTTCGGAGTAAATTTTTTCGTAATAAAAAAGGCAGCGCAGAGCCTGGAACTGCGTGGTTTTGTACGTAACCAAGCATTCGCTATCGTTTAAGACCAAAAACAAGCCTAGAACTCCTGAAAATATATCAGCATATCACACCTGAAATTTGAGAAAATCTAAATTACAGAGTAATTTTTTTCGTAATAAAAAAGGCAGCGCAGAGCCTGGAACTGCGTGGTTTTGTACGTAACCGAGCATTCGCTATCGTTTAAGACCAAAAGCAAGCCTAGAACTCCTGAAAATATATCAGCATATCACACCTGAAATATGAGAAAATCGATATTTCAAACTTATTTTTTCGCAGAACATAAGTAAACTCAGAGCCAGGAACTCCGTGGTTTTGGACGAAACCAAGCTTAAGCTATCATTTGAGACCAATAACAAGCCAATAACTCCTGAAAATATGTCAGTATATCACACCTGAAATTTGAGAAAACTTAAATTTTCAGAATAAAAATTTTTTGGTAATAAAAAAGGCAGCACAGAGACAGGAACTTCGCGGTTTTCGACGAAACCAAGCTCGTGCTATCATTTGAGACCAATAACAAGCCAAGAACTCCTTAAAATATATCAGCACATCACACCTAAAGTTTGAGAATATCGAAATTTAAGATTTAATTTTTTTCTTTACAAAAAAGGCTGCACAGAGACGGGAACTCCGCGGTTTTGAACTAGTCTAAGCACGAGTTATCATTTGAGACCAATTGTAAGCCAAGAACTCCTGAAAATATATCAGCATATCACACCTAAAGTTTGAGAAAATCGAAATTTCAGAGTTAATTATTTTCGTTACAAAAAAGGCAGCACCGAGATTTGAACTCCGGGTTTTTGCACTAAGCTAAGCACGAGCTATCATTTAAGACCAAAAAAAAGCCTAGAACTCTTGAAAATATATCAGCATATCCACACCTGATGTTCGAGAAAATCTAAATTTCAGAGTAAATTTTTTCGTAATAAAAAAGGCAGCGTAGAGCCTGGAACTGCGTGGTTTTGTACGTAACCGAGCATTAGCTATCGTTTAAGACCAAAACTAAGCCAAGAACTCCTGAAAAAATATATTAGCATATCACACCTAAAATTTGAGAATATTGAATTTTCGGAGTTAATTTTTCTTATCAAAAAAGTCAGCGCAGAGACGACTACGACGAAGCTTTGTATGAACATAAGCATATCAATTAAGACCAAAAACAAGTCTAGAACTCCTGAAAATATATCAGCATATCAAACCTGAACTTTGAGAAAATTCAAATTTTAGAGGTAAGAGGTTTTTTCGTTACAAAAAGGCAGCACAGAGACGGAAACTCCGAGGTTTTGTACTAATCTAAGCAGGAGCTATCATTTAAGAAAAAAAACTAGCCTGGAACTCCTGAAAATATATCAGCATATCACACCTGAAATTTGAGAAAATCTAAAATACAGAGTAATTTCTTTCGTAATAAAAACAGGCAGCGCAGAGCCAGCAACTGCGTGGTTTTGTACGTAACTGAGCATAAGCTATCGTTTGAGAATAAAAACAAGCCCCAAGTTCCTGAAAATATATCAGCATATCACATCTTAAATTTGAGAAAATCGAAATTTCAGGCTTATTTTTTTCATAGAACATAAGTACACTCAGAGCCAGGAACTACGCGGTTTTGTACGTAACCAAGCATGAGGTATCGTTTGAGACCAATAACAAGCCAAGAACTCCTGAAAATATATCAGCATATCACACCTGAAGTTAGACAAAACTTAAATTTTTAGAATAAAATTTGTTTGGTAATAAAAAAGGCAGAACAGAAAGCGGGAACATCGCGGTTTTGGACGAAACCAAGCTTGTGCTATCATTTGAGACCAATATCAAGCCAAGAACTCCTGAAAAGATATCAGCATATCACACGTAAAGTTTGAGAAAATCGAAATTTCAGAGTTGATTTTTTTCGTTACAAAAAATGCAGCACAGAGACGGGAACTCCGCGGTTTTGAAATAATCTAAACATGAACTATCATTTAAGACTAAAAACAAGCCTAAAACTCCTGAAAGTTACCTGAAGTTAAAGAAAATTGAAATTTTCAGAGTAAAAATTTTTCGTAATAAAATAGGCAGCACAGAGATGGGAACTCCGCGGTTTTATACAAAACTCAGCTTGAGCTATCATTTGAGACCAATAATAAGCCAAGAACTCTTGAAAATATATCAGCATATCACACCTAAAATTTGAGAAAATCGAAATTTCAGAGTTAAGTTTATTCTTTACAAAAAAGGCAGCACAGAGACGACAACTCCGCGGTTTTGAATTAATCTAAGCATGAGCTATCATTTGAGACCAATAGCAAGCCAAGAACTTCTGAAAATATAACAGCATATCACACCTAAAGTTTGAGAAAATCGAAATTTCAGAGTAAATTTTTTTCGTTACAAAAAAGGCAGCACATAGACGGGAACTTCGCAGTTTTGCACTAAGCTAAGCATAAGCTATCATTTAAGCCCAAAAATAAGCCTAGAACTTTTGAAAATATAACAGCATATAACGATGTTTGAGAAAATCTAAATTTCAGAGTAAATTTTTTCGTAATAAAAAAGGCAGCGCAGAGCCAGGAACTGCATGGTTTTTTACATTACCGAGCATTAGCTATCGTTTAAGACCAAAACTAAGCCTAGAACTCCTGAAAATATATTAGCATATCACACCTAAAATTTGAGAATATTGAATTTTCGGAGTTAATTTTTCTTATCAAAAAAGTCAGCGCAGAGACGACTACGACGAAGCTTTGTATAAACATAAGCATATCAATTAAAACCAAAAACAAGTCTAGAACTCCTGAAAATATATCAGCATATCAAACCTGAAGTTTGAGAAAATTCAAATTTTAGAGGTAAGAGGTTTTTTCGTTACAAAAAGGCAGCACAGAGACGGAAACTCCGAGGTTTTGTACTAATCTAAGCAGGAGCTATCATTTAAGAAAAAAAACTAGCCTGGAACTCCTGAAAATATATCAGCATATCACACCTGAAATTTGAGAAAATCTAAAATACAGAGTAATTTCTTTCGTAATAAAAAAAGGCAGCGCAGAGCCAGGAACTGCGTGGTTTTGTACGTAACCGAGCATAAGCTATCGTTTGAGAATAAAAACAAGCCCCAAATTCCTGAAAATATATCAGCATATCACATCTTAAATTTGAGAAAATCGAAATTTCAGGCTTATTTTTTTCATAGAACATAAGTACACTCAGAGCCAGGAACTACGCGGTTTTGTACGTAACTAAGCATGAGGTATCGTTTGAGACCAAAAACAAGCCTAGAACTCCTGAAAATATATCAGCATATCACACCTGAAATATGAGAAAATCGATATTTCAGACTTATTTTTTCGCAGAACATAAGTAAACTCAGAGCCAGGAACTCCGCGGTTTTGGACGAAACCTAGCTTGGGCTGTCATTTGAGAACAATAACAAGCCAAGAACTCCTGAAAATATATCAGCATATCACACCTGAAGTTAGAGAAAACTTAAATTTTTAGAATAAAATTTGTTTGGTAATAAAAAAGGCAGAACAGAGACGGGAACATCGCGGTTTTGGACGACACCAATCTTGTGCTATCATTTGAGACCAATATCAAGCCAAGAACTCCTGAAAATATATCAGCATATCATACCTAAAATTTGAGAAAATCTAAATTTCAGAGTTAATTTTTTTCGTTACAAAAAAGGCAGCACAGAGACGAGAACTCCGCGGTTTTGAACTAATCTAAACATGAACTATCATTTAAGACTAAAAACAAGCCTAAAACTCCTGAAAGTTACGTGAAGTTAAAGAAAATTTAAATTTTCAGTGTAAAATTTTTTCGTAATAAAATAGGCAGCACAGAGATGGGAACTCCGCGGTTTTAGACGAAATCTAGCTTGAGCTATCATTTGAGACCAATAATAAGCCAAGAACTCCTGAAAATATATCAGCATATCACACTTAAAATTTGAGAAAATTGAAATTTCAGAGTTAATTTTTTTCGTTACAAAAAAGGCAGCACAGAGACGGGAACTCAACGGTTTTGAACTAATCTTAGCATAAGCTATCATTTAGGACTAAAAGCAAGCCTAGAACTCCTGAAAATATATCAGCATATCGCACCTGAAATTTGAGAAATTTTAAATTTTCAGATTAAAATTTTTTCGTAATAAAAAAGGCAGCACAGAGACAGGAACTCCGCGGTTTTGAACGTAACCAAGCTTGAGCTATCATTTGAGACCAATCACAAGCCAAGAACTCCTGAAAATATATCAGCATATCACACCTAAAATTTGAGAAAATCGAAATTTCAGAGTTAATTTTTTTCGTTACAAAAAAGGCTGCACAGAGACGAGAACTCCGCGGTTTTGAACTAATCTAAGCATGATCTATCATTTAAGACTAAAAACAATCCTAGAACTCCTGAAAATATCTCAGCATATCACACCTGAAGTTTGAGAAATTTGAAATTTTTAGAGTAAAATTTTTTCGTAATAAAAAAGGCAGCAACGAGATGTGAACTCCGGGTTTTTGCACTAAGCTAAGCATGAGCTATCATTTAAAACCAAAAAGAAGCCTAGAACTCTTGAAAATATATCAGCATATCACACCTGATGTTCGAGAAAATCTAAATTTCAGAGTAAATTTTTTCGTAATAAAAAAGGCAGCGCAGAGCCTGGAACTGCGTGGTTTTGTACGTAACCAAGCATTCGCTATCGTTTAAGACCAAAAACAAGCCTAGAACTCCTGAAAATATATCAGCATATCACACCTGAAATTTGAGAAAATCTAAATTACAGAGTAATTTTTTTCGTAATAAAAAAGGCAGCGCAGAGCCTGGAACTGCGTGGTTTTGTACGTAACTGAGCATTTGCTATCGTTTAAGACCAAGAGCAAGCCTAGAACTCCTGAAAATATATCAGCATATCACACCTGAAATATGAGAAAATCGATATTTCAAACTTATTTTTTCGCAGAACATAAGTAAACTCAGAGCCAGGAACTCCGTGGTTTTGGACGAAACCAAGCTTAAGCTATCATTTGAGACCAATAACAAGCCAATAACTCCTGAAAATATATCAGTATATCACACCTGAAATTTGAGAAAACTTAAATTTTCAGAATAAAATTTTTTTGGTAATAAAAAAGGCAGCACAGAGACGGGAACTTCGCGGTTTTCGATGAAACCAAGCTCGTGCTATCATTTGAGACCAATAACAAGTCAAGAACTCCTGAAAATATATCAGCACATCACACCTAAACTTTGAGAAAATCGAAATTTCAGAGTTAATTTTTTTCTTTACAAAAAAGGCTGCACAGAGACGGGAACTCCGCGGTTTTGAACTAGTCTAAGCACGAGTTATCATTTGAGACCAATAGTAAGCCAAGAACTCCTGAAAATATATCAGCATATCACACCTAAATTTTGAGAAAATCGAAATTTCAGATTTAATTTTTTTCGTTACAAAAAAGGCAGCACAGAGACGGGAACTCAACGGTTTTGAACTAATCTAAGCATAAGCTATCATTTAAGACTGAAAGCAAGCCTAGAACTCCTGAAAATATATCAGCATATCACACCTGAAATTTGAGAAAATTTAAATTTTCAGAATAATTTTTTTTCGTAATAAAAAAGGCAGCACAGAGACGGGAACTTCGCGGTTTTGTACGAAACCAAGCTTGAGCTATCATTTGAGACCAATAACAAGCCAAGAACTCCTGAAAATATATCAGCATATCACACCTGAAATTTGAGAAAATTTAAATTTTCAGATTAAAATCTTTTCGTAATAAAAAAGGCAGCACAGAGACAGGAACTCCGCGGTTTTGAACGAAACCAAGCTTGAGCTATCATTTGAGACCAATCACAAGCCAAGAACTACTGTTAATATATCAGCATATCACACCTAAAGTTTGAGAAAATCGAAATTTCAGAGTTAATTATTTTCGTTACAAAAAAGGCAGCACCGAGATTTAAACTCCGGGTTTTTGCACTAAGCTAAGCACGAGCTATCATATAAGACCAAAAATAAGCCTAGAACTCTTGAAAATATATCAGCATATCCACACCTGATGTTCGAGAAAATCTAAATTTCAGAGTAAATTTTTTCGTAATAAAAAAGGCAGCGTAGAGCCTGGAACTGCGTGGTTTTGTACGTAACCGAGCATTAGCTATCGTTTAAGACCAAAACTAAGCCAAGAACTCCTGAAAATATAACAGCATATCACACCTAAAGTTTGAGAAAATCGAAATTTCAGAGTAAATTTTTTTCGTTACAAAAAAGGCAGCACATAGACGGGAACTTCGCAGTTTTGCACTAAGCTAAGCATAAGCTATCATTTAAGCCCAAAAATAAGCCTAGAACTTTTGAAAATATAACAGCATATCACGATGTTTGAGAAAATCTAAATTTCAGAGTAAATTTTTTCGTAATAAAAAAGGCAGCGCAGAGCCAGGAACTGCATGGATTTTTACATTACCGAGCATTAGCTATCGTTTAAGACCAAAACTAAGCCTAGAACTCCTGAAAATATATTAGCATATCACACCTAAAATTTGAGAATATTGAATTTTCGGAGTTAATTTTTCTTATCAAAAAAGTCAGCGCAGAGACGACTACGACGAAGCTTTGTATGAACATAAGCATATCAATTAAAACCAAAAACAAGTCTAGAACTCCTGAAAATATATCAGCATATCAAACCTGAAGTTTGAGAAAATTCAAATTTTAGAGGTAAGAGGTTTTTTCGTTACAAAAAGGCAGCACAGAGACGGAAACTCCGAGGTTTTGTACTAATCTAAGCAGGAGCTATCATTTAAGAAAAAAAACTAGCCTGGAACTCCTGAAAATATATCAGCATATCACACCTGAAATTTGAGAAAATCTAAAATACAGAGTAATTTCTTTCGTAATAAAAAAAGGCAGCGCAGAGCCAGGAACTGCGTGGTTTTGTACGTAACCGAGCATAAGCTATCGTTTGAGAATAAAAACAAGCCCCAAATTCCTGAAAATATATCAGCATATCACATCTTAAATTTGATAAAATCGAAATTTCAGGCTTATTTTTTTCATAGAACATAAGTACACTCAGAGCCAGGAACTACGCGGTTTTGTACGTAACTAAGCATGAGGTATCGTTTGAGACCAAAAACAAGCCTAGAACTCCTGAAAATATATCAGCATATCACACCTGAAATATGAGAAAATCGATATTTCAGACTTATTTTTTCGCAGAACATAAGTAAACTCAGAGCCAGGAACTCCGCGGTTTTGGACGAAACCTAGCTTGGGCTATCATTTGAGAACAATAACAAGCCAAGAACTCCTGAAAATATATCAGCATATCACACCTGAACTTAGAGAAAACTTAAATTTTTAGAATAAAATTTGTTTGGTAATAAAAAAGGCAGAACAGAGACGGGAACATCGCGGTTTTGGACGACACCAATCTTGTGCTATCATTTGAGACCAATATCAAGCCAAGAACTCCTGAAAATATATCAGCATATCATACCTAAAATTTGAGAAAATCTAAATTTCAGAGTTAATTTTTTTCGTTACAAAAAAGGCAGCACAAAGACGAGAACTCCGCGGTTTTGAACTAATCTAAACATGAACTATCATTTAAGACTAAAAACAAGCCTAAAACTCCTGAAAGTTACCTGAAGTTAAAGAAAATTGAAATTTTCAGTGTAAAATTTTTTCGTAATAAAATAGGCAGCACAGAGATGGGAACTCCGCGGTTTTAGACGAAACCCAGCTTGAGCTATCATTTGAGACCAATAATAAGCCAAGAACTCCTGAAAATATATCAGCATATCACACTTAAAATTTGAGAAAATCGAAATTTCAGAGTTAATTTTTTTCGTTACAAAAAAGGCAGCACAGAGACGGGAACTCAACGGTTTTGAACTAATCTTAGCATAAGCTATCATTTAGGACTAAAAGCAAGCCTAGAACTCCTGAAAATATATCAGCATATCGCACCTGAAATTTGAGAAATTTTAAATTTTCAGATTAAAATTTTTTCGTAATAAAAAAGGCAGCACAGAGACAGGAACTCCGCGGTTTTGAACGAAACCAAGCTTGAGCTATCATTTGAGACCAATCACAAGCCAAGAACTCCTGAAAATATATCAGCATATCACACCTAAAATTTGAGAAAATCGAAATTTCAGAGTTAATTTTTTTCGTTACAAAAAAGGCTGCACAGAGACGAGAACTCCGCGGTTTTGAACTAATCTAAGTATGATCTATCATTTAAGACTAAAAACAATCCTAGAACTCCTGAAAATATCTCAGCATATCACACCTGAAGTTTGAGAAATTTGAAATTTTTAGAGTAAAATTTTTTCGTAATAAAAAAGGCAGCAACGAGATGTGAACTCCGGGTTTTTGCACTAAGCTAAGCATGAGCTAACATTTAAAACCAAAAATAAGCCTAGAACTCTTGAAAATATATCAGCATATCACACCTGATGTTCGAGAAAATCTAAATTTCAGAGTAAATTTTTTCGTAATAAAAAAGGCAGCGCAGAGCCTGGAACTGCGTGGTTTTGTACGTAACCAAGCATTCGCTATCGTTTAAGACCAAAAACAAGCCTAGAACTCCTGAAAATATATCAGCATATCACACCTGAAATTTGAGAAAATCTAAATTACAGAGTAATTTTTTTCGTAATAAAAAAGGCAGCGCAGAGCCTGGAACTGCGTGGTTTTGTACGTAACCGAGCATTTGCTATCGTTTAAGACCAAGAGCAAGCCTAGAACTCCTGAAAATATATCAGCATATCACACCTGAAATATGAGAAAATCGATATTTCAAACTTATTTTTTCGCAGAACATAAGTAAACTCAGAGCCAGGAACTCCGTGGTTTTGGACGAAACCAAGCTTAAGCTATCATTTGAGACCAATAACAAGCCAATAACTCCTGAAAATATATCAGTATATCACACCTGAAATTTGAGAAAACTTAAATTTTCAGATTAAAATTTTTTTGGTAATAAAAAAGGCAGCACAGAGACGGGAACTTCGCGGTTTTCGATGAAACCAAGCTTGTGCTATCATTTGAGACCAATAACAAGTCAAGAACTCCTGAAAATATATCAGCACATCACACCTAAAGTTTGAGAAAATCGAAATTTCAGAGTTAATTTTTTTCTTTACAAAAAAGGCTGCACAGAGACGGGAACTCCGCGGTTTTGAACTAGTCTAAGCACGAGTTATCATTTGAGACCAATAGTAAGCCAAGAACTCCTGAAAAAATATCAGCATATCACACCTAAATTTTGAGAAAATCGAAATTTCAGAGTTAATTTTTTTCGTTACAAAAAAGGCAGCACAGAGACGGGAACTCAACGGTTTTGAACTAATCTAAGCATAAGCTATCATTTAAGACTGAAAACAAGCCTAGAACTCCTGAAAATATATCAGCATATCACACCTGAAATTTGAGAAAATTTAAATTTTCAGAATAATTTTTTTTCGTAATAAAAAAGGCAGCACAGAGACGGGAACTTCGCGGTTTTGTACGAAACCAAGCTTGAACTATCATTTGAGACCAATAACAAGCCAAGAACTCCTGAAAATATATCAGCATATCACACCTGAAATTTGAGAAAATTTAAATTTTCAGATTAAAATCTTTTCGTAATAAAAAAGGCAGCACAGAGACAGAAACTCCGCGGTTTTGAACGAAACCAAGCTTGAGCTATCATTTGAGACCAATCACAAGCCAAGAACTACTGTTAATATATCAGCATATCACACCTAAAGTTTGAGAAAATCGAAATTTCAGAGTTAATTATTTTCGTTACAAAAAAGGCAGCACCGAGATTTGAACTCCGGGTTTTTGCACTAAGCTCAGCACGAGCTATCATTTAAGACCAAAAATAAGCCTAGAACTCTTGAAAATATATCAGCATATCCACACCTGATATTCGAGAAAATCTAAATTTCAGAGTAAATTTTTTCGTAATAAAAAAGGCAGCGTAGAGCCTGGAACTGCGTGGTTTTGTACGTAACCGAGCATTAGCTATCGTTTAAGACCAAAACTAAGCCAAGAACTCCTGAAAATATATTAGCATATCACACCTGAAATTTGAGAATATTGAATTTTCGGAGTTTATTTTTTCTTATCAAAAAAGTCAGCGCAGAGACGACTGCGACGTAGCTTTGTATGAACATAAGCATATCAATTAAGACCAAAAACAAGTCTAGAACTCCTGAAAATATATCAGCATATCAAACCTGAAGTTTGAGAAAATTCAAATTTTAGAGGTAAGAGGTTTTTTCGTTACAAAAAGGCAGCACAGAGACGGAAACTCCGAGGTTTTGTACTAATCTAAGCAGGAGCTATCATTTAAAAGAAAAAAAACAAGCCTGGAACTCCTGAAAATATATCAGCATATCACACCTGAAATTTGAGAAAATCTAAATTACAGGGTAATTTTTTTCGTAATAAAAAAAGGCAGCGCAGAGCCAGGAACTGCGTGGTTTTGTACGTAACCGAGGATAAGCTAACGTTTGAGAATAAAAACAAGCCCCAAATTCCTGAAAATATATTAGCATATCACATCTTAAATTTGAGAAAATCGAAATTTCAGGCTTATTTTTTTCATAGAACATAAGTACACTCAGAGCCAGGAACTACGCGATTTTGAACGTAACCAAGCATGAGGTATCGTTTGAGACCAATAACAAGCCAAGAACTCCTGAAAATATATCAGCATATCACACCTGAAGTTAGAGAAAACTTAAATTTTTTGACTAAAATTTGTTTGGTAATAAAAAAGGCAGAACAGAAAGCGGGAACATCGCGGTTTTGGACGAAACCAAGCTTGTGCTATCATTTGAGATCAATATCAAGCCAAGAACTCCTGAAAAGATATCAGCATATCACACCTAAAGTTTGAGAAAATCGAAATTTCAGAGTTAATTTTTTTCGTTACAAAAAAGGCAGCACAGAGACGGGAACTCCGCGGTTTTGAACTAATCTAAACAGGAACTATCATTTAAGACTAAAAACAAGCCTAAAACTCCTGAAAGTTACCTGAAGTTAAAGAAAATTGAAATTTTCAGAGTAAAAATTTTTCGTAATAAAATAGGCAGCACAGAGATGGGAACTCCGCGGTTTTATACGAAACCCAGCTTGAACTATCATTTGAGACCAATAATAAGCCAAGAACTCCTGAAAATATATCAGCATATCACACCTAAAATTTGAGAAAATCGAAATTTCAGAGTTAATTTTATTCTTTACAAAAAAGGCAGCACAGAGACGACAACTCCGCGGTTTTGAAATAATCTAAGCATGAGCTATCATTTGAGACAAATAGCAAGCCAAGAACTCCTGAAAATATAACAGCATATCACACCTGAAGTTAGAGAAAACTTAAATTTTTAGAATAAAATTTGTTTGGTAATACAAAAGGCAGAACAGAGACGGGAACATCGCATTTTGGACGACACCAATCTTGTGCTATCATTTGAGACCAATATCAAGCCAAGAACTCCTGAAAATATATCAGCATATCACACCTAAAATTTGAGAAAATCGAAATTTCAGAGTTAATTTTTTTCGTTACAAAAAAGGCTGCACAGAGACGAGAACTCCGCGGTTTTGAACTAATCTAAGCATGATCTATCATTTAAGTTTAAAAACAATCCTAGAACTCCTGAAAATATCTCAGCATATCACACCTGAAGTTTGAGAAAATTGAAATTTTTAGAGTAAAATTTTTTCGTATTAAAAAATGCGGCACCGAGATGTGAACTCCGGGTTTTTGCACTAAGCTAAGCATGAGCTATCATTTAAAACCAAAAATAAGCCTAGAACTCTTGAAAATATATCAGCATATCACACCTGATGTTCGAGAAAATCTAAATTTCAGAGTAAATTTTTTCGTAATAAAAAAGGCAGCGCAGAGCCTGGAACTACGTGGTTTTGTACGTAACCAAGCATTCGCTATCGTTTAAGACCTAAAACAAGCCTAGAACTCCTGAAAATATATCAGCATATCACACCTGAAATTTGAGAAAATCTAGATTACAGAGTAATTTTTTTCGTAATAAAAAAGGCAGCGCAGAGCCTGGAACTGCGTGGTTTTGTACGTAACCGAGCATTCGCTATCGTTTAAGACCAAAAGCAAGCCTAGAACTCCTGAAAATATGTCAGTATATCACACCTGAAATTTGAGAAAACTTAAATTTTCAGAATAAAAATTTTTTGGTAATAAAAAAGGCAGCACAGAGACGGGAACTTCGCGGTTTTCGACGAAACCAAGCTCGTGCTATCATTTGAGATCAATAACAAGCCAAGAACTCCTGAAAATATATCAGCACATCACACCTAAAGTTTGAGAAAATCGAAATTTCAGATTTAATTTTTTTCTTTACAAAAAAGGCTGCACAGAGACGGGAACTCCGCGGTTTTGAACTAGTCTAAGCACGAGTTATCATTTGAGACCAATAGTAAGCCAAGAACTCCTGAAAATATATCAGCATATCACACCTAAATTTTGAGAAAATCGAAATTTCAGAGTTAATTTTTTTCGTTACAAAAAAGGCAGCACAGAGACGGGAACTCAACGGTTTTGAACTAATCTAAGCATGAGCTATCATTTAAGACTGAAAGCAAGCCTATAACTCCTGAAAATATATCAGCATATCACGCCTGAAATTTGAGAAAATTAAAATTTTAAGAATAAATTTTTTTCGTAATAAAAAAGGCAGCACAGAGACGGGAACTTCAAGGTTTTGTACGAAACCAAGCTTGACCTATCATTTGAGACCAATAACAAGCCAAGAACTCCTGAAAATATATCAGCATATCACACCTGAAATTTGAGAAAATTTAAATTTTCAGATTAAAATCTTTTCGTAATAAAAAAGGCAGCACAGAGACAGGAACTCCGCGGTTTTGAACGAAACCAAACTTGAGCTATCATTTGAGACCAATCACAAGCCAAGAACTACTGTTAATATATCAGCATATCACACCTAAAGTTTGAGAAAATCGAAATTTCAGAGTTAATTATTTTCGTTACAAAAAAGGCAGCACCGAGATTTGAACTCCGGGTTTTTGCTAAGCTAAGCACGAGCTATCATTTAAGACCAAAAATAAGCCTAGAACTCTTGAAAATATATCAGCATATCCACACCTGATGTTCGAGAAAATCTAAATTTCAGAGTAAATTTTTTCGTAATAAAAAAGGCAGCGTAGAGCCTGGAACTGCGTGGTTTTGTATGTAACCGAGCATTAGCTATCGTTTAAGACCAAAACTAAGCCAAGAACTCCTGAAAAAATATATTAGCATATCACACCTAAAATTTGAGAATATTGAATTTTCGGAGTTAATTTTTCTTATCAAAAAAGTCAGCGCAGAGACGACTACGACGTAGCTGTGTATGAACATAAGCATATCAATTAAGACCAAAAACAAGTCTAGAACTCCTGAAAATATATCAGCATATCAAACCTGAAGTTTGAGAAAATTCAAATTTTAGAGGTAAGAGGTTTTTTCGTTACAAAAAGGCAGCACAGAGACGGAAACTCCGAAGTTTTGTACTAATCTAAGCAGGAGCTATCATTTAAGAAAAAAAACAAGCCTGGAACTCCTGAAAATATATCAGCATATCACACCTGAAATTTGAGAAAATCTAAAATACAGAGTAATTTCTTTCGTAATAAAAAAAGGCAGCGCAGAGCCAGGAACTGCGTAGTTTTGTACGTAACCGAGCATAAGCTATCGTTTGAGAATAAAAACAAGCCCCAAATTCCTGAAAATATATGAGCATATCACATCTTAAATTTGAGAAAATCGAAATTTCAGGCTTATTTTTTTCATAGAACATAAGTACACTCAGAGCCAGGAACTACGCGGTTTTGTACGTAACCAAGCATGAGGTATCGTTTGAGACCAACAACAAGCCAAGAACTCCTGAAAATATATCAGCATATCACACCTGAAGTTAGAGAAAACTTAAATTTTTAGAATAAAATTTGTTTGGTAATAAAAAAGGCAGAACAGAGACGGGAACATCGCGGTTTTGGACGACACCAATCTTGTGCTATCATTTGAGACCAATATCAAGCCAAGAACTCCTGAAAATATATCAGCATATCATACCTAAAATTTGAGAAAATCTAAATTTCAGAGTTAATTTTTTTCGTTACAAAAAAGGCAGCACAGAGACGAGAACTCCGCGGTTTTGAACTAATCTAAACATGAACTATCATTTAAGACTAAAAACAAGCCTAAAACTCCTGAAAGTTACCTGAAGTTAAAGAAAATTGAAATTTTCAGTGTAAAATTTTTTCGTCATAAAATAGGCAGCACAGAGATGGGAACTCCGCGGTTTTAGACGAAACCCAGCTTGAGCTATCATTTGAGACCAATAATAAGCCAAGAACTCCTGAAAATATATCAGCACATCACACCTAAAGTTTGAGAAAATCGAAATTTCAGAGTTAATTTTTTTCGTTACAAAAAAGGCAGCACAGAGACGGGAACTCAACGGTTTTGTACGAAACCAAGCTTGAGCTATCATTTGAGACCAATAACAAGCCAAGAACTCCTGAAAATATATCAGCATATCACACCTGAAATCTGAGAAAATTTAAATATTCAGATTAAAATCTTTTCGTAATCAAAAAGGCAGCACAGAGACAGGAACTCCGCGGTTTTGAACGAAACCAAGTTTGAGCTATCATTTGAGACCAATCACAAGCCAAGAACTCCTGAAAATATATCAGCATATCACACCTGAAGTTAGAGAAAACTTAAATTTTTTGAATAAAATTTGTTTGGTAATAAAAAAGGCAGAACAGAAAGCGGGAACATCGCGGTTTTGGACGAAACCAAGCTTGTGCTATCATTTGAGACCAATATCAAGCCAAGAACTCCTGAAAAGATATCAGCATATCACACCTAAAGTTTGAGAAAATCGAGATTTCAGATTTAATTTTTTTCGTTACAAAAAAGGCAGCACAGAGACGGGAACTCAACGGATTTGAACTAATCTAAGCATGAGCTATCATTTAAGACTGAAAGCAAGCCTAGAACTCCTGAAAATATATCAGCATATCACACCTGAAATTTGAGAAAATTTAAATTTTCAGAATAAATTTTTTTCGTAATAAAAAAGGCAGCACAGAGACGGGAACTTCGCGGTTTTGTACGAAACCAAGCTCGAGCTATCATTTGAGACAAATAACAAGCCAAGAACTCCTGAAAATATATCAGTATATCACACCTGAAATTTGAGAAAATTTAAATTTTCAGATTAAAATCTTTTCGTAATAAAAAAGGCAGCACAGAGACAGGAACTCCGCGGTTTTGAACGAAACCAAGCTTGACCTATCATTTGAGACCAATCACAAGCCAAGAACTACTGTTAATATATCAGCATATCACACCTAAAGTTTGAGAAAATCGAAATTTTAGAGTAAAATTTTTTCGTAATAAAAAAGGCGGCACCGAGATGTGAACTCCGGGTTTTTGCACTAAGCTAAGCATGAGCTATCATTTGAAACCAAAAATAAGCCTAGAACTCTTGAAAATATATCAGCATATCACACCTGATGTTCGAGAAAATCTAAATTTCAGAGTAAATTTTTTCGTAATAAAAAAGGCAGCGCAGAGCCTGGAACTGCGTGGTTTTGTACGTAACCAAGCTTTCGCTATCGTTTAAGACCAAAAACAAGCCTAGAACTCCTGAAAATATATCAGCATATCACACCTGAAATTTGAGAAAATCTAAATTACAGAGTAATTTTTTTCGTAATAAAAAAGGCAGCGCAGAGCCTGGAACTGCGTGTTTTTGTACGTAACCGAGCATTCGCTATCGTTTAAGACCAAAAGCAAGCCTAGAACTCCTGAAAATATATCAGCATATCACACCTGAAATATGAGAAAATCGATATTTCAAACTTATTTTTTCGCAGAACATAAGTACACTCAGAGCCAGGAACTCCGTGGTTTTGGACGAAACCAAGCTTAAGCTATCATTTGAGACCAATAACAAGCCAATAACTCCTGAAAATATGTCAGTATATCACACCTGAAATTTGAGAAAACTTAAATTTTCAGAATAAAAATTTTTTGGTAATAAAAAAGGCAGCACAGAGACAGGAACTTCGCGGTTTTCGACGAAACCAAGCTCGTGCTATCATTTGAGACCAATAACAAGCCAAGAACTCCTGAAAATATATCAGCACATCACACCTAAAGTTTGAGAAAATCGAAATTTAAGATTTAATTTTTTTCTTTACAAAAAAGGCTGCACAGAGACGGGAACTCCGCGGTTTTGAACTAGTCTAAGCACGAGTTATCATTTGAGACCAATAGTAAGCCAAGAACTCCCGAAAATATATCAGCATATCACACCTAAATTTTGAGAAAATCGAAATTTCAGAGTTAATTTTTTTCGTTACAAAAAAGGCAGCACAGAGACGGGAACTCAACGGTTTTGAACTAATCTAAGCATGACCTATCATTTAAGACTGAAAGCAAGCCTAGAACTCCTGAAAATATATCAGCATATCACACCTGAAATTTGAGAAAATTTAAATTTTAAGAATAAATTTTTTTCGTAATAAAAATGGCAGCACAGAGACGGGAACTTCGCGGTTTTGTACGAACCCAAGCTTGAGCTATCATTTGAGACCAATAACAAGCCAAGAACTCCTGAAAATATATCAGCATATCACACCTGAAATTTGAGAAAATTTAAATTTTCAGATTAAAATCTTTTCGTAATAAAAAAGGCAGCACAGAGACAGGAACTCCGCGGTTTTGAACGAAACCAAACTTGAGCTATCATTTGAGACCAATCACAAGCCAAGAACTACTGTTAATATATCAGCATATCACACCTAAAGTTTGAGAAAATCGAAATTTCAGAGTTAATTATTTTCGTTACAAAAAAGGCAGCACCGAGATTTGAACTCCGGGTTTTTGCACTAAGCTAAGCACGAGCTATCATTTAAGACCAAAAAAAAGCCTAGAACTCTTGAAAATATATCAGCATATCCACACCTGATGTTCGAGAAAATCTAAATTTCAGAGTAAATTTTTTCGTAATAAAAAAGGCAGCGTAGAGCCTGGAACTGCGAGGTTTTGTACGTAACCGAGCATTAGCTATCGTTTAAGACCAAAACTAAGCCAAGAACTCCTGAAAAAATATATTAGTATATCACACCTAAAATTTGAGAATATTGAATTTTCGGAGTTAATTTTTCTTATCAAAAAAGTCAGCGCAGAGACGACTACGACGAAGCTTTGTATGAACATAAGCATATCAATTAAGACCAAAAACAAGTCTAGAACTCCTGAAAATATATCAGCATATCAAACCTGAACTTTGAGAAAATTCAAATTTTAGAGGTAAGAGGTTTTTTCGTTACAAAAAGGCAGCACAGAGACGGAAACTCCGAGGTTTTGTACTAATCTAAGCAGGAGCTATCATTTAAGAAAAAAAACTAGCCTGGAACTCCTGAAAATATATCAGCATATCACACCTGAAATTTGAGAAAATCTAAAATACAGAGTAATTTCTTTCGTAATAAAAAAAGGCAGCGCAGAGCCAGCAACTGCGTGGTTTTGTACGTAACTGAGCATAAGCTATCGTTTGAGAATAAAAACAAGCCCCAAGTTCCTGAAAATATATCAGCATATCACATCTTAAATTTGAGAAAATCGAAATTTCAGGCTTATTTTTTTCATAGAACATAAGTACACTCAGAGCCAGGAACTACGCGGTTTTGTACGTAACCAAGCATGAGGTATCGTTTGAGACCAATAACAAGCCAAGAACTCCTGAAAATATATCAGCATATCACACCTGAAGTTAGACAAAACTTAAATTTTTAGAATAAAATTTGTTTGGTAATAAAAAAGGCAGAACAGAAAGCGGGAACATCGCGGTTTTGGACGAAACCAAGCTTGTGCTATCATTTGAGACCAATATCAAGCCAAGAACTCCTGAAAAGATATCAGCATATCACACCTAAAATTTGAGAAAATCGAAATTTCAGAGTTGATTTTTTTCGTTACAAAAAAGGCAGCACAGAGACGGGAACTCCGCGGTTTTGAACTAATCTAAACATGAACTATCATTTAAGACTAAAAGCAAGCCTAAAACTCCTGAAAGTTACCTGAAGTTAAAGAAAATTGAAATTTTCAGAGTAAAAATTTTTCGTAATAAAATAGGCAGCACAGAGATGGGAACTCCGCGGTTTTATACAAAACTCAGCTTGAGCTATCATTTGAGACCAATAATAAGCCAAGAACTCTTGAAAATATATCAGCATATCACACCTAAAATTTGAGAAAATCGAAATTTCAGAGTTAAGTTTATTCTTTACAAAAAAGGCAGCACAGAGACGACAACTCCGCGGTTTTGAATTAATCTAAGCATGAGCTATCATTTGAGACCAATAGCAAGCCAAGAACTCCTGAAAATATAACAGCATATCACACCTAAAATTTGAGAAAATCGAAATTTCAGAGTAAATTTTTTTCGTTACAAAAAAGGCAGCACATAGACGGGAACTTCGCAGTTTTGCACTAAGCTAAGCATAAGCTATCATTTAAGCCCAAAAATAAGCCTAGATCTTTTGAAAATATAACAGCATATCACGATGTTTGAGAAAATCTAAATTTCAGAGTAAATTTTTTCGTAATAAAAAAGGCAGCGCAGAGCCAGGAACTGCATGGTTTTTTACATTACCGAGCATTAGCTATCGTTTAAGACCAAAACTAAGCCTAGAACTCCTGAAAATATATTAGCATATCACACCTAAAATTTGAGAATATTGAATTTTCGGAGTTAATTTTTCTTATCAAAAAAGTCAGCGCAGAGACGACTACGACGAAGCTTTGTATGAACATAAGCATATCAATTAAAACCAAAAACAAGTCTAGAACTCCTGAAAAAATATCAGCATATCAAACCTGAAGTTTGAGAAAATTCAAATTTTAGAGGTAAGAGGTTTTTTCGTTACAAAAAGGCAGCACAGAGACGGAAACTCCGAGGTTTTGTACTAATCTAAGCAGGAGCTATCATTTAAGAAAAAAAACTAGCCTGGAACTCCTGAAAATATATCAGCATATCACACCTGAAATTTGAGAAAATCTAAAATACAGAGTAATTTCTTTCGTAATAAAAAAAGGCAGCGCAGAGCCAGGAACTGCGTGGTTTTGTACGTAAACGAGCATAAGCTATCGTTTGAGAATAAAAACAAGCCCCAAATTCCTGAAAATATATCAGCATATCACATCTTAAATTTGAGAAAATCGAAATTTCAGGCTTATTTTTTTCATAGAACATAAGTACACTCAGAGCCAGGAACTACGCGGTTTTGTACGTAACTAAGCATGAGGTATCGTTTGAGACCAAAAACAAGCCTAGAACTCCTGAAAATATATCAGCATATCACACCTGAAATATGAGAAAATCGATATTTCAGACTTATTTTTTCGCAGAACATAAGTAAACTCAGAGCCAGGAACTCCGCGGTTTTGGACGAAACCTAGCTTGGGCTGTCATTTGAGAACAATAACAAGCCAAGAACTCCTGAAAATATATCAGCATATCACACCTGAAGTTAGAGAAAACTTAAATTTTTAGAATAAAATTTGTTTGGTAATAAAAAAGGCAGAACAGAGACGGGAACATCGCGGTTTTGGACGACACCAATCTTGTGCTATCATTTGAGACCAATATCAAGCCAAGAACTCCTGAAAATATATCAGCATATCATACCTAAAATTTGAGAAAATCTAAATTTCAGAGTTAATTTTTTTCGTTACAAAAAAGGCAGCACAGAGACGAGAACTCCGCGGTTTTGAACTAATCTAAACATGAACTATCATTTAAGACTAAAAACAAGCCTAAAACTCCTGAAAGTTACCTGAAGTTAAAGAAAATTTAAATTTTCAGTGTAAAATTTTTTCGTAATAAAATAGGCAGCACAGAGATGGGAACTCCGCGGTTTTAGACGAAACCCAGCTTGAGCTATCATTTGAGATCAATAATAAGCCAAGAACTCCTGAAAATATATCAGCATATCACACTTAAAATTTGAGAAAATTGAAATTTCAGAGTTAATTTTTTTCGTTACAAAAAAGGCAGCACAGAGACGGGAACTCAACGGTTTTGAACTAATCTTAGCATAAGCTATCATTTAGGACTAAAAGCAAGCCTAGAACTCCTGAAAATATATCAGCATATCGCACCTGAAATTTGAGAAATTTTAAATTTTCAGATTAAATTTTTTTCGTAATAAAAAAGGCAGCACAGAGACAGGAACTCCGCGGTTTTGAACGTAACCAAGCTTGAGCTATCATTTGAGACCAATCACAAGCCAAGAACTCCTGAAAATATATCAGCATATCACACCTAAAATTTGAGAAAATCGAAATTTCAGAGTTAATTTTTTTCGTTACAAAAAAGGCTGCACAGAGACGAGAACTCCGCGGTTTTGAACTAATCTAAGCATGATCTATCATTTAAGACTAAAAACAATCCTAGAACTCCTGAAAATATCTCAGCATATCACACCTGAAATTTGAGAAATTTGAAATTTTTAGAGTAAAATTTTTTCGTAATAAAAAAGGCAGCAACGAGATGTGAACTCCGGGTTTTTGCACTAAGCTAAGCATGAGCTATCATTTAAAACCAAAAATAAGCCTAGAACTCTTGAAAATATATCAGCATATCACACCTGATGTTCGAGAAAATCTAAATTTCAGAGTAAATTTTTTCGTAATAAAAAAGGCAGCGCAGAGCCTGGAACTGCGTGGTTTTGTACGTAACCAAGCATTCGCTATCGTTTAAGACCAAAAACAAGCCTAGAACTCCTGAAAATATATCAGCATATCACACCTGAAATTTGAGAAAATCTAAATTACAGAGTAATTTTTTTCGTAATAAAAAAGGCAGCGCAGAGCCTGGAACTGCGTGGTTTTGTACGTAACTGAGCATTTGCTATCGTTTAAGACCAAGAGCAAGCCTAGAACTCCTGAAAATATATCAGCATATCACACCTGAAATATGAGAAAATCGATATTTCAAACTTATTTTTTCGCAGAACATAAGTAAACTCAGAGCCAGGAACTCCGTGGTTTTGGACGAAACCAAGCTTAAGCTATCATTTGAGACCAATAACAAGCCAATAACTCCTGAAAATATATCAGCATATCACACCTAAATTTTGAGAAAATCGAAATTTCAGATTTAATTTTTTTCGTTACAAAAAAGGCAGCACAGAGACGGGAACTCAACGGTTTTGAACTAATCTAAGCATAAGCTATCATTTAAGACTGAAAGCAAGCCTAGAACTCCTGAAAATATATCAGCATATCACACCTGAAATTTGAGAAAATTTAAATTTTCAGAATAATTTTTTTTCGTAATAAAAAAGGCAGCACAGAGACGGGAACTTCGCGGTTTTGTACGAAACCAAGCTTGAGCTATCATTTGAGACCAATAACAAGCCAAGAACTCCTGAAAATATATCAGCATATCACACCTGAAATTTGAGAAAATTTAAATTTTCAGATTAAAATCTTTTCATAATAAAAAAGGCAGCACAGAGACAGGAACTCCGCGGTTTTGAACGAAACCAAGCTTGAGCTATCATTTGAGACCAATCACAAGCCAAGAACTACTGTTAATATATCAGCATATCACACCTAAAGTTTGAGAAAATCGAAATTTCAGAGTTAATTATTTTCGTTACAAAAAAGGCAGCACCGAGATTTGAACTCCGGGTTTTTGCACTAAGCTCAGCACGAGCTATCATTTAAGACCAAAAATAAGCCTAGAACTCTTGAAAATATATCAGCATATCCACACCTGATATTCGAGAAAATCTAAATTTCAGAGTAAATTTTTTCGTATTAAAAAAGGCAGCGTAGAGCCTGGAACTGCGTGGTTTTGTACGTAACCGAGCATTAGCTATCGTTTAAGACCAAAACTAAGCCAAGAACTCCTGAAAATATATTAGCATATCACACCTGAAATTTGAGAATATTGAATTTTCGGAGTTTATTTTTTCTTATCAAAAAAGTCAGCGCAGAGACGACTGCGACGTAGCTTTGTATGAACATAAGCATATCAATTAAGACCAAAAACAAGTCTAGAACTCCTGAAAATATATCAGCATATCAAACCTGAAGTTTGAGAAAATTCAAATTTTAGAGGTAAGAGGTTTTTTCGTTACAAAAAGGCAGCACAGAGACGGAAACTCCGAGGTTTTGTACTAATCTAAGCAGGAGCTATCATTTAAAAAAAAAAAACAAGCCTGGAACTCCTGAAAATATATCAGCATATCACACCTGAAATTTGAGAAAATCTAAATTACAGGGTAATTTTTTTCGTAATAAAAAAAGGCAGCGCAGAGCCAGGAACTGCGTGGTTTTGTACGTAACCGAGTATAAGCTAGCGTTTGAGAATAAAAACAAGCCCCAAATTCCTGAAAATATATTAGCATATCACATCTTAAATTTGAGAAAATCGAAATTTCAGGCTTATTTTTTTCATAGAACATAAGTACACTCAGAGCCAGGAACTACGCGGTTTTGTACGTAACCAAGCATGAGGTATCGTTTGAGACCAATAACAAGCCAAGAACTCCTGAAAATATATCAGCATATCACACCTGAAGTTAGAGAAAACTTAAATTTTTTGACTAAAATTTGTTTGGTAATAAAAAAGGCAGAACAGAAAGCGGGAACATCGCGGTTTTGGACGAAACCAAGCTTGTGCTATCATTTGAGACCAATATCAAGCCAAGAACTCCTGAAAAGATATCAGCATATCACACCTAAAGTTTGAGAAAATCGAAATTTCAGAGTTGACTTTTTTCGTTACAAAAAAGGCAGCACAGAGACGTGAACTCCGCGGTTTTGAACTAATCTAAACATGAACTATCATTTAAGACTAAAAACAAGCCTAAAACTCCTGAAAGTTACCTGAAGTTAAAGAAAATTGAAATTTTCAGAGTAAAAATTTTTCGTAATAAAATAGGCAGCACAGAGATGGGAACTCCGCGGTTTTATACAAAACCCAGCTTGAGCTATCATTTGAGACCAATAATAAGCCAAGAACTCTTGAAAATATATCAGCATATCACACCTGAAATTTGAGAAAATCTAAAATACAGAGTAATTTCTTTCGTAATAAAAAAAGGCAGCGCAGAGCCAGGAACTGCGTGGTTTTGTACGTAACCGAGCATAAGCTATCGTTTGAGAATAAAAACAAGCCCCAAATTCCTGAAAATATATCAGCATATCACATCTTAAATTTGATAAAATCGAAATTTCAGGCTTATTTTTTTCATAGAACATAAGTACACTCAGAGCCAGGAACTACGCGGTTTTGTACGTAACTAAGCATGAGGTATCGTTTGAGACCAAAAACAAGCCTAGAACTCCTGAAAATATATCAGCATATCACACCTGAAATATGAGAAAATCGATATTTCAGACTTATTTTTTCGCAGAACATAAGTAAACTCAGAGCCAGGAACTCCGCGGTTTTGGACGAAACCTAGCTTGGGCTATCATTTGAGAACAATAACAAGCCAAGAACTCCTGAAAATATATCAGCATATCACACCTGAAGTTAGAGAAAACTTAAATTTTTAGAATAAAATTTGTTTGGTAATAAAAAAGGCAGAACAGAGACGGGAACATCGCGGTTTTGGACGACATCAATCTTGTGCTATCATTTGAGACCAATATCAAGCCAAGAACTCCTGAAAATATATCAGCATATCATACCTAAAATTTGAGAAAATCTAAATTTCAGAGTTAATTTTTTTCGTTACAAAAAAGGCAGCACAGAGACGAGAACTCCGCGGTTTTGAACTAATCTAAACATGAACTATCATTTAAGACTAAAAACAAGCCTAAAACTCCTGAAAGTTACCTGAAGTTAAAGAAAATTGAAATTTTCAGTGTAAAATTTTTTCGTAATAAAATAGGCAGCACAGAGATGGGAACTCCGCTGTTTTAGACGAAACCCAGCTTGAGCTATCATTTGAGACCAATAATAAGCCAAGAACTCCTGAAAATATATCAGCATATCACACTTAAAATTTGAGATAATCGAAATTTCAGAGTTAATTTTTTTCGTTACAAAAAAGGCAGCACAGAGACGGGAACTCAACGGTTTTGAACTAATCTTAGCATAAGCTATCATTTAGGACTAAAAGCAAGCCTAGAACTCCTGAAAATATATCAGCATATCGCACCTGAAATTTGAGAAATTTTAAATTTTCAGATTAAAATTTTTTCGTAATAAAAAAGGCAGCACAGAGACAGGAACTCCGCGGTTTTGAACGAAACCAAGCTTGAGCTATCATTTGAGACCAATCACAAGCCAAGAATTCCTGAAAATATATCAGCATATCACACCTAAAATTTGAGAAAATCGAAATTTCAGAGTTAATTTTTTTCGTTACAAAAAAGGCTGCACAGAGACGAGAACTCCGCGGTTTTGAACTAATCTAAGCATGATCTATCATTTAAGACTAAAAACAATCCTAGAACTCCTGAAAATATCTCAGCATATCACACCTGAAGTTTGAGAAATTTGAAATTTTTAGAGTAAAATTTTTTCGTAATAAAAAAGGCAGCAACGAGATGTGAACTCCGGGTTTTTGCACTAAGCTAAGCATGATCTATCATTTAAGACTAAAAACAATCCTAGAACTCCTGAAAATATCTCAGCATATAACACCTGAAGTTTGAGAAATTTGAAATTTTTAGAGTAAAATTTTTTCGTAATAAAAAAGGCAGCAACGAGATGTGAACTCCGGATTTTTGCACTAAGCTAAGCATGAGCTATCATTTAAAACCAAAAATAAGCCTAGAACTCTTGAAAATATATCAGCATATCACACCTGATGTTCGAGAAAATCTAAATTTCAGAGTAAATTTTTTCGTAATAAAAAAGGCAGCGCAGAGCCTGGAACTGCGTGGTTTTGTACGTAACCAAGCATTCGCTATCGTTTAAGACCAAAAACAAGCCTAGAACTCCTGAAAATATATCAGCATATCACACCTGAAATTTGAGAAAATCTAAATTACAGAGTAATTTTTTTCGTAATAAAAAAGGCAGCGCAGAGCCTGGAACTGCGTGGTTTTGTACGTAACTGAGCATTTGCTATCGTTTAAGACCAAGAGCAAGCCTAGAACTCCTGAAAATATATCAGCATATCACACCTGAAATATGAGAAAATCGATATTTCAAACTTATTTTTTCGCAGAACATAAGTAAACTCAGAGCCAGGAACTCCGTGATTTTGGACGAAACCAAGCTTAAGCTATCATTTGAGACCAATAACAAGCCAATAACTCCTGAAAATATATCAGTATATCACACCTGAAATTTGAGAAAACTTAAATTTTCAGAATAAAATTTTTTTGGTAATAAAAAAGGCAGCACAGAGACGGGAACTTCGCGGTTTTCGATGAAACCAAGCTCGTGCTATCATTTGAGACCAATAATAAGTCAAGAACTCCTGAAAATATATCAGCACATCACACCTAAACTTTGAGAAAATCGAAATTTCAGAGTTAATTTTTTTCTTTTCAAAAAAGGCTGCACAGAGACGGGAACTCCGCGGTTTTGAACTAGTCTAAGCACGAGTTATCATTTGAGACCAATAGTAAGCCAAGAACTCCTGAAAATATATCAGCATATCACACCTAAATTTTGAGAAAATCGAAATTTCAGATTTAATTTTTTTCGTTACAAAAAAGGCAGCACAGAGACGGGAACTCAACGGTTTTGAACTAATCTAAGCATAAGCTATCATTTAAGACTGAAAGCAAGCCTAGAACTCCTGAAAATATATCAGCATATCACACCTGAAATTTGAGAAAATTTAAATTTTCAGAATAATTTTTTTTCGTAATAAAAAAGGCAGCACAGAGACGGGAACTTCGCGGTTTTGTACGAAACCAAGCTTGAGCTATCATTTGAGACCAATAACAAGCCAAGAACTCCTGAAAATATATCAGCATATCACACCTGAAATTTGAGAAAATTTAAATTTTCAGATTAAAATCTTTTCGTAATAAAAAAGGCAGCACAGAGACAGGAACTCCGCGGTTTTGAACGAAACCAAGCTTGAGCTATCATTTGAGACCAATCACAAGCCAAGAACTACTGTTAATATATCAGCATATCACACCTAAAGTTTGAGAAAATCGAAATTTCAGAGTTAATTATTTTCGTTACAAAAAAGGCAGCACCGAGATTTGAACTCCGGGTTTTTGCACTAAGCTCAGCACGAGCTATCATTTAAGACCAAAAATATGCCTAGAACTCTTGAAAATATATCAGCATATCCACACCTGATGTTCGAGAAAATCTAAATTTCAGAGTAAATTTTTTCGTAATAAAAAAGGCAGCGTAGAGCCTGGAACTGCGTAGTTTTGTACGTAACCGAGCATTAGCTATCGTTTAAGACCAAAACTAAGCCAAGAACTCCTGAAAATATATTAGCATATCACACCTGAAATTTGAGGATATTGAATTTTCGGAGTTTATTTTTTCTTATCAAAAAAGTCAGCGCAGAGACGACTGCGACGTAGCTTTGTATGAACATAAGCATATCAATTAAGACCAAAAACAAGTCTAGAACTCCTGAAAATATATCAGCATATCAAACCTGAAGTTTGAGAAAATTCAAATTTTAGAGGTAAGAGGTTTTTTCGTTACAAAAAGGCAGCACAGAGACGGAAACTCCGAGGTTTTGTACTAATCTAAGCAGGAGCTATCATTTAAAAAAAAAAAACAAGCCTGGAACTCCTGAAAATATATCAGCATATCACACCTGAAATTTGAGAAAATCTAAATTACAGGGTAATTTTTTTCGTAATAAAAAAAGGCAGCGCAGAGCCAGGAACTGCGTGGTTTTGTACGTAACCGAGTATAAGCTAACGTTTGAGAATAAAAACAAGCCCCAAATTCCTGAAAATATATTGGCATATCACATCTTAAATTTGAGAAAATCGAAATTTCAGGCTTATTTTTTTCATAGAACATAAGTACACTCAGAGCCAGGAACTACGCGGTTTTGTACGTAACCAAGCATGAGGTATCGTTTGAGACCAATAACAAGCCAAGAACTCCTGAAAATATATCAGCATATCACACCTGAAGTTAGAGAAAACTTAAATTTTTTGACTAAAATTTGTTTGGTAATAAAAAAGGCAGAACAGAAAGCGGGAACATCGCGGTTTTGGACGAAACCAAGCTTGTGCTATCATTTGAGACCAATATCAAGCCAAGAACTCCTGAAAAGATATCAGCATATCACACCTAAAGTTTGAGAAAATCGAAATTTCAGAGTTGATTTTTTTCGTTACAAAAAAGGCAGCACAGAGACGTTAACTCCGCGGTTTTGAACTAATCTAAACATGAACTATCATTTAAGACTAAAAACAAGCCTAAAACTCCTGAAAGTGACCTGAAGTTAAAGAAAATTGAAATTTTCAGAGTAAAAATTTTTCGTAATAAAATAGGCAGCACAGAGATGGGAACTCCGCGGTTTTATACAAAACCCAGCTTGAGCTATCATTTGAGACCAATAATAAGCCAAGAACTCTTGAAAATATATCAGCATATCACACCTAAAATTTGAGAAAATCGAAATTTCAGAGTTAAGTTTATTCTTTACAAAAAAGGCAGCACAGAGACGACAACTCCGCGGTTTTGAATTAATCTAAGCATGAGCTATCATTTGAGACCAATAGCAAGCCAAGAACTCCTGAAAATATAACAGCATATCACACCTAAAGTTTGAGAAAATCGAAATTTCAGAGTAAATTTTTTTCGTTACAAAAAAGGCAGCACATAGACGGGAACTTCGCAGTTTTGCACTAAGCTAAGCATAAGCTATCATTTAAGCCCAAAAATAAGCCTAGAACTTTTGAAAATATAACAGCATATCACGATGTTTGAGAAAATCTAAATTTCAGAGTAAATTTTTTCGTAATAAAAAAGGCAGCGCAGAGCCAGGAACTGCATGGTTTTTTACATTACCGAGCATTAGCTATCGTTTAAGACCAAAACTAAGCCTAGAACTCCTGAAAATATATTAGCATATCACACCTAAAATTTGAGAATATTGAATTTTCGGAGTTAATTTTTCTTATCAAAAAAGTCAGCGCAGAGACGACTACGACGAAGCTTTGTATGAACATAAGCATATCAATTAAAACCAAAAACAAGTCTAGAACTCCTGAAAATATATCAGCATATCAAACCTGAAGTTTGAGAAAATTCAAATTTTAGAGGTAAGAGGTTTTTTCGTTACAAAAAGGCAGCACAGAGACGGAAACTCCGAGGTTTTGTACTAATCTAAGCAGGAGCTATCATTTAAGAAAAAAAACTAGCCTGGAACTCCTGAAAATATATCAGCATATCACACCTGAAATTTGAGAAAATCTAAAATACAGAGTAATTTCTTTCGTAATAAAAAAAGGCAGCGCAGAGCCAGGAACTGCGTGGTTTTGTACGTAACCGAGCATAAGCTATCGTTTGAGAATAAAAACAAGCCCCAAATTCCTGAAAATATATCAGCATATCACATCTTAAATTTGAGAAAATCGAAATTTCAGGCTTATTTTTTTCATAGAACATAAGTACACTCAGAGCCAGGAACTACGCGGTTTTGTACGTAACTAAGCATGAGGTATCGTTGGAGACCAAAAACAAGCCTAGAACTCCTGAAAATATATCAGCATATCACACCTGAAATATGAGAAAATCGATATTTCAGACTTATTTTTTCGCAGAACATAAGTAAACTCAGAGCCAGGAACTCCGCGGTTTTGGACGAAACCTAGCTTGGGCTATCATTTGAGAACAATAACAAGCCAAGAACTCCTGAAAATATATCAGCATATCACACCTGAAGTTAGAGAAAACTTAAATTTTTAGAATAAAATTTGTTTGGTAATAAAAAAGGCAGAACAGAGACGGGAACATCGCGGTTTTGGACGACACCAATCTTGTGCTATCATTTGAGACCAATATCAAGCCAAGAACTCCTGAAAATATATCAGCATATCATACCTAAAATTTGAGAAAATCTAAATTTCAGAGTTAATTTTTTTCGTTACAAAAAAGGCAGCACAGAGACGAGAACTCCACGGTTTTGAACTAATCTAAACATGAACTATCATTTAAGACTAAAAACAAGCCTAAAACTCCTGAAAGTTACCTGAAGTTAAAGAAAATTGAAATTTTCAGTGTAAAATTTTTTCGTAATAAAATAGGCAGCACAGAGATGGGAACTCCGCTGTTTTAGACGAAACCCAGCTTGAGCTATCATTTGAGACCAATAATAAGCCAAGAACTCCTGAAAATATATCAGCATATCACACTTAAAATTTGAGATAATCGAAATTTCAGAGTTAATTTTTTTCGTTACAAAAAAGGCAGCACAGAGACGGGAACTCAACGGTTTTGAACTAATCTTAGCATAAGCTATCATTTAGGACTAAAAGCAAGCCTAGAACTCCTGAAAATATATCAGCATATCGCACCTGAAATTTGAGAAATTTTAAATTTTCAGATTAAAATTTTTTCGTAATAAAAAAGGCAGCACAGAGACAGGAACTCCGCGGTTTTGAACGAAACCAAGCTTGAGCTATCATTTGAGACCAATCACAAGCCAAGAACTCCTGAAAATATATCAGCATATCACACCTAAAATTTGAGAAAATCGAAATTTCAGAGTTAATTTTTTTCGGTACAAAAAAGGCTGCACAGAGACGAGAACTCCGCGGTTTTGAACTAATCTAAGCATGATCTATCATTTAAGACTAAAAACAATCCTAGAACTCCTGAAAATATCTCAGCATATCACACCTGAAGTTTGAGAAATTTGAAATTTTTAGAGTAAAATTTTTTCGTAATAAAAAAGGCAGCAACGAGATGTGAACTCCGGGTTTTTGCACTAAGCTAAGCATGAGCTATCATTTAAAACCAAAAATAAGCCTAGAACTCTTGAAAATATATCAGCATATCACACCTGATGTTCGAGAAAATCTAAATTTCAGAGTAAATTTTTTCGTAATAAAAAAGGCAGCGCAGAGCCTGGAACTGCGTGGTTTTGTACGTAACCAAGCATTCGCTATCGTTTAAGACCAAAAACAAGCCTAGAACTCCTGAAAATATATCAGCATATCACACCTGAAATTTGAGAAAATCTAAATTACAGAGTAATTTTTTTCGTAATAAAAAAGGCAGCGCAGAGCCTGGAACTGCGTGGTTTTGTACGTAACCGAGCATTTGCTATCGTTTAAGACCAAGAGCAAGCCTAGAACTCCTGAAAATATATCAGCATATCACACCTGAAATATGAGAAAATCGATATTTCAAACTTATTTTTTCGCAGAACATAAGTAAACTCAGAGCCAGGAACTCCGTGGTTTTGGACGAAACCAAGCTTAAGCTATCATTTGAGACCAATAACAAGCCAATAACTCCTGAAAATATATCAGTATATCACACCTGAAATTTGAGAAAACTTAAATTTTCAGAATAAAATTTTTTTGGTAATAAAAAAGGCAGCACAGAGACGGGAACTTCGCGGTTTTCGATGAAACCAAGCTCGTGCTATCATTTGAGACCAATAACAAGTCAAGAACTCCTGAAAATATATCAGCACATCACACCTAAAGTTTGAGAAAATCGAAATTTCAGAGTTAATTTTTTTCTTTACAAAAAAGGCTGCACAGAGACGGGAACTCCGCGGTTTTGAACTAGTCTAAGCACGAGTTATCATTTGAGACCAATAGTAAGCCAAGAACTCCTGAAAATATATCAGCATATCACACCTAAATTTTGAGAAAATCGAAATTTCAGAGTTAATTTTTTTCGTTACAAAAAAGGCAGCACAGAGACGGGAACTCAACGGTTTTGAACTAATCTAAGCATAAGCTATCATTTAAGACTGAAAACAAGCCTAGAACTCCTGAAAATATATCAGCATATCACACCTGAAATTTGAGAAAATTTAAATTTTCAGAATAATTTTTTTTCGTAATAAAAAAGGCAGCACAGAGACGGGAACTTCGCGGTTTTGTACGAAACCAAGCTTGAGCTATCATTTGAGACCAATAACAAGCCAAGAACTCCTGAAAATATATCAGCATATCACACCTGAAATTTGAGAAAATTTAAATTTTCAGATTAAAATCTTTTCGTAATAAAAAAGGCAGCACAGAGACAGGAACTCCGCGGTTTTGAACGAAACCAAGCTTGAGCTATCATTTGAGACCAATCACAAGCCAGGAACTACTGTTAATATATCAGCATATCACACCTAAAGTTTGAGAAAATCGAAATTTCAGAGTTAATTATTTTCGTTACAAAAAAGGCAGCACCGAGATTTGAACTCCGGGTTTTTGCACTAAGCTCAGCACGAGCTATCATTTAAGACCAAAAATAAGCCTAGAACTCTTGAAAATATATCAGCATATCCACACCTGATGTTCGAGAAAATCTAAATTTCAGAGTAAATTTTTTCGTAATAAAAAAGGCAGCGTAGAGCCTGGAACTGCGTGGTTTTGTACGTAACCGAGCATTAGCTATCGTTTAAGACCAAAACTAAGCCAAGAACTCCTGAAAATATATTAGCATATCACACCTGAAATTTGAGAATATTGAATTTTCGGAGTTTATTTTTTCTTATCAAAAAAGTCAGCGCAGAGACGACTGCGACGTAGCTTTGTATGAACATAAGCATATCAATTAAGACCAAAAACAAGTCTAGAACTCCTGAAAATATATCAGCATATCAAACCTGAAGTTTGAGAAAATTCAAATTTTAGAGGTAAGAGGTTTTTTCGTTACAAAAAGGCAGCACAGAGACGGAAACTCCGAGGTTTTGTACTAATCTAAGCAGGAGCTATCATTAAAAAAAAAAAAACAAGCCTGGAACTCCTGAAAATATATCAGCATATCACACCTGAAATTTGAGAAAATCTAAATTACAGGGTAATTTTTTTCGTAATAAAAAAAGGCAGCGCAGAGCTAGGAACTGCGTGGTTTTGTACGTAACCGAGTATAAGCTAACGTTTGAGAATAAAAACAAGCCCCAAATTCCTGAAAATATATTAGCATATCACATCTTAAATTTGAGAAAATCGAAATTTCAGGCTTATTTTTTTCATAGAACATAAGTACACTCAGAGCCAGGAACTACGCGGTTTTGAACGTAACCAAGCATGAGGTATCGTTTGAGACCAATAACAAGCCAAGAACTCCTGAAAATATATCAGCATATCACACCTGAAGTTAGAGAAAACTTAAATTTTTTGACTAAAATTTGTTTGGTAATAAAAAAGGCAGAACAGAAAGCGGGAACATCGCGGTTTTGGACGAAACCAAGCTTGTGCTATCATTTGAGATCAATATCAAGCCAAGAACTCCTGAAAAGATATCAGCATATCACACCTGAAATTTGAGAAAATTTAAATTTTCAGATTAAAATCTTTTCGTAATAAAAAAGGCAGCACAGAGACAGGAACTCCGCGGTTTTGAACGAAACCAAGCTTGACCTATCATTTGAGACCAATCACAAGCCAAGAACTACTGTTAATATATCAGCATATCACACCTAAAGTTTGAGAAAATCGAAATTTTAGAGTAAAATTTTTTCGTAATAAAAAAGGCGGCACCGAGATGTGAACTCCGGGTTTTTGCACTAAGCTAAGCATGAGCTATCATTTAAAACCAAAAATAAGCCTAGAACTCTTGAAAATATATCAGCATATCACACCTGATGTTCGAGAAAATCTAAATTTCAGAGTAAATTTTTTCGTAATAAAAAAGGCAGCGCAGAGCCTGGAACTGCGTGGTTTTGTACGTAACCAAGCATTCGCTATCGTTTAAGACCAAAAACAAGCCTAGAACTCCTGAAAATATATCAGCATATCACACCTGAAATTTGAGAAAATCTAAATTATAGAGTAATTTTTTTCGTAATAAAAAAGGCAGCGCAGAGCCTGGAACTGCGTGGTTTTGTACGTAACCGAGCATTCGCTATCGTTTAAGACCAAAAGCAAGCCTAGAACTCCTGAAAATATATCAGCATATCACACCTGAAATATGAGAAAATCGATATTTCAAACTTATTTTTTCGCAGAACATAAGTAAACTCAGAGCCAGGAGCTCCGTGGTTTTGGACGAAACCAAGCTTAAGCTATCATTTGAGACCAATAACAAGCCAATAACTCCTGAAAATATGTCAGTATATCACACCTGAAATTTGAGAAAACTTAAATTTTCAGAATAAAAATTTTTTGGTAATAAAAAAGGCAGCACAGAGACAGGAACTTCGCGGTTTTCGACGAAACCAAGCTCGTGCTATCATTTGAGACCAATAACAAGCCAAGAACTCCTGAAAATATATCAGCACATCACACCTAAAGTTTGAGAAAATCGAAATTTAAGATTTAATTTTTTTCTTTACAAAAAAGGCTGCACAGAGACGGGAACTCCGCGGTTTTGAACTAGTCTAAGCACGAGTTATCATTTGAGACCAATAGTAAGCCAAGAACTCCTGAAAATATATCAGCATATCACACCTAAATTTTGAGAAAATCGAAATTTCAGAGTTAATTTTTTTCGTTACAAAAAAGGCAGCACAGAGACGGGAACTCAACGGTTTTGAACTAATCTAAGCATGACCTATCATTTAAGACTGAAAGCAAGCCTAGAACTCCTGAAAATATATCAGCATATCACACCTGAAATTTGAGAAAATTTAAATTTTAAGAATAAATTTTTTTCGTAATAAAAAAGGCAGCACAGAGACGGGAACTTCGCGGTTTTGTACGAAACCAAGCTTGAGCTATCATTTGAGACCAATAACAAGCCAAGAACTCCTGAAAATATATCAGCATATCACACCTGAAATTTGAGAAAATTTAAATTTTCAGATTAAAATCTTTTCGTAATAAAAAAGGCAGCACAGAGACAGGAACTCCGCGGTTTTGAACGAAACCAAACTTGAGCTATCATTTGAGACCAATCACAAGCCAAGAACTACTGTTAATATATCAGCATATCACACCTAAAGTTTGAGAAAATCGAAATTTCAGAGTTAATTATTTTCGTTACAAAAAAGGCAGCACCGAGATTTGAACTCCGGGTTTTTGCACTAAGCTAAGCACGAGCTATCATTTAAGACCAAAAAAAAGCCTAGAACTCTTGAAAATATATTAGCATATCCACACCTGATGTTCGAGAAAATCTAAATTTCAGAGTAAATTTTTTCGTAATAAAAAAGGCAGCGTAGAGCCTGGAACTGCGTGGTTTTGTACGTAACCGAGCATTAGCTATCGTTTAAGACCAAAACTAAGCCAAGAACTCCTGAAAAATATATTAGTATATCACACCTAAAATTTGAGAATATTGAATTTTCGGAGTTAATTTTTCTTATCAAAAAAGTCAGCGCAGAGACGACTACGACGAAGCTTTGTATGAACATAAGCATATCAATTAAGACCAAAAACAAGTCTAGAACTCCTGAAAATATATCAGCATATCAAACCTGAACTTTGAGAAAATTCAAATTTTAGAGGTAAGAGGTTTTTTCGTTACAAAAAGGCAGCACAGAGACGGAAACTCCGAGGTTTTGTACTAATCTAAGCAGGAGCTATCATTTAAGAAAAAAAACTAGCCTGGAACTCCTGAAAATATATCAGCATATCACACCTGAAATTTGAGAAAATCTAAAATACAGAGTAATTTCTTTCGTAATAAAAAAAGGCAGCGCAGAGCCAGCAACTGCGTGGTTTTGTACGTAACTGAGCATAAGCTATCGTTTGAGAATAAAAACAAGCCCCAAGTTCCTGAAAATATATCAGCATATCACATCTTAAATTTGAGAAAATCGAAATTTCAGGCTTATTTTTTTCATAGAACATAAGTACACTCAGAGCCAGGAACTACGCGGTTTTGTACGTAACCAAGCATGAGGTATCGTTTGAGACCAATAACAAGCCAAGAACTCCTGAAAATATATCAGCATATCACACCTGAAGTTAGACAAAACTTAAATTTTTAGAATAAAATTTGTTTGGTAATAAAAAAGGCAGAACAGAAAGCGGGAACATCGCGGTTTTGGACGAAACCAAGCTTGTGCTATCATTTGAGACCAATATCAAGCCAAGAACTCCTGAAAAGATATCAGCATATCACACCTAAAATTTGAGAAAATCGAAATTTCAGAGTTGATTTTTTTCGTTACAAAAAAGGCAGCACAGAGACGGGAACTCCGCGGTTTTGAACTAATCTAAACATGAACTATCATTTAAGACTAAAAACAAGCCTAAAACTCCTGAAAGTTACCTGAAGTTAAAGAAAATTGAAATTTTCAGAGTAAAAATTTTTCGTAATAAAATAGGCAGCACAGAGATGGGAACTCCGCGGTTTTATAAAAAACTCAGCTTGAGCTATCATTTGAGACCAATAATAAGCCAAGAACTCTTGAAAATATATCAGCATATCACACCTAAAATTTGAGAAAATCGAAATTTCAGAGTTAAGTTTATTCTTTACAAAAAAGGCAGCACAGAGACGACAACTCCGCGGTTTTGAATTAATCTAAGCATGAGCTATCATTTGAGACCAATAGCAAGCCAAGAACTCCTGAAAATATAACAGCATATCACACCTAAAATTTGAGAAAATCGAAATTTCAGAGTAAATTTTTTTCGTTACAAAAAAGGCAGCACATAGACGGGAACTTCGCAGTTTTGCACTAAGCTAAGCATAAGCTATCATTTAAGTCCAAAAATAAGCCTAGAACTTTTGAAAATATAACAGCATATCACGATGTTTGAGAAAATCTAAATTTCAGAGTAAATTTTTTCGTAATAAAAAAGGCAGCGCAGAGCCAGGAACTGCATGGTTTTTTATATTACCGAGCATTAGCTATCGTTTAAGACCAAAACTAAGCCTAGAACTCCTGAAAATATATTAGCATATCACACCTAAAATTTGAGAATATTGAATTTTCGGAGTTAATTTTTCTTATCAAAAAAGTCAGCGCAGAGACGACTACGACGAAGCTTTGTATGAACATAAGCATATCAATTAAAACCAAAAACAAGTCTAGAACTCCTGAAAATATATCAGCATATCAAACCTGAAGTTTGAGAAAATTCAAATTTTAGAGGTAAGAGGTTTTTTCGTTACAAAAAGGCAGCACAGAGACGGAAACTCCGAGGTTTTGTACTAATCTAAGCAGGAGCTATCATTTAAGAAAAAAAACTAGCCTGGAACTCCTGAAAATATATCAGCATATCACACCTGAAATTTGAGAAAATCTAAAATACAGAGTAATTTCTTTCGTAATAAAAAAAGGCAGCGCAGAGCCAGGAACTGCGTGGTTTTGTACGTAACCGAGCATAAGCTATCGTTTGAGAATAAAAACAAGCCCCAAATTCCTGAAAATATATCAGCATATCACATCTTAAATTTGAGAAAATCGAAATTTCAGGCTTATTTTTTTCATAGAACATAAGTACACTCAGAGCCAGGAACTACGCGGTTTTGTACGTAACTAAGCATGAGGTATCGTTTGAGACCAAAAACAAGCCTAGAACTCCTGAAAATATATCAGCATATCACACCTGAAATATGAGAAAATCGATATTTCAGACTTATTTTTTCGCAGAACATAAGTAAACTCAGAGCCAGGAACTCCGCGGTTTTGGACGAAACCTAGCTTTAGCTGTCATTTGAGAACAATAACAAGCCAAGAACTCCTGAAAATATATCAGCATATCACACCTGAAGTTAGAGAAAACTTAAATTTTTAGAATAAAATTTGTTTGGTAATAAAAAAGGCAGAACAGAGACGGGAACATCGCGGTTTTGGACGACACCAATCTTGTGCTATCATTTGAGACCAATATCAAGCCAAGAACTCCTGAAAATATATCAGCATATCATACCTAAAATTTGAGAAAATCTAAATTTCAGAGTTAATTTTTTTCGTTACAAAAAAGGCAGCACAGAGACGAGAACTCCGCGGTTTTGAACTAATCTAAACATGAACTATCATTTAAGACTAAAAACAAGCCTAAAACTCCTGAAAGTTACCTGAAGTTAAAGAAAATTTAAATTTTCAGTGTAAAATTTTTTCGTAATAAAATAGGCAGCACAGAGATGGGAACTCCGCGGTTTTAGACGAAACCCAGCTTGAGCTATCATTTGAGACCAATAGTAAGCCAAGAACTCCTGAAAATATATCAGCATATCACACTTAAAATTTGAGAAAATTGAAATTTCAGAGTTAATTTTTTTCGTTACAAAAAAGGCAGCACAGAGACGGGAACTCAACGGTTTTGAACTAATCTTAGCATAAGCTATCATTTAGGACTAAAAGCAAGCCTAGAACTCCTGAAAATATATCAGCATATCGCACCTGAAATTTGAGAAATTTTAAATTTTCAGATTAAAATTTTTTCGTAATAAAAATGGCAGCACAGAGACAGGAACTCCGCGGTTTTGAACGTAACCAAGCTTGAGCTATCATTTGAGACCAATCACAAGCCAAGAACTCCTGAAAATATATCAGCATATCACACCTAAAATTTGAGAAAATCGAAATTTCAGAGTTGATTTTTTTCGTTACAAAAAAGGCAGCACAGAGACGGGAACTCCGCGGTTTTGAACTAATCTAAACATGAACTATCATTTAAGACTAAAAACAAGCCTAAAACTCCTGAAAGTTACCTGAAGTTAAAGAAAATTGAAATTTTCAGAGTAAAAATTTTTCGTAATAAAATAGGCAGCACAGAGATGGGAACTCCGCGGTTTTATACAAAACTCAGCTTGAGCTATCATTTGAGACCAATAATAAGCCAAGAACTCTTGAAAATATATCAGCATATCACACCTAAAATTTGAGAAAATCGAAATTTCAGAGTTAAGTTTATTCTTTACAAAAAAGGCAGCACAGAGACGACAACTCCGCGGTTTTGAATTAATCTAAGCATGAGCTATCATTTGAGACCAATAGCAAGCCAAGAACTCCTGAAAATATAACAGCATATCACACCTAAAATTTGAGAAAATCGAAATTTCAGAGTAAATTTTTTTCGTTACAAAAAAGGCAGCACATAGACGGGAACTTCGCAGTTTTGCACTAAGCTAAGCATAAGCTATCATTTAAGTCCAAAAATAAGCCTAGAACTTTTGAAAATATAACAGCATATCACGATGTTTGAGAAAATCTAAATTTCAGAGTAAATTTTTTCGTAATAAAAAAGGCAGCGCAGAGCCAGGAACTGCATGGTTTTTTACATTACCGAGCATTAGCTATCGTTTAAGACCAAAACTAAGCCTAGAACTCCTGAAAATATATTAGCATATCACACCTAAAATTTGAGAATATTGAATTTTCGGAGTTAATTTTTCTTATCAAAAAAGTCAGCGCAGAGACGACTACGACGAAGCTTTGTATGAACATAAGCATATCAATTAAAACCAAAAACAAGTCTAGAACTCCTGAAAATATATCAGCATATCAAACCTGAAGTTTGAGAAAATTCAAATTTTAGAGGTAAGAGGTTTTTTCGTTACAAAAAGGCAGCACAGAGACGGAAACTCCGAGGTTTTGTACTAATCTAAGCAGGAGCTATCATTTAAGAAAAAAAACTAGCCTGGAACTCCTGAAAATATATCAGCATATCACACCTGAAATTTGAGAAAATCTAAAATACAGAGTAATTTCTTTCGTAATAAAAAAAGGCAGCGCAGAGCCAGGAACTGCGTGGTTTTGTACGTAACCGAGCATAAGCTATCGTTTGAGAATAAAAACAAGCCCCAAATTCCTGAAAATATATCAGCATATCACATCTTAAATTTGAGAAAATCGAAATTTCAGGCTTATTTTTTTCATAGAACATAAGTACACTCAGAGCCAGGAACTACGCGGTGTTGTACGTAACTAAGCATGAGGTATCGTTTGAGACCAAAAACAAGCCTAGAACTCCTGAAAATATATCAGCATATCACACCTGAAATATGAGAAAATCGATATTTCAGACTTATTTTTTCGCAGAACATAAGTAAACTCAGAGCCAGGAACTCCGCGGTTTTGGACGAAACCTAGCTTGGGCTATCATTTGAGAACAATAACAAGCCAAGAACTCCTGAAAATATATCAGCATATCACACCTGAAGTTAGAGAAAACTTAAATTTTTAGAATAAAATTTGTTTGGTAATAAAAAAGGCAGAACAGAGACGGGAACATCGCGGTTTTGGACGACACCAATCTTGTGCTATCATTTGAGACCAATATCAAGCCAAGAACTCCTGAAAATATATCAGCATATCATACCTAAAATTTGAGAAAATCTAAATTTCAGAGTTAATTTTTTTCGTTACAAAAAAGGCAGCACAGAGACGAGAACTCCGCGGTTTTGAACTAATCTAAACATGAACTATCATTTAAGACTAAAAACAAGCCTAAAACTCCTGAAAGTTACCTGAAGTTAAAGAAAATTTAAATTTTCAGTGTAAAATTTTTTCGTAATAAAATAGGCAGCACAGAGATAGGAACTCCGCGGTTTTAGACGAAACCCAGCTTGAGCTATCATTTGAGACCAATAGTAAGCCAAGAACTCCTGAAAATATATCAGCATATCACACTTAAAATTTGAGAAAATTGAAATTTCAGAGTTAATTTTTTTCGTTACAAAAAAGGCAGCACAGAGACGGGAACTCAACGGTTTTGAACTAATCTTAGCATAAGCTATCATTTAGGACTAAAAGCAAGCCTAGAACTCCTGAAAATATATCAGCATATCGCACCTGAAATTTGAGAAATTTTAAATTTTCAGATTAAAATTTTTTCGTAATAAAAAAGGCAGCACAGAGACAGGAACTCCGCGGTTTTGAACGTAACCAAGCTTGAGCTATAATTTGAGACCAATCACAAGCCAAGAACTCCTGAAAATATATCAGCATATCACACCTAAAATTTGAGAAAATCGAAATTTCAGAGTTAATTTTTTTCGTTACAAAAAAGGCTGCACAGAGACGAGAACTCCGCGGTTTTGAACTAATCTAAGCATGATCTATCATTTAAGACTAAAAACAATCCTAGAACTCCTGAAAATATCTCAGCATATCACACCTGAAGTTTGAGAAATTTGAAATTTTTAGAGTAAAATTTTTTCGTAATAAAAAAGGCAGCAACGAGATGTGAACTCCGGGTTTTTGCACTAAGCTAAGCATGAGCTATCATTTAAAACCAAAAATAAGCCTAGAACTCTTGAAAATATATCAGCATATCACACCTTGTTTTCGAGAAAATCTAAATTTCAGAGTAAATTTTTTCGTAATAAAAAAGGCAGCGCAGAGCCTGGAACTGCGTGGTTTTGTACGTAACCAAGCATTCGCTATCGTTTAAGACCAAAAACAAGCCTAGAACTCCTGAAAATATATCAGCATATCACACCTGAAATTTGAGAAAATCTAAATTACAGAGTAATTTTTTTCGTAATAAAAAAGGCAGCGCAGAGCTTGAAATGCGTGGTTTTGTACGTAACTGAGCATTTGCTATCGTTTAAGACCAAGAGCAAGCCTAGAACTCCTGAAAATATATCAGCATATCACACCTGAAATATGAGAAAATCGATATTTCAAACTTATTTTTTCGCAGAACATAAGTAAACTCAGAGCCAGGAACTCCGTGGTTTTGGACGAAACCAAGCTTAAGCTATCATTTGAGACCAATAACAAGCCAATAACTCCTGAAAATATATCAGTATATCACACCTGAAATTTGAGAAAACTTAAATTTTCAGAATAAAATTTTTTTGGTAATAAAAAAGGCAGCACAGAGACGGGAACTTCGCGGTTTTCGATGAAACCAAGCTCGTGCTATCATTTAAGACCAATAACAAGTCAAGAACTCCTGAAAATATATCAGCACATCACACCTAAACTTTGAGAAAATCGAAATTTCAGAGTTAATTTTTTTCTATACAAAAAAGGCTGCACAGAGACGGGAACTCCGCGGTTTTGAACTAGTCTAAGCACGAGTTATCATTTGAGACCAATAGTAAGCCAAGAACTCCTGAAAATATATCAGCATATCACACCTAAATTTTGAGAAAATCGAAATTTCAGATTTAATTTTTTTCGTTACAAAAAAGGCAGCACAGAGACGGGAACTCAACGGTTTTGAACTAATCTAAGCATAAGCTATCATTTAAGACTGAAAGCAAGCCTAGAACTCCTGAAAATATATCAGCATATCACACCTGAAATTTGAGAAAATTTAAATTTTCAGAATAATTTTTTTTCGTAATAAAAAAGGCAGCACAGAGACGGGAACTTCGCGGTTTTGTACGAAACCAAGCTTAAGCTATCATTTGAGACCAATAACAAGCCAAGAACTCCTGAAAATATATCAGCATATCAAACCTGAAGTTTGAGAAAATTCAAATTTTAGAGGTAAGAGGTTTTTTCGTTACAAAAAGGCAGCACAGAGACGGAAACTCCGAGGTTTTGTACTAATCTAAGCAGGAGCTATCATTTAAAAAAAAAAAACAAGCCTGGAACTCCTGAAAATATATCAGCATATCACACCTGAAATTTGAGAAAATCTAAATTACAGGGTAATTTTTTTCGTAAAAAAAAAAGGCAGCGCAGAGCCAGGAACTGCGTGGTTTTGTACGTAACCGAGTATAAGCTAACGTTTGAGAATAAAAACAAGCCCCAAATTCCTGAAAATATATTAGCATATCACATCTTAAATTTGAGAAAATCGAAATTTCAGGCTTATTTTTTTCATAGAACATAAGTACACTCAGAGCCAGGAACTACGCGGTTTTGTACGTAACCAAGCATGAGGTATCGTTTGAGACCAATAACAAGCCAAGAACTCCTGAAAATATATCAGCATATCACACCTGAAGTTAGAGAAAACTTAAATTTTTTGACTAAAATTTGTTTGGTAATAAAAAAGGCAGAACAGAAAGCGGGAACATCGCGGTTTTGGACGAAACCAAGCTTGTGCTATCATTTGAGACCAATATCAAGCCAAGAACTCCTGAAAAGATATCAGCATATCACACCTAAAGTTTGAGAAAATCGAAATTTCAGAGTTGATTTTTTTCGTTACAAAAAAGGCAGCACAGAGACGTTAACTCCGCGGTTTTGAACTAATCTAAACATGAACTATCATTTAAGAGCAGACTCAGAGCCAGGAACTACGCGGTGTTGTACGTAACTAAGCATGAGGTATCGTTTGAGACCAAAAACAAGCCTAGAACTCCTGAAAATATATCAGCATATCACACCTGAAATATGAGAAAATCGATATTTCAGACTTATTTTTTCGCAGAACATAAGTAAACTCAGAGCCAGGAACTCCGCGGTTTTGGACGAAACCTAGCTTGGGCTATCATTTGAGAACAATAACAAGCCAAGAACTCCTGAAAATATATCAGCATATCACACCTGAAGTTAGAGAAAACTTAAATTTTTAGAATAAAATTTGTTTGGTAATAAAAAAGGCAGAACAGAGACGGGAACATCGCGGTTTTGGACGACACCAATCTTGTGCTATCATTTGAGACCAATATCAAGCCAAGAACTCCTGAAAATATATCAGCATATCATACCTAAAATTTGAGAAAATCTAAATTTCAGAGTTAATTTTTTTCGTTACAAAAAAGGCAGCACAGAGACGAGAACTCCGCGGTTTTGAACTAATCTAAACATGAACTATCATTTAAGACTAAAAACAAGCCTAAAACTCCTGAAAGTTACCTGAAGTTAAAGAAAATTGAAATTTTCAGTGTAAAATTTTTTCGTAATAAAATAGGCAGCACAGAGATGGGAACTCCGCTGTTTTAGACGAAACCCAGCTTGAGCTATCATTTGAGACCAATAATAAGCCAAGAACTCCTGAAAATATATCAGCATATCACACTTAAAATTTGAGAAAATCGAAATTTCAGAGTTAATTTTTTTCGTTACAAAAAAGGCAGCACAGAGACGGGAACTCAACGGTTTTGAACTAATCTTAGCATAAGCTATCATTTAGGACTAAAAGCAAGCCTAGAACTCCTGAAAATATATCAGCATATCGCACCTGAAATTTGAGAAATTTTAAATTTTCAGATTAAAATTTTTTCGTAATAAAAAAGGCAGCACAGAGACAGGAACTCCGCGGTTTTGAACGAAACCAAGCTTGAGCTATCATTTGAGACCAATCACAAGCCAAGAACTCCTGAAAATATATCAGCATATCACACCTAAAATTTGAGAAAATCGAAATTTCAGAGTTAATTTTTTTCGTTACAAAAAAGGCTGCACAGAGACGAGAACTCCGCGGTTTTGAACTAATCTAAGCATGATCTATCATTTAAGACTAAAAACAATCCTAGAACTCCTGAAAATATCTCAGCATATCACACCTGAAGTTTGAGAAATTTGAAATTTTTAGAGTAAAATTTTTTCGTAATAAAAAAGGCAGCAACGAGATGTGAACTCCGGGTTTTTGCACTAAGCTAAGCATGATCTATCATTTAAGACTAAAAACAATCCTAGAACTCCTGAAAATATCTCAGCATATCACACCTGAAGTTTGAGAAATTTGAAATTTTTAGAGTAAAATTTTTTCGTAATAAAAAAGGCAGCAACGAGATGTGAACTCCGGGTTTTTGCACTAAGCTAAGCATGAGCTATCATTTAAAACCAAAAATAAGCCTAGAACTCTTGAAAATATATCAGCATATCACACCTGATGTTCGAGAAAATCTAAATTTCAGAGTAAATTTTTTCGTAATAAAAAAGGCAGCGCAGAGCCTGGAACTGCGTGGTTTTGTACGTAACCAAGCATTCGCTATCGTTTAAGACCAAAAACAAGCCTAGAACTCCTGAAAATATATCAGCATATCACACCTGAAATTTGAGAAAATCTAAATTACAGAGTAATTTTTTTCGTAATAAAAAAGGCAGCGCAGAGCCTGGAACTGCGTGGTTTTGTACGTAACTGAGCATTTGCTATCGTTTAAGACCAAGAGCAAGCCTAGAACTCCTGAAAATATATCAGCATATCACACCTGAAATATGAGAAAATCGATATTTCAAACTTATTTTTTCGCAGAACATAAGTAAACTCAGAGCCAGGAACTCCGTGATTTTGGACGAAACCAAGCTTAAGCTATCATTTGAGACCAATAACAAGCCAATAACTCCTGAAAATATATCAGTATATCACACCTGAAATTTGAGAAAACTTAAATTTTCAGAATAAAATTTTTTTGGTAATAAAAAAGGCAGCACAGAGACGGGAACTTCGCGGTTTTCGATGAAACCAAGCTCGTGCTATCATTTGAGACCAATAACAAGTCAAGAACTCCTGAAAATATATCAGCACATCACACCTAAACTTTGAGAAAATCGAAATTTCAGAGTTAATTTTTTTCTTTACAAAAAAGGCTGCACAGAGACGGGAACTCCGCGGTTTTGAACTAGTCTAAGCACGAGTTATCATTTGAGACCAATAGTAAGCCAAGAACTCCTGAAAATATATCAGCATATCACACCTAAATTTTGAGAAAATCGAAATTTCAGATTTAATTTTTTTCGTTACAAAAAAGGCAGCACAGAGACGGGAACTCAACGGTTTTGAACTAATCTAAGCATAAGCTATCATTTAAGACTGAAAGCAAGCCTAGAACTCCTGAAAATATATCAGCATATCACACCTGAAATTTGAGAAAATTTAAATTTTCAGAATAATTTTTTTTCGTAATAAAAAAGGCAGCACAGAGACGGGAACTTCGCGGTTTTGTACGAAACCAAGCTTGAGCTATCATTTGAGACCAATAACAAGCCAAGAACTCCTGAAAATATATCAGCATATCACACCTGAAATTTGAGAAAATTTAAATTTTCAGATTAAAATCTTTTCGTAATAAAAAAGGCAGCACAGAGACAGGAACTCCGCGGTTTTGAACGAAACCAAGCTTGAGCTATCATTTGAGACCAATCACAAGCCAAGAACTACTGTTAATATATCAGCATATCACACCTAAAGTTTGAGAAAATCGAAATTTCAGAGTTAATTATTTTCGTTACAAAAAAGGCAGCACCGAGATTTGAACTCCGGGTTTTTGCACTAAGCTCAGCACGAGCTATCATTTAAGACCAAAAATAAGCCTAGAACTCTTGAAAATATATCAGCATATCCACACCTGATGTTCGAGAAAATCTAAATTTCAGAGTAAATTTTTTCGTAATAAAAAAGGCAGCGTAGAGCCTGGAACTGCGTGGTTTTGTACGTAACCGAGCATTAGCTATCGTTTAAGACCAAAACTAAGCCAAGAACTCCTGAAAATATATTAGCATATCACACCTGAAATTTGAGAATATTGAATTTTCGGAGTTTATTTTTTCTTATCAAAAAAGTCAGCGCAGAGACGACTGCGACGTAGCTTTGTATGAACATAAGCATATCAATTAAGACCAAAAACAAGTCTAGAACTCCTGAAAATATATCAGCATATCAAACCTGAAGTTTGAGAAAATTCAAATTTTAGAGGTAAGAGGTTTTTTCGTTACAAAAAGGCAGCACAGAGACGGAAACTCCGAGGTTTTGTACTAATCTAAGCAGGAGCTATCATTTAAAAAAAAAAAACAAGCCTGGAACTCCTGAAAATATATCAGCATATCACACCTGAAATTTGAGAAAATCTAAATTACAGGGTAATTTTTTTCGTAATAAAAAAAGGCAGCGCAGAGCCAGGAACTGCGTGGTTTTGTACGTAACCGAGTATAAGCTAACGTTTGAGAATAAAAACAAGCCCCAAATTCCTGAAAATATATTAGCATATCACATCTTAAATTTGAGAAAATCGAAATTTCAGGCTTATTTTTTTCATAGAACATAAGTACACTCAGAGCCAGGAACTACGCGGTTTTGTACGTAACCAAGCATGAGGTATCGTTTGAGACCAATAACAAGCCAAGAACTCCTGAAAATATATCAGCATATCACACCTGAAGTTAGAGAAAACTTAAATTTTTTGACTAAAATTTGTTTGGTAATAAAAAAGGCAGAACAGAAAGCGGGAACATCGCGGTTTTGGACGAAACCAAGCTTGTGCTATCATTTGAGACCAATATCAAGCCAAGAACTCCTGAAAAGATATCAGCATATCACACCTAAAGTTTGAGAAAATCGAAATTTCAGAGTTGATTTTTTTCGTTACAAAAAAGGCAGCACAGAGACGTTAACTCCGCGGTTTTGAACTAATCTAAACATGAACTATCATTTAAGACTAAAAACAAGCCTAAAACTCCTGAAAGTTACCTGAAGTTAAAGAAAATTGAAATTTTCAGAGTAAAAATTTTTCGTAATAAAATAGGCAGCACAGAGATGGGAACTCCGCGGTTTTATACAAAACCCAGCTTGAGCTATCATTTGAGACCAATAATAAGCCAAGAACTCTTGAAAATATATCAGCATATCACACCTAAAATTTGAGAAAATCGAAATTTCAGAGTTAAGTTTATTCTTTACAAAAAAGGCAGCACAGAGACGACAACTCCGCGGTTTTCAATTAATCTAAGCATGAGCTATCATTTGAGACCAATAGCAAGCCAAGAACTCCTGAAAATATAACAGCATATCACACCTAAAGTTTGAGAAAATCGAAATTTCAGAGTAAATTTTTTTCGTTACAAAAAAGGCAGCACATAGACGGGAACTTCGCAGTTTTGCACTAAGCTAAGCATAAGCTATCATTTAAGCCCAAAAATAAGCCTAGAACTTTTGAAAATATAACAGCATATCACGGTGTTTGAGAAAATCTAAATTTCAGAGTAAATTTTTTCGTAATAAAAAAGGCAGCGCAGAGCCAGGAACTGCATGGTTTTTTACATTACCGAGCATTAGCTATCGTTTAAGACCAAAACTAAGCCTAGAACTCCTGAAAATATATTAGCATATCACACCTAAAATTTGAGAATATTGAATTTTCGGAGTTAATTTTTCTTATCAAAAAAGTCAGCGCAGAGACGACTACGACGAAGCTTTGTATGAACATAAGCATATCAATTAAAACCAAAAACAAGTCTAGAACTCCTGAAAATATATCAGCATATCAAACCTGAAGTTTGAGAAAATTCAAATTTTAGAGGTAAGAGGTTTTTTCGTTACAAAAAGGCAGCACAGAGACGGAAACTCCGAGGTTTTGTACTAATCTAAGCAGGAGCTATCATTTAAGAAAAAAAACTAGCCTGGAACTCCTGAAAATATATCAGCATATCACACCTGAAATTTGAGAAAATCTAAAATACAGAGTAATTTCTTTCGTAATAAAAAAAGGCAGCGCAGAGCCAGGAACTGCGTGGTTTTGTACGTAACCGAGCATAAGCTATCGTTTGAGAATAAAAACAAGCCCCAAATTCCTGAAAATATATCAGCATATCACATCTTAAATTTGAGAAAATCGAAATTTCAGGCTTATTTTTTTCATAGAACATAAGTACACTCAGAGCCAGGAACTACGCGGTTTTGTACGTAACTAAGCATGAGGTATCGTTTGAGACCAAAAACAAGCCTAGAACTCCTGAAAATATATCAGCATATCACACCTGAAATATGAGAAAATCGATATTTCAGACTTATTTTTTCGCAGAACATAAGTAAACTCAGATCCAGGAACTCCGCGGTTTTGGACGAAACCTAGCTTGGGCTATCATTTGAGAACAATAACAAGCCAAGAACTCCTGAAAATATATCAGCATATCACACCTGAAGTTAGAGAAAACTTAAATTTTTAGAATAAAATTTGTTTGGTAATAAAAAAGGCAGAACAGAGACGGGAACATCGCGGTTTTGGACGACACCAATCTTGTGCTATCATTTGAGACCAATATCAAGCCAAGAACTCCTGAAAATATATCAGCATATCATACCTAAAATTTGAGAAAATCTAAATTTCAGAGTTAATTTTTTTCGTTACAAATAAGGCAGCACAGAGACGAGATTTCCGCGGTTTTGAACTAATCTAAACATGAACTATCATTTAAGACTAAAAACAAGCCTAAAACTCCTGAAAGTTACCTGAAGTTAAAGAAAATTGAAATTTTCAGTGTAAAATTTTTTCGTAATAAAATAGGCAGCACAGAGATGGGAACTCCGCTGTTTTAGACGAAACCCAGCTTGAGCTATCATTTGAGACCAATAATAAGCCAAGAACTCCTGAAAATATATCAGCATATCACACTTAAAATTTGAGAAAATCGAAATTTCAGAGTTAATTTTTTTCGTTACAAAAAAGGCAGCACAGAGACGGGAACTCAACGGTTTTGAACTAATCTTAGCATAAGCTATCATTAAGGACTAAAAGCAAGCCTAGAACTCCTGAAAATATATCAGCATATCGCACCTGAAATTTGAGAAATTTTAAATTTTCAGATTAAAATTTTTTCGTAATAAAAAAGGCAGCACAGAGACAGGAACTCCGCGGTTTTGAACGAAACCAAGCTTGAGCTATCATTTGAGACCAATCACAAGCCAAGAACTCCTGAAAATATATCAGCATATCACACCTAAAATTTGAGAAAATCGAAATTTCAGAGTTAATTTTTTTCGTTACAAAAAAGGCTGCACAGAGACGAGAACTCCGCGGTTTTGAACTAATCTAAGCATGATCTATCATTTAAGACTAAAAACAATCCTAGAACTCCTGAAAATATCTCAGCATATCACACCTGAAGTTTGAGAAATTTGAAATTTTTAGAGTAAAATTTTTTCGTAATAAAAAAGGCAGCAACGAGATGTGAACTCCGGGTTTTTGCACTAAGCTAAGCATGAGCTATCATTTAAAACCAAAAATAAGCCTAGAACTCTTGAAAATATATCAGCATATCACACCTGATGTTCGAGAAAATCTAAATTTCAGAGTAAATTTTTTCGTAATAAAAAAGGCAGCGCAGAGCCTGGAACTGCGTGGTTTTGTACGTAACCAAGCATTCGCTATCGTTTAAGACCAAAAACAAGCCTAGAACTCCTGAAAATATATCAGCATATCACACCTGAAATTTGAGAAAATCTAAATTACAGAGTAATTTTTTTCGTAATAAAAAAGGCAGCGCAGAGCCTGGAACTGCGTGGTTTTGTACGTAACCGAGCATTTGCTATCGTTTAAGACCAAGAGCAAGCCTAGAACTCCTGAAAATATATCAGCATATCACACCTGAAATATGAGAAAATCGATATTTCAAACTTATTTTTTCGCAGAACATAAGTAAACTCAGAGCCAGGAACTCCGTGGTTTTGGACGAAACCAAGCTTAAGCTATCATTTGAGACCAATAACAAGCCAATAACTCCTGAAAATATATCAGTATATCACACCTGAAATTTGAGAAAACTTAAATTTTCAGAATAAAATTTTTTTGGTAATAAAAAAGGCAGCACAGAGACAGGAACTTCGCGGTTTTCGATGAAACCAAGCTCGTGCTATCATTTGAGACCAATAACAAGTCAAGAACTCCTGAAAATATATCAGCACATCACACCTAAAGTTTGAGAAAATCGAAATTTCAGAGTTAATTTTTTTCTTTACAAAAAAGGCTGCACAGAGACGGGAACTCCGCGGTTTTGAACTAGTCTAAGCACGAGTTATCATTTGAGACCAATAGTAAGCCAAGAACTCCTGAAAATATATCAGCATATCACACCTAAATTTTGAGAAAATCGAAATTTCAGAGTTAATTTTTTTCGTTACAAAAAAGGCAGCACAGAGACGGGAACTCAACGGTTTTGAACTAATCTAAGCATAAGCTATCATTTAAGACTGAAAGCAAGCCTAGAACTCCTGAAAATATATCAGCATATCACACCTGAAATTTGAGAAAATTTAAATTTTCAGAATAATTTTTTTTCGTAATAAAAAAGGCAGCACAGAGACGGGAACTTCGCGGTTTTGTACGAAACCAAGCTTGAGCTATCATTTGAGACCAATAACAAGCCAAGAACTCCTGAAAATATATCAGCATATCACACCTGAAATTTGAGAAAATTTAAATTTTCAGATTAAAATCTTTTCGTAATAAAAAAGGCAGCACAGAGACAGGAACTCCGCGGTTTTGAACGAAACCAAGCTTGAGCTATCATTTGAGACCAATCACAAGCCAGGAACTACTGTTAATATATCAGCATATCACACCTAAAGTGTGAGAAAATCGAAATTTCAGAGTTAATTATTTTCGTTACAAAAAAGGCAGCACCGAGATTTGAACTCCGGGTTTTTGCACTAAGCTCAGCACGAGCTATCATTTAAGACCAAAAATAAGCCAAGCACTCTTGAAAATATATCAGCATATCACACCTAAAATTTGAGAAAATCGAAATTTCAGAGTTAAGTTTATTCTTTACAAAAAAGGCAGCACAGAGACGACAACTCCGCGGTTTTGAATTAATCTAAGCATGAGCTATCATTTGAGACCAATAGCAAGCCAAGAACTCCTGAAAATATAACAGCATATCACACCTAAAATTTGAGAAAATCGAAATTTCAGAGTAAATTTTTTTCGTTACAAAAAAGGCAGCACATAGACGGGAACTTCGCAGTTTTGCACTAAGCTAAGCATAAGCTATCATTTAAGTCCAAAAATAAGCCTAGAACTTTTGAAAATATAACAGCATATCACGATGTTTGAGAAAATCTAAATTTCAGAGTAAATTTTTTCGTAATAAAAAAGGCAGCGCAGAGCCAGGAACTGCATGGTTTTTTACATTACCGAGCATTAGCTATCGTTTAAGACCAAAACTAAGCCTAGAACTCCTGAAAATATATTAGCATATCACACCTAAAATTTGAGAATATTGAATTTTCGGAGTTAATTTTTCTTATCAAAAAAGTCAGCGCAGAGACGACTACGACGAAGCTTTGTATGAACATAAGCATATCAATTAAAACCAAAAACAAGTCTAGAACTCCTGAAAATATATCAGCATATCAAACCTGAAGTTTGAGAAAATTCAAATTTTAGAGGTAAGAGGTTTTTTCGTTACAAAAAGGCAGCACAGAGACGGAAACTCCGAGGTTTTGTACTAATCTAAGCAGGAGCTATCATTTAAGAAAAAAAACTAGCCTGGAACTCCTGAAAATATATCAGCATATCACACCTGAAATTTGAGAAAATCTAAAATACAGAGTAATTTCTTTCGTAATAAAAAAAGGCAGCGCAGAGCCAGGAACTGCAAGGTTTTGTACGTAACCGAGCATAAGCTATCGTTTGAGAATAAAAACAAGCCCCAAATTCCTGAAAATATATCAGCATATCACATCTTAAATTTGAGAAAATCGAAATTTCAGGCTTATTTTTTTCATAGAACATAAGTACACTCAGAGCCAGGAACTACGCGGTTTTGTACGTAACTAAGCATGAGGTATCATTTGAGACCAAAAACAAGCCTAGAACTCCTGAAAATATATCAGCATATCACACCTGAAATATGAGAAAATCGATATTTCAGACTTATTTTTTCGCAGAACATAAGTAAACTCAGAGCCAGGAACTCCGCGGTTTTGGACGAAACCTAGCTTGGGCTGTCATTTGAGAACAATAACAAGCCAAGAACTCCTGAAAATATATCAGCATATCACACCTGAAGTTAGAGAAAACTTAAATTTTTAGAATAAAATTTGTTTGGTAATAAAAAAGGCAGAACAGAGACGGGAACATCGCGGTTTTGGACGACACCAATCTTGTGCTATCATTTGAGACCAATATCAAGCCAAGAACTCCTGAAAATATATCAGCATATCATACCTAAAATTTGAGAAAATCTAAATTTCAGAGTTAATTTTTTTCGTTACAAAAAAGGCAGCACAGAGACAAGAACTCCGCGGTTTTGAACTAATCTAAACATGAACTATCATTTAAGACTAAAAACAAGCCTAAAACTCCTGAAAGTTACCTGAAGTTAAAGAAAATTTAAATTTTCAGTGTAAAATTTTTTCGTAATAAAATAGGCAGCACAGAGATGGGAACTCCGCGGTTTTAGACGAAACCCAGCTTGAGCTATCATTTGAGACCAATAATAAGCCAAGAACTCCTGAAAATATATCAGCATATCACACTTAAAATTTGAGAAAATTGAAATTTCAGAGTTAATTTTTTTCGTTACAAAAAAGGCAGCACAGAGACGGGAACTCAACGGTTTTGAACTAATCTTAGCATAAGCTATCATTAAGGACTAAAAGCAAGCCTAGAACTCCTGAAAATATATCAGCATATCGCACCTGAAATTTGAGAAATTTTAAATTTTCAGATTAAAATTTTTTCGTAATAAAAAAGGCAGCACAGAGACAGGAACTCCGCGGTTTTGAACGTAACCAAGCTTGAGCTATCATTTGAGACCAATCACAAGCCAAGAACTCCTGAAAATATATCAGCATATAACACCTAAAATTTGAGAAAATCGAAATTTCAGAGTTAATTTTTTTCGTTACAAAAAAGGCTGCACAGAGACGAGAACTCCGCGGTTTTGAACTAATCTAAGCATGATCTATCATTTAAGACTAAAAACAATCCTAGAACTCCTGAAAATATCTCAGCATATCACACCTGAAATTTGAGAAATTTGAAATTTTTAGAGTAAAATTTTTTCGTAATAAAAAAGGCAGCAACGAGATGTGAACTCCGGGTTTTTGCACTAAGCTTAGCATGAGCTATCATTTAAAACCAAAAATAAGCCTAGAACTCTTGAAAATATATCAGCATATCACACCTGATGTTCGAGAAAATCTAAATTTCAGAGTAAATTTTTTCGTAATAAAAAAGGCAGCGCAGAGCCTGGAACTGCGTGGTTTTGTACGTAACCAAGCATTCGCTATCGTTTAAGACCAAAAACAAGCCTAGAACTCCTGAAAATATATCAGCATATCACACCTGAAATTTGAGAAAATCTAAATTACAGAGTAATTTTTTTCGTAATAAAAAAGGCAGCGCAGAGCCTGGAACTGCGTGGTTTTGTACGTAACTGAGCATTTGCTATCGTTTAAGACCAAGAGCAAGCCTAGAACTCCTGAAAATATATCAGCATATCACACCTGAAATATGAGAAAATCGATATTTCAAACTTATTTTTTCGCAGAACATAAGTAAACTCAGAGCCAGGAACTCCGTGGTTTTGGACGAAACCAAGCTTAAGCTATCATTTGAGACCAATAACAAGCCAATAACTCCTGAAAATATATCAGTATATCACACCTGAAATTTGAGAAAACTTAAATTTTCAGAATAAAATTTTTTTGGTAATAAAAAAGGCAGCACAGAGACGGGAACTTCGCGGTTTTCGATGAAACCAAGCTCGTGCTATCATTTGAGACCAATAACAAGTCAAGAACTCCTGAAAATATATCAGCACATCACACCTAAACTTTGAGAAAATCGAAATTTCAGAGTTAATTTTTTTCTTTACAAAAAAGGCTGCACAGAGACGGGAACTCCGCGGTTTTGAACTAGTCTAAGCACGAGTTATCATTTGAGACCAATAGTAAGCCAAGAACTCCTGAAAATATATCAGCATATCACACCTAAATTTTGAGAAAATCGAAATTTCAGATTTAATTTTTTTCGTTACAAAAAAGGCAGCACAGAGACGGGAACTCAACGGTTTTGAACTAATCTAAGCATAAGCTATCATTTAAGACTGAAAGCAAGCCTAGAACTCCTGAAAATATATCAGCATATCACACCTGAAATTTGAGAAAATTTAAATTTTCAGAATAATTTTTTTTCGTAATAAAAAAGGCAGCACAGAGACGGGAACTTCGCGGTTTTGTACGAAACCAAGCTTGAACTATCATTTGAGACCAATAACAAGCCAAGAACTCCTGAAAATATATCAGCATATCACACCTGAAATTTGAGAAAATTTAAATTTTCAGATTAAAATCTTTTCGTAATAAAAAAGGCAGCACAGAGACAGGAACTCCGCGGTTTTGAACGAAACCAAGCTTGAGCTATCATTTGAGACCAATCACAAGCCAAGAACTACTGTTAATATATCAGCATATCACACCTAAAGTTTGAGAAAATCGAAATTTCAGAGTTAATTATTTTCGTTACAAAAAAGGCAGCACCGAGATTTGAACTCCGGGTTTTTGCACTAAGCTTAGCACGAGCTATCATTTAAGACCAAAAATAAGCCTAGAACTCTTGAAAATATATCAGCATATCCACACCTGATGTTCGAGAAAATCTAAATTTCAGAGTAAATTTTTTCGTAATAAAAAAGGCAGCGTAGAGCCTGGAACTGCGTGGTTTTGTACGTAACCGAGCATTAGCTATCGTTTAAGACCAAAACTAAGCCAAGAACTCCTGAAAATATATTAGCATATCACACCTGAAATTTGAGAATATTGAATTTTCGGAGTTTATTTTTTCTTATCAAAAAAGTCAGCGCAGAGACGACTGCGACGTAGCTTTGTATGAACATAAGCATATCAATTAAGACCAAAAACAAGTCTAGAACTCCTGAAAATATATCAGCATATCAAACCTGAAGTTTGAGAAAATTCAAATTTTAGAGGTAAGAGGTTTTTTCGTTACAAAAAGGCAGCACAGAGACGGAAACTCCGAGGTTTTGTACTAATCTAAGCAGGAGCTATCATTTAAAAAAAAAAACAAGCCTGGAACTCCTGAAAATATATCAGCATATCACACCTGAAATTTGAGAAAATCTAAATTACAGGGTAATTTTTTTCGTAATAAAAAAAGGCAGCGCAGAGCCAGGAACTGCGTGGTTTTGTACGTAACCGAGTATAAGCTAGCGTTTGAGAATAAAAACAAGCCCCAAATTCCTGAAAATATATTAGCATATCACATCTTAAATTTGAGAAAATCGAAATTTCAGGCTTATTTTTTTCATAGAACATAAGTACACTCAGAGCCAGGAACTACGCGGTTTTGTACGTAACCAAGCATGAGGTATCGTTTGAGACCAATAACAAGCCAAGAACTCCTGAAAATATATCAGCATATCACACCTGAAGTTAGAGAAAACTTAAATTTTTTGACTAAAATTTGTTTGGTAATAAAAAAGGCAGAACAGAAAGCGGGAACATCGCGGTTTTGGACGAAACCAAGCTTGTGCTATCATTTGAGACCAATATCAAGCCAAGAACTCCTGAAAAGATATCAGCATATCACACCTAAAGTTTGAGAAAATCGAAATTTCAGAGTTGACTTTTTTCGTTACAAAAAAGGCAGCACAGAGACGTGAACTCCGCGGTTTTGAACTAATCTAAACTTGAACTATCATTTAAGACTAAAAACAAGCCTAAAACTCCTGAAAGTTACCTGAAGTTAAAGAAAATTGAAATTTTCAGAGTAAAAATTTTTCGTAATAAAATAGGCAGCACAGAGATGGGAACTCCGCGGTTTTATACAAAACCCAGCTTGAGCTATCATTTGAGACCAATAATAAGCCAAGAACTCTTGAAAATATATCAGCATATCACACCTGAAATTTGAGAAAATCTAAAATACAGAGTAATTTCTTTCGTAATAAAAAAAGGCAGCGCAGAGCCAGGAACTGCGTGGTTTTGTACGTAACCGAGCATAAGCTATCGTTTGAGAATAAAAACAAGCCCCAAATTCCTGAAAATATATCAGCATATCACATCTTAAATTTGATAAAATCGAAATTTCAGGCTTATTTTTTTCATAGAACATAAGTACACTCAGAGCCAGGAACTACGCGGTTTTGTACGTAACTAAGCATGAGGTATCGTTTGAGACCAAAAACAAGCCAAGAACTACTGTTAATATATCAGCATATCACACCTAAAGTTTGAGAAAATCGAAATTTCAGAGTTAATTATTTTCGTTACAAAAAAGGCAGCACCGAGATTTGAACTCCGGGTTTTTGCACTAAGCTCAGCACGAGCTATCATTTAAGACCAAAAATAAGCCTAGAACTCTTGAAAATATATCAGCATATCCACACCTGATGTTCGAGAAAATCTAAATTTCAGAGTAAATTTTTTCGTGATAAAAAAGGCAGCGTAGAGCCTGGAACTGCGTGGTTTTGTACGTAACCGAGCATTACCTATCGTTTAAGACCAAAACTAAGCCAAGAACTCCTGAAAATATATTAGCATATCACACCTGAAATTTGAGAATATTGAATTTTCGGAGTTTATTTTTTCTTATCAAAAAAGTCAGCGCAGAGACGACTGCGACGTAGCTTTGTATGAACATAAGCATATCAATTAAGACCAAAAACAAGTCTAGAACTCCTGAAAATATATCAGCATATCAAACCTGAAGTTTGAGAAAATTCAAATTTTAGAGGTAAGAGGTTTTTTCGTTACAAAAAGGCAGCACAGAGACGGAAACTCCGAGGTTTTGTACTAATCTAAGCAGGAGCTATCATTTAAAAAAAAAACAAGCCTGGAACTCCTGAAAATATATCAGCATATCACACCTGAAATTTGAGAAAATTTAAATTTTCAGATTAAAATCTTTTCGTAATAAAAAAGGCAGCACAGAGACAGGAACTCCGCGGTTTTGAACGAAACCAAGCTTGAGCTATCATTTGAGACCAATCACAAGCCAAGAACTACTGTTAATATATCAGCATATCACACCTAAAATTTGAGAAAATCGAAATTTCAGAGTTAATTATTTTCGTTACAAAAAAGGCAGCACCGAGATTTGAACTCCGGGTTTTTGCACTAAGCTCAGCACGAGCTATCATTTAAGACCAAAAATAAGCCTAGAACTCTTGAAAATATATCAGCATATCCACACCTGATGTTCGAGAAAATCTAAATTTCAGAGTAAATTTTTTCGTGATAAAAAAGGCAGCGTAGAGCCTGGAACTGCGTGGTTTTGTACGTAACCGAGCATTACCTATCGTTTAAGACCAAAACTAAGCCAAGAACTCCTGAAAATATATTAGCATATCACACCTGAAATTTGAGAATATTGAATTTTCGGAGTTTATTTTTTCTTATCAAAAAAGTCAGCGCAGAGACGACTGCGACGTAGCTTTGTATGAACATAAGCATATCAATTAAGACCAAAAACAAGTCTAGAACTCCTGAAAATATATCAGCATATCAAACCTGAAGTTTGAGAAAATTCAAATTTTAGAGGTAAGAGGTTTTTTCGTTACAAAAAGGCAGCACAGAGACGGAAACTCCGAGGTTTTGTACTAATCTAAGCAGGAGCTATCATTTAAAAAAAAAACAAGCCTGGAACTCCTGAAAATATATCAGCATATCACACCTGAAATTTGAGAAAATCTAAATTACAGGGTAATTTTTTTCGTAATAAAAAAAGGCAGCGCAGAGCCAGGAACTGCGTGGTTTTGTACGTAACCGAGTATAAGCTAACGTTTGAGAATAAAAACAAGCCCCAAATTCCTGAAAATATATTAGCATATCACATCTTAAATTTGAGAAAATCGAAATTTCAGGCTTATTTTTTTCATAGAACATAAGTACACTCAGAGCCAGGAACTACGCGGTTTTGTACGTAACCAAGCATGAGGTATCGTTTGAGACCAATAACAAGCCAAGAACTCCTGAAAATATATCAGCATATCACACCTGAAGTTAGAGAAAACTTAAATTTTTTGACTAAAATTTGTTTGGTAATAAAAAAGGCAGAACAGAAAGCGGGAACATCGCGGTTTTGGACGAAACCAAGCTTGTGCTATCATTTGAGACCAATATCAAGCCAAGAACTCCTGAAAAGTTATCAGCATATCACACCTAAAGTTTGAGAAAATCGAAATTTCAGAGTTGATTTTTTTCGTTACAAAAAAGGCAGCACAGAGACGTTAACTCCGCGGTTTTGAACTAATCTAAACATGAACTATCATTTAAGACTAAAAACAAGCCTAAAACTCCTGAAAGTTACCTGAAGTTAAAGAAAATTGAAATTTTCAGTGTAAAAATTTTTCGTAATAAAATAGGCAGCACAGAGATGGGAACTCCGCGGTTTTATACAAAACCCAGCTTGAGCTATCATTTGAGACCAATAATAAGCCAAGAACTCTTGAAAATATATCAGCATATCACACCTAAAATTTGAGAAAATCGAAATTTCAGAGTTAAGTTTATTCTTTACAAAAAAGGCAGCACAGAGACGACAACTCCGCGGTTTTGAATTAATCTAAGCATGAGCTATCATTTGAGACCAATAGCAAGCCAAGAACTCCTGAAAATATAACAGCATATCACACCTAAAGTTTGAGAAAATCGAAATTTCAGAGTAAATTTTTTTCGTTACAAAAAAGGCAGCACATAGACGGGAACTTCGCAGTTTTGCACTAAGCTAAGCATAAGCTATCATTTAAGCCCAAAAATAAGCCTAGAACTTTTGAAAATATAACAGCATATCACGATGTTTGAGAAAATCTAAATTTCAGAGTAAATTTTTTCGTAATAAAAAAGGCAGCGCAGAGCCAGGAACTGCATGGTTTTTTACATTACCGAGCATTAGCTATCGTTTAAGACCAAAACTAAGCCTAGAACTCCTGAAAATATATTAGCATATCACACCTAAAATTTGAGAATATTGAATTTTCGGAGTTAATTTTTCTTATCAAAAAAGTCAGCGCAGAGACGACTACGACGAAGCTTTGTATGAACATAAGCATATCAATTAAAACCAAAAACAAGTCTAGAACTCCTGAAAATATATCAGCATATCAAACCTGAAGTTTGAGAAAATTCAAATTTTAGAGGTAAGAGGTTTTTTCGTTACAAAAAGGCAGCACAGAGACGGAAACTCCGAGGTTTTGTACTAATCTAAGCAGGAGCTATCATTTAAGAAAAAAAACTAGCCTGGAACTCCTGAAAATATATCAGCATATCACACCTGAAATTTGAGAAAATCTAAAATACAGAGTAATTTCTTTCGTAATAAAAAAAGGCAGCGCAGAGCCAGGAACTGCGTGGTTTTGTACGTAACCGAGCATAAGCTATCGTTTGAGAATAAAAACAAGCCCCAAATTCCTGAAAATATATCAGCATATCACATCTTAAATTTGAGAAAATCGAAATTTCAGGCTTATTTTTTTCATAGAACATAAGTACACTCAGAGCCAGGAACTACGCGGTTTTGTACGTAACTAAGCATGAGGTATCGTTTGAGACCAAAAACAAGCCTAGAACTCCTGAAAATATATCAGCATATCACACCTGAAATATGAGAAAATCGATATTTCAGACTTATTTTTTCGCAGAACATAAGTAAACTCAGAGCCAGGAACTCCGCGGTTTTGGACGAAACCTAGCTTGGGCTATCATTTGAGAACAATAACAAGCCAAGAACTCCTGAAAATATATCAGCATATCACACCTGAAGTTAGAGAAAACTTAAATTTTTTGACTAAAATTTGTTTGGTAATAAAAAAGGCAGAACAGAAAGCGGGAACATCGCGGTTTTGGACGAAACCAAGCTTGTGCTATCATTTGAGACCAATATCAAGCCAAGAACTCCTGAAAAGTTATCAGCATATCACACCTAAAGTTTGAGAAAATCGAAATTTCAGAGTTGATTTTTTTCGTTACAAAAAAGGCAGCACAGAGACGTTAACTCCGCGGTTTTGAACTAATCTAAACATGAACTATCATTTAAGACTAAAAACAAGCCTAAAACTCCTGAAAGTTACCTGAAGTTAAAGAAAATTGAAATTTTCAGAGTAAAAATTTTTCGTAATAAAATAGGCAGCACAGAGATGGGAACTCCGCGGTTTTATACAAAACCCAGCTTGAGCTATCATTTGAGACCAATAATAAGCCAAGAACTCTTGAAAATATATCAGCATATCACACCTAAAATTTGAGAAAATCGAAATTTCAGAGTTAAGTTTATTCTTTACAAAAAAGGCAGCACAGAGACGACAACTCCGCGGTTTTGAATTAATCTAAGCATGAGCTATCATTTGAGACCAATAGCAAGCCAAGAACTCCTGAAAATATAACAGCATATCACACCTAAAGTTTGAGAAAATCGAAATTTCAGAGTAAATTTTTTTCGTTACAAAAAAGGCAGCACATAGACGGGAACTTCGCAGTTTTGCACTAAGCTAAGCATAAGCTATCATTTAAGCCCAAAAATAAGCCTAGAACTTTTGAAAATATAACAGCATATCACGATGTTTGAGAAAATCTAAATTTCAGAGTAAATTTTTTCGTAATAAAAAAGGCAGCGCAGAGCCAGGAACTGCATGGTTTTTTACATTACCGAGCATTAGCTATCGTTTAAGACCAAAACTAAGCCTAGAACTCCTGAAAATATATTAGCATATCACACCTAAAATTTGAGAATATTGAATTTTCGGAGTTAATTTTTCTTATCAAAAAAGTCAGCGCAGAGACGACTACGACGAAGCTTTGTATGAACATAAGCATATCAATTAAAACCAAAAACAAGTCTAGAACTCCTGAAAATATATCAGCATATCAAACCTGAAGTTTGAGAAAATTCAAATTTTAGAGGTAAGAGGTTTTTTCGTTACAAAAAGGCAGCACAGAGACGGAAACTCCGAGGTTTTGTACTAATCTAAGCAGGAGCTATCATTTAAGAAAAAAAACTAGCCTGGAACTCCTGAAAATATATCAGCATATCACACCTGAAATTTGAGAAAATCTAAAATACAGAGTAATTTCTTTCGTAATAAAAAAAGGCAGCGCAGAGCCAGGAACTGCGTGGTTTTGTACGTAACCGAGCATAAGCTATCGTTTGAGAATAAAAACAAGCCCCAAATTCCTGAAAATATATCAGCATATCACATCTTAAATTTGAGAAAATCGAAATTTCAGGCTTATTTTTTTCATAGAACATAAGTACACTCAGAGCCAGGAACTACGCGGTTTTGTACGTAACTAAGCATGAGGTATCGTTTGAGACCAAAAACAAGCCTAGAACTCCTGAAAATATATCAGCATATCACACCTGAAATATGAGAAAATCGATATTTCAGACTTATTTTTTCGCAGAACATAAGTAAACTCAGAGCCAGGAACTCCGCGGTTTTGGACGAAACCTAGCTTGGGCTATCATTTGAGAACAATAACAAGCCAAGAACTCCTGAAAATATATCAGCATATCACACCTGAAGTTAGAGAAAACTTAAATTTTTAGAATAAAATTTGTTTGGTAATAAAAAAGGCAGAACAGAGACGGGAACATCGCGGTTTTGGACGACACCAATCTTGGGCTATCATTTGAGACCAATATCAAGCCAAGAACTCCTGAAAATATATCAGCATATCATACCTAAAATTTGAGAAAATCTAAATTTCAGAGTTAATTTTTTTCGTTACAAATAAGGCAGCACAGAGACGAGAACTCCGCGGTTTTGAACTAATCTAAACATGAACTATCATTTAAGACTAAAAACAAGCCTAAAACTCCTGAAAGTTACCTGAAGTTAAAGAAAATTGAAATTTTCAGTGTAAAATTTTTTCGTAATAAAATAGGCAGCACAGAGATGGGAACTCCGCTGTTTTAGACGAAACCCAGCTTGAGCTATCATTTGAGACCAATAATAAGCCAAGAACTCCTGAAAATATATCAGCATATCACACCTAAAATTTGAGAAAATCGAAATTTCAGAGTTAAGTTTATTCTTTACAAAAAAGGCAGCACAGAGACGACAACTCCGCGGTTTTGAATTAATCTAAGCATGAGCTATCATTTGAGACCAATAGCAAGCCAAGAACTCCTGAAAATATAACAGCATATCACACCTAAAGTTTGAGAAAATCGAAATTTCAGAGTAAATTTTTTTCGTTACAAAAAAGGCAGCACATAGACGGGAACTTCGCAGTTTTGCACTAAGCTAAGCATAAGCTATCATTTAAGCCCAAAAATAAGCCTAGAACTTTTGAAAATATAACAGCATATCACGATGTTTGAGAAAATCTAAATTTCAGAGTAAATTTTTTCGTAATAAAAAAGGCAGCGCAGAGCCAGGAACTGCATGGTTTTTTACATTACCGAGCATTAGCTATCGTTTAAGACCAAAACTAAGCCTAGAACTCCTGAAAATATATTAGCATATCACACCTAAAATTTGAGAATATTGAATTTTCGGAGTTAATTTTTCTTATCAAAAAAGTCAGCGCAGAGACGACTACGACGAAGCTTTGTATGAACATAAGCATATCAATTAAAACCAAAAACAAGTCTAGAACTCCTGAAAATATATCAGCATATCAAACCTGAAGTTTGAGAAAATTCAAATTTTAGAGGTAAGAGGTTTTTTCGTTACAAAAAGGCAGCACAGAGACGGAAACTCCGAGGTTTTGTACTAATCTAAGCAGGAGCTATCATTTAAGAAAAAAAACTAGCCTGGAACTCCTGAAAATATATCAGCATATCACACCTGAAATTTGAGAAAATCTAAAATACAGAGTAATTTCTTTCGTAATAAAAAAAGGCAGCGCAGAGCCAGGAACTGCGTGGTTTTGTACGTAACCGAGCATAAGCTATCGTTTGAGAATAAAAACAAGCCCCAAATTCCTGAAAATATATCAGCATATCACATCTTAAATTTGATAAAATCGAAATTTCAGGCTTATTTTTTTCATAGAACATAAGTACACTCAGAGCCAGGAACTACGCGGTTTTGTACGTAACTAAGCATGAGGTATCGTTTGAGACCAAAAACAAGCCTAGAACTCCTGAAAATATATCAGCATATCACACCTGAAATATGAGAAAATCGATATTTCAGACTTATTTTTTCGCAGAACATAAGTAAACTCAGAGCCAGGAACTCCGCGGTTTTGGACGAAACCTAGCTTGGGCTATCATTTGAGAACAATAACAAGCCAAGAACTCCTGAAAATATATCAGCATATCACACCTGAAGTTAGAGAAAACTTAAATTTTTAGAATAAAATTTGTTTGGTAATAAAAAAGGCAGAACAGAGACGGGAACATCGCGGTTTTGGACGACACCAATCTTGGGCTATCATTTGAGACCAATATCAAGCCAAGAACTCCTGAAAATATATCAGCATATCATACCTAAAATTTGAGAAAATCTAAATTTCAGAGTTAATTTTTTTCGTTACAAATAAGGCAGCACAGAGACGAGAACTCCGCGGTTTTGAACTAATCTAAACATGAACTATCATTTAAGACTAAAAACAAGCCTAAAACTCCTGAAAGTTACCTGAAGTTAAAGAAAATTGAAATTTTCAGTGTAAAATTTTTTCGTAATAAAATAGGCAGCACAGAGATGGGAACTCCGCTGTTTTAGACGAAACCCAGCTTGAGCTATCATTTGAGACCAATAATAAGCCAAGAACTCCTGAAAATATATCAGCATATCACACTTAAAATTTGAGAAAATCGAAATTTCAGAGTTAATTTTTTTCGTTACAAAAAAGGCAGCACAGAGACGGGAACTCAACGGTTTTGAACTAATCTTAGCATAAGCTATCATTAAGGACTAAAAGCAAGCCTAGAACTCCTGAAAATATATCAGCATATCGCACCTGAAATTTGAGAAATTTTAAATTTTCAGATTAAAATTTTTTCGTAATAAAAAAGGCAGCACAGAGACAGGAACTCCGCGGTTTTGAACGAAACCAAGCTTGAGCTATCATTTGAGACCAATCACAAGCCAAGAACTCCTGAAAATATATCAGCATATCACACCTAAAATTTGAGAAAATCGAAATTTCAGAGTTAATTTTTTTCGTTACAAAAAAGGCTGCACAGAGACGAGAACTCCGCGGTTTTGAACTAATCTAAGCATGATCTATCATTTAAGACTAAAAACAATCCTAGAACTCCTGAAAATATCTCAGCATATCACACCTGAAGTTTGAGAAATTTGAAATTTTTAGAGTAAAATTTTTTCGTAATAAAAAAGGCAGCAACGAGATGTGAACTCCGGGTTTTTGCACTAAGCTAAGCATGAGCTATCATTTAAAACCAAAAATAAGCCTAGAACTCTTGAAAATATATCAGCATATCACACCTGATGTTCGAGAAAATCTAAATTTCAGAGTAAATTTTTTCGTAATAAAAAAGGCAGCGCAGAGCCTGGAACTGCGTGGTTTTGTACGTAACCAAGCATTCGCTATCGTTTAAGACCAAAAACAAGCCTAGAACTCCTGAAAATATATCAGCATATCACACCTGAAATTTGAGAAAATCTAAATTACAGAGTAATTTTTTTCGTAATAAAAAAGGCAGCGCAGAGCCTGGAACTGCGTGGTTTTGTACGTAACCGAGCATTTGCTATCGTTTAAGACCAAGAGCAAGCGTAGAACTCCTGAAAATATATCAGCATATCACACCTGAAATATGAGAAAATCGATATTTCAAACTTATTTTTTCGCAGAACATAAGTAAACTCAGAGCCAGGAACTCCGTGGTTTTGGACGAAACCAAGCTTAAGCTATCATTTGAGACCAATAACAAGCCAATAACTCCTGAAAATATATCAGTATATCACACCTGAAATTTGAGAAAACTTAAATTTTCAGAATAAAATTTTTTTGGTAATAAAAAAGGCAGCACAGAGACGGGAACTTCGCGGTTTTCGATGAAACCAAGCTCGTGATATCATTTGAGACCAATAACAAGTCAAGAACTCCTGAAAATATATCAGCACATCACACCTAAAGTTTGAGAAAATCGAAATTTCAGAGTTAATTTTTTTCTTTAAAAAAAGGCTGCACAGAGACGGGAACTCCGCGGTTTTGAACTAGTCTAAGCACGAGTTATCATTTGAGACCAATAGTAAGCCAAGAACTCCTGAAAATATATCAGCATATCACACCTAAATTTTGAGAAAATCGAAATTTCAGAGTTAATTTTTTTCGTTACAAAAAAGGCAGCACAGAGACGGAAACTCAACGGTTTTGAACTAATCTAAGCATAAGCTATCATTTAAGACTGAAAGCAAGCCTAGAACTCCTGAAAATATATCAGCATATCACACCTGAAATTTGAGAAAATTTAAATTTTCAGAATAATTTTTTTTCGTAATAAAAAAGGCAGCACAGAGACGGGAACTTCGCGGTTTTGTACGAAACCAAGCTTGAGCTATCATTTGAGACCAATAACAAGCCAAGAACTCCTGAAAATATATCAGCATATCACACCTGAAATTTGAGAAAATTTAAATTTTCAGATTAAAATCTTTTCGTAATAAAAAAGGCAGCACAGAGACAGGAACTCCGCGGTTTTGAACGAAACCAAGCTTGAGCTATCATTTGAGACCAATCACAAGCCAGGAACTACTGTTAATATATCAGCATATCACACCTAAAGTTTGAGAAAATCGAAATTTCAGAGTTAATTATTTTCGTTACAAAAAAGGCAGCACCGAGATTTGAACTCCGGGTTTTTGCACTAAGCTCAGCACGAGCTATCATTTAAGACCAAAAATAAGCCTAGAACTCTTGAAAATATATCAGCATATCCACACCTGATGTTCGAGAAAATCTAAATTTCAGAGTAAATTTTTTCGTAATAAAAAAGGCAGCGTAGAGCCTGGAACTGCGTGGTTTTGTACGTAACCGAGCATTAGCTATCGTTTAAGACCAAAACTAAGCCAAGAACTCCTGAAAATATATTAGCATATCACACCTGAAATTTGAGAATATTGAATTTTCGGAGTTTATTTTTTCTTATCAAAAAAGTCAGCGCAGAGACGACTGCGACGTAGCTTTGTATGAACATAAGCATATCAATTAAGACCAAAAACAAGTCTAGAACTCCTGAAAATATATCAGCATATCAAACCTGAAGTTTGAGAAAATTCAAATTTTAGAGGTAAGAGGTTTTTTCGTTACAAAAAGGCAGCACAGAGACGGAAACTCCGAGGTTTTGTACTAATCTAAGCAGGAGCTATCATTTAAAAAAAAAACAAGCCTGGAACTCCTGAAAATATATCAGCATATCACACCTGAAATTTGAGAAAATCTAAATTACAGGGTAATTTTTTTCGTAATAAAAAAAGGCAGCGCAGAGCTAGGAACTGCGTGGTTTTGTACGTAACCGAGTATAAGCTAACGTTTGAGAATAAAAACAAGCCCCAAATTCCTGAAAATATATTAGCATATCACATCTTAAATTTGAGAAAATCGAAATTTCAGGCTTATTTTTTTCATAGAACATAAGTACACTCAGAGCCAGGAACTACGCGGTTTTGAACGTAACCAAGCATGAGGTATCGTTTGAGACCAATAACAAGCCAAGAACTCCTGAAAATATATCAGCATATCACACCTGAAGTTAGAGAAAACTTAAATTTTTTGACTAAAATTTGTTTGGTAATAAAAAAGGCAGAACAGAAAGCGGGAACATCGCGGTTTTGGACGAAACCAAGCTTGTGCTATATTTGAGATCAATATCAAGCCAAGAACTCCTGAAAAGATATCAGCATATCACACCTGAAATTTGAGAAAATTTAAATTTTCAGATTAAAATCTTTTCGTAATAAAAAAGGCAGCACAGAGACAGGAACTCCGCGGTTTTGAACGAAACCAAGCTTGACCTATCATTTGAGACCAATCACAAGCCAAGAACTACTGTTAATATATCAGCATATCACACCTAAAGTTTGAGAAAATCGAAATTTTAGAGTAAAATTTTTTCGTAATAAAAAAGGCGGCACCGAGATGTGAACTCCGGGTTTTTGCACTAAGCTAAGCATGAGCTATCATTTAAAACCAAAAATAAGCCTAGAACTCTTGAAAATATATCAGCATATCACACCTGATGTTCGAGAAAATCTAAATTTCAGAGTAAATTTTTTCGTAATAAAAAAGGCAGCGCAGAGCCTGGAACTGCGTGGTTTTGTACGTAACCAAGCATTCGCTATCGTTTAAGACCAAAAACAAGCCTAGAACTCCTGAAAATATATCAGCATATCACACCTGAAATTTGAGAAAATCTAAATTACAGAGTAATTTTTTTCGTAATAAAAAAGGCAGCGCAGAGCCTGGAACTGCGTGGTTTTGTACGTAACCGAGCATTCGCTATCGTTTAAGACCAAAAGCAAGCCTAGAACTCCTGAAAATATATCAGCATATCACACCTGAAATATGAGAAAATCGATATTTCAAACTTATTTTTTCGCAGAACATAAGTAAACTCAGAGCCAGGAACTCCGTGGTTTTGGACGAAACCAAGCTTAAGCTATCATTTGAGACCAATAACAAGCCAATAACTCCTGAAAATATGTCAGTATATCACACCTGAAATTTGAGAAAACTTAAATTTTCAGAATAAAAATTTTTTGGTAATAAAAAAGGCAGCACAGAGACAGGAACTTCGCGGTTTTCGACGAAACCAAGCTCGTGCTATCATTTGAGACCAATAACAAGCCAAGAACTCCTGAAAATATATCAGCACATCACACCTAAAGTTTGAGAAAATCGAAATTTAAGATTTAATTTTTTTCTTTACAAAAAAGGCTGCACAGAGACGGGAACTCCGCGGTTTTGAACTAGTCTAAGCACGAGTTATCATTTGAGACCAATAGTAAGCCAAGAACTCCTGAAAATATATCAGCATATCACACCTAAATTTTGAGAAAATCGAAATTTCAGAGTTAATTTTTTTCGTTACAAAAAAGGCAGCACAGAGACGGGAACTCAACGGTTTTGAACTAATCTAAGCATGACCTATCATTTAAGACTGAAAGCAAGCCTAGAACTCCTGAAAATATATCAGCATATCACACCTGAAATTTGAGAAAATTTAAATTTTAAGAATAAATTTTTTTCGTAATAAAAAAGGCAGCACAGAGACGGGAACTTCGCGGTTTTGTACGAAACCAAGCTTGAGCTATCATTTGAGACCAATAACAAGCCAAGAACTCCTGAAAATATATCAGCATATCACACCTGAAATTTGAGAAAATTTAAATTTTCAGATTAAAATCTTTTCGTAATAAAAAAGGCAGCACAGAGACAGGAACTCCGCGGTTTTGAACGAAACCAAACTTGAGCTATCATTTGAGACCAATCACTAGCCAAGAACTACTGTTAATATATCAGGATATCACACCTAAAGTTTGAGAAAATCGAAATTTCAGAGTTAATTATTTTCGTTACAAAAAAGGCAGCACCGAGATTTGAACTCCGGGTTTTTGCACTAAGCTAAGCACGAGCTATCATTTAAGACCAAAAAAAAGCCTAGAACTCTTGAAAATATATCAGCATATCCACACCTGATGTTCGAGAAAATCTAAATTTCAGAGTAAATTTTTTCGTAATAAAAAAGGCAGCGTAGAGCCTGGAACTGCGTGGTTTTGTACGTAACCGAGCATTAGCTATCGTTTAAGACCAAAACTAAGCCAAGAACTCCTGAAAAAATATATTAGTATATCACACCTAAAATTTGAGAATATTGAATTTTCGGAGTTAATTTTTCTTATCAAAAAAGTCAGCGCAGAGACGACTACGACGAAGCTTTGTATGAACATAAGCATATCAATTAAGACCAAAAACAAGTCTAGAACTCCTGAAAATATATCAGCATATCAAACCTGAACTTTGAGAAAATTCAAATTTTAGAGGTAAGAGGTTTTTTCGTTACAAAAAGGCAGCACAGAGACGGAAACTCCGAGGTTTTGTACTAATCTAAGCAGGAGCTATCATTTAAGAAAAAAAACTAGCCTGGAACTCCTGAAAATATATCAGCATATCACACCTGAAATTTGAGAAAATCTAAAATACAGAGTAATTTCTTTCGTAATAAAAAAAGGCAGCGCAGAGCCAGCAACTGCGTGGTTTTGTACGTAACTGAGCATAAGCTATCGTTTGAGAATAAAAACAAGCCCCAAGTTCCTGAAAATATATCAGCATATCACATCTTAAATTTGAGAAAATCGAAATTTCAGGCTTATTTTTTTCATAGAACATAAGTACACTCAGAGCCAGGAACTACGCGGTTTTGTACGTAACCAAGCATGAGGTATCGTTTGAGACCAATAACAAGCCAAGAACTCCTGAAAATATATCAGCATATCACACCTGAAGTTAGACAAAACTTAAATTTTTAGAATAAAATTTGTTTGGTAATAAAAAAGGCAGAACAGAAAGCGGGAACATCGCGGTTTTGGACGAAACCAATCTTGTGCTATCATTTGAGACCAATATCAAGCCAAGAACTCCTGAAAAGATATCAGCATATCACACCTAAAATTTGAGAAAATCGAAATTTCAGAGTTGATTTTTTTCGTTACAAAAAAGGCAGCACAGAGACGGGAACTCCGCGGTTTTGAACTAATCTAAACATGAACTATCATTTAAGACTAAAAACAAGCCTAAAACTCCTGAAAGTTACCTGAAGTTAAAGAAAATTGAAATTTTCAGAGTAAAAATTTTTCGTAATAAAATAGGCAGCACAGAGATGGGAACTCCGCGGTTTTATACAAAACTCAGCTTGAGCTATCATTTGAGACCAATAATAAGCCAAGAACTCTTGAAAATATATCAGCATATCACACCTAAAATTTGAGAAAATCGAAATTTCAGAGTTAAGTTTATTCTTTACAAAAAAGGCAGCACAGAGACGACAACTCCGCGGTTTTGAATTAATCTAAGCATGAGCTATCATTTGAGACCAATAGCAAGCCAAGAACTCCTGAAAATATAACAGCATATCACACCTAAAATTTGAGAAAATCGAAATTTCAGAGTAAATTTTTTTCGTTACAAAAAAGGCAGCACATAGACGGGAACTTCGCAGTTTTGCACTAAGCTAAGCATAAGCTATCATTTAAGTCCAAAAATAAGCCTAGAACTTTTGAAAATATAACAGCATATCACGATGTTTGAGAAAATCTAAATTTCAGAGTAAATTTTTTCGTAATAAAAAAGGCAGCGCAGAGCCAGGAACTGCATGGTTTTTTACATTACCGAGCATTAGCTATCGTTTAAGACCAAAACTAAGCCTAGAACTCCTGAAAATATATTAGCATATCACACCTAAAATTTGAGAATATTGAATTTTCGGAGTTAATTTTTCTTATCAAAAAAGTCAGCGCAGAGACGACTACGACGAAGCTTTGTATGAACATAAGCATATCAATTAAAACCAAAAACAAGTCTAGAACTCCTGAAAATATATCAGCATATCAAACCTGAAGTTTGAGAAAATTCAAATTTTAGAGGTAAGAGGTTTTTTCGTTACAAAAAGGCAGCACAGAGACGGAAACTCCGAGGTTTTGTACTAATCTAAGCAGGAGCTATCATTTAAGAAAAAAAACTAGCCTGGAACTCCTGAAAATATATCAGCATATCACACCTGAAATTTGAGAAAATCTAAAATACAGAGTAATTTCTTTCGTAATAAAAAAAGGCAGCGCAGAGCCAGGAACTGCGTGGTTTTGTACGTAACCGAGCATAAGCTATCGTTTGAGAATAAAAACAAGCCCCAAATTCCTGAAAATATATCAGCATATCACATCTTAAATTTGAGAAAATCGAAATTTCAGGCTTATTTTTTTCATAGAACATAAGTACACTCAGAGCCAGGAACTACGCGGTTTTGTACGTAACTAAGCATGAGGTATCGTTTGAGACCAAAAACAAGCCTAGAACTCCTGAAAATATATCAGCATATCACACCTGAAATATGAGAAAATCGATATTTCAGACTTATTTTTTCGCAGAACATAAGTAAACTCAGAGCCAGGAACTCCGCGGTTTTGGACGAAACCTAGCTTGGGCTATCATTTGAGAACAATAACAAGCCAAGAACTCCTGAAAATATATCAGCATATCACACCTGAAGTTAGAGAAAACTTAAATTTTTTGACTAAAATTTGTTTGGTAATAAAAAAGGCAGAACAGAAAGCGGGAACATCGCGGTTTTGGACGAAACCAAGCTTGTGCTATCATTTGAGACCAATATCAAGCCAAGAACTCCTGAAAAGTTATCAGCATATCACACCTAAAGTTTGAGAAAATCGAAATTTCGGAGTTGATTTTTTTCGTTACAAAAAAGGCAGCACAGAGACGTTAACTCCGCGGTTTTGAACTAATCTAAACATGAACTATCATTTAAGACTAAAAACAAGCCTAAAACTCCTGAAAGTTACCTGAAGTTAAAGAAAATTGAAATTTTCAGAGTAAAAATTTTTCGTAATAAAATAGGCAGCACAGAGATGGGAACTCCGCGGTTTTATACAAAACCCAGCTTGAGCTATCATTTGAGACCAATAATAAGCCAAGAACTCTTGAAAATATATCAGCATATCACACCTAAAATTTGAGAAAATCGAAATTTCAGAGTTAAGTTTATTCTTTACAAAAAAGGCAGCACAGAGACGACAACTCCGCGGTTTTGAATTAATCTAAGCATGAGCTATCATTTGAGACCAATAGCAAGCCAAGAACTCCTGAAAATATAACAGCATATCACACCTAAAGTTTGAGAAAATCGAAATTTCAGAGTAAATTTTTTTCGTTACAAAAAAGGCAGCACATAGACGGGAACTTCGCAGTTTTGCACTAAGCTAAGCATAAGCTATCATTTAAGCCCAAAAATAAGCCTAGAACTTTTGAAAATATAACAGCATATCACGATGTTTGAGAAAATCTAAATTTCAGAGTAAATTTTTTCGTAATAAAAAAGGCAGCGCAGAGCCAGGAACTGCATGGTTTTTTACATTACCGAGCATTAGCTATCGTTTAAGACCAAAACTAAGCCTAGAACTCCTGAAAATATATTAGCATATCACACCTAAAATTTGAGAATATTGAATTTTCGGAGTTAATTTTTCTTATCAAAAAAGTCAGCGCAGAGACGACTACGACGAAGCTTTGTATGAACATAAGCATATCAATTAAAACCAAAAACAAGTCTAGAACTCCTGAAAATATATCAGCATATCAAACCTGAAGTTTGAGAAAATTCAAATTTTAGAGGTAAGAGGTTTTTTCGTTACAAAAAGGCAGCACAGAGACGGAAACTCCGAGGTTTTGTACTAATCTAAGCAGGAGCTATCATTTAAGAAAAAAAACTAGCCTGGAACTCCTGAAAATATATCAGCATATCACACCTGAAATTTGAGAAAATCTAAAATACAGAGTAATTTCTTTCGTAATAAAAAAAGGCAGCGCAGAGCCAGGAACTGCGTGGTTTTGTACGTAACCGAGCATAAGCTATCGTTTGAGAATAAAAACAAGCCCCAAATTCCTGAAAATATATCAGCATATCACATCTTAAATTTGAGAAAATCGAAATTTCAGGCTTATTTTTTTCATAGAACATAAGTACACTCAGAGCCAGGAACTACGCGGTTTTGTACGTAACTAAGCATGAGGTATCGTTTGAGACCAAAAACAAGCCTAGAACTCCTGAAAATATATCAGCATATCACACCTGAAATATGAGAAAATCGATATTTCAGACTTATTTTTTCGCAGAACATAAGTAAACTCAGAGCCAGGAACTCCGCGGTTTTGGACGAAACCTAGCTTGGGCTATCATTTGAGAACAATAACAAGCCAAGAACTCCTGAAAATATATCAGCATATCACACCTGAAGTTAGAGAAAACTTAAATTTTTAGAATAAAATTTGTTTGGTAATAAAAAAGGCAGAACAGAGACGGGAACATCGCGGTTTTGGACGACACCAATCTTGGGCTATCATTTGAGACCAATATCAAGCCAAGAACTCCTGAAAATATATCAGCATATCATACCTAAAATTTGAGAAAATCTAAATTTCAGAGTTAATTTTTTTCGTTACAAATAAGGCAGCACAGAGACGAGAACTCCGCGGTTTTGAACTAATCTAAACATGAACTATCATTTAAGACTAAAAACAAGCCTAAAACTCCTGAAAGTTACCTGAAGTTAAAGAAAATTGAAATTTTCAGTGTAAAATTTTTTCGTAATAAAATAGGCAGCACAGAGATGGGAACTCCGCTGTTTTAGACGAAACCCAGCTTGAGCTATCATTTGAGACCAATAATAAGCCAAGAACTCCTGAAAATATATCAGCATATCACACTTAAAATTTGAGAAAATCGAAATTTCAGAGTTAATTTTTTTCGTTACAAAAAAGGCAGCACAGAGACGGGAACTCAACGGTTTTGAACTAATCTTAGCATAAGCTATCATTAAGGACTAAAAGCAAGCCTAGAACTCCTGAAAATATATCAGCATATCGCACCTGAAATTTGAGAAATTTTAAATTTTCAGATTAAAATTTTTTCGTAATAAAAAAGGCAGCACAGAGACAGGAACTCCGCGGTTTTGAACGAAACCAAGCTTGAGCTATCATTTGAGACCAATCACAAGCCAAGAACTCCTGAAAATATATCAGCATATCACACCTAAAATTTGAGAAAATCGAAATTTCAGAGTTAATTTTTTTCGTTACAAAAAAGGCTGCACAGAGACGAGAACTCCGCGGTTTTGAACTAATCTAAGCATGATCTATCATTTAAGACTAAAAACAATCCTAGAACTCCTGAAAATATCTCAGCATATCACACCTGAAGTTTGAGAAATTTGAAATTTTTAGAGTAAAATTTTTTCGTAATAAAAAAGGCAGCAACGAGATGTGAACTCCGGGTTTTTGCACTAAGCTAAGCATGAGCTATCATTTAAAACCAAAAATAAGCCTAGAACTCTTGAAAATATATCAGCATATCACACCTGATGTTCGAGAAAATCTAAATTTCAGAGTAAATTTTTTCGTAATAAAAAAGGCAGCGCAGAGCCTGGAACTGCGTGGTTTTGTACGTAACCAAGCATTCGCTATCGTTTAAGACCAAAAACAAGCCTAGAACTCCTGAAAATATATCAGCATATCACACCTGAAATTTGAGAAAATCTAAATTACAGAGTAATTTTTTTCGTAATAAAAAAGGCAGCGCAGAGCCTGGAACTGCGTGGTTTTGTACGTAACCGAGCATTTGCTATCGTTTAAGACCAAGAGCAAGCGTAGAACTCCTGAAAATATATCAGCATATCACACCTGAAATATGAGAAAATCGATATTTCAAACTTATTTTTTCGCAGAACATAAGTAAACTCAGAGCCAGGAACTCCGTGGTTTTGGACGAAACCAAGCTTAAGCTATCATTTGAGACCAATAACAAGCCAATAACTCCTGAAAATATATCAGTATATCACACCTGAAATTTGAGAAAACTTAAATTTTCAGAATAAAATTTTTTTGGTAATAAAAAAGGCAGCACAGAGACGGGAACTTCGCGGTTTTCGATGAAACCAAGCTCGTGATATCATTTGAGACCAATAACAAGTCAAGAACTCCTGAAAATATATCAGCACATCACACCTAAAGTTTGAGAAAATCGAAATTTCAGAGTTAATTTTTTTCTTTAAAAAAAGGCTGCACAGAGACGGGAACTCCGCGGTTTTGAACTAGTCTAAGCACGAGTTATCATTTGAGACCAATAGTAAGCCAAGAACTCCTGAAAATATATCAGCATATCACACCTAAATTTTGAGAAAATCGAAATTTCAGAGTTAATTTTTTTCGTTACAAAAAAGGCAGCACAGAGACGGAAACTCAACGGTTTTGAACTAATCTAAGCATAAGCTATCATTTAAGACTGAAAGCAAGCCTAGAACTCCTGAAAATATATCAGCATATCACACCTGAAATTTGAGAAAATTTAAATTTTCAGAATAATTTTTTTTCGTAATAAAAAAGGCAGCACAGAGACGGGAACTTCGCGGTTTTGTACGAAACCAAGCTTGAGCTATCATTTGAGACCAATAACAAGCCAAGAACTCCTGAAAATATATCAGCATATCACACCTGAAATTTGAGAAAATTTAAATTTTCAGATTAAAATCTTTTCGTAATAAAAAAGGCAGCACAGAGACAGGAACTCCGCGGTTTTGAACGAAACCAAGCTTGAGCTATCATTTGAGACCAATCACAAGCCAGGAACTACTGTTAATATATCAGCATATCACACCTAAAGTTTGAGAAAATCGAAATTTCAGAGTTAATTATTTTCGTTACAAAAAAGGCAGCACCGAGATTTGAACTCCGGGTTTTTGCACTAAGCTCAGCACGAGCTATCATTTAAGACCAAAAATAAGCCTAGAACTCTTGAAAATATATCAGCATATCCACACCTGATGTTCGAGAAAATCTAAATTTCAGAGTAAATTTTTTCGTAATAAAAAAGGCAGCGTAGAGCCTGGAACTGCGTGGTTTTGTACGTAACCGAGCATTAGCTATCGTTTAAGACCAAAACTAAGCCAAGAACTCCTGAAAATATATTAGCATATCACACCTGAAATTTGAGAATATTGAATTTTCGGAGTTTATTTTTTCTTATCAAAAAAGTCAGCGCAGAGACGACTGCGACGTAGCTTTGTATGAACATAAGCATATCAATTAAGACCAAAAACAAGTCTAGAACTCCTGAAAATATATCAGCATATCAAACCTGAAGTTTGAGAAAATTCAAATTTTAGAGGTAAGAGGTTTTTTCGTTACAAAAAGGCAGCACAGAGACGGAAACTCCGAGGTTTTGTACTAATCTAAGCAGGAGCTATCATTTAAAAAAAAAACAAGCCTGGAACTCCTGAAAATATATCAGCATATCACACCTGAAATTTGAGAAAATCTAAATTACAGGGTAATTTTTTTCGTAATAAAAAAAGGCAGCGCAGAGCTAGGAACTGCGTGGTTTTGTACGTAACCGAGTATAAGCTAACGTTTGAGAATAAAAACAAGCCCCAAATTCCTGAAAATATATTAGCATATCACATCTTAAATTTGAGAAAATCGAAATTTCAGGCTTATTTTTTTCATAGAACATAAGTACACTCAGAGCCAGGAACTACGCGGTTTTGAACGTAACCAAGCATGAGGTATCGTTTGAGACCAATAACAAGCCAAGAACTCCTGAAAATATATCAGCATATCACACCTGAAGTTAGAGAAAACTTAAATTTTTTGACTAAAATTTGTTTGGTAATAAAAAAGGCAGAACAGAAAGCGGGAACATCGCGGTTTTGGACGAAACCAAGCTTGTGCTATATTTGAGATCAATATCAAGCCAAGAACTCCTGAAAAGATATCAGCATATCACACCTGAAATTTGAGAAAATTTAAATTTTCAGATTAAAATCTTTTCGTAATAAAAAAGGCAGCACAGAGACAGGAACTCCGCGGTTTTGAACGAAACCAAGCTTGACCTATCATTTGAGACCAATCACAAGCCAAGAACTACTGTTAATATATCAGCATATCACACCTAAAGTTTGAGAAAATCGAAATTTTAGAGTAAAATTTTTTCGTAATAAAAAAGGCGGCACCGAGATGTGAACTCCGGGTTTTTGCACTAAGCTAAGCATGAGCTATCATTTAAAACCAAAAATAAGCCTAGAACTCTTGAAAATATATCAGCATATCACACCTGATGTTCGAGAAAATCTAAATTACAGAGTAAATTTTTTCGTAATAAAAAAGGCAGCGCAGAGCCTGGAACTGCGTGGTTTTGTACGTAACCAAGCATTCGCTATCGTTTAAGACCAAAAACAAGCCTAGAACTCCTGAAAATATATCAGCATATCACACCTGAAATTTGAGAAAATCTAAATTACAGAGTAATTTTTTTCGTAATAAAAAAGGCAGCGCAGAGCCTGGAACTGCGTGGTTTTGTACGTAACCGAGCATTCGCTATCGTTTAAGACCAAAAGCAAGCCTAGAACTCCTGAAAATATATCAGCATATCACACCTGAAATATGAGAAAATCGATATTTCAAACTTATTTTTTCGCAGAACATAAGTAAACTCAGAGCCAGGAACTCCGTGGTTTTGGACGAAACCAAGCTTAAGCTATCATTTGAGACCAATAACAAGCCAATAACTCCTGAAAATATGTCAGTATATCACACCTGAAATTTGAGAAAACTTAAATTTTCAGAATAAAAATTTTTTGGTAATAAAAAAGGCAGCACAGAGACAGGAACTTCGCGGTTTTCGACGAAACCAAGCTCGTGCTATCATTTGAGACCAATAACAAGCCAAGAACTCCTGAAAATATATCAGCACATCACACCTAAAGTTTGAGAAAATCGAAATTTAAGATTTAATTTTTTTCTTTACAAAAAAGGCTGCACAGAGACGGGAACTCCGCGGTTTTGAACTAGTCTAAGCACGAGTTATCATTTGAGACCAATAGTAAGCCAAGAACTCCTGAAAATATATCAGCATATCACACCTAAATTTTGAGAAAATCGAAATTTCAGAGTTAATTTTTTTCGTTACAAAAAAGGCAGCACAGAGACGGGAACTCAACGGTTTTGAACTAATCTAAGCATGACCTATCATTTAAGACTGAAAGCAAGCCTAGAACTCCTGAAAATATATCAGCATATCACACCTGAAATTTGAGAAAATTTAAATTTTAAGAATAAATTTTTTTCGTAATAAAAAAGGCAGCACAGAGACGGGAACTTCGCGGTTTTGTACGAAACCAAGCTTGAGCTATCATTTGAGACCAATAACAAGCCAAGAACTCCTGAAAATATATCAGCATATCACACCTGAAATTTGAGAAAATTTAAATTTTCAGATTAAAATCTTTTCGTAATAAAAAAGGCAGCACAGAGACAGGAACTCCGCGGTTTTGAACGAAACCAAACTTGAGCTATCATTTGAGACCAATCACTAGCCAAGAACTACTGTTAATATATCAGGATATCACACCTAAAGTTTGAGAAAATCGAAATTTCAGAGTTAATTATTTTCGTTACAAAAAAGGCAGCACCGAGATTTGAACTCCGGGTTTTTGCACTAAGCTAAGCACGAGCTATCATTTAAGACCAAAAAAAAGCCTAGAACTCTTGAAAATATATCAGCATATCCACACCTGATGTTCGAGAAAATCTAAATTTCAGAGTAAATTTTTTCGTAATAAAAAAGGCAGCGTAGAGCCTGGAACTGCGTGGTTTTGTACGTAACCGAGCATTAGCTATCGTTTAAGACCAAAACTAAGCCAAGAACTCCTGAAAAAATATATTAGTATATCACACCTAAAATTTGAGAATATTGAATTTTCGGAGTTAATTTTTCTTATCAAAAAAGTCAGCGCAGAGACGACTACGACGAAGCTTTGTATGAACATAAGCATATCAATTAAGACCAAAAACAAGTCTAGAACTCCTGAAAATATATCAGCATATCAAACCTGAACTTTGAGAAAATTCAAATTTTAGAGGTAAGAGGTTTTTTCGTTACAAAAAGGCAGCACAGAGACGGAAACTCCGAGGTTTTGTACTAATCTAAGCAGGAGCTATCATTTAAGAAAAAAAACTAGCCTGGAACTCCTGAAAATATATCAGCATATCACACCTGAAATTTGAGAAAATCTAAAATACAGAGTAATTTCTTTCGTAATAAAAAAAGGCAGCGCAGAGCCAGCAACTGCGTGGTTTTGTACGTAACTGAGCATAAGCTATCGTTTGAGAATAAAAACAAGCCCCAAGTTCCTGAAAATATATCAGCATATCACATCTTAAATTTGAGAAAATCGAAATTTCAGGCTTATTTTTTTCATAGAACATAAGTACACTCAGAGCCAGGAACTACGCGGTTTTGTACGTAACCAAGCATGAGGTATCGTTTGAGACCAATAACAAGCCAAGAACTCCTGAAAATATATCAGCATATCACACCTGAAGTTAGACAAAACTTAAATTTTTAGAATAAAATTTGTTTGGTAATAAAAAAGGCAGAACAGAAAGCGGGAACATCGCGGTTTTGGACGAAACCAATCTTGTGCTATCATTTGAGACCAATATCAAGCCAAGAACTCCTGAAAAGATATCAGCATATCACACCTAAAATTTGAGAAAATCGAAATTTCAGAGTTGATTTTTTTCGTTACAAAAAAGGCAGCACAGAGACGGGAACTCCGCGGTTTTGAACTAATCTAAACATGAACTATCATTTAAGACTAAAAACAAGCCTAAAACTCCTGAAAGTTACCTGAAGTTAAAGAAAATTGAAATTTTCAGAGTAAAAATTTTTCGTAATAAAATAGGCAGCACAGAGATGGGAACTCCGCGGTTTTATACAAAACTCAGCTTGAGCTATCATTTGAGACCAATAATAAGCCAAGAACTCTTGAAAATATATCAGCATATCACACCTAAAATTTGAGAAAATCGAAATTTCAGAGTTAAGTTTATTCTTTACAAAAAAGGCAGCACAGAGACGACAACTCCGCGGTTTTGAATTAATCTAAGCATGAGCTATCATTTGAGACCAATAGCAAGCCAAGAACTCCTGAAAATATAACAGCATATCACACCTAAAATTTGAGAAAATCGAAATTTCAGAGTAAATTTTTTTCGTTACAAAAAAGGCAGCACATAGACGGGAACTTCGCAGTTTTGCACTAAGCTAAGCATAAGCTATCATTTAAGTCCAAAAATAAGCCTAGAACTTTTGAAAATATAACAGCATATCACGATGTTTGAGAAAATCTAAATTTCAGAGTAAATTTTTTCGTAATAAAAAAGGCAGCGCAGAGCCAGGAACTGCATGGTTTTTTACATTACCGAGCATTAGCTATCGTTTAAGACCAAAACTAAGCCTAGAACTCCTGAAAATATATTAGCATATCACACCTAAAATTTGAGAATATTGAATTTTCGGAGTTAATTTTTCTTATCAAAAAAGTCAGCGCAGAGACGACTACGACGAAGCTTTGTATGAACATAAGCATATCAATTAAAACCAAAAACAAGTCTAGAACTCCTGAAAATATATCAGCATATCAAACCTGAAGTTTGAGAAAATTCAAATTTTAGAGGTAAGAGGTTTTTTCGTTACAAAAAGGCAGCACAGAGACGGAAACTCCGAGGTTTTGTACTAATCTAAGCAGGAGCTATCATTTAAGAAAAAAAACTAGCCTGGAACTCCTGAAAATATATCAGCATATCACACCTGAAATTTGAGAAAATCTAAAATACAGAGTAATTTCTTTCGTAATAAAAAAAGGCAGCGCAGAGCCAGGAACTGCGTGGTTTTGTACGTAACCGAGCATAAGCTATCGTTTGAGAATAAAAACAATCCCCAAATTCCTGAAAATATATCAGCATATCACATCTTAAATTTGAGAAAATCGAAATTTCAGGCTTATTTTTTTCATAGAACATAAGTACACTCAGAGCCAGGAACTACGCGGTTTTGTACGTAACTAAGCATGAGGTATCGTTTGAGACCAAAAACAAGCCTAGAACTCCTGAAAATATATCAGCATATCACACCTGAAATATGAGAAAATCGATATTTCAGACTTATTTTTTCGCAGAACATAAGTAAACTCAGAGCCAGGAACTCCGCGGTTTTGGACGAAACCTAGCTTGGGCTGTCATTTGAGAACAATAACAAGCCAAGAACTCCTGAAAATATATCAGCATATCACACCTGAAGTTAGAGAAAACTTAAATTTTTAGAATAAAATTTGTTTGGTAATAAAAAAGGCAGAACAGAGACGGGAACATCGCGGTTTTGGACGACACCAATCTTGTGCTATCATTTGAGACCAATATCAAGCCAAGAACTCCTGAAAATATATCAGCATATCATACCTAAAATTTGAGAAAATCTAAATTTCAGAGTTAATTTTTTTCGTTACAAAAAAGGCAGCACAGAGACGAGAACTCCGCGGTTTTGAACTAATCTAAACATGAACTATCATTTAAGACTAAAAACAAGCCTAAAACTCCTGAAAGTTACCTGAAGTTAAAGAAAATTTAAATTTTCAGTGTAAAATTTTTTCGTAATAAAATAGGCAGCACAGAGATGGGAACTCCGCGGTTTTAGACGAAACCCAGCTTGAGCTATCATTTGAGACCAATAATAAGCCAAGAACTCCTGAAAATATATCAGCATATCACACTTAAAATTTGAGAAAATTGAAATTTCAGAGTTAATTTTTTTCGTTACAAAAAAGGCAGCACAGAGACGGGAACTCAACGGTTTTGAACTAATCTTAGCATAAGCTATCATTTAGGACTAAAAGCAAGCCTAGAACTCCTGAAAATATATCAGCATATCGCACCTGAAATTTGAGAAATTTTAAATTTTCAGATTAAAATTTTTTCGTAATAAAAAAGGCAGCACAGAGACAGGAACTCCGCGGTTTTGAACGAAACCAAGCTTGAGCTATCATTTGAGACCAATCACAAGCCAAGAACTACTGTTAATATATCAGCATATCACACCTAAAGTTTGAGAAAATCGAAATTTCAGAGTTAATTTTTTTCGTTACAAAAAAGGCTGCACAGAGACGAGAACTCCGCGGTTTTGAACTAATCTAAGCATGATCTATCATTTAAGACTAAAAACAATCCTAGAACTCCTGAAAATATCTCAGCATATCACACCTGAAGTTTGAGAAATTTGAAATTTTTAGAGTAAAATTTTTTCGTAATAAAAAAGGCAGCAACGAGATGTGAACTCCGGGTTTTTGCACTAAGCTTAGCATGAGCTATCATTTAAAACCAAAAATAAGCCTAGAACTCTTGAAAATATATCAGCATATCACACCTGATGTTCGAGAAAATCTAAATTTCAGAGTAAATTTTTTCGTAATAAAAAAGGCAGCGCAGAGCCTGGAACTGCGTGGTTTTGTACGTAACCAAGCATTCGCTATCGTTTAAGACCAAAAACAAGCCTAGAACTCCTGAAAATATATCAGCATATCACACCTGAAATTTGAGAAAATCTAAATTACAGAGTAATTTTTTTCGTAATAAAAAAGGCAGCGCAGAGCCTGGAACTGCGTGGTTTTGTACGTAACTGAGCATTTGCTATCGTTTAAGACCAAGAGCAAGCCTAGAACTCCTGAAAATATATCAGCATATCACACCTGAAATATGAGAAAATCGATATTTCAAACTTATTTTTTCGCAGAACATAAGTAAACTCAGAGCCAGGAACTCCGTGGTTTTGGACGAAACCAAGCTTAAGCTATCATTTGAGACCAATAACAAGCCAATAACTCCTGAAAATATATCAGTATATCACACCTGAAATTTGAGAAAACTTAAATTTTCAGAATAAAATTTTTTTGGTAATAAAAAAGGCAGCACAGAGACGGGAACTTCGCGGTTTTCGATGAAACCAAGCTCGTGCTATCATTTGAGACCAATAACAAGTCAAGAACTCCTGAAAATATATCAGCACATCACACCTAAACTTTGAGAAAATCGAAATTTCAGAGTTAATTTTTTTCTTTACAAAAAAGGCTGCACAGAGACGGGAACTCCGCGGTTTTGAACTAGTCTAAGCACGAGTTATCATTTGAGACCAATAGTAAGCCAAGAACTCCTGAAAATATATCAGCATATCACACCTAAATTTTGAGAAAATCGAAATTTCAGATTTAATTTTTTTCGTTACAAAAAAGGCAGCACAGAGACGGGAACTCAACGGTTTTGAACTAATCTAAGCATAAGCTATCATTTAAGACTGAAAGCAAGCCTAGAACTCCTGAAAATATATCAGCATATCACACCTGAAATTTGAGAAAATTTAAATTTTCAGAATAATTTTTTTTCGTAATAAAAAAGGCAGCACAGAGACGGGAACTTCGCGGTTTTGTACGAAACCAAGCTTGAGCTATCATTTGAGACCAATAACAAGCCAAGAACTCCTGAAAATATATCAGCATATCACACCTGAAATTTGAGAAAATTTAAATTTTCAGATTAAAATCTTTTCGTAATAAAAAAGGCAGCACAGAGACAGGAACTCCGCGGTTTTGAACGAAACCAAGCTTGAGCTATCATTTGAGACCAATCACAAGCCAAGAACTACTGTTAATATATCAGCATATCACACCTAAAGTTTGAGAAAATCGAAATTTCAGAGTTAATTATTTTCGTTACAAAAAAGGCAGCACCGAGATTTGAACTCCGGGTTTTTGCACTAAGCTCAGCACGAGCTATCATTTAAGACCAAAAATAAGCCTAGAACTCTTGAAAATATATCAGCATATCCACACCTGATGTTCGAGAAAATCTAAATTTCAGAGTAAATTTTTTCGTGATAAAAAAGGCAGCGTAGAGCCTGGAACTGCGTGGTTTTGTACGTAACCGAGCATTACCTATCGTTTAAGACCAAAACTAAGCCAAGAACTCCTGAAAATATATTAGCATATCACACCTGAAATTTGAGAATATTGAATTTTCGGAGTTTATTTTTTCTTATCAAAAAAGTCAGCGCAGAGACGACTGCGACGTAGCTTTGTATGAACATAAGCATATCAATTAAGACCAAAAACAAGTCTAGAACTCCTGAAAATATATCAGCATATCAAACCTGAAGTTTGAGAAAATTCAAATTTTAGAGGTAAGAGGTTTTTTCGTTACAAAAAGGCAGCACAGAGACGGAAACTCCGAGGTTTTGTACTAATCTAAGCAGGAGCTATCATTTAAAAAAAAAACAAGCCTGGAACTCCTGAAAATATATCAGCATATCACACCTGAAATTTGAGAAAATCTAAATTACAGGGTAATTTTTTTCGTAATAAAAAAAGGCAGCGCAGAGCCAGGAACTGCGTGGTTTTGTACGTAACCGAGTATAAGCTAACGTTTGAGAATAAAAACAAGCCCCAAATTCCTGAAAATATATTAGCATATCACATCTTAAATTTGAGAAAATCGAAATTTCAGGCTTATTTTTTTCATAGAACATAAGTACACTCAGAGCCAGGAACTACGCGGTTTTGTACGTAACCAAGCATGAGGTATCGTTTGAGACCAATAACAAGCCAAGAACTCCTGAAAATATATCAGCATATCACACCTGAAGTTAGAGAAAACTTAAATTTTTTGACTAAAATTTGTTTGGTAATAAAAAAGGCAGAACAGAAAGCGGGAACATCGCGGTTTTGGACGAAACCAAGCTTGTGCTATCATTTGAGACCAATATCAAGCCAAGAACTCCTGAAAAGATATCAGCATATCACACCTAAAGTTTGAGAAAATCGAAATTTCAGAGTTGATTTTTTTCGTTACAAAAAAGGCAGCACAGAGACGTTAACTCCGCGGTTTCGAACTAATCTAAACATGAACTATCATTTAAGACTAAAAACAAGCCTAAAACTCCTGAAAGTTACCTGAAGTTAAAGAAAATTGAAATTTTCAGAGTAAAAATTTTTCGTAATAAAATAGGCAGCACAGAGATGGGAACTCCGCGGTTTTATACAAAACCCAGCTTGAGCTATCATTTGAGACCAATAATAAGCCAAGAACTCTTGAAAATATATCAGCATATCACACCTAAAATTTGAGAAAATCGAAATTTCAGAGTTAAGTTTATTCTTTACAAAAAAGGCAGCACAGAGACGACAACTCCGCGGTTTTGAATTAATCTAAGCATGAGCTATCATTTGAGACCAATAGCAAGCCAAGAACTCCTGAAAATATAACAGCATATCACACCTAAAGTTTGAGAAAATCGAAATTTCAGAGTAAATTTTTTTCGTTACAAAAAAGGCAGCACGTAGACGGGAACTTCGCAGTTTTGCACTAAGCTAAGCATAAGCTATCATTTAAGCCCAAAAATAAGCCTAGAACTTTTGAAAATATAACAGCATATCACGATGTTTGAGAAAATCTAAATTTCAGAGTAAATTTTTTCGTAATAAAAAAGGCAGCGCAGAGCCAGGAACTGCATGGTTTTTTACATTACCGAGCATTAGCTATCGTTTAAGACCAAAACTAAGCCTAGAACTCCTGAAAATATATTAGCATATCACACCTAAAATTTGAGAATATTGAATTTTCGGAGTTAATTTTTCTTATCAAAAAAGTCAGCGCAGAGACGACTACGACGAAGCTTTGTATGAACATAAGCATATCAATTAAAACCAAAAACAAGTCTAGAACTCCTGAAAATATATCAGCATATCAAACCTGAAGTTTGAGAAAATTCAAATTTTAGAGGTAAGAGGTTTTTTCGTTACAAAAAGGCAGCACAGAGACGGAAACTCCGAGGTTTTGTACTAATCTAAGCAGGAGCTATCATTTAAGAAAAAAAACTAGCCTGGAACTCCTGAAAATATATCAGCATATCACACCTGAAATTTGAGAAAATCTAAAATACAGAGTAATTTCTTTCGTAATAAAAAAAGGCAGCGCAGAGCCAGGAACTGCGTGGTTTTGTACGTAACCGAGCATAAGCTATCGTTTGAGAATAAAAACAAGCCCCAAATTCCTGAAAATATATCAGCATATCACATCTTAAATTTGAGAAAATCGAAATTTCAGGCTTATTTTTTTCATAGAACATAAGTACACTCAGAGCCAGGAACTACGCGGTTTTGTACGTAACTAAGCATGAGGTATCGTTTGAGACCAAAAACAAGCCTAGAACTCCTGAAAATATATCAGCATATCACACCTGAAATATGAGAAAATCGATATTTCAGACTTATTTTTTCGCAGAACATAAGTAAACTCAGAGCCAGGAACTCCGCGGTTTTGGACGAAACCTAGCTTGGGCTATCATTTGAGAACAATAACAAGCCAAGAACTCCTGAAAATATATCAGCATATCACACCTGAAGTTAGAGAAAACTTAAATTTTTAGAATAAAATTTGTTTGGTAATAAAAAAGGCAGAACAGAGACGGGAACATCGCGGTTTTGGACGACACCAATCTTGTGCTATCATTTGAGACCAATATCAAGCCAAGAACTCCTGAAAATATATCAGCATATCATACCTAAAATTTGAGAAAATCTAAATTTCAGAGTTAATTTTTTTCGTTACAAAAAAGGCAGCACAGAGACGAGAACTCCGCGGTTTTGAACTAATCTAAACATGAACTATCATTTAAGACTAAAAACAAGCCTAAAACTCCTGAAAGTTACCTGAAGTTAAAGAAAATTGAAATTTTCAGTGTAAAATTTTTTCGTAATAAAATAGGCAGCACAGAGATGGGAACTCCGCTGTTTTAGACGAAACCCAGCTTGAGCTATCATTTGAGACCAATAATAAGCCAAGAACTCCTGAAAATATATCAGCATATCACACTTAAAATTTGAGAAAATCGAAATTTCAGAGTTAATTTTTTTCGTTACAAAAAAGGCAGCACAGAGACGGGAACTCAACGGTTTTGAACTAATCTTAGCATAAGCTATCATTTAGGACTAAAAGCAAGCCTAGAACTCCTGAAAATATATCAGCATATCGCACCTGAAATTTGAGAAATTTTAAATTTTTAGAGTAAAATTTTTTCGTAATAAAAAAGGCAGCAACGAGATGTGAACTCCGGGTTTTTGCACTAAGCTAAGCATGAGCTATCATTTAAAACCAAAAATAAGCCTAGAACTCTTGAAAATATATCAGCATATCACACCTGATGTTCGAGAAAATCTAAATTTCAGAGTAAATTTTTTCGTAATAAAAAAGGCAGCGCAGAGCCTGGAACTGCGTGGTTTTGTACGTAACCAAGCATTCGCTATCGTTTAAGACCAAAAACAAGCCTAGAACTCCTGAAAATATATCAGCATATCACACCTGAAATTTGAGAAAATCTAAATTACAGAGTAATTTTTTTCGTAATAAAAAAGGCAGCGCAGAGCCTGGAACTGCGTGGTTTTGTACGTAACTGAGCATTTGCTATCGTTTAAGACCAAGAGCAAGCCTAGAACTCCTGAAAATATATCAGCATATCACACCTGAAATATGAGAAAATCGATATTTCAAACTTATTTTTTCGCAGAACATAAGTAAACTCAGAGCCAGGAACTCCGTGATTTTGGACGAAACCAAGCTTAAGCTATCATTTGAGACCAATAACAAGCCAATAACTCCTGAAAATATATCAGTATATCACACCTGAAATTTGAGAAAACTTAAATTTTCAGAATAAAATTTTTTTGGTAATAAAAAAGGCAGCACAGAGACGGGAACTTCGCGGTTTTCGATGAAACCAAGCTCGTGCTATCATTTGAGACCAATAACAAGTCAAGAACTCCTGAAAATATATCAGCACATCACACCTAAACTTTGAGAAAATCGAAATTTCAGAGTTAATTTTTTTCTTTACAAAAAAGGCTGCACAGAGACGGGAACTCCGCGGTTTTGAACTAGTCTAAGCACGAGTTATCATTTGAGACCAATAGTAAGCCAAGAACTCCTGAAAATATATCAGCATATCACACCTAAATTTTGAGAAAATCGAAATTTCAGATTTAATTTTTTTCGTTACAAAAAAGGCAGCACAGAGACGGGAACTCAACGGTTTTGAACTAATCTAAGCATAAGCTATCATTTAAGACTGAAAGCAAGCCTAGAACTCCTGAAAATATATCAGCATATCACACCTGAAATTTGAGAAAATTTAAATTTTCAGAATAATTTTTTTTCGTAATAAAAAAGGCAGCACAGAGACGGGAACTTCGCGGTTTTGTACGAAACCAAGCTTGAGCTATCATTTGAGACCAATAACAAGCCAAGAACTCCTGAAAATATATCAGCATATCACACCTGAAATTTGAGAAAATTTAAATTTTCAGATTAAAATCTTTTCGTAATAAAAAAGGCAGCACAGAGACAGGAACTCCGCGGTTTTGAACGAAACCAAGCTTGAGCTATCATTTGAGACCAATCACAAGCCAAGAACTACTGTTAATATATCAGCATATCACACCTAAAGTTTGAGAAAATCGAAATTTCAGAGTTAATTATTTTCGTTACAAAAAAGGCAGCACCGAGATTTGAACTCCGGGTTTTTGCACTAAGCTCAGCACGAGCTATCATTTAAGACCAAAAATAAGCCTAGAACTCTTGAAAATATATCAGCATATCCACACCTGATGTTCGAGAAAATCTAAATTTCAGAGTAAATTTTTTCGTAATAAAAAAGGCAGCGTAGAGCCTGGAACTGCGTGGTTTTGTACGTAACCGAGCATTAGCTATCGTTTAAGACCAAAACTAAGCCAAGAACTCCTGAAAATATATTAGCATATCACACCTGAAATTTGAGAATATTGAATTTTCGGAGTTTATTTTTTCTTATCAAAAAAGTCAGCGCAGAGACGACTGCGACGTAGCTTTGTATGAACATAAGCATATCAATTAAGACCAAAAACAAGTCTAGAACTCCTGAAAATATATCAGCATATCAAACCTGAAGTTTGAGAAAATTCAAATTTTAGAGGTAAGAGGTTTTTTCGTTACAAAAAGGCAGCACAGAGACGGAAACTCCGAGGTTTTGTACTAATCTAAGCAGGAGCTATCATTTAAAAAAAAAAAACAAGCCTGGAACTCCTGAAAATATATCAGCATATCACACCTGAAATTTGAGAAAATCTAAATTACAGGGTAATTTTTTTCGTAATAAAAAAAGGCAGCGCAGAGCCAGGAACTGCGTGGTTTTGTACGTAACCGAGTATAAGCTAACGTTTGAGAATAAAAACAAGCCCCAAATTCCTGAAAATATATTAGCATATCACATCTTAAATTTGAGAAAATCGAAATTTCAGGCTTATTTTTTTCATAGAACATAAGTACACTCAGAGCCAGGAACTACGCGGTTTTGTACGTAACCAAGCATGAGGTATCGTTTGAGACCAATAACAAGCCAAGAACTCCTGAAAATATATCAGCATATCACACCTGAAGTTAGAGAAAACTTAAATTTTTTGACTAAAATTTGTTTGGTAATAAAAAAGGCAGAACAGAAAGCGGGAACATCGCGGTTTTGGACGAAACCAAGCTTGTGCTATCATTTGAGACCAATATCAAGCCAAGAACTCCTGAAAAGATATCAGCATATCACACCTAAAGTTTGAGAAAATCGAAATTTCAGAGTTGATTTTTTTCGTTACAAAAAAGGCAGCACAGAGACGTTAACTCCGCGGTTTTGAACTAATCTAAACATGAACTATCATTTAAGACTAAAAACAAGCCTAAAACTCCTGAAAGTTACCTGAAGTTAAAGAAAATTGAAATTTTCAGAGTAAAAATTTTTCGTAATAAAATAGGCAGCACAGAGATGGGAACTCCGCGGTTTTATACAAAACCCAGCTTGAGCTATCATTTGAGACCAATAATAAGCCAAGAACTCTTGAAAATATATCAGCATATCACACCTAAAATTTGAGAAAATCGAAATTTCAGAGTTAAGTTTATTCTTTACAAAAAAGGCAGCACAGAGACGACAACTCCGCGGTTTTGAATTAATCTAAGCATGAGCTATCATTTGAGACCAATAGCAAGCCAAGAACTCCTGAAAATATAACAGCATATCACACCTAAAGTTTGAGAAAATCGAAATTTCAGAGTAAATTTTTTTCGTTACAAAAAAGGCAGCACATAGACGGGAACTTCGCAGTTTTGCACTAAGCTAAGCATAAGCTATCATTTAAGCCCAAAAATAAGCCGAGAACTTTTGAAAATATAACAGCATATCACGATGTTTGAGAAAATCTAAATTTCAGAGTAAATTTTTTCGTAATAAAAAAGGCAGCGCAGAGCCAGGAACTGCATGGTTTTTTACATTACCGAGCATTAGCTATCGTTTAAGACCAAAACTAAGCCTAGAACTCCTGAAAATATATTAGCATATCACACCTAAAATTTGAGAATATTGAATTTTCGGAGTTAATTTTTCTTATCAAAAAAGTCAGCGCAGAGACGACTACGACGAAGCTTTGTATGAACATAAGCATATCAATTAAAACCAAAAACAAGTCTAGAACTCCTGAAAATATATCAGCATATCAAACCTGAAGTTTGAGAAAATTCAAATTTTAGAGGTAAGAGGTTTTTTCGTTACAAAAAGGCAGCACAGAGACGGAAACTCCGAGGTTTTGTACTAATCTAAGCAGGAGCTATCATTTAAGAAAAAAAACTAGCCTGGAACTCCTGAAAATATATCAGCATATCACACCTGAAATTTGAGAAAATCTAAAATACAGAGTAATTTCTTTCGTAATAAAAAAAGGCAGCGCAGAGCCAGGAACTGCGTGGTTTTGTACGTAACCGAGCATAAGCTATCGTTTGAGAATAAAAACAAGCCCCAAATTCCTGAAAATATATCAGCATATCACATCTTAAATTTGAGAAAATCGAAATTTCAGGCTTATTTTTTTCATAGAACATAAGTACACTCAGAGCCAGGAACTACGCGGTTTTGTACGTAACTAAGCATGAGGTATCGTTTGAGACCAAAAACAAGCCTAGAACTCCTGAAAATATATCAGCATATCACACCTGAAATATGAGAAAATCGATATTTCAGACTTATTTTTTCGCAGAACATAAGTAAACTCAGAGCCAGGAACTCCGCGGTTTTGGACGAAACCTAGCTTGGGCTATCATTTGAGAACAATAACAAGCCAAGAACTCCTGAAAATATATCAGCATATCACACCTGAAGTTAGAGAAAACTTAAATTTTTAGAATAAAATTTGTTTGGTAATAAAAAAGGCAGAACAGAGACGGGAACATCGCGGTTTTGGACGACACCAATCTTGTGCTATCATTTGAGACCAATATCAAGCCAAGAACTCCTGAAAATATATCAGCATATCATACCTAAAATTTGAGAAAATCTAAATTTCAGAGTTAATTTTTTTCGTTACAAATAAGGCAGCACAGAGACGAGAACTCCGCGGTTTTGAACTAATCTAAACATGAACTATCATTTAAGACTAAAAACAAGCCTAAAACTCCTGAAAGTTACCTGAAGTTAAAGAAAATTGAAATTTTCAGTGTAAAATTTTTTCGTAATAAAATAGGCAGCACAGAGATGGGAACTCCGCTGTTTTAGACGAAACCCAGCTTGAGCTATCATTTGAGACCAATAATAAGCCAAGAACTCCTGAAAATATATCAGCATATCACACTTAAAATTTGAGAAAATCTAAATTTCAGAGTAAATTTTTTCGTAATAAAAAAGGCAGCGCAGAGCCTGGAACTGCGTGGTTTTGTACGTAACCAAGCATTCGCTATCGTTTAAGACCAAAAACAAGCCTAGAACTCCTGAAAATATATCAGCATATCACACCTGAAATTTGAGAAAATCTAAATTACAGAGTAATTTTTTTCGTAATAAAAAAGGCAGCGCAGAGCCTGGAACTGCGTGGTTTTGTACGTAACCGAGCATTTGCTATCGTTTAAGACCAAGAGCAAGCCTAGAACTCCTGAAAATATATCAGCATATCACACCTGAAATATGAGAAAATCGATATTTCAAACTTATTTTTTCGCAGAACATAAGTAAACTCAGAGCCAGGAACTCCGTGGTTTTGGACGAAACCAAGCTTAAGCTATCATTTGAGACCAATAACAAGCCAATAACTCCTGAAAATATATCAGTATATCACACCTGAAATTTGAGAAAACTTAAATTTTCAGAATAAAATTTTTTTGGTAATAAAAAAGGCAGCACAGAGACGGGAACTTCGCGGTTTTCGATGAAACCAAGCTCGTGCTATCATTTGAGACCAATAACAAGTCAAGAACTCCTGAAAATATATCAGCACATCACACCTAAAGTTTGAGAAAATCGAAATTTCAGAGTTAATTTTTTTCTTTACAAAAAAGGCTGCACAGAGACGGGAACTCCGCGGTTTTGAACTAGTCTAAGCACGAGTTATCATTTGAGACCAATAGTAAGCCAAGAACTCCTGAAAATATATCAGCATATCACACCTAAATTTTGAGAAAATCGAAATTTCAGAGTTAATTTTTTTCGTTACAAAAAAGGCAGCACAGAGACGGGAACTCAACGGTTTTGAACTAATCTAAGCATAAGCTATCATTTAAGACTGAAAACAAGCCTAGAACTCCTGAAAATATATCAGCATATCACACCTGAAATTTGAGAAAATTTAAATTTTCAGAATAATTTTTTTTCGTAATAAAAAAGGCAGCACAGAGACGGGAACTTCGCGGTTTTGTACGAAACCAAGCTTGAGATATCATTTGAGACCAATAACAAGCCAAGAACTCCTGAAAATATATCAGCATATCACACCTGAAATTTGAGAAAATTTAAATTTTCAGATTAAAATCTTTTCGTAATAAAAAAGGCAGCACAGAGACAGGAACTCCGCGGTTTTGAACGAAACCAAGCTTGAGCTATCATTTGAGACCAATAACAAGTCAAGAACTCCTGAAAATATATCAGCACATCACACCTAAAGTTTGAGAAAATCGAAATTTCAGAGTTAATTTTTTTCTTTACAAAAAAGGCTGCACAGAGACGGGAACTCCGCGGTTTTGAACTAGTCTAAGCACGAGTTATCATTTGAGACCAATAGTAAGCCAAGAACTCCTGAAAATATATCAGCATATCACACCTAAATTTTGAGAAAATCGAAATTTCAGAGTTAATTTTTTTCGTTACAAAAAAGGCAGCACAGAGACGGGAACTCAACGGTTTTGAACTAATCTAAGCATAAGCTATCATTTAAGACTGAAAACAAGCCTAGAACTCCTGAAAATATATCAGCATATCACACCTGAAATTTGAGAAAATTTAAATTTTCAGAATAATTTTTTTTCGTAATAAAAAAGGCAGCACAGAGACGGGAACTTCGCGGTTTTGTACGAAACCAAGCTTGAGCTATCATTTGAGACCAATAACAAGCCAAGAACTCCTGAAAATATATCAGCATATCACACCTGAAATTTGAGAAAATTTAAATTTTCAGATTAAAATCTTTTCGTAATAAAAAAGGCAGCACAGAGACAGGAACTCCGCGGTTTTGAACGAAACCAAGCTTGAGCTATCATTTGAGACCAATCACAAGCCAGGAACTACTGTTAATATATCAGCATATCACACCTAAAGTTTGAGAAAATCGAAATTTCAGAGTTAATTATTTTCGTTACAAAAAAGGCAGCACCGAGATTTGAACTCCGGGTTTTTGCACTAAGCTTAGCACGAGCTATCATTTAAGACCAAAAATAAGCCTAGAACTCTTGAAAATATATCAGCATATCCACACCTGATGTTCGAGAAAATCTAAATTTCAGAGTAAATTTTTTCGTAATAAAAAAGGCAGCGTAGAGCCTGGAACTGCGTGGTTTTGTACGTAACCGAGCATTAGCTATCGTTTAAGACCAAAACTAAGCCAAGAACTCCTGAAAATATATTAGCATATCACACCTGAAATTTGAGAATATTGAATTTTCGGAGTTTATTTTTTCTTATCAAAAAAGTCAGCGCAGAGACGACTGCGACGTAGCTTTGTATGAACATAAGCATATCAATTAAGACCAAAAACAAGTCTAGAACTCCTGAAAATATATCAGCATATCAAACCTGAAGTTTGAGAAAATTCAAATTTTAGAGGTAAGAGGTTTTTTCGTTACAAAAAGGCAGCACAGAGACGGAAACTCCGAGGTTTTGTACTAATCTAAGCAGGAGCTATCATTTAAAAAAAAAAAACAAGCCTGGAACTCCTGAAAATATATCAGCATATCACACCTGAAATTTGAGAAAATCTAAATTACAGGGTAATTTTTTTCGTAATAAAAAAAGGCAGCGCAGAGCCAGGAACTGCGTGGTTTTGTACGTAACCGAGTATAAGCTAACGTTTGAGAATAAAAACAAGCCCCAAATTCCTGAAAATATATTAGCATATCACATCTTAAATTTGAGAAAATCGAAATTTCAGGCTTATTTTTTTCATAGAACATAAGTACACTCAGAGCCAGGAACTACGCGGTTTTGTACGTAACCAAGCATGAGGTATCGTTTGAGACCAATAACAAGCCAAGAACTCCTGAAAATATATCAGCATATCACACCTGAAGTTAGAGAAAACTTAAATTTTTTGACTAAAATTTGTTTGGTAATAAAAAAGGCAGAACAGAAAGCGGGAACATCGCGGTTTTGGACGAAACCAAGCTTGTGCTATCATTTGAGACCAATATCAAGCCAAGAACTCCTGAAAAGATATCAGCATATCACACCTAAAGTTTGAGAAAATTTAAATTTTCAGAATAATTTTTTTTCGTAATAAAAAAGGCAGCACAGAGACGGGAACTTCGCGGTTTTGTACGAAACCAAGCTTGAGATATCATTTGAGACCAATAACAAGCCAAGAACTCCTGAAAATATATCAGCATATCACACCTGAAATTTGAGAAAATTTAAATTTTCAGATTAAAATCTTTTCGTAATAAAAAAGGCAGCACAGAGACAGGAACTCCGCGGTTTTGAACGAAACCAAGCTTGAGCTATCATTTGAGACCAATAACAAGTCAAGAACTCCTGAAAATATATCAGCACATCACACCTAAAGTTTGAGAAAATCGAAATTTCAGAGTTAATTTTTTTCTTTACAAAAAAGGCTGCACAGAGACGGGAACTCCGCGGTTTTGAACTAGTCTAAGCACGAGTTATCATTTGAGACCAATAGTAAGCCAAGAACTCCTGAAAATATATCAGCATATCACACCTAAATTTTGAGAAAATCGAAATTTCAGAGTTAATTTTTTTCGTTACAAAAAAGGCAGCACAGAGACGGGAACTCAACGGTTTTGAACTAATCTAAGCATAAGCTATCATTTAAGACTGAAAACAAGCCTAGAACTCCTGAAAATATATCAGCATATCACACCTGAAATTTGAGAAAATTTAAATTTTCAGAATAATTTTTTTTCGTAATAAAAAAGGCAGCACAGAGACGGGAACTTCGCGGTTTTGTACGAAACCAAGCTTGAGCTATCATTTGAGACCAATAACAAGCCAAGAACTCCTGAAAATATATCAGCATATCACACCTGAAATTTGAGAAAATTTAAATTTTCAGATTAAAATCTTTTCGTAATAAAAAAGGCAGCACAGAGACAGGAACTCCGCGGTTTTGAACGAAACCAAGCTTGAGCTATCATTTGAGACCAATCACAAGCCAGGAACTACTGTTAATATATCAGCATATCACACCTAAAGTTTGAGAAAATCGAAATTTCAGAGTTAATTATTTTCGTTACAAAAAAGGCAGCACCGAGATTTGAACTCCGGGTTTTTGCACTAAGCTCAGCACGAGCTATCATTTAAGACCAAAAATAAGCCTAGAACTCTTGAAAATATATCAGCATATCCACACCTGATGTTCGAGAAAATCTAAATTTCAGAGTAAATTTTTTCGTAATAAAAAAGGCAGCGTAGAGCCTGGAACTGCGTGGTTTTGTACGTAACCGAGCATTAGCTATCGTTTAAGACCAAAACTAAGCCAAGAACTCCTGAAAATATATTAGCATATCACACCTGAAATATGAGAATATTGAATTTTCGGAGTTTATTTTTTCTTATCAAAAAAGTCAGCGCAGAGACGACTGCGACGTAGCTTTGTATGAACATAAGCATATCAATTAAGACCAAAAACAAGTCTAGAACTCCTGAAAATATATCAGCATATCAAACCTGAAGTTTGAGAAAATTCAAATTTTAGAGGTAAGAGGTTTTTTCGTTACAAAAAGGCAGCACAGAGACGGAAACTCCGAGGTTTTGTACTAATCTAAGCAGGAGCTATCATTTAAAAAAAAAAAACAAGCCTGGAACTCCTGAAAATATATCAGCATATCACACCTGAAATTTGAGAAAATCTAAATTACAGGGTAATTTTTTTCGTAATAAAAAAAGGCAGCGCAGAGCCAGGAACTGCGTGGTTTTGTACGTAACCGAGTATAAGCTAACGTTTGAGAATAAAAACAAGCCCCAAATTCCTGAAAATATATTAGCATATCACATCTTAAATTTGAGAAAATCGAAATTTCAGGCTTATTTTTTTCATAGAACATAAGTACACTCAGAGCCAGGAACTACGCGGTTTTGAACGTAACCAAGCATGAGGTATCGTTTGAGACCAATAACAAGCCAAGAACTCCTGAAAATATATCAGCATATCACACCTGAAGTTAGAGAAAACTTAAATTTTTTGACTAAAATTTGTTTGGTAATAAAAAAGGCAGAACAGAAAGCTGGAACATCGCGGTTTTGGACGAAACCAAGCTTGTGCTATCATTTGAGATCAATATCAAGCCAAGAACTCCTGAAAAGATATCAGCATATCACACCTAAAGTTTGAGAAAATCGAAATTTCAGAGTTAATTTTTTTCGTTACAAAAAAGGCAGCACAGAGACGGGAACTCCGCGGTTTTGAACTAATCTAAACATGAACTATCATTTAAGACTAAAAACAAGCCTAAAACTCCTGAAAGTTACCTGAAGTTAAAGAAAATTGAAATTTTCAGAGTAAAAATTTTTCGTAATAAAATAGGCAGCACAGAGATGGGAACTCCGCGGTTTTATACGAAACCCAGCTTGAACTATCATTTGAGACCAATAATAAGCCAAGAACTCCTGAAAATATATCAGCATATCACACCTAAAATTTGAGAAAATCGAAATTTCAGAGTTAATTTTATTCTTTACAAAAAAGGCAGCACAGAGACGACAACTCCGCGGCTTTGAATTAATCTAAGCATGAGCTATCATTTGAGACAAATAGCAAGCCAAGAACTCCTGAAAATATAACAGCATATCACACCTGAAGTTAGAGAAAACTTAAATTTTTAGAATAAAATTTGTTTGGTAATACAAAAGGCAGAACAGAGACGGGAACATCGCATTTTGGACGACACCAATCTTGTGCTATCATTTGAGACCAATATCAAGCCAAGAACTCCTGAAAATATATCAGCATATCACACCTAAAATTTGAGAAAATCGAAATTTCAGAGTTAATTATTTTCGTTACAAAAAAGGCAGCACAGAGACGGGAACTCCGCGGTTTTGAACTAATCTAAACATGAACTATCATTTAAGACTAAAAACAAGCCTAAAACTCCTGAAAGTTACCTGAAGTTAAAGAAAATTGAAATTTTCAGAGTAAAAATTTTTCGTAATAAAATAGGCAGCACAGAGATGGGAACTCCGCGGTTTTATACGAAACCCAGCTTGAACTATCATTTGAGACCAATAATAAGCCAAGAACTCCTGAAAATATATCAGCATATCACACCTAAAATTTGAGAAAATCGAAATTTCAGAGTTAATTTTATTCTTTACAAAAAAGGCAGCACAGAGACGACAACTCCGCGGCTTTGAATTAATCTAAGCATGAGCTATCATTTGAGACAAATAGCAAGCCAAGAACTCCTGAAAATATAACAGCATATCACACCTGAAGTTAGAGAAAACTTAAATTTTTAGAATAAAATTTGTTTGGTAATACAAAAGGCAGAACAGAGACGGGAACATCGCATTTTGGACGACACCAATCTTGTGCTATCATTTGAGACCAATATCAAGCCAAGAACTCCTGAAAATATCTCAGCATATCACACCTGAAGTTTGAGAAAATTGAAATTTTTAGAGTAAAATTTTTTCGTATTAAAAAAGGCGGCACCGAGATGTGAACTCCGGGTTTTTGCACTAAGCTAAGCATGAGCTATCATTTAAAACCAAAAATAAGCCTAGAACTCTTGAAAATATATCAGCATATCACACCTGATGTTCGAGAAAATCTAAATTTCAGAGTAAATTTTTTCGTAATAAAAAAGGCAGCGCAGAGCCTGGAACTGCGTGGTTTTGTACGTAACCGAGCATTCGCTATCGTATAAGACCAAAAGCAAGCCTAGAACTCCTGAAAATATATCAGCATATCACACCTGAAATTTGAGAATATTGAATTTTCGGAGTTTATTTTTTCTTATCAAAAAAGTCAGCGCAGAGACGACTGCGACGTAGCTTTGTATGAACATAAGCATATCAATTAAGACCAAAAACAAGTCTAGAACTCCTGAAAATATATCAGCATATCAAACCTGAAGTTTGAGAAAATTCAAATTTTAGAGGTAAGAGGTTTTTTCGTTACAAAAAGGCAGCACAGAGACGGAAACTCCGAGGTTTTGTACTAATCTAAGCAGGAGCTATCATTTAAAAAAAAAAAACAAGCCTGGAACTCCTGAAAATATATCAGCATATCACACCTGAAATTTGAGAAAATCTAAATTACAGGGTAATTTTTTTCGTAATAAAAAAAGGCAGCGCAGAGCCAGGAACTGCGTGGTTTTGTACGTAACCGAGTATAAGCTAACGTTTGAGAATAAAAACAAGCCCCAAATTCCTGAAAATATATTAGCATATCACATCTTAAATTTGAGAAAATCGAAATTTCAGGCTTATTTTTTTCATAGAACATAAGTACACTCAGAGCCAGGAACTACGCGGTTTTGAACGTAACCAAGCATGAGGTATCGTTTGAGACCAATAACAAGCCAAGAACTCCTGAAAATATATCAGCATATCACACCTGAAGTTAGAGAAAACTTAAATTTTTTGACTAAAATTTGTTTGGTAATAAAAAAGGCAGAACAGAAAGCGGGAACATCGCAGTTTTGGACGAAACCAAGCTTGTGCTATCATTTGAGATCAATATCAAGCCAAGAACTCCTGAAAAGATATCAGCATATCACACCTAAAGTTTGAGAAAATCGAAATTTCAGAGTTAATTTTTTTCGTTACAAAAAAGGCAGCACAGAGACGGGAACTCAACGGTTTTGAACTAATCTAAGCATAAGCTATCATTTAAGACTGAAAACAAGCCTAGAACTCCTGAAAATATATCAGCATATCACACCTGAAATTTGAGAAAATTTAAATTTTCAGAATAATTTCTTTTCGTAATAAAAAAGGCAGCACAGAGACGGGAACTTCGCGGTTTTGTACGAAACCAAGCTTGAGCTATCATTTGAGACCAATAACAAGCCAAGAACTCCTGAAAATATATCAGCATATCACACCTGAAATTTGAGAAAATTTAAATTTTCAGATTAAAATCTTTTCGTAATAAAAAAGGCAGCACAGAGACAGGAACTCCGCGGTTTTGAACGAAACCAAGCTTGAGCTATCATTTGAGACCAATCACAAGCCAGGAACTACTGTTAATATATCAGCATATCACACCTAAAGTTTGAGAAAATCGAAATTTCAGAGTTAATTATTTTCGTTACAAAAAAGGCAGCACCGAGATTTGAACTCCGGGTTTTTGCACTAAGCTCAGCACGAGCTATCATTTAAGACCAAAAATAAGCCTAGAACTCTTGAAAATATATCAGCATATCCACACCTGATGTTCGAGAAAATCTAAATTTCAGAGTAAATTTTTTCGTATTAAAAAAGGCAGCGTAGAGCCTGGAACTGCGTGGTTTTGTACGTAACCGAGCATTAGCTATCGTTTAAGACCAAAACTAAGCCAAGAACTCCTGAAAATATATTAGCATATCACACCTGAAATTTGAGAATATTGAATTTTCGGAGTTTATTTTTTCTTATCAAAAAAGTCAGCGCAGAGACGACTGCGACGTAGCTTTGTATGAACATAAGCATATCAATTAAGACCAAAAACAAGTCTAGAACTCCTGAAAATATATCAGCATATCAAACCTGAAGTTTGAGAAAATTCAAATTTTAGAGGTAAGAGGTTTTTTCGTTACAAAAAGGCAGCACAGAGACGGAAACTCCGAGGTTTTGTACTAATCTAAGCAGGAGCTATCATTTAAAAAAAAAAAACAAGCCTGGAACTCCTGAAAATATATCAGCATATCACACCTGAAATTTGAGAAAATCTAAATTACAGGGTAATTTTTTTCGTAATAAAAAAAGGCAGCGCAGAGCCAGGAACTGCGTGGTTTTGTACGTAACCGAGTATAAGCTAACGTTTGAGAATAAAAACAAGCCCCAAATTCCTGAAAATATATTAGCATATCACATCTTAAATTTGAGAAAATCGAAATTTCAGGCTTATTTTTTTCATAGAACATAAGTACACTCAGAGCCAGGAACTACGCGGTTTTGTACGTAACCAAGCATGAGGTATCGTTTGAGACCAATAACAAGCCAAGAACTCCTGAAAATATATCAGCATATCACACCTGAAGTTAGAGAAAACTTAAATTTTTTGACTAAAATTTGTTTGGTAATAAAAAAGGCAGAACAGAAAGCGGGAACATCGCGGTTTTGGACGAAACCAAGCTTGTGCTATCATTTGAGACCAATATCAAGCCAAGAACTCCTGAAAAGATATCAGCATATCACACCTAAAGTTTGAGAAAATCGAAATTTCAAAGTTGATTTTTTTCGTTACAAAAAAGGCAGCACAGAGACGTTAACTCCGCGGTTTTGAACTAATCTAAACATGAACTATCATTTAAGACTAAAAACAAGCCTAAAACTCCTGAAAGTTACCTGAAGTTAAAGAAAATTGAAATTTTCAGAGTAAAAATTTTTCGTAATAAAATAGGCAGCACAGAGATGGGAACTCCGCGGTTTTATACAAAACCCAGCTTGAGCTATCATTTGAGACCAATAATAAGCCAAGAACTCTTGAAAATATATCAGCATATCACACCTAAAATTTGAGAAAATCGAAATTTCAGAGTTAAGTTTATTCTTTACAAAAAAGGCAGCACAGAGACGACAACTCCGCGGTTTTGAATTAATCTAAGCATGAGCTATCATTTGAGACCAATAGCAAGCCAAGAACTCCTGAAAATATAACAGCATATCACACCTAAAGTTTGAGAAAATCGAAATTTCAGAGTAAATTTTTTTCGTTACAAAAAAGGCAGCACATAGACGGGAACTTCGCAGTTTTGCACTAAGCTAAGCATAAGCTATCATTTAAGCCCAAAAATAAGCCGAGAACTTTTGAAAATATAACAGCATATCACGATGTTTGAGAAAATCTAAATTTCAGAGTAAATTTTTTCGTAATAAAAAAGGCAGCGCAGAGCCAGGAACTGCATGGTTTTTTACATTACCGAGCATTAGCTATCGTTTAAGACCAAAACTAAGCCTAGAACTCCTGAAAATATATTAGCATATCACACCTAAAATTTGAGAATATTGAATTTTCGGAGTTAATTTTTCTTATCAAAAAAGTCAGCGCAGAGACGACTACGACGAAGCTTTGTATGAACATAAGCATATCAATTAAAACCAAAAACAAGTCTAGAACTCCTGAAAATATATCAGCATATCAAACCTGAAGTTTGAGAAAATTCAAATTTTAGAGGTAAGAGGTTTTTTCGTTACAAAAAGGCAGCACAGAGACGGAAACTCCGAGGTTTTGTACTAATCTAAGCAGGAGCTATCATTTAAGAAAAAAAACTAGCCTGGAACTCCTGAAAATATATCAGCATATCACACCTGAAATTTGAGAAAATCTAAAATACAGAGTAATTTCTTTCGTAATAAAAAAAGGCAGCGCAGAGCCAGGAACTGCGTGGTTTTGTACGTAACCGAGCATAAGCTATCGTTTGAGAATAAAAACAAGCCCCAAATTCCTGAAAATATATCAGCATATCACATCTTAAATTTGAGAAAATCGAAATTTCAGGCTTATTTTTTTCATAGAACATAAGTACACTCAGAGCCAGGAACTACGCGGTTTTGTACGTAACTAAGCATGAGGTATCGTTTGAGACCAAAAACAAGCCTAGAACTCCTGAAAATATATCAGCATATCACACCTGAAATATGAGAAAATCGATATTTCAGACTTATTTTTTCGCAGAACATAAGTAAACTCAGAGCCAGGAACTCCGCGGTTTTGGACGAAACCTAGCTTGGGCTATCATTTGAGAACAATAACAAGCCAAGAACTCCTGAAAATATATCAGCATATCACACCTGAAGTTAGAGAAAACTTAAATTTTTAGAATAAAATTTGTTTGGTAATAAAAAAGGCAGAACAGAGACGGGAACATCGCGGTTTTGGACGACACCAATCTTGTGCTATCATTTGAGACCAATATCAAGCCAAGAACTCCTGAAAATATATCAGCATATCATACCTAAAATTTGAGAAAATCTAAATTTCAGAGTTAATTTTTTTCGTTACAAATAAGGCAGCACAGAGACGAGAACTCCGCGGTTTTGAACTAATCTAAACATGAACTATCAGTTAAGACTAAAAACAAGCCTAAAACTCCTGAAAGTTACCTGAAGTTAAAGAAAATTGAAATTTTCAGTGTAAAATTTTTTCGTAATAAAATAGGCAGCACAGAGATGGGAACTCCGCTGTTTTAGACGAAACCCAGCTTGAGCTATCATTTGAGACCAATAATAAGCCAAGAACTCCTGAAAATATATCAGCATATCACACTTAAAATTTGAGAAAATCGAAATTTCAGAGTTAATTTTTTTCGTTACAAAAAAGGCAGCACAGAGACGGGAACTCAACGGTTTTGAACTAATCTTAGCATAAGCTATCATTAAGGACTAAAAGCAAGCCTAGAACTCCTGAAAATATATCAGCATATCGCACCTGAAATTTGAGAAATTTTAAATTTTCAGATTAAAATTTTTTCGTAATAAAAAAGGCAGCACAGAGACAGGAACTCCGCGGTTTTGAACGAAACCAAGCTTGAGCTATCATTTGAGACCAATCACAAGCCAAGAACTCCTGAAAATATATCATCATATCACACCTAAAATTTGAGAAAATCGAAATTTCAGAGTTAATTTTTTTCGTTACAAAAAAGGCTGCACAGAGACGAGAACTCCGCGGTTTTGAACTAATCTAAGCATGATCTATCATTTAAGACTAAAAACAATCCTAGAACTCCTGAAAATATCTCAGCATATCACACCTGAAGTTTGAGAAATTTGAAATTTTTAGAGTAAAATTTTTTCGTAATAAAAAAGGCAGCAACGAGATGTGAACTCCGGGTTTTTGCACTAAGCTAAGCATGAGCTATCATTTAAAACCAAAAATAAGCCTAGAACTCTTGAAAATATATCAGCATATCACACCTGATGTTCGAGAAAATCTAAATTTCAGAGTAAATTTTTTCGTAATAAAAAAGGCAGCGCAGAGCCTGGAACTGCGTGGTTTTGTACGTAACCAAGCATTCGCTATCGTTTAAGACCAAAAACAAGCCTAGAACTCCTGAAAATATATCAGCATATCACACCTGAAATTTGAGAAAATCTAAATTACAGAGTAATTTTTTTCGTAATAAAAAAGGCAGCGCAGAGCCTGGAACTGCGTGGTTTTGTACGTAACCGAGCATTTGCTATCGTTTAAGACCAAGAGCAAGCCTAGAACTCCTGAAAATATATCAGCATATCACACCTGAAATATGAGAAAATCGATATTTCAAACTTATTTTTTCGCAGAACATAAGTAAACTCAGAGCCAGGAACTCCGTGGTTTTGGACGAAACCAAGCTTAAGCTATCATTTGAGACCAATAACAAGCCAATAACTCCTGAAAATATATCAGTATATCACACCTGAAATTTGAGAAAACTTAAATTTTCAGAATAAAATTTTTTTGGTAATAAAAAAGGCAGCACAGAGACGGAAACTTCGCGGTTTTCGATGAAACCAAGCTCGTGCTATCATTTGAGACCAATAACAAGTCAAGAACTCCTGAAAATATATCAGCACATCACACCTAAAGTTTGAGAAAATCGAAATTTCAGAGTTAATTTTTTTCTTTACAAAAAAGGCTGCACAGAGACGGAAACTCCGCGGTTTTGAACTAGTCTAAGCACGAGTTATCATTTGAGACCAATAGTAAGCCAAGAACTCCTGAAAATATATCAGCATATCACACCTAAATTTTGAGAAAATCGAAATTTCAGAGTTAATTTTTTTCGTTACAAAAAAGGCAGCACAGAGACGGGAACTCAACGGTTTTGAACTAATCTAAGCATAAGCTATCATTTAAGACTGAAAACAAGCCTAGAACTCCTGAAAATATATCAGCATATCACACCTGAAATTTGAGAAAATTTAAATTTTCAGAATAATTTTTTTTCGTAATAAAAAAGGCAGCACAGAGACGGGAACTTCGCGGTTTTGTACGAAACCAAGCTTGAGCTATCATTTGAGACCAATAACAAGCCAAGAACTCCTGAAAATATATCAGCATATCACACCTGAAATTTGAGAAAATTTAAATTTTCAGATTAAAATCTTTTCGTAATAAAAAAGGCAGCACAGAGACAGGAACTCCGCGGTTTTGAACGAAACCAAGCTTGAGCTATCATTTGAGACCAATCACAAGCCAGGAACTACTGTTAATATATCAGCATATCACACCTAAAGTTTGAGAAAATCGAAATTTCAGAGTTAATTATTTTCGTTACAAAAAAGGCAGCACCGAGATTTGAACTCCGGGTTTTTGCACTAAGCTCAGCACGAGCTATCATTTAAGACCAAAAATAAGCCTAGAACTCTTGAAAATATATCAGCATATCCACACCTGATGTTCGAGAAAATCTAAATTTCAGAGTAAATTTTTTCGTAATAAAAAAGGCAGCGTAGAGCCTGGAACTGCGTGGTTTTGTACGTAACCGAGCATTAGCTATCGTTTAAGACCAAAACTAAGCCAAGAACTCCTGAAAATATATTAGCATATCACACCTGAAATATGAGAATATTGAATTTTCGGAGTTTATTTTTTCTTATCAAAAAAGTCAGCGCAGAGACGACTGCGACGTAGCTTTGTATGAACATAAGCATATCAATTAAGACCAAAAACAAGTCTAGAACTCCTGAAAATATATCAGCATATCAAACCTGAAGTTTGAGAAAATTCAAATTTTAGAGGTAAGAGGTTTTTTCGTTACAAAAAGGCAGCACAGAGACGGAAACTCCGAGGTTTTGTACTAATCTAAGCAGGAGCTATCATTTAAAAAAAAAAAACAAGCCTGGAACTCCTGAAAATATATCAGCATATCACACCTGAAATTTGAGAAAATCTAAATTACAGGGTAATTTTTTTCGTAATAAAAAAAGGCAGCGCAGAGCCAGGAACTGCGTGGTTTTGTACGTAACCGAGTATAAGCTAACGTTTGAGAATAAAAACAAGCCCCAAATTCCTGAAAATATATTAGCATATCACATCTTAAATTTGAGAAAATCGAAATTTCAGGCTTATTTTTTTCATAGAACATAAGTACACTCAGAGCCAGGAACTACGCGGTTTTGAACGTAACCAAGCATGAGGTATCGTTTGAGACCAATAACAAGCCAAGAACTCCTGAAAATATATCAGCATATCACACCTGAAGTTAGAGAAAACTTAAATTTTTTGACTAAAATTTGTTTGGTAATAAAAAAGGCAGAACAGAAAGCTGGAACATCGCGGTTTTGGACGAAACCAAGCTTGTGCTATCATTTGAGATCAATATCAAGCCAAGAACTCCTGAAAAGATATCAGCATATCACACCTAAAGTTTGAGAAAATCGAAATTTCAGAGTTAATTTTTTTCGTTACAAAAAAGGCAGCACAGAGACGGGAACTCCGCGGTTTTGAACTAATCTAAACATGAACTATCATTTAAGACTAAAAACAAGCCTAAAACTCCTGAAAGTTACCTGAAGTTAAAGAAAATTGAAATTTTCAGAGTAAAAATTTTTCGTAATAAAATAGGCAGCACAGAGATGGGAACTCCGCGGTTTTATACGAAACCCAGCTTGAACTATCATTTGAGACCAATAATAAGCCAAGAACTCCTGAAAATATATCAGCATATCACACCTAAAATTTGAGAAAATCGAAATTTCAGAGTTAATTTTATTCTTTACAAAAAAGGCAGCACAGAGACGACAACTCCGCGGCTTTGAATTAATCTAAGCATGAGCTATCATTTGAGACAAATAGCAAGCCAAGAACTCCTGAAAATATAACAGCATATCACACCTGAAGTTAGAGAAAACTTAAATTTTTAGAATAAAATTTGTTTGGTAATACAAAAGGCAGAACAGAGACGGGAACATCGCATTTTGGACGACACCAATCTTGTGCTATCATTTGAGACCAATATCAAGCCAAGAACTCCTGAAAATATATCAGCATATCACACCTAAAATTTGAGAAAATCGAAATTTCAGAGTTAATTTTTTTCGTTACAAAAAAGGCTGCACAGAGACGAGAACTCCGCGGTTTTGAACTAATCTAAGCATGATCTATCATTTAAGACTAAAAAAAATCCTAGAACTCCTGAAAATATCTCAGCATATCACACCTGAAGTTTGAGAAAATTGAAATTTTTAGAGTAAAATTTTTTCGTATTAAAAAAGGCGGCACCGAGATGTGAACTCCGGGTTTTTGCACTAAGCTAAGCATGAGCTATCATTTAAAACCAAAAATAAGCCTAGAACTCTTGAAAATATATCAGCATATCACACCTGATGTTCGAGAAAATCTAAATTTCAGAGTAAATTTTTTCGTAATAAAAAAGGCAGCGCAGAGCCTGGAACTACGTGGTTTTGTACGTAACCAAGCATTCGCTATCGTTTAAGACCTAAAACAAGCCTAGAACTCCTGAAAATATATCAGCATATCACACCTGAAATTTGAGAAAATCTAGATTACAGAGTAATTTTTTTCGTAATAAAAAAGGCAGCGCAGAGCCTGGAACTGCGTGGTTTTGTACGTAACCGAGCATTCGCTATCGTTTAAGACCAAAAGCAAGCCTAGAACTCCTGAAAATATATCAGCATATCACACCTGAAATTTGAGAATATTGAATTTTCGGAGTTTATTTTTTCTTATCAAAAAAGTCAGCGCAGAGACGACTGCGACGTAGCTTTGTATGAACATAAGCATATCAATTAAGACCAAAAACAAGTCTAGAACTCCTGAAAATATATCAGCATATCAAACCTGAAGTTTGAGAAAATTCAAATTTTAGAGGTAAGAGGTTTTTTCGTTACAAAAAGGCAGCACAGAGACGGAAACTCCGAGGTTTTGTACTAATCTAAGCAGGAGCTATCATTTAAAAAAAAAAAACAAGCCTGGAACTCCTGAAAATATATCAGCATATCACACCTGAAATTTGAGAAAATCTAAATTACAGGGTAATTTTTTTCGTAATAAAAAAAGGCAGCGCAGAGCCAGGAACTGCGTGGTTTTGTACGTAACCGAGTATAAGCTAACGTTTGAGAATAAAAACAAGCCCCAAATTCCTGAAAATATATTAGCATATCACATCTTAAATTTGAGAAAATCGAAATTTCAGGCTTATTTTTTTCATAGAACATAAGTACACTCAGAGCCAGGAACTACGCGGTTTTGAACGTAACCAAGCATGAGGTATCGTTTGAGACCAATAACAAGCCAAGAACTCCTGAAAATATATCAGCATATCACACCTGAAGTTAGAGAAAACTTAAATTTTTTGACTAAAATTTGTTTGGTAATAAAAAAGGCAGAACAGAAAGCGGGAACATCGCAGTTTTGGACGAAACCAAGCTTGTGCTATCATTTGAGATCAATATCAAGCCAAGAACTCCTGAAAAGATATCAGCATATCACACCTAAAGTTTGAGAAAATCGAAATTTCAGAGTTAATTTTTTTCGTTACAAAAAAGGCAGCACAGAGACGGGAACTCAACGGTTTTGAACTAATCTAAGCATAAGCTATCATTTAAGACTGAAAACAAGCCTAGAACTCCTGAAAATATATCAGCATATCACACCTGAAATTTGAGAAAATTTAAATTTTCAGAATAATTTCTTTTCGTAATAAAAAAGGCAGCACAGAGACGGGAACTTCGCGGTTTTGTACGAAACCAAGCTTGAGCTATCATTTGAGACCAATAACAAGCCAAGAACTCCTGAAAATATATCAGCATATCACACCTGAAATTTGAGAAAATTTAAATTTTCAGATTAAAATCTTTTCGTAATAAAAAAGGCAGCACAGAGACAGGAACTCCGCGGTTTTGAACGAAACCAAGCTTGAGCTATCATTTGAGACCAATCACAAGCCAGGAACTACTGTTAATATATCAGCATATCACACCTAAAGTTTGAGAAAATCGAAATTTCAGAGTTAATTATTTTCGTTACAAAAAAGGCAGCACCGAGATTTGAACTCCGGGTTTTTGCACTAAGCTCAGCACGAGCTATCATTTAAGACCAAAAATAAGCCTAGAACTCTTGAAAATATATCAGCATATCCACACCTGATGTTCGAGAAAATCTAAATTTCAGAGTAAATTTTTTCGTAATAAAAAAGGCAGCGTAGAGCCTGGAACTGCGTGGTTTTGTACGTAACCGAGCATTAGCTATCGTTTAAGACCAAAACTAAGCCAAGAACTCCTGAAAAATATATTAGCATATCACACCTAAAATTTGAGAATATTGAATTTTCGGAGTTAATTTTTCTTATCAAAAAAGTCAGCGCAGAGACGACTACGACGTAGCTTTGTATGAACATAAGCATATCAATTAAGACCAAAAACAAGTCTAGAACTCCTGAAAATATATCAGCATATCAAACCTGAAGTTTGAGAAAATTCAAATTTTAGAGGTAAGAGGTTTTTTCGTTACAAAAAGGCAGCACAGAGACGGAAACTCCGAGGTTTTGTACTAATCTAAGCAGGAGCTATCATTTAAGAAAAAAAACAAGCCTGGAACTCCTGAAAATATATCAGCATATCACACCTGAAATTTGAGAAAATCTAAAATACAGAGTATATTCTTTCGTAATAAAAAAAGGCAGCGCAGAGCCAGGAACTGCGTAGTTTTGTACGTAACCGAGCATAAGCTATCGTTTGAGAATAAAAACAAGCCCCAAATTCCTGAAAATATATGAGCATATCACATCTAAAATTTGAGAAAATCGAAATTTCAGGCTTATTTTTTTCATAGAACATAAGTACACTCAGAGCCAGGAACTACGCGGTTTTGTACGTAACCAAGCATGAGGTATCGTTTGAGACCAATAACAAGCCAAGAACTCCTGAAAATATATCAGCATATCACACCTGAAGTTAGAGAAAACTTAAATTTTTAGAATAAAATTTGTTTGGTAATAAAAAAGGCAGAACAGAGACGGGAACATCGCGGTTTTGGACGACACCAATCTTGTGCTATCATTTGAGACCAATATCAAGCCAAGAACTCCTGAAAATATATCAGCATATCATACCTAAAATTTGAGAAAATCTAAATTTCAGAGTTAATTTTTTTCGTTACAAAAAAGGCAGCACAGAGACGGGAACTCCGCGGTTTTGAACTAATCTAAACATTAACTATCATTTAAGACTAAAAACAAGCCTAAAACTCCTGAAAGTTACCTGAAGTTAAAGAAAATTGAAATTTTAAGTGTAAAATTTTTTCGTCATAAAATAGGCAGCACAGAGATGGGAACTCCGCGGTTTTAGACGAAACCCAGCTTGAGCTATCATTTGAGACCAATAATAAGCCAAGAACTCCTGAAAATATATCATCATATCACACCTAAAATTTGAGAAAATCGAAATTTCAGAGTTAATTTTTTTCGTTACAAAAAAGGCTGCACAGAGACGAGAACTCCGCGGTTTTGAACTAATCTAAGCATGATCTATCATTTAAGACTAAAAACAATCCTAGAACTCCTGAAAATATCTCAGCATATCACACCTGAATTTTGAGAAATTTGAAATTTTTAGAGTAAAATTTTTTTGTAATAAAAAAGGCAGCAACGAGATGTGAACTCCGGGTTTTTGCACTAAGCTAAGCATGAGCTATCATTTAAAACCAAAAATAAGCCTAGAACTCTTGAAAATATATCAGCATATCACACCTGATGTTCGAGAAAATCTAAATTTCAGAGTAAATTTTTTCGTAATAAAAAAGGCAGCGCAGATCCTGGAACTGCGTGGTTTTGTACGTAACCAAGCATTCGCTATCGTTTAAGACCAAAAACAAGCCTAGAACTCCTGAAAATATATCAGCATATCACACCTGAAATTTGAGAAAATCTAAATTACAGAGTAATTTTTTTCGTAATAAAAAAGGCAGCGCAGAGCCTGGAACTGCGTGGTTTTGTACGTAACCGAGCATTTGCTATCGTTTAAGACCAAGAGCAAGCCTAGAACTCCTGAAAATATATCAGCATATCACACCTGAAATATGAGAAAATCGATATTTCAAACTTATTTTTTCGCAGAACATAAGTAAACTCAGAGCCAGGAACTCCGTGGTTTTGGACGAAACCAAGCTTAAGCTATCATTTGAGACCAATAACAAGCCAATAACTCCTGAAAATATATCAGTATATCACACCTGAAATTTGAGAAAACTTAAATTTTCAGAATAAAATTTTTTTGGTAATAAAAAAGGCAGCACAGAGACGGGAACTTCGCGGTTTTCGATGAAACCAAGCTCGTGCTATCATTTGAGACCAATAACAAGTCAAGAACTCCTGAAAATATATCAGCACATCACACCTAAAGTTTGAGAAAATCGAAATTTCAGAGTTAATTTTTTTCTTTACAAAAAAGGCTGCACAGAGACGGAAACTCCGCGGTTTTGAACTAGTCTAAGCACGAGTTATCATTTGAGATCAATAGTAAGCCAAGAACTCCTGAAAATATATCAGCATATCACACCTAAATTTTGAGAAAATCGAAATTTCAGAGTTAATTTTTTTCGTTACAAAAAAGGCAGCACAGAGACGGGAACTCAACGGTTTTGAACTAATCTAAGCATAAGCTATCATTTAAGACTGAAAACAATCCTAGAACTCCTGAAAATATATCAGCATATCACACCTGAAATTTGAGAAAATTTAAATTTTCAGAATAATTTCTTTTCGTAATAAAAAAGGCAGCACAGAGACGGGAACTTCGCGGTTTTGTACGAAACCAAGCTTGAGCTATCATTTGAGACCAATAACAAGCCAAGAACTCCTGAAAATATATCAGCATATCACACCTGAAATTTGAGAAAATTTAAATTTTCAGATTAAAATCTTTTCGTAATAAAAAAGGCAACACAGAGACAGGAACTCCGCGGTTTTGAACGAAACCAAGCTTGAGCTATCATTTGAGACCAATCACAAGCCAGGAACTACTGTTAATATATCAGCATATCACACCTAAAGTTTGAGAAAATCGAAATTTCAGAGTTAATTATTTTCGTTACAAAAAAGGCAGCACCGAGATTTGAACTCCGGGTTTTTGCACTAAGCTCAGCACGAGCTATCATTTAAGACCAAAAATAAGCCTAGAACTCTTGAAAATATATCAGCATATCCACACCTGATGTTCGAGAAAATCTAAATTTCAGAGTAAATTTTTTCGTAATAAAAAAGGCAGCGTAGAGCCTGGAACTGCGTGGTTTTGTACGTAACCGAGCATTAGCTATCGTTTAAGACCAAAACTAAGCCAAGAACTCCTGAAAATATATTAGCATATCACACCTGAAATATGAGAATATTGAATTTTCGGAGTTTATTTTTTCTTATCAAAAAAGTCAGCGCAGAGACGACTGCGACGTAGCTTTGTATGAACATAAGCATATCAATTAAGACCAAAAACAAGTCTAGAACTCCTGAAAATATATCAGCATATCAAACCTGAAGTTTGAGAAAATTCAAATTTTAGAGGTAAGAGGTTTTTTCGTTACAAAAAGGCAGCACAGAGACGGAAACTCCGAGGTTTTGTACTAATCTAAGCAGGAGCTATCATTTAAAAAAAAAAAACAAGCCTGGAACTCCTGAAAATATATCAGCATATCACACCTGAAATTTGAGAAAATCTAAATTACAGGGTAATTTTTTTCGTAATAAAAAAAGGCAGCGCAGAGCCAGGAACTGCGTGGTTTTGTACGTAACCGAGTATAAGCTAACGTTTGAGAATAAAAACAAGCCCCAAATTCCTGAAAATATATTAGCATATCACATCTTAAATTTGAGAAAATCGAAATTTCAGGCTTATTTTTTTCATAGAACATAAGTACACTCAGAGCCAGGAACTACGCGGTTTTGAACGTAACCAAGCATGAGGTATCGTTTGAGACCAATAACAAGCCAAGAACTCCTGAAAATATATCAGCATATCACACCTGAAGTTAGAGAAAACTTAAATTTTTTGACTAAAATTTGTTTGGTAATAAAAAAGGCAGAACAGAAAGCTGGAACATCGCGGTTTTGGACGAAACCAAGCTTGTGCTATCATTTGAGATCAATATCAAGCCAAGAACTCCTGAAAAGATATCAGCATATCACACCTAAAGTTTGAGAAAATCGAAATTTCAGAGTTAATTTTTTTCGTTACAAAAAAGGCAGCACAGAGACGGGAACTCCGCGGTTTTGAACTAATCTAAACATGAACTATCATTTAAGACTAAAAACAAGCCTAAAACTCCTGAAAGTTACCTGAAGTTAAAGAAAATTGAAATTTTCAGAGTAAAAATTTTTCGTAATAAAATAGGTAGCACAGAGATGGGAACTCCGCGGTTTTATACGAAACCCAGCTTGAACTATCATTTGAGACCAATAATAAGCCAAGAACTCCTGAAAATATATCAGCATATCACACCTAAAATTTGAGAAAATCGAAATTTCAGAGTTAATTTTATTCTTTACAAAAAAGGCAGCACAGAGACGACAACTCCGCGGCTTTGAATTAATCTAAGCATGAGCTATCATTTGAGACAAATAGCAAGCCAAGAACTCCTGAAAATATAACAGCATATCACACCTGAAGTTAGAGAAAACTTAAATTTTTAGAATAAAATTTGTTTGGTAATACAAAAGGCAGAACAGAGACGGGAACATCGCATTTTGGACGACACCAATCTTGTGCTATCATTTGAGACCAATATCAAGCCAAGAACTCCTGAAAATATATCAGCATATCACACCTAAAATTTGAGAAAATCGAAATTTCAGAGTTAATTTTTTTCGTTACAAAAAAGGCTGCACAGAGACGAGAACTCCGCGGTTTTGAACTAATCTAAGCATGATCTATCATTTAAGACTAAAAACAATCCTAGAACTCCTGAAAATATCTCAGCATATCACACCTGAAGTTTGAGAAAATTGAAATTTTTAGAGTAAAATTTTTTCGTATTAAAAAAGGCGGCACCGAGATGTGAACTCCGGGTTTTTGCACTAAGCTAAGCATGAGCTATCATTTAAAACCAAAAATAAGCCTAGAACTCTTGAAAATATATCAGCATATCACACCTGATGTTCGAGAAAATCTAAATTTCAGAGTAAATTTTTTCGTAATAAAAAAGGCAGCGCAGAGCCTGGAACTACGTGGTTTTGTACGTAACCAAGCATTCGCTATCGTTTAAGACCTAAAACAAGCCTAGAACTCCTGAAAATATATCAGCATATCACACCTGAAATTTGAGAAAATCTAGATTACAGAGTAATTTTTTTCGTAATAAAAAAGGCAGCGCAGAGCCTGGAACTGCGTGGTTTTGTACGTAACCGAGCATTCGCTATCGTTTAAGACCAAAAGCAAGCCTAGAACTCCTGAAAATATATCAGCATATCACACCTGAAATTTGAGAATATTGAATTTTCGGAGTTTATTTTTTCTTATCAAAAAAGTCAGCGCAGAGACGACTGCGACGTAGCTTTGTATGAACATAAGCATATCAATTAAGACCAAAAACAAGTCTAGAACTCCTGAAAATATATCAGCATATCAAACCTGAAGTTTGAGAAAATTCAAATTTTAGAGGTAAGAGGTTTTTTCGTTACAAAAAGGCAGCACAGAGACGGAAACTCCGAGGTTTTGTACTAATCTAAGCAGGAGCTATCATTTAAAAAAAAAAAACAAGCCTGGAACTCCTGAAAATATATCAGCATATCACACCTGAAATTTGAGAAAATCTAAATTACAGGGTAATTTTTTTCGTAATAAAAAAAGGCAGCGCAGAGCCAGGAACTGCGTGGTTTTGTACGTAACCGAGTATAAGCTAACGTTTGAGAATAAAAACAAGCCCCAAATTCCTGAAAATATATTAGCATATCACATCTTAAATTTGAGAAAATCGAAATTTCAGGCTTATTTTTTTCATAGAACATAAGTACACTCAGAGCCAGGAACTACGCGGTTTTGAACGTAACCAAGCATGAGGTATCGTTTGAGACCAATAACAAGCCAAGAACTCCTGAAAATATATCAGCATATCACACCTGAAGTTAGAGAAAACTTAAATTTTTTGACTAAAATTTGTTTGGTAATAAAAAAGGCAGAACAGAAAGCGGGAACATCGCAGTTTTGGACGAAACCAAGCTTGTGCTATCATTTGAGATCAATATCAAGCCAAGAACTCCTGAAAAGATATCAGCATATCACACCTAAAGTTTGAGAAAATCGAAATTTCAGAGTTAATTTTTTTCGTTACAAAAAAGGCAGCACAGAGACGGGAACTCAACGGTTTTGAACTAATCTAAGCATAAGCTATCATTTAAGACTGAAAACAATCCTAGAACTCCTGAAAATATATCAGCATATCACACCTGAAATTTGAGAAAATTTAAATTTTCAGAATAATTTCTTTTCGTAATAAAAAAGGCAGCACAGAGACGGGAACTTCGCGGTTTTGTACGAAACCAAGCTTGAGCTATCATTTGAGACCAATAACAAGCCAAGAACTCCTGAAAATATATCAGCATATCACACCTGAAATTTGAGAAAATTTAAATTTTCAGATTAAAATCTTTTCGTAATAAAAAAGGCAACACAGAGACAGGAACTCCGCGGTTTTGAACGAAACCAAGCTTGAGCTATCATTTGAGACCAATCACAAGCCAGGAACTACTGTTAATATATCAGCATATCACACCTAAAGTTTGAGAAAATCGAAATTTCAGAGTTAATTATTTTCGTTACAAAAAAGGCAGCACCGAGATTTGAACTCCGGGTTTTTGCACTAAGCTCAGCACGAGCTATCATTTAAGACCAAAAATAAGCCTAGAACTCTTGAAAATATATCAGCATATCCACACCTGATGTTCGAGAAAATCTAAATTTCAGAGTAAATTTTTTCGTAATAAAAAAGGCAGCGTAGAGCCTGGAACTGCGTGGTTTTGTACGTAACCGAGCATTAGCTATCGTTTAAGACCAAAACTAAGCCAAGAACTCCTGAAAATATATTAGCATATCACACCTGAAATTTGAGAATATTGAATTTTCGGAGTTTATTTTTTCTTATCAAAAAAGTCAGCGCAGAGACGACTGCGACGTAGCTTTGTATGAACATAAGCATATCAATTAAGACCAAAAACAAGTCTAGAACTCCTGAAAATATATCAGCATATCAAACCTGAAGTTTGAGAAAATTCAAATTTTAGAGGTAAGAGGTTTTTTCGTTACAAAAAGGCAGCACAGAGACGGAAACTCCGAGGTTTTGTACTAATCTAAGCAGGAGCTATCATTTAAAAAAAAAACAAGCCTGGAACTCCTGAAAATATATCAGCATATCACACCTGAAATTTGAGAAAATCTAAATTACAGGGTAATTTTTTTCGTAATAAAAAAAGGCAGCGCAGAGCCAGGAACTGCGTGGTTTTGTACGTAACCGAGTATAAGCTAACGTTTGAGAATAAAAACAAGCCCCAAATTCCTGAATATATATTAGCATATCACATCTTAAATTTGAGAAAATCGAAATTTCAGGCTTATTTTTTTCATAGAACATAAGTACACTCAGAGCCAGGAACTACGCTGTTTTGAACGTAACCAAGCATGAGGTATCGTTTGAGACCAATAACAAGCCAAGAACTCCTGAAAATATATCAGCATATCACACCTGAAGTTAGAGAAAACTTAAATTTTTTGACTAAAATTTGTTTGGTAATAAAAAAGGCAGAACAGAAAGCGGGAACATCGCGGTTTTGGACGAAACCAAGCTTGTGCTATCATTTGAGATCAATATCAAGCCAAGAACTCCTGAAAAGATATCAGCATATCACACCTAAAGTTTGAGAAAATCGAAATTTCAGAGTTAATTTTTTTCGTTACAAAAAAGGCAGCACAGAGACGGGAACTCCGCGGTTTTGAACTAACCTAAACATGAACTATCATTTAAGACTAAAAACAAGCCTAAAACTCCTGAAAGTTACCTGAAGTTAAAGAAAATTGAAATTTTCAGAGTAAAAATTTTTCGTAATAAAATAGGCAGCACAGAGATGGGAACTCCGCGGTTTTATACGAAACCCAGCTTGAACTATCATTTGAGACCAATAATAAGCCAAGAACTCCTGAAAATATATCAGCATATCACACCTAAAATTTGAGAAAATCGAAATTTCAGAGTTAATTTTATTCTTTACAAAAAAGGCAGCACAGAGACGACAACTCAGCGGTTTTGAATTAATCTAAGCATGAGCTATCATTTGAGACAAATAGCAAGCCAAGAACTCCTGAAAATATAACAGCATATCACACCTGAAGTTAGAGAAAACTTAAATTTTTAGAATAAAATTTGTTTGGTAATACAAAAGGCAGAACAGAGACGGGAACATCGCATTTTGGACGACACCAATCTTGTGCTATCATTTCAGACCAATATCAAGCCAAGAACTCCTGAAAATATATCAGCATATCACACCTAAAATTTGAGAAAATCGAAATTTCAGAGTTAATTTTTTTCGTTACAAAAAAGGCTGCACAGAGACGAGAACTCCGCGGTTTTGAACTAATCTAAGCATGATCTATCATTTAAGACTAAAAACAATCCTAGAACTCCTGAAAATATCTCAGCATATCACACCTGAAGTTTGAGAAAATTGAAATTTTTAGAGTAAAATTTTTTCGTATTAAAAAAGGCGGCACCGAGATGTGAACTCCGGGTTTTTGCACTAAGCTAAGCATGAGCTATCATTTAAAACCAAAAATAAGCCTAGAACTCTTGAAAATATATCAGCATATCACACCTGATGTTCGAGAAAATCTAAATTTCAGAGTAAATTTTTTCGTAATAAAAAAAACAGCGCAGAGCCTGGAACTACGTGGTTTTGTACGTAACCAAGCATTCGCTATCGTTTAAGACCTAAAACAAGCCTAGAACTCCTGAAAATATATCAGCATATCACACCTGAAATTTGAGAAAATCTAGATTACAGAGTAATTTTTTTCGTAATAAAAAAGGCAGCGCAGAGCCTGGAACTGCGTGGTTTTGTACGTAACCGAGCATTCGCTATCGTTTAAGACCAAAAGCAAGCCTAGAACTCCTGAAAATATATCAGCATATCACACCTGAAATTTGAGAAAATCTAGATTACAGAGTAATTTTTTTCGTAATAAAAAAGGCAGGGCAGAGCCTGGAACTGCATGGTTTTGTACGTAACCGAGCATTCGCTATCGTTTAAGACCAAAAGCAAGCCTAGAACTCCTGAAAATATGTCAGTATATCACACTTGAAATTTGAGAAAACTTAAATTTTCAGAATAAAAATTTTTTGGTAATAAAAAAGGCAGCACAGAGACGGGAACTTCGCGGTTTTCGACGAAACCAAGCTCGTGCTATCATTTGAGATCAATAACAAGCCAAGAACTCCTGAAAATATATCAGCACATCACACCTAAAGTTTGAGAAAATCGAAATTTCAGATTTAATTTTTTTCTTTACAAAAAAGGCTGCACAGAGACGGGAACTCCGCGGTTTTGAACTAGTCTAAGCACGAGTTATCATTTGAGACCAATAGTAAGCCAAGAACTCCTGAAAATATATCAGCATATCACACCTAAATTTTGAGAAAATCGAAATTTCAGAGTTAATTTTTTTCGTTACAAAAAAGGCAGCACAGAGACGGGAACTCAACGGTTTTGAACTAATCTAAGCATGAGCTATCATTTAAGACTGAAAGCAAGCCTAGAGCTCCTGAAAATATATCAGCATATCACGCCTGAAATTTGAGAAAATTAAAATTTTAAGAATAAATTTTTTTCGTAATAAAAAAGGCAGCACAGAGACGGGAACTTCAAGGTTTTGTACGAAACCAAGTTTGAGCTATCATTTGAGACCAATAACAAGCCAAGAACTCCTGAAAATATATCAGCATATCACACCTGAAATTTGAGAAAATTTAAATTTTCAGATTAAAATCTTTTCGTAATAAAAAAGGCAGCACAGAGACAGGAACTCCGCGGTTTTGAACGAAACCAAACTTGAGCTATCATTTGAGACCAATCACAAGCCAAGAACTACTGTTAATATATCAGCATATCACACCTAAAGTTTGAGAAAATCGAAATTTCAGAGTTAATTATTTTCGTTACAAAAAAGGCAGCACCGAGATTTGAACTCCGGGTTTTTGCACTAAGCTAAGCACGAGCTATCATTTAAGACCAAAAATAAGCCTAGAACTCTTGAAAATATATCAGCATATCCACACCTGATGTTCGAGAAAATCTAAATTTCAGAGTAAATTTTTTCGTAATAAAAAAGGCAGCGTAGAGCCTGGAACTGCGTGGTTTTGTACGTAACCGAGCATTAGCTATCGTTTAAGACCAAAACTAAGCCAAGAACTCCTGAAAAAATATATTAGCATATCACACCTAAAATTTGAGAATATTGAATTTTCGGAGTTAATTTTTCTTATCAAAAAAGTCAGCGCAGAGACGACTACGACGTAGCTTTGTATGAACATAAGCATATCAATTAAGACCAAAAACAAGTCTAGAACTCCTGAAAATATATCAGCATATCAAACCTGAAGTTTGAGAAAATTCAAATTTTAGAGGTAAGAGGTTTTTTCGTTACAAAAAGGCAGCACAGAGACGGAAACTCCGAAGTTTTGTACTAATCTAAGCAGGAGCTATCATTTAAGAAAAAAAACAAGCCTGGAACTCCTGAAAATATATCAGCATATCACACCTGAAATTTGAGAAAATCTAAAATACAGAGTAATTTCTTTCGTAATAAAAAAAGGCAGCGCAGAGCCAGGAACTGCGTAGTTTTGTACGTAACCGAGCATAAGCTATCGTTTGAGAATAAAAACAAGCCCCAAATTCCTGAAAATATATGAGCATATCACATCTTAAATTTGAGAAAATCGAAATTTCAGGCTTATTTTTTTCATAGAACATAAGTACACTCAGAGCCAGGAACTACGCGGTTTTGTACGTAACCAAGCATGAGGTATCGTTTGAGACCAACAACAAGCCAAGAACTCCTGAAAATATATCAGCATATCACACCTGAAGTTAGAGAAAACTTAAATTTTTAGAATAAAATTTGTTTGGTAATAAAAAAGGCAGAACTGAGACGGGAACATCGCGGTTTTGGACGACACCAATCTTGTGCTATCATTTGAGACCAATATCAAGCCAAGAACTCCTGAAAATAAAAACAAGCCCCAAATTCCTGAAAATATATCAGCATATCACATCTTAAATTTGAGAAAATCGAAATTTCAGGCTTATTTTTTTCATAGAACATAAGTACACTCAGAGCCAGTAACTACGCGGTTTTGTACGTAACTAAGCATGAGGTATCGTTTGAGACCAAAAACAAGCCTAGAACTCCTGAAAATATATCAGCATATCACACCTGAAATATGAGAAAATCGATATTTCAGACTTATTATTTCGCAGAACATAAGTAAACTCAGAGCCAGGAACTCCGCGGTTTTGGACGAAACCTAGCTTGGGCTATCATTTGAGAACAATAACAAGCCAAGAACTCCTGAAAATATATCAGCATATCACACCTGAAGTTAGAGAAAACTTAAATTTTTAGAATAAAATTTGTTTGGTAATAAAAAAGGCAGAACAGAGACGGGAACATCGCGGTTTTGGACGACACCAATCTTGTGCTATCATTTGAGACCAATATCAAGCCAAGAACTCCTGAAAATATATCAGCATATCATACCTAAAATTTGAGAAAATCTAAATTTCAGAGTTAATTTTTTTCGTTACAAAAAAGGCAGCACAGAGACTAGAACTCCGCGGTTTTGAACTAATCTAAACATGAACTATCATTTAAGACTAAAAACAAGCCTAAAACTCCTGAAAGTTACCTGAAGTTAAAGAAAATTGAAATTTTCAGTGTAAAATTTTTTCGTAATAAAATAGGCAGCACAGAGATGGGAACTCCGCGGTTTTAGACGAAACCCAGCTTGAGCTATCATTTGAGACCAATAATAAGCCAAGAACTCCTGAAAATATATCAGCATATCACACTTAAAATTTGAGAAAATCGAAATTTCAGAGTTAATTTTTTTCGTTACAAAAAAGGCAGCACAGAGACGGGAACTCAACGGTTTTGAACTAATCTTAGCATAAGCTATCATTTAGGACTAAAAGCAAGCCTAGAACTCCTGAAAATATATCAGCATATCGCACCTGAAATTTGAGAAATTTTAAATTTTCAGATTAAAATTTTTTCGTAATAAAAAAGGCAGCACAGAGACAGGAACTCCGCGGTTTTGAACGAAACCAAGCTTGAGCTATCATTTGAGACCAATCACAAGCCAAGAACTCCTGAAAATATATCAGCATATCACACCTAAAATTTGAGAAAATCGAAATTTCAGAGTTAATTTTTTTCGTTACAAAAAAGGCTGCACAGAGACGAGAACTCCGCGGTTTTGAACTAATCTAAGCATGATCTATCATTTAAGACTAAAAACAATCCTAGAACTCCTGAAAATATCTCAGCATATCACACCTGAAGTTTGAGAAATTTGAAATTTTTAGAGTAAAATTTTTTCGTAATAAAAAAGGCAGCAACGAGATGTGAACTCCAGGTTTTTGCACTAAGCTAAGCATGAGCTATCATTTAAAACCAAAAATAAGCCTAGAACTCTTGAAAATATATCAGCATATCACACCTGATGTTCGAGAAAATCTAAATTTCAGAGTAAATTTTTTCGTAATAAAAAAGGCAGCGCAGAGCCTGGAACTGCGTGGTTTTGTACGTAAGCAAGCATTCGCTATCGTTTAAGACCAAAAACAAGCCTAGAACTCCTGAAAATATATCAGCATATCACACCTGAAATTTGAGAAAATCTAAATTACAGAGTAATTTTTTTCGTAATAAAAAAGGCAGCGCAGAGCCTGGAACTGCGTGGTTTTGTACGTAACCGAGCATTCGCTATCGTTTAAGACCAAGAGCAAGCCTAGAACTCCTGAAAATATATCAGCATATCACACCTGAAATATGAGAAAATCGATATTACAAACTTATTTTTTCGCAGAACATAAGTAAACTCAGAGCCAGGAACTCCTAGGTTTTGGACGAAACCAAGCTTAAGCTATCATTTGAGACCAATAACAAGCCAATAACTCCTGAAAATATATCAGTATATCACACCTGAAATTTGAGAAAACTTAAATTTTCAGAATAAAATTTTTTTGGTAATAAAAAAGGCAGCACAGAGACGGGAACTTCGCGGTTTTCGATGAAACTAAGCTCGTGCTATCATTTGAGACCAATAACAAGTCAAGAACTCCTGAAAATATATCAGCACATCACACCTAAAGTTTGAGAAAATCGAAATTTCAGAGTTAATTTTTTTCTTTACAAAAAAGGCTGCACAGAGACGGGAACTCCGCGGTTTTGAACTAGTCTAAGCACAAGTTATCATTTGAGACCAATAGTAAGCCAAGAACTCCTGAAAATATATCAGCATATCACACCTAAATTTTGAGAAAATCGAAATTTCAGAGTTAATTTTTTTCGTTACAAAAAAGGCAGCACAGAGACGGGAACTCAACGGTTTTGAACTAATCTAAGCATAAGCTAACATTTAAGACTGAAAGCAAGCCTAGAACTCCTGAAAATATATCAGCATATCACACCTGAAATTTGAGAAAATTTAAATTTTCAGAATAATTTTTTTTCGTAATAAAAAAGGCAGCACAGAGACGGGAACTTCGCGGTTTTGTACGAAACCAAGCTTGAGCTATCATTTGAGACCAATAACAAGCCAAGAACTCCTGAAAATATATCAGCATATCACACCTGAAATTTGAGAAAATTTAAATTTTCAGATTAAAATCTTTTCGTAATAAAAAAGGCAGCACAGAGACAGGAACTCCGCGGTTTTGAACGAAACCAAGCTTGAGCTATCATTTGAGACCAATCACAAGCCAAGAACTCCTGAAAATATATCAGCATATCACACTTAAAATTTGAGAAAATCGAAATTTCAGAGTTAATTTTTTTCGTTACAAAAAAGGCAGCACAGAGACGGGAACTCAACGGTTTTGAACTAATCTTAGCATAAGCTATCATTTAGGACTAAAAGCAAGCCTAGAACTCCTGAAAATATATCAGCATATCGCACCTGAAATTTGAGAAATTTTAAATTTTCAGATTAAAATTTTTTCGTAATAAAAAAGGCAGCACAGAGACAGGAACTCCGCGGTTTTGAACGAAACCAAGCTTTAGCTATCATTTGAGACCAATCACAAGCCAAGAACTCCTGAAAATATATCAGCATATCACACCTAAAATTTGAGAAAATCGAAATTTCAGAGTTAATTTTTTTCGTTACAAAAAAGGCTGCACAGAGACGAGAACTCCGCGGTTTTGAACTAATCTAAGCATGATCTATCATTTAAGACTAAAAACAATCCTAGAACTCCTGAAAATATCTCAGCATATCACACCTGAAGTTTGAGAAATTTGAAATTTTTAGAGTAAAATTTTTTCGTAATAAAAAAGGCAGCAACGAGATGTGAACTCCAGGTTTTTGCACTAAGCTAAGCATGAGCTATCATTTAAAACCAAAAATAAGCCTAGAACTCTTGAAAATATATCAGCATATCACACCTGATGTTCGAGAAAATCTAAATTTCAGAGTAAATTTTTTCGTAATAAAAAAGGCAGCGCAGAGCCTAAAACTGCGTGGTTTTGTACGTAACCAAGCATTCGCTATCGTTTAAGACCAAAAACAAGCCTAGAACTCCTGAAAATATATCAGCATATCACACCTGAAATTTGAGAAAATCTAAATTACAGAGTAATTTTTTTCGTAATAAAAAAGGCAGCGCAGAGCCTGGAACTGCGTGGTTTTGTACGTAACCGAGCATTCGCTATCGTTTAAGACCAAGAGCAAGCCTAGAACTCCTGAAAATATATCAGCATATCACACCTGAAATATGAGAAAATCGATATTACAAACTTATTTTTTCGCAGAACATAAGTAAACTCAGAGCCAGGAACTCCTAGGTTTTGGACGAAACCAAGCTTAAGCTATCATTTGAGACCAATAACAAGCCAATAACTCCTGAAAATATATCAGTATATCACACCTGAAATTTGAGAAAACTTAAATTTTCAGAATAAAATTTTTTTGGTAATAAAAAAGGCAGCACAGAGACGGGAACTTCGCGGTTTTCGATGAAACTAAGCTCGTGCTATCATTTGAGACCAATAACAAGTCAAGAACTCCTGAAAATATATCAGCACATCACACCTAAAGTTTGAGAAAATCGAAATTTCAGAGTTAATTTTTTTCTTTACAAAAAAGGCTGCACAGAGACGGGAACTCCGCGGTTTTGAACTAGTCTAAGCACGAGTTATCATTTGAGACCAATAGTAAGCCAAGAACTCCTGAAAATATATCAGCATATCACACCTAAATTTTGAGAAAATCGAAATTTCAGAGTTAATTTTTTTCGTTACAAAAAAGGCAGCACAGAGACGGGAACTCAACGGTTTTGAACTAATCTAAGCATAAGCTAACATTTAAGACTGAAAGCAAGCCTAGAACTCCTGAAAATATATCAGCATATCACACCTGAAATTTGAGAAAATTTAAATTTTCAGAATAATTTTTTTTCGTAATAAAAAAGGCAGCACAGAGACGGGAACTTCGCGGTTTTGTACGAAACCAAGTTTGAGCTATCATTTGAGACCAATAACAAGCCAAGAACTCCTGAAAATATATCAGCATATCACACCTGAAATTTGAGAAAATTTAAATTTTCAGATTAAAATCTTTTCGTAATAAAAAAGGCAGCACAGAGACAGGAACTCCGCGGTTTTGAACGAAACCAAGCTTGAGCTATCATTTGAGACCAATCACAAGCCAAGAACTACTGTTAATATATCAGCATATCACACCTAAAGTTTGAGAAAATCGAAATTTCAGAGTTAATTATTTTCGTTACAAAAAAGGCAGCACCGAGATTTGAACTCCGGGTTTTTGCACTAAGCTCAGCACGAGCTATCATTTAAGACCAAAAATAAGCCTAGAACTCTTGAAAATATATCAGCATATCCACACCTGATGTTCGAGAAAATCTAAATTTCAGAGTAAATTTTTTCGTAATAAAAAAGGCAGCGAAGAGCCTGGAACTGCGTGGTTTTGTACGTAACCGAGCATTAGCTATCGTTTAAGACCAAAACTAAGCCAAGAACTCCTGAAAATATATTAGCATATCACACCTGAAATTTGAGAATATTGAATTTTCGGAGTTTATTTTTTCTTATCAAAAAAGTCAGCGCAGAGACGACTGCGACGTAGCTTTGTATGAACATAAGCATATCAATTAAGACCAAAAACAAGTCTAGAACTCCTGAAAATATATCAGCATATCAAACCTGAAGTTTGAGAAAATTCAAATTTTAGAGGTAAGAGGTTTTTTCGTTACAAAAAGGCAGCACAGAGACGGAAACTCCGAGGTTTTGTACTAATCTAAGCAGTAGCTATCATTTAAAAAAAAAAAACAAGCCTGGAACTCCTGAAAATATATCAGCATATCACACCTGAAATTTGAGAAAATCTAAATTACAGGGTAATTTTTTTCGTAATAAAAAAAGGCAGCGCAGAGCCAGGAACTGCGTGGTTTTGTACGTAACCGAGTACAAGCTAACGTTTGAGAATAAAAACAAGCCCCAAATTCCTGAAAATATATTAGCATATCACATCTTAAATTTGAGAAAATCGAAATTTCAGGCTTATTTTTTTCATAGAACATAAGTACACTCAGAGCCAGGAACTACGCGGTTTTGTACGTAACCAAGCATGAGGTATCGTTTGAGACCAATAACAAGCCAAAAACTCCTGAAAATATATCAGCATATCACACCTGAAGTTAGAGAAAACTTAAATTTTTTGACTAAAATTTGTTTGGTAATAAAAAAGGCAGAACAGAAAGCGGGAACATCGCGGTTTTGGACGAAACCAAGCTTGTGCTATCATTTGAGACCAATATCAAGCCAAGAACTCCTGAAAAGATATCAGCATATCACACCTAAAGTTTGAGAAAATCGAAATTTCAGAGTTAATTTTTTTCGTTACAAAAAAGGCAGCACAGAGACGGGAACTCCGCGGTTTTGAACTAATCTAAACATGAACTATCATTTAAGACTAAAAACAAGCCTAAAACTCCTGAAAGTTACCTGAAGTTAAAGAAAATTGAAATTTTCAGAGTAAAAATTTTTCGTAATAAAATAGGCAGCACAGAGATGGGAACTCCGCGGTTTTATACGAAACCCAGCTTGAGCTATCATTTGAGACCAATAATAAGCCAAGAACTCCTGAAAATATATCAGCATATCACACCTAAAATTTGAGAAAATCGAAATTTCAGAGTTAATTTTATTCTTTACAAAAAAGGCAGCACAGAGACGACAACTCCGCGGTTTTGAATTAATCTAAGCATGAGCTATCATTTGAGACAAATAGCAAGCAAAGAACTCCTGAAAATATAACAGCATATCACACCTGAAGTTAGAGAAAACTTAAATTTTTAGAATAAAATTTGTTTGGTAATACAAAAGGCAGAACAGAGACGGGAACATCGCATTTTGGACGACACCAATCTTGTGCTATCATTTGAGACCAATATCAAGCCAAGAACTCCTGAAAATATATCAGCATATCACACCTAAAATTTGAGAAAATCGAAATTTCAGAGTTAATTTTTTTCGTTACAAAAAAGGCTGCACAGAGACGAGAACTCCACGGTTTTGAACTAATCTAAGCATGATCTATCATTTAAGACTAAAAACAATCCTAGAACTCCTGAAAATATCTCAGCATATCACACCTGAAGTTTGAGAAAATTGAAATTTTTAGAGTAAAATTTTTTCGTATTAAAAAAGGCGGCACCGAGATGTGAACTCCGGGTTTTTGCACTAAGCTAAGCATGAGCTATCATTTAAAACCAAAAATAAGCCTAGAACTCTTGAAAATATATCAGCATATCACACCTGATGTTCGAGAAAATCTAAATTTCAGAGTAAATTTTTTCGTAATAAAAAAGGCAGCGCAGAGCCTGGAACTACGTGGTTTTGTACGTAACCAAGCATTCGCTATCGTTTAAGACCTAAAACAAGCCTAGAACTCCTGAAAATATATCAGCATATCACACCTGAAATTTGAGAAAATCTAGATTACAGAGTAATTTTTTTCGTAATAAAAAAGGCAGCGCAGAGCCTGGAACTGCGTGGTTTTGTACGTAACCGAGCATTCGCTATCGTTTAAGACCAAAAGCAAGCCTAGAACTCCTGAAAATATATCAGCATATCACACCTGAAATATGAGAAAATCGATATTTCAAACTTATTTTTTCGCAGAACATAAGTAAACTCAGAGCCAGGAACTCCGTGGTTTTGGACGAAACCAAGCTTAAGCTATCATTTGAGACCAATAACAAGCCAATAACTCCTGAAAATATGTCAGTATATCACACCTGAAATTTGAGAAAACTTAAATTTTAAGAATAAAAATTTTTTGGTAATAAAAAAGGCAGCACAGAGACGGGAACTTCGCGGTTTTCGACGAAAGCAAGCTCGTGCTATTATTTGAGACCAATAACAAGCCAAGAACTCCTGAAAATATATCAGCACATCACACCTAAAGTTTGAGAAAATCGAAATTTCAGATTTAATTTTTTTCTTTACAAAAAAGGCTGCACAGAGACGGGAACTCCGCGGTTTTGAACTAGTCTAAGCACGAGTTATCATTTGAGACCAATAGTAAGCCAAGAACTCCTGAAAATATATCAGCATATCACACCTAAATTTTGAGAAAATCGAAATTTCAGAGTTAATTTTTTTCGTTACAAAAAAGGCAGCACAGAGACGGGAACTCAACGGTTTTGAACTAATCTAAGCATGAGCTATCATTTAAGACTGAAAGCAAGCCTAGAACTCCTGAAAATATATCAGCATATCACACCTGAAATTTGAGAAAATTAAAATTTAAAGAATAAATTTTTTTCGTAATAAAAAAGGCAGCACAGAGACGGGAACTTCAAGGTTTTGTACGAAACCAAGCTTGAGCTATCATTTGAGACCAATAACAAACCAAGAACTCCTGAAAATATATCAGCATATCACACCTGAAATTTGAGAAAATTTAAATTTTCAGATTAAAATCTTTTCGTAATAAAAAAGGCAGCACAGAGACAGGAACTCCGCGGTTTTGAACGAAACCAAACTTGAGCTATCATTTGAGACGAATCACAAGCCAAGAACTACTGTTAATATATCAGCATATCACACCTAAAGTTTGAGAAAATCGAAATTTCAGAGTTAATTATTTTCGTTACAAAAAAGGCAGCACCGAGATTTGAACTCCGGGTTTTTACACTAAGCTAAGCACGAGCTATCATTTAAGACCAAAAATAAGCCTAGAACTCTTGAAAATATATCAGCATATCCACACCTGATGTTCGAGAAAATCTAAATTTCAGAGTAAATTTTTTCGTAATAAAAAAGGCAGCGTAGAGCCTGGAACTGCGTGGTTTTGTACGTAACCGAGCATTAGCTATCGTTTAAGACCAAAACTAAGCCAAGAACTCCTGAAAAAATATATTAGCATATCACACCTAAAATTTGAGAATATTGAATTTTCGGAGTTAATTTTTCTCATCAAAAAAGTCAGCGCAGAGACGACTACGACGTAGCTTTGTATGAACATAAGCATATCAATTAAGACCAAAAACAAGTCTAGAACTCCTGAAAATATATCAGCATATCAAACCTGAAGTTTGAGAAAATTCAAATTTTAGAGGTAAGAGGTTTTTTCGTTACAAAAAGGCAGCACAGAGACGGAAACTCCGAGGTTTTGTACTAATCTAAGCAGGAGCTATCATTTAAGAAAAAAAACAAGCCTGGAACTCCTGAAAATATATCAGCATATCACACCTGAAATTTGAGAAAATCTAAAATACAGAGTAATTTATTTCGTAATAAAAAAAGGCAGCGCAGAGCCAGAAACTGCGTAGTTTTGTACGTAACCGAGCATAAGCTATCGTTTGAGAATAAAAACAAGCCCCAAATTCCTGAAAATATATGAGCATATCACATCTTAAATTTGAGAAAATCGAAATTTCAGGCTTATTTTTTTCATAGAACATAAGTACACTCAGAGCCAGGAACTACGCGGTTTTGTACGTAACCAAGCATGAGGTATCGTTTGAGACCAACAACAAGCCAAGAACTCCTGAAAATATATCAGCATATCACACCTGAAGTTAGAGAAAACTTAAATTTTTAGAATAAAATTTGTTTGGTAATAAAAAAGGCAGAACAGAGACGGGAACATCGCGGTTTTGGACGACACCAATCTTGTGCTATCATTTGAGACCAATATCAAGCCAAGAACTCCTGAAAATATATCAGCATATCATACCTAAAATTTGAGAAAATCTAAATTTCAGAGTTAATTTTTTTCGTTACAAAAAAGGCAGCACAGAGACGGGAACTCCGCGGTTTTGAACTAATCTAAACATTAACTATCATTTAAGACTAAAAACAAGCCTAAAACTCCTGAAAGTTACCTGAAGTTAAAGAAAATTGAAATTTTAAGTGTAAAATTTTTTCGTCATAAAATAGGCAGCACAGAGATGGGAACTCCGCGGTTTTAGACGAAACCCAGCTTGAGCTATCATTTGAGACCAATAATAAGCCAAGAACTCCTGAAAATATATCAGCACATCACACCTAAAGTTTGAGAAAATCGAAATTTCAGAGTTAATTTTTTTCGTTACAAAAAAGGCAGCACAGAGACAGGAACTCAACGGTTTTGATTTAATCTAAGCATGAGCTATCATTTAAGACTGAAAGCAAGCCTAAAACTCCTGAAAATATATCAGCACATCACACCTGAAATTTGAGAAAATTTAAATTTTAAGAATAAATTTTTTTCGTAATAAAAAAGGCAGCACAGAGACGGGAACTTCCAGGTTTTGTACGAAACCAAGCTTGAGCTATCATTTGAGACCAATAACAAGCCAAGAACTCCTGAAAATATATCAGCACATCACACCTGAAATTTGAGAAAATTTAAATATTCAGATTAAAATCTTTTCGTAATAAAAAAGGCAGCACAGAGACAGGAACTCCGCGGTTTTGAACGAAACCAAACTTGAGCTATCATTTGAGACCAATCACAAGCCAAGAACTACTGTTAATATATCAGCATATCACACCTAAAGTTTGAGAAAATCGAAATTTCAGAGTTAATTATTTTCGTTACAAAAAAGGCAGCACCGAGATTTGAACTCCGGGTTTTTGCACTAAGCTAAGCACGAGCTATCATTTAAGACCAAAAATAAGCCTAGAACTCTTGAAAATATATCAGCATATCCACACCTGATGTTCGAGAAAATCTAAATTCCAGAGTAAATTTTTTCGTAATAAAAAAGGCAGCGTAGAGCCTGGAACTGCGTGGTTTTGTACGTAACCGAGCATTAGCTATCGTTTAAGACCAAAACTAAGCCAAGAACTCCTGAAAAAATATATTAGCATATCACACCTAAAATTTGAGAATATTGAATTTTCGGAGTTAATTTTTCTTATCAAAAAAGTCAGCGCAGAGACGACTACGACGTAGCTTTGTATGAACATAAGCATATCAATTAAGACCAAAAACAAGTCTAGAACTCCTGAAAATATATCAGCATATCAAACCTGAAGTTAGAGAAAATTCAAATTTTAGAGATAAGAGGTTTTTTCGTTACAAAAAGGCAGCACAGAGACGGAAACTCCGAGGTTTTGTGCTAATCTAAGCAGGAGCTATCATTTAAGAAAAAAAACAAGCCTGGAACTCCTGAAAATATATCAGCATATCACACCTGAAATTTGAGAAAATCTAAAATACAGAGTAATTTCTTTCGTAATAAAAAAAGGCAGCGCAGAGCCAGGAACTGCGTGGTTTTGTACGTAACCGAGCATAAGCTATCGTTTGAGAATAAAAACAAGCCCCAAATTCCTGAAAATATATCAGCATATCACATCTTAAATTTGAGAAAATCGAAATTTCAGGCTTATTTTTTTCATAGAACATAAGTACACTCAGAGCCAGGAACTACGCGGTTTTGTACGTAACCAAGCATGAGGTATCGTTTGAGACCAATAACAAGCCAAGAACTCCTGAAAATATATCAGCATATCACACCTGAAGTTAGAGAAAACTTAAATTTTTAGAATAAAATTTGTTTGGTAATAAAAAAGGCAGAACAGAAAGCGGGAACATCGCGGTTTTGGACGAAACCAAGCTTGTGCTATCATTTGAGACCAATATCAAGCCAAGAACTCCTGAAAAGATATCAGCATATCACACCTAAAGTTTGAGAAAATCGAAATTTCTGAGTTAATTTTTTTCGTTACAAAAAAGGCTACACAGAGACGAGAACTCCGCGGTTTTGAACTAATCTAAGCATGATCTATCATTTAAGACTAAAAACAATCCTAGAACTCCTGAAAGTTACCTGAAGTTAAAGAAAATTGAAATTTTCAGAGTAAAAATTTTTCATCGAAATTTCAGAGTTAAGTTTATTCTTTACAAAAAAGGCAGCACAGAGACGACAACTCCGCGGTTTTGAATTAATCTAAGCATGAGCTATCATTTGAGACCAATAGCAAGCCAAGAACTCCTGAAAATATAACAGCATATCACACCTAAAATTTGAGGAAATCGAAATTTCAGAGTAAATTTTTTTCGTTACAAAAAAGGCAGCACATAGACGGGAACTTCGCAGTTTTGAATTAATCTAAGCATGAGCTATCATTTGAGACCAATAGCAAGCCAAGAACTCATGAAAATATAACAGCATATCACACCTGAAGTTAGAGAAAACTTAAATTTTTAGAATAAAATTTGTTTGGTAATAAAAAAGGCAGAACAGAAAGCGGGAACATCGCGGTTTTGGACGAAACCAAGCTTGTGCTATCATTTGAGACCAATAGCAAGCCAAGAACTCCTGAAAATATAACAGCATATCACACCTAAAGTTTGAGAAAATCGAAATTTCAGAGTAAATTTTTTTCGTTACAAAAAAGCCAGCACATAGACGGGAACTTCGCAGTTTTGAATTTATCAAAGCATGAGCTATCATTTGAGACCAATAGCAAGCCAAGAACTCCTGAAAATATAACAGCATATCACACCTGAAGTTAGAGAAAACTTAAATTTTTAGAATAAAATTTGTTTGGTAATAAAAAAGGCAGAACAGAGACGGGAACATCGCGGTTTTGGACGACACCAATCTTGTGCTATCATTTGAGACCAATATCAAGCCAAGAACTCCTGAAAATATATCAGCATATCACACCTAAAATTTGAGAAAATCGAAATTTCAGAGTTAATTTTTTTCGTTACAAAAAAGGCTACACAGAGACGAGAACTCCGCGGTTTTGAACTAATCTAAGCATGATCTATCATTTAAGACTAAAAACAATCCTAGAACTCCTGAAAGTTACCTGAAGTTAAAGAAAATTGAAATTTTCAGAGTAAAAATTTTTCATCGAAATTTCAGAGTTAAGTTTATTCTTTACAAAAAAGGCAGCACAGAGACGACAACTCCGCGGTTTTGAATTAATCTAAGCATGAGCTATCATTTGAGACCAATAGCAAGCCAAGAACTCCTGAAAATATAACAGCATATCACACCTAAAGTTTGAGGAAATCGAAATTTCAGAGTAAATTTTTTTCGTTACAAAAAAGGCAGCACATAGACGGGAACTTCGCAGTTTTGCACTAAGCTAAGCATAAGCTATCATTTAAGCCCAAAAATAAGCCTAGAACTTTTGAAAATATAACAGCATATCACGATGTTTGAGAAAATCTAAATTTCAGAGTAAATTTTTTCGTAATAAAAAAGGCAGCGCAGAGCCAGGAACTGCATGGTTTTTTACATTACCGAGCATTAGCTATCGTTTAAGACCAAAACTAAGCCTAGAACTCCTGAAAATATATTAGCATATCACACCTAAAATTTGAGAATATTGAATTTTCGGAGTTAATTTTTCTTATCAAAAAAGTCAGCGCAGAGACGACTACGACGTAGCTTTGTATGAACATAAGCATATCAATTAAGACCAAAAACAAGTCTAGAACTCCTGAAAATATATCAGCATATCAAACCTGAAGTTTGAGAAAATTCAAATTTTAGAGGTAAGAGGTTTTTTCGTTACAAAAAGGCAGCACAGAGACGGAAACTCCGAGGTTTTGTACTAATCTAAGCATGAGCTATCATTTAAGAAAAAAAACAAGCCTGGAACTCCTGAAAATATATCAGCATATCACACCTGAAATTTGAGAAAATTGAAATTTTTAGAGTAAAATTTTTTCGTAATAAAAAAGGCGGCACCGAGATGTGAACTCCGGGTTTTTGCACTAAGCTAAGCATGAGCTATCATTTAAAACCAAAAATAAGCCTAGAACTCTTGAAAATATATCAGCATATCACACCTGATGTTCGAGAAAATCTAAATTTCAGAGTAAATTTTTTCGTAATAAAAAAGGCAGCGCAGAGCCTGGAACTGCGTGGTTTTGTACGTAACCAAGCATTCCCTATCGTTAAAGACCAAAAACAAGCCTAGAACTCCTGAAAATATATCAGCATATCACACCTGAAATTTGAGAAAATCTAAATTACAGAGAATTTTTTTTCGTAATAAAAAAGGCAGCGCAGAGCCTGGAACTGCGTGGTTTTGTACGTAACCGAGCATTCGCTATCGTTTAAGACCAAAAGCAAGCCTAGAACTCCTGAAAATATATCAGCATATCACACCTGAAATATGAGAAAATCGATATTTCAAACTTATTTTTTCGCAGAACATAAGTAAACTCAGAGCCAGGAACTCCGTGGTTTTGGACGAAACCAAGCTTAAGCTATCATTTGAGACCAATAACAAGCCAATAACTCCTGAAAATATGTCAGTATATCACACCTGAAATTTGAGAAAACTTAAATTTTCAGAATAAAAATTTTTTGGTAATAAAAAAGGCAGCACAGAGACGGGAACTTCGCGGTTTTCGACGAAACCAAGCTCGTGCTATCATTTGAGACCAATAACAAGCCAAGAACTCCTGAAAATATATCAGCACATCACACCTAAAGTTTGAGAAAATCGAAATTTCAGATTTAATTTTTTTCTTTACAAAAAAGGCTGCACAGAGACGGGAACTCCGCGGTTTTGAACTAGTCTAAGCACGAGTTATCATTTGAGACCAATAGTAAGCCAAGAACTCCTGAAAATATATCAGCATATCACACCTAAATTTGGAGAAAATCGAAATTTCAGAGTTAATTTTTTTCGTTACAAAAAAGGCAGCACAGAGACGGGAACTCAACGGTTTTGAACTAATCTAAGCATGAGCTATCATTTAAGACTGAAAGCAAGCCTAGAACTCCTGAAAATATATCAGCATATCACACCTGAAATTTGAGAAAATTTAAATTTTAAGAATAAATTTTTTTCGTAATAAAAAAGGCAGCACAGAGACGGGAACTTCGCGGTTTTGTACGAAACCAAGCTTGAGCTATCATTTGAGACCAATAACAAGCCAAGAACTCCTGAAAATATATCAGCATATCACACCTGAAGTTAGAGAAAACTTAAATTTTTAGAATAAAATTTGTTTGGTAATAAAAAAGGCAGAACAGAGACGGGAACATCGCGGTTTTGGACGACACCAATCTTGTGCTATCATTTGAGACCAATATCAAGCCAAGAACTCCTGAAAATATATCAGCATATCATACCTACAATTTGAGAAAATCTAAATTTCAGAGTTAATTTTTTTCGTTACAAAAAAGGCAGCACAGAGACGGGAACTCCGCGGTTTTGAACTAAACTAAACATGAACTATCATTTAAGACTAAAAACAAGCCTAAAACTCCTGAAAGTTACCTGAAGTTAAAGAAAATTGAAATTTTCAGTGTAAAATTTTTTCGTAATAAAATAGGCAGCACAGAGATGGGAACTCCGCGGTTTTAGACGAAATCCAGCTTGAGCTATCATTTGAGACCAATATTAAGCCAAGAACTCCTGAAAATATATCAGCATATCACACTTAAAATTTGAGAAAATCGAAATTTCAGAGTTAATTTTTTTCGTTACAAAAAAGGCAGCACAGAGACGGGAACTCAACGGTTTTGAACTAATCTAAGCATAAGCTATCATTTAGGACTAAAAGCAAGCCTAGAACTCCTGAAAATATCTCAGCATATCACACCTGAAGTTTGAGAAAATTGAAATTTTTAGAGTAAAATTTTTTCGTAATAAAAAAGGCAGCAACGAGATGTGAACTCCGGGTTTTTGCACTAAGCTAAGCATGAGCTATCATTTAAAACCAAAAATAAGCCTAGAACTCTTGAAAATATATCAGCATATCACACCTGATGTTCGAGAAAATCTAAATTTCAGAGTAAATTTTTTCGTAATAAAAAAGGCAGCGCAGAGCCTGGAACTGCAAGGTTTTGTACGTAACCAAGCATTCGCTATCGTTTAAGACCAAAAACAAGCCTAGAACTCCTGAAAATATATCAGCATATCACACCTGAAATTTGAGAAAATCTAAATTACAGAGTAATTTTTTTCGTAATAAAAAAGGGAGCGCAGAGCCTGGAACTGCGTGGTTTTGTACGTAACCGAGCATTCGCTATCGTTTAAGACCAAAAGCAAGCCTAGAACTCCTGAAAATATATCAGCATATCACACCTGAAATATGAGAAAATCGATATTTCAAACTTATTTTTTCGCAGAACATAAGTAAACTCAGAGCCAGGAACTCCGTGGTTTTGGACGAAATCAAGCTTAAGCTATCATTTGAGACCAATAACAAGCCAATAACTCCTGAAAATATGTCAGTATATCACACCTGAAATTTGAGAAAACTTAAAATTTCAGAATAAAAATTTTTTGGTAATAAAAAAGGCAGCACAGAGACGGGAACTTCACGGTTTTCGACGAAACCAAGCTCGTGCTATCATTTGAGACCAATAACAAGCCAAGAACTCCTGAAAATATATCAGCACATCACACCTAAAATTTGAGAAAATCGAAATTTCAGATTTAATTTTTTTCTTTACAAAAAAGGCTGCACAGAGACGGGAACTCCGCGGTTTTGATTTAGTCTAAGCACGAGTTATCATTTGAGACCAATAGTAAGCCAAGAACTCCTGAAAATATATCAGCATATCACACCTAAATTTTGAGAAAATCGAAATTTCAGAGTTAATTTTTTTCGTTACAAAAAAGGCAGCACAGAGACGGGAACTCAACGGTTTTGAACTAATCTAAGCATGAGCTATCATTTAAGACTGAAAGCAAGCCTAGAACTCCTGAAAATATATCAGCATATCACACCTGAAATTTGAGAAAATTTAAATTTTAAGAATAAATTTTTTTCGTAATAAAAAAGGCAGCACAGAGACGGGAACTTCGCGGTTTTGTACGAAACCAAGCTTGAGCTATCATTTGAGACCAATAACAAGCCAAGAACTCCTGAAAATATATCAGCATATCACACCTGAAATTTGAGAAAATTTAAATTTTCAGATTAAAATCTTTTCGTAATAAAAAAGGCAGCACAGAGACAGGAACTCTGCGGTTTTGAACGAAACCAAACTTGAGCTATCATTTGAGACCAATCACAAGCCAAGAACTACTGTTAATATATCAGCATATCACACCTAAAATTTGAGAAAATCGAAATTTCAGAGTTAATTATTTTCGTTACAAAAAAGGCAGCACCGAGATTTGAACTTCGGGTTTTTGCACTAAGCTAAGCACGAGCTATCATTTAAGACCAAAAATAAGCCTAGAACTCTTGAAAATATATCAGCATATCCACACCTGATGTTCGAGAAAATCTAAATTTCAGAGTAAATTTTTTCGTAATAAAAAAGGCAGCGTAGAGCCTGGAACTGCGAGGTTTTGTACGTAACCGAGCATTAGCTATCGTTTAAGATCAAAACTAAGCCAAGAACTCCTGAAAAAATATATTAGCATATCACACCTAAAATTTGAGAATATTGAATTTTCGGAGTTAATTTTTCTTATCAAAAAAGTCAGCGCAGAGACGACTACGACGTAGCTCTGTATGAACATAAGCATATCAATTAAGACCAAAAACAAGTCTAGAACTCCTGAAAATATATCAGCATATCAAACCTGAAGTTAGAGAAAATTCAAATTTTAGAGGTAAGAGGTTTTTTCGTTACAAAAAGGCAGCACAGAGACGGAAACTCCGAGGTTTTGTGCTAATCTAAGCAGGAGCTATCATTTAAGAAAAAAAACAAGCCTGGAACTCCTGAAAATATATCAGCATATCACACCTGAAATTTGAGAAAATCTAAAATACAGAGTAATTTCTTTCGTAATAAAAAAAGGCAGCGCAGAGCCAGGAACTGCGTGGTTTTGTACGTAACCGAGCATAAGCTATCGTTTGAGAATAAAAACAAGCCCCAAATTCCTGAAAATATATCAGCATATCACATCTTAAATTTGAGAAAATCGAAATTTCAGGCTTATTTTTTTCATAGAACATAAGTACACTCAGAGCCAGGAACTACGCGGTTTTGTACGTAACCAAGCATGAGGTATCGTTTGAGACCAATAACAAGCCAAGAACTCCTGAAAATATATCAGCATATCACACCTGAAGTTAGAGAAAACTTAAATTTTTAGAATAAAATTTGTTTGGTAATAAAAAAGGCAGAACAGAAAGCGGGAACATCGCGGTTTTGGACGAAACCAAGCTTGTGCTATCATTTGAGACCTATATCAAGCCAAGAACTCCTGAAAAGATATCAGCATATCACACCTAAAGTTTGAGAAAATCGAAATTTCAGAGTTAATTTTTTTCGTTACAAAAAAGGCAGCACAGAGACGGGAACTCCGCGGTTTTTAACTAAACTAAACATGAACTATCATTTAAGACTAAAAACAAGCCTAAAACTCCTGAAAGTACCTGAAGTTAAAGAAAATTGAAATTTTCAGAGTAAAAATTTTTCGTAATAAAATAGGCAGCACAGAGATGGAAACTCCGCGGTTTTATACGAAACCCAGCTTGAGCTATCATTTGAGACCAATAAAAAGCCAAGAACTCCTGAAAATATATCAGCATATCACACCTAAAATTTGAGAAAATCGAAATTTCAGAGTTAATTTTATTCTTTACAAAAAAGGCAGCACAGAGACGACAACTCCGCGGTTTTGAATTAATCTAAGCATGAGCTATCATTTGAGACCAATAGCAAGCCAAGAACTCCTGAAAATATAACAGCATATCACACCTGAAGTTAGAGAAAACTTAAATTTTTAGAATAAAATTTGTTTGGTAATAAAAAAGGCAGAACAGAGACGGGAACATCGCGGTTTTGGACGACACCAATCTTGTGCTATCATTTGAGACCAATATCAAGCCAAGAACTCCTGAAAATATATCAGCATATCACACCTAAAATTTGAGAAAATCGAAATTTCAGAGTTAATTTTTTTCGTTACAAAAAAGGCTACACAGAGACGAGAACTCCGCGGTTTTGAACTAATCTAAGCATGATCTATCATTTAAGACTAAAAACAATCCTAGAACTCCTGAAAGTTACCTGAAGTTAATGAAAATTGAAATTTTCAGAGTAAAAATTTTTCATCGAAATTTCAGAGTTAAGTTTATTCTTTACAAAAAAGGCAGCACAGAGACGACAACTCCTCGGTTTTGAATTAATCTAAGCATGAGCTATCATTTGAGACCAATAGCAAGCCAAGAACTCCTGAAAATATAACAGCATATCACACCTAAAGTTTGAGAAAATCGAAATTTCAGAGTAAATTTTTTTCGTTACAAAAAAGGCAGCACATAGACGGGAACTTCGCAGTTTTGCACTAAGCTAAGCATAAGCTATCATTTAAGTCCAAAAATAAGCCTAGAACTTTTGAAAATATAACAGCATATCACGATGTTTGAGAAAATCTAAATTTCAGAGTAAATTTTTTCGTAATAAAAAAGGCAGCGCAGAGCCAGGAACTGCATGGTTTTTTACATTACCGAGCATTAGCTATCGTTTAAGACCAAAACTAAGCCTAGAACTCCTGAAAATATATTAGCATATCACACCTAAAATTTGAGAATATTGAATTTTTGGAGTTAATTTTTCTTATCAAAAAAGTCAGCGCAGAGACGACTACGACGTAGCTTTGTATGAACATAAGCATATCAATTAAGACCAAAAACAAGTCTAGAACTCCTGAAAATATATCAGCATATCAAACCTGAAGTTTGAGAAAATTCAAATTTTAGAGGTAAGAGGTTTTTTCGTTACAAAAAGGCAGCACAGAGACGGAAACTCCGAGGTTTTGTACTAATCTAAGCATGAGCTATCATTTAAGAAAAAAAACAAGCCTGGAACTCCTGAAAATATATCAGCATATCACACCTGAAATTTGAGAAAATTGAAATTTTTAGAGTAAAATTTTTTCGTAATAAAAAAGGCGGCACCGAGATGTGAACACCGGGTTTTTGCACTAAGCTAAGCATGAGCTATCATTTAAAACCAAAAATAAGCCTAGAACTCTTGAAAATATATCAGCATATCACACCTGATGTTCGAGAAAATCTAAATTTCAGAGTAAATTTTTTCGTAATAAAAAAGGCAGCGCAGAGCCTGGAACTGCGTGGTTTTGTACGTAACCAAGCATTCCCTATCGTTTAAGACCAAAAACAAGCCTAGAACTCCTGAAAATATATCAGCATATCACACCTGAAATTTGAGAAAATCTAAATTACAGAGTAATTTTTTTCGTAATAAAAAAGGCAGCGCAGAGCCTGGAACTGCGTGGTTTTGTACGTAACCGAGCATTCGCTATCGTTTAAGACCAAAAGCAAGCCTAGAACTCCTGAAAATATATCAGCATATCACACCTGAAATATGAGAAAATCGATATTTCAAACTTATTTTTTCGCAGAACATAAGTAAACTCAGAGCCAGGAACTCCGTGGTTTTTGACGAAACCAAGCTTAAGCTATCATTTGAGACCAATAACAAGCCAATAACTCCTGAAAATATGTCAGTATATCACACCTGAAATTTGAGAAAACTTAAATTTTCAGAATAAAAATTTTTTGGTAATAAAAAAGGCAGCACAGAGACGGGAACTTCGCGGTTTTCGACGAAACTAAGCTCGTGCTATCATTTGATACCAATAACAAGCCAAGAACTCCTGAAAATATATCAGCACATCACACCTCAAGTTTGAGAAAATCGAAATTTCAGATTTAATTTTTTTCTTTACAAAAAAGGCTGCACAGAGTCGGTAACTCCGCGGTTTTGAACTAGTCTAAGCACGAGTTATCATTTGAGACCAATAGTAAGCCAAGAACTCCTGAAAATATATCAGCATATCACACCTAAATTTGGAGAAAATCGAAATTTCAGAGTAAATTTTTTTCGTTACAAAAAAGGCAGCACAGAGACGGGAACTCAACGGTTTTGAACTAATCTAAGCATGAGCTATCATTTAAGACTGAAAGCAAGCCTAGAACTCCTGAAAATATATCAGCATATCACACCTGAAATTTGAGAAAATTTAAATTTTAAGAATAAATTTTTTTCGTAATAAAAAAGGCAGCACAGAGACGGGAACTTCGCGGTTTTGTACGAAACCAAGCTTGAGCTATCATTTGAGACCAATAACAAGCCAAGAACTCCTGAAAATATATCAGCATATCACACCTGAAGTTAGAGAAAACTTAAATTTTTAGAATAAAATTGGTTTGGTAATAAAAAAGGCAGAACAGAGACGGGAACATCGCGGTTTTGGACGACACCAATCTTGTGCTATCATTTGAGACCAATATCAAGCCAAGAACTCCTGAAAATATATCAGCATATCATACCTAAAATTTGAGAAAATCTAAATTTCAGAGTTAATTTTTTTCGTTACAAAAAAGGCAGCACAGAGACGGGAACTCCGCGGTTTTGAACTAAACTAAACATGAACTATCATTTAAGACTAAAAACAAGCCTAAAACTCCTGAAAGTTACCTGAAGTTAAAGAAAATTGAAATTTTCAGTATAAAATTTTTTCGTAATAAAATAGGCAGCACAGAGATGAGAACTCCGCGGTTTTAGACGAAACCCAGCTTGAGCTATCATTTGAGACCAATATTAAGCCTAGAACTCCTGAAAATATATCAGCATATCACACTTAAAATTTGAGAAAATCGAAATTTCAGAATTAATTTTTTTCGTTACAAAAAAGGCAGCACAGAGACGGGAACTCAACGGTTTTGAACTAATCTAAGCATAAGCTATCATTTAGGACTAAAAGCAAGCCTAGAACTCCTGAAAATATATCAGCATATCGCACCTGAAATTTGAGAAATTTTAAATTTTCAGATTAAAATTTTTTCGTAATAAAAAAGGCAGCACAGAGACAGGAACTCCGCGGTTTTGAACGAAACCAAGCTTGAGCTATCATTTGAGACCAATCACAAGCCAAGAACTCCTGAAAATATATCAGCATATCACACCTAAAATTTGAGAAAATCGAAATTTCAGAGTTAATTTTTTTCGTTACAAAAAAGGCTGCACAGAGACGAGAACTCCGCGGTTTTGAACAAATCTAAGCATGATCTATCATTTAAGACTAAAAACAATCCTAGAACTCCTGAAAATATCTCAGCATATCACACCTGAAATTTGAGAAAATTGAAATTTTTAGAGTAAAATTTTTTCGTAATAAAAAAGGCAGCAACGAGATGTGAACTCCGGGTTTTTGCACTAAGCTAAGCATGAGCTATCATTTAAAACCAAAAATAAGCCTAGAACTCTTGAAAATATATCAGCATATCACACCTGATGTTCGAGAAAATCTAAATTTCAGAGTAAATTTTTTCGTAATAAAAAAGGCAGCGCAGAGCCTGGAACTGCGTGGTTTTGAACGTAACCAAGCATTCGCTATCGTTTAAGACCAAAAACAAGCCTAGAACTCCTGAAAATATATCAGCATATCACACCTGAAATTTGAGAAAATCTAAATTACAGAGTAATTTTTTTCGTAATAAAAAAGGCAGCGCAGAGCCTGGAACTGCGTGGTTTTGTACGTAACCGAGCTTTCGCTATCGTTTAAGACCAAGAGCAAGCCTAGAACTCCTGAAAATATATCAGCATATCACACCTGAAATATGAGAAAATCGATATTTCAAACTTATTTTTTCGCAGAACATAAGTAAACTCAGAGCCAGGAACTCCGTGGTTTTGGACGAAACCAAGCTTAAGCTATCATTTGAGACCAATAACAAGCCAATAACTCCTGAAAATATATCAGTATATCACACCTGAAATTTGAGAAAACTTAAATTTTCAGAATAAAAATTTTTTGGTAATAAAAAAGGCAGCACAGAGACGGGAACTTCGCGGTTTTCGATGAAACCAAGCTCGTGCTATCATTTGAGACCAATAACAAGTCAAGAACTCCTGAAAATATATCAGCATATCACACCTGAAATTTGAGAAAATTTAAATTTTCAGATTAAAATCTTTTCGTAATAAAAAAGGCAGCACAGAGACAGGAACTCCGCGGTTTTGAACGAAACCAAGCTTGAGCTATCATTTGAGACCAATCACAAGCCAAGAACTACTGTTAATATATCAGCATATCACACCTAAAATTTGAGAAAATCGAAATTTCAGAGTTAATTATTTTCGTTACAAAAAAGGCAGCACCGAGATTTGAACTCCGGGTTTTTGCACTAAGCTAAGCACGAGCTATCATTTAAGACCAAAAATAAGCCTAGAACTCTTGAAAATATATCAGCATATCCACACCTGATGTTCGAGAAAATCTAAATTTCAGAGTAAATTTTTTCGTAATAAAAAAGGCAGCGTAGAGCCTGGAACTGCGTGGTTTTGTACGTAACAGAGCATTAGCTATCGTTTAAGACCAAAACTAAGCCAAGAACTCCTGAAAATATATTAGCATATCACACCTGAAATTTGAGAATATTGAATTTTCGGAGTTTATTTTTTCTTATCAAAAAAGTCAGCGCAGAGACGACTGCGACGTAGCTTTGTATGAACATAAGCATATCAATTAAGACCAAAAACAAGTCTAGAACTCCTGAAAATATATCAGCATATCAAACCTGAAGTTTGAGAAAATTCAAATTTTAGAGGTAAGAGGTTTTTTCGTTACAAAAAGGCAGCACAAGGACGGAAACTCCGAGGTTTTGTACTAATCTAAGCAGGAGCTATCATTTAAGAAAAAAAACAAGCCTGGAACTCCTGAAAATATATCAGCATATCACACCTGAAATTTGAGAAAATCTAAATTACAGGGTAATTTTTTTCGTAATAATAAAAGGCAGCGCAGAGCCAGGAACTGCGTGGTTTTGTACGTAACCGAGTATAAGCTAACGTTTGAGAATAAAAACAAGCCCCAAATTCCTGAAAATATATTAGCATATCACATCTTAAATTTGAGAAAATCGAAATTTCAGGCTTATTTTTTTCATAGAACATAAGTACACTCAGAGCCAGGAACTACGCGGTTTTGTACGTAACCAAGCATGAGGTATCGTTTGAGACCAATAACAAGCCAAGAACTCCTGAAAATATATCAGCATATCACACCTGAAGTTAGAGAAAACTTAAATTTTTTGACTAAAATTTGTTTGGTAATAAAAAAGGCAGAACAGAAAGCGGGAACATCGCAGTTTTGGACGAAACCAAGCTTGTGCTATCATTTGAGACCAATATCAAGCCAAGAACTCCTGAAAAGATATCAGCATATCACACCTAAAGTTTGAGAAAATCGAAATTTCAGAGTTAATTTTTTTCGTTACAAAAAAGGCAGCACAGAGACGGGAACTCCGCGGTTTTGAACTAATCTAAACATGAACTATCATTTAAGACTAAAAACAAGCCTAAAACTCCTGAAAGTTACCTGAAGTTAAAGAAAATTGAAATTTTCAGAGTAAAAATTTTTCGTAATAAAATAGGCAGCACAGAGATGGGAACTCCAAGGTTTTATACGAAACCCAGCTTGAGCTATCATTTGAGACCAATAGCAAGCCAAGAACTCCTGAAAATATAACAGCATATCACACCTGAAGTTAGAGAAAACTTAAATTTTTAGAATAAAATTTGTTTGGTAATAAAAAAGGCAGAACAGAGACGGGAACATCGCATTTTGGACGACACCAATCTTGTGCTATCATTTGAGACCAATATCAAGCCAAGAACTCCTGAAAATATATCAGCATATCACACCTGAAATTTGAGAAAATCTAAATTACAGAGTAATTTTTTTCGTAATAAAAAAGGCAGCGCAGAGCCTGGAACTGCGTGGTTTTGTACGTAACCGAGCATTCGCTATCGTTTAAGACCAAAAGCAAGCCTAGAACTCCTGAAAATATATCAGCATATCACACCTGAAATATGAGAAAATCGATATTTCAAACTTATTTTTTCGCAGAACATAAGTAAACTCAGAGCCAGGAACTCCGTGGTTTTGGACGGAACCAAGCTTAAGCTATCATTTGAGACCAATAACAAGCCAATAACTCCTGAAAATATGTCAGTATATCACACCTGAAATTTGAGAAAACTTAAATTTTCAGAATAAAAATTTTTTGGTAATAAAAAAGGCAGCACAGAGACGGGAACTTCGCCGTTTTCGACGAAACCAAGCTCGTGCTATCATTTGAGACCAATAACAAGCCAAGAACTCCTGAAAATATATCAGCACATCACACCTAAAGTTTGAGAAAATCGAAATTTCAGATTTAATTTTTTTCTTTACAAAAAAGGCTGCACAGAGACGGGAACTCCGCGGTTTTGAACTAGTTTAAGCAAGAGTTATCATTTGAGACCAATAGTAAGCCAAGAACTCCTGAAAATATATCAGCATATCACACCTAAATTTTGAGAAAATCGAAATTTCAGAGTTAATTTTTTTCGTTACAAAAAAGGCAGCACAGAGACGGGAACTCAACGGTTTTGAACTAATCTAAGCATGAGCTATCATTTAAGACTGAAAACAAGCCTAGAACTCCTGAAAATATATCAGCATATCACACCTGAAATTTGAGAAAATTTAAATTTTAAGAATAAATTTTTTTCGTAATAAAAAAGGCAGCACAGAGACGGGAACTTCAAGGTTTTGTACGAAACCAAGCTTGAGCTATCATTTGAGACCAATAACAAGCCAAGAACTCCTGAAAATATATCAGCATATCACACCTGAAATTTGAGAAAATTTAAATTTTCAGATTAAAATCTTTTCGTAATAAAAAAGGCAGCACAGAGACAGGAACTCCGCGGTTTTGAACGAAACCAAACTTGAGCTATCATTTGAGACCAATCACAAGCCAAGAACTACTGTTAATATATCAGCATATCACACCTAAAGTTTGAGAAAATCGAAATTTCAGATTTAATTATTTTCGTTACAAAAAAGGCAGCACCGAGATTTGAACTCCGGGTTTTTGCACTAAGCTAAGCACGAGCTATCATTTAAGACCAAAAATAAGCCTAGAACTCTTGAAAATATATCAGCATATCCACACCTGATGTTCGAGAAAATCTAAATTTCAGAGTAAATTTTTTCGTAATAAAAAAGGCAGCGTAGAGCCTGGAACTGCGTGGTTTTGTACGTAACCGAGCATTAGCTATCGTTTAAGACCAAAACTAAGCCAAGAACTCCTGAAAAATATATTAGCATATCACACCTAAAATTTGAGAATATTGAATTTTCGGAGTTAATTTTTCTTATCAAAAAAGTCAGCGCAGAGACGACTACGACGTAGCTTTGTATGAACATAAGCATATCAATTAAGACCAAAAACAAGTCTAGAACTCCTGAAAATATATCAGCATATCAAACCTGAAGTTTGAGAAAATTCAAATTTTAGAGGTAAGAGGTTTTTTCGTTACAAAAAGGCAGCACAGAGACGGAAACTCCGAGGTTTTGTACTAATCTAAGCAGGAGCTATCATTTAAGAAAAAAAACAAGCCTGGAACTCCTGAAAATATATCAGCATATCACACCTGAAATTTGAGAAAATCTAAAATACAGAGTATATTCTTTCGTAATAAAAAAAGGCAGCGCAGAGCCAGGAACTGCGTAGTTTTGTACGTAACCGAGCATAAGCTATCGTTTGAGAATAAAAACAAGCCCCAAATTCCTGAAAATATATGAGCATATCACATCTAAAATTTGAGAAAATCGAAATTTCAGGCTTATTTTTTTCATAGAACATAAGTACACTCAGAGCCAGGAACTACGCGGTTTTGTACGTAACCAAGCATGAGGTATCGTTTGAGACCAATAACAAGCCAAGAACTCCTGAAAATATATCAGCATATCACACCTGAAGTTAGAGAAAACTTAAATTTTTAGAATAAAATTTGTTTGGTAATAAAAAAGGCAGAACAGAGACGGGAACATCGCGGTTTTGGACGACACCAATCTTGTGCTATCATTTGAGACCAATATCAAGCCAAGAACTCCTGAAAATATATCAGCATATCATACCTAAAATTTGAGAAAATCTAAATTTCAGATTTAATTTTTTTCGTTACAAAAAAGGCAGCACAGAGACGGGATCTCCGCGGTTTTGAACTAATCTAAACATGAACTATCATTTAAGACTAAAAACAAGCCTAAAACTCCTGAAAGTTACCTGAAGTTAAAGAAAATTGAAATTTTCAGTGTAAAATTTTTTCGTAATAAAATAGGCAGCACAGAGATGGGAACTCCGCGGTTTTAGACGAAAACCAGCTTGAGCTATCATTTGAGACCAATAATAAGCCAAGAACTCCTGAAAATATATCAGCACATCACACCTAAAGTTTGAGAAAATCGAAATTTCAGATTTAATTATTTTCTTTACAAAAAAGGCTGCACAGAGACGGGAACTCCGCGGTTTTGAACTAGTCTAAGCACGAGTTATCATTTGAGACCAATAGTAAGTCAAGAACTCCTGAAAATATATCAGCATATCACACCTAAATTTTGAGAAAATCGAAATTTCAGAGTTAATTTTTTTCGTTACAAAAAAGGCAGCACAGAGACGGGAACTCCGAGGTTTTGTACTAATCTAAGCAGGAGCTATCATTGAAGAAAAAAAACAAGCCTGGAACTCCTGAAAATATATCAGCATATCACACCTGAAATTTGAGAAAATTTAAATTTTCAGATTAAAATCTTTTCGTAATAAAAAAGGCAGCACAGAGACAGGAACTCCGCGGTTTTGAACGAAACCAAACTTGAGCTATCATTTGAGACCAATCACAAGCCAAGAACTACTGTTAATATATCAGCATATCACACCTAAAATTTGAGAAAATCGAAATTTCAGAGTTAATTATTTTCGTTACAAAAAAGGCAGCACCGAGATTTGAACTCCGGGTTTTTGCACTAAGCTAAGCACGAGCTATCATTTAAGACCAAAAATAAGCCTAGAACTCTTGAAAATATATCAGCATATCCACACCTGATGTTCTCGAAAATCTAAATTTCAGAGTAAATTTTTTCGTAATAAAAAAGGCAGCCTAGAGCCTGGAACTGCGTGGTTTTGTACGTAACCGAGCATTAGCTATCGTTTAAGATCAAAACTAAGCCAAGAACTCCTGAAAAAATATATTAGCATATCACACCTAAAATTTGAGAATATTGAATTTTCGGAGTTAATTTTTCTTATCAAAAAAGTCAGCGCAGAGACGACTACGACGTAGCTTTGTATGAACATAAGCATATCAATTAAGACCAAAAACAAGTCTAGAACTCCTGAAAATATATCAGCATATCAAACCTGAAGTTAGAGAAAATTCAAATTTTAGAGGTAAGAGGTTTTTTCGTTACAAAAAGGCAGCACAGAGACGGAAACTCCGAGGTTTTGTACTAATCTAAGCAGGAGCTATCATTTAAGAAAAAAAACAAGCCTGGAACTCCTGAAAATATATCAGCATATCACACCTGAAATTTGAGAAAATCTAAAATACAGAGTAATTTCTTTCGTAATAAAAAAAGGCAGCGCAGAGCCAGGAACTGCGTGGTTTTGTACGTAACCGAGCATAAGCTATCGTTTGAGAATAAAAACAAGCCCCAAATTCCTGAAAATATATCAGCATATCACATCTTAAATTTGAGAAAATCGAAATTTCAGGCTTATTTTTTTCATAGAACATAAGTACACTCAGAGCCAGGAACTACGCGGTTTTGTACGTAACCAAGCATGAGGTATCGTTTGAGACCAATAACAAGCCAAGAACTCCTGAAAATATATCAGCATATCACACCTGAAGTTAGAGAAAACTTAAATTTTTAGAATAAAATTTGTTTGGTAATAAAAAAGGCAGAACAGAAAGCGGGAACATCGCGGTTTTATACGAAACCCAGCTTGAGCTATCATTTGAGACCAATAATAAGCCAAGAACTCCTGAAAATATATCAGCATATCACACCTAAAATTTGAGAAAATCGAAATTTCAGAGTTAAGTTTATTCTTTACAAAAAAGGCAGCACAGAGACGACAACTCCGCGGTTTTGAATTAATCTAAGCATGAGCTATCATTTGAGACCAATAGCAAGCCAAGAACTCCTGAAAATATAACCGCATATCACACCTAAAATTTGAGAAAATCGAAATTTCAGAGTAAATTTTTTTCGTTACAAAAAAGGCAGCACATAGACGGGAACTTCGCAGTTTTGCACTAGGCTAAGCATAAGCTATCTTTTAAGCCCAAAAATAAGCCTAGAACTTTTGAAAATATAACAGCATATCACGATGTTGGAGAAAATCTAAATTTCAGAGTAAATTTTTTCGTAATAAAAAAGGCAGCGCAGAGCCAGGAACTGCATGGTTTTTTACATTACCGAGCATTAGCTATCGTTTAAGACCAAAACTAAGCCTAGAACTCCTGAAAATATATTAGCATATCACACCTAAAATTTGAGAATATTGAATTTTCGGAGTTAATTTTTCTTATCAAAAAAGTCAGCGCAGAGACGACTACGACGTAGCTTTGTATGAACATAAGCATATCAATTAAGACCAAAAACAAGTCTAGAACTCCTGAAAATATATCAGCATATCAAACCTGAAGTTTGAGAAAATTCAAATTTTAGAGGTAAGAGGTTTTTTCGTTACAAAAAGGCAGCACAGAGACGGAAACTCCGAGGTTTTGTACTAATCTAAGCAGGAGCTATCATTTAAGAAAAAAAACAAGCCTGGAACTCCTGAAAATATATCAGCATATCACACCTGAAATTTGAGAAAATCTAAAATAAAGAGTAATTTCTTTCGTAATAAAAAAAGGCAGCGCAGAGCCAGGAACTGCGTGGTTTTGTACGTAACCGAGCATAAGCTATCGTTTGAGAATAAAAACAAGCCCCAAATTCCTGATAATATATCAGCATATCACATCTTAAATTTGAGAAAATCGAAATTTCAGGCTTATTTTTTTCATAGAACATAAGTACACTCAGAGCCAAGAACTACGCGGTTTTGTACGTAACCAAGCATGAGGTATCGTTTGAGACCAATAACAAGCCAATAACTCCTGAAAATATATCAGCATATCACACCTGAAGTTAGAGAAAACTTAAATTTTTAGAATAAAATTTGTTTGGTAATAAAAAAGGCAGAACAGAAAGCGGGAACATCGCGGTTTTGGACGAAACCAAGCTTGTGCTATCCTTTGAGACCAATATCAAGCCAAGAACTCCTGAAAAGATATCAGCATATCACACCTAAAGTTTGAGAAAATCGAAATTTCAGAGTTAATTTTTTTCGTTACAAAAAAGGCAGCACAGAGACGATAACTCCGCGGTTTTGAACTAATCTAAACATGAACTATCATTTAAGACTAAAAACAAGCCTAAAACTCCTGAAAGTTACCTGAAGTTAAAGAAAATTGAAATTTTCAGAGTAAAAATTTTTCGTAATAAAATAGGCAGCACAGAGATGGGAACTCCGCGGTTTTATACGAATCCCAGCTTGAGCTATCATTTGAGACCAATAATAAGCCAAGAACTCCTGAAAATATATCAGCATATCACACCTAAAATTTGAGAAAATCGAAATTTCAGAGTTAATTTTATTCTTTACAAAAAAGGCAGCACAGAGACGACAACTCCGCGGTTTTGAATTAATCTAAGCATGAGCTATCATTTGAGACCAATAACAAGCCAAGAACTCCAGAAAATATAACAGCATATCACACCTGAAGTTAGAGAAAACTTAAATTTTTAGAATAAAATTTGTTTGGTAATAAAAAAGGCAGAACAGAGACGGGAACATCGCGGTTTTGGACGACACCGATCTTTTGCTATCATTTGAGACCAATATCAAGCCAAGAACTCCTGAAAATATATCAGCATATCACACCTAAAATTTGAGAAAATCGAAATTTCAGAGTTAATTTTTTTCGTTACAAAAAAGGCTGCACAGAGACGAGAACTCCGCGGTTTTGAACTAATCTAAGCATGATCTATCATTTAAGACTAAAAACAATCCTAGAACTCCTGAAAATATCTCAGCATATCACACCTGAAGTTTGAGAAAATTGAAATTTTTAGAGTAAAATTTTTTCGTAATAAAAAAGGCGGCACCGAGATGTGAACTCCGGGTTTTTGCACTAAGCTAAGCATGAGCTATCATTTAAAACCAAAAATAAGCCTAGAACTCTTGAAAATATATCAGCATATCACACCTGATGTTCGAGAAAATCTAAATTTCAGAGTAAATTTTTTCGTAATAAAAAAGGCAGCGCAGAGCCTGGAACTGCGTGGTTTTGTACGTAACCAAGCATTCGCTATCGTTTAAGACCAAAAACAAGCATAGAACTCCTGAAAATATATCAGCATATCACACCTGAAATTTGAGAAAATCTAAATTACAGAGTAATTTTTTTCGTAATAAAAAAGGCAGCGCAGAGCCTGGAACTGCGTGGTTTTGTACGTAACCGAGCATTCGCTATCGTTTAAGAACAAAAGCAAGCCTAGAACTCCTGAAAATATATCAGCATATCACACCTGAAATATGAGAAAATCGATATTTCAAACTTATTTTTTCGCAGAACATAAGTAAACTCAGAGCCAGGAACTCCGTGGTTTTGGACGAAACCAAGCTTAAGCTATCAATTGAGACCAATAACAAGCCAATAACTCCTGAAAATATGTCAGTATATCACACCTGAAATTTGAGAAAACTTAAATTTTCAGAATAAAAATTTTTTGGTAAAAAAAAGGCAGCACAGAGAGGGAACTTCACGGTTTTCGACAAAACCAAGCTCGTGCTATCATTTGAGACCAATAACAAGCCAAGAACTCCTGAAAATATATCAGCACATCACACCTAAAGTTTGAGAAAATCGAAATTCCAGATTTAATTTTTTTCTTTACAAAAAAGGCTGCACAGAGACGGGAACTCAACAATTTTGAACTAATCTAAGCATGAGCTATCATTTAAGACTGAAAGCAAGCCTAGAACTCCTGAAAATATATCAGCATATCACACCTGAAATTTGAGAAAATTTAAATTTTAAGAATAAATTTTTTTCGTAATAAAAAAGGCAGCACAGAGACGGGAACTTCGCGGTTTTGTACGAAACCAAGCTTGAGCTATCATTTGAGACCAATAACTAGCCAAGAACTCCTGAAAATATATCAGCATATCACACCTGAAATTTGAGAAAATTTAAATATTCAGATTAAAATCTTTTCGTAATAAAAAAGTCAGCACAGAGACAGGAACTCCGCGGTTTTGAACGAAACTAAACTTGAGCTATCATTTGAGACCAATCACAAGCCAAGAACTACTGTTAATATATCAGCATATCACACCTAAAGTTTGAGAAAATCGAAATTTCAGATTTAATTATTTTCGTTACAAAAAAGGCAGCACCGAGATTTGAACTCCGGGTTTTTGCACTAAGCTAAGCACGACCTATCATTTAAGACCAAAAATAAGCCTAGAACTCTTGAAAATATATCAGCATATCCACACCTGATGTTCGAGAAAATCTAAATTTCAGAGTAAATTTTTTCGTAATAAAAAAGGCAGCGTAGAGCCTGGAACTGCGTGGTTTTGTACGTAACCGAGCATTAGCTATCGTTTAAGACCAAAACTAAGCCAAGAACTCCTGAAAAAATATATTAGCATATCACACCTAAAATTTGAGAATATTGAATTTTCGGAGTTAATTTTTCTTATCAAAAAAGTCAGCGCAGAGACGACTACGACGTAGCTTTGTATGAACATAAGCATATCAATTAAGACCAAAAACAAGTCTAGAACTCCTGAAAATATATCAGCATATCAAACCTGAAGTTTGAGAAAATTCAAATTTTAGAGGTAAGAGGTTTTTTCGTTACAAAAAGGCAGCACAGAGACGGAAACTCCGAGGTTTTGTACTAATCTAAGCAGGAGCTATCATTTAAGAAAAAAAACAAGCATGGAACTCTTGAAAATATATCAGCATATCACACCTGAAATTTGAGAAAATCTAAAATACAGAGTAATTTCTTTCGTAATAAAAAAAGGCAGCGCAGAGCCAGGAACTGCATGGTTTTGTACGTAACCGAGCATAAGCTATCGTTTGAGAATAAAAACAAGCCCCAAATTCCTGAAAATATATCAGCATATCACATCTTAAATTTGAGAAAATCGAAATTTCAGGCTTATTTTTTTCATAGAACATAAGTACACTCAGAGCCAGGAACTACGCGGTTTTGTACGTAACCAAGCATGAGGTATCGTTTGAGACCAATAACAAGCCAAGAACTCCTGAAAATATATCAGCATATCACACCTGAAGTTAGAGAAAACTTAAATTTTTAGAATAAAATTTGTTTGGTAATAAAAAAGGCAGAACAGAAAGCAGGAACATCGCGGTTTTATACGAAACCCAGCTTGAGCTATCATTTGAGACCAATAATAAGCCAAGAACTCCTGAAAATATATCAGCATATCACACCTAAAATTTGAGAAAATCGACATTTCAGAGTTAAGTTTATTCTTTACAAAAAAGGCAGCACAGAGACGACAACTCCGCGGTTTTGAATTAATCTAAGCATGAGCTATCATTTGAGACCAATAGCAAGCCAAGAACTCCTGAAAATATAACCGCATATCACACCTAAAATTTGAGAAAATCGAAATTTCAGAGTAAATTTTTTTCGTTACAAAAAAGGCAGCACATAGACGGGAACTTCGCAGTTTTGCACTAGGCTAAGCATAAGCTATCTTTTAAGCCCAAAAATAAGCCTAGAACTTTTGAAAATATAACAGCATATCACGATGTTGGAGAAAATCTAAATTTCAGAGTAAATTTTTTCGTAATAAAAAAGGCAGCGCAGAGCCAGGAACTGCATGGTTTTTTACATTACCGAGCATTAGCTATCGTTTAAGACCAAAACTAAGCCTAGAACTCCTGAAAATATATTAGCATATCACACCTAAAATTTGAGAATATTGAATTTTCGGAGTTAATTTTTCTTATCAAAAAAGTCAGCGCAGAGACGACTACGACGTAGCTTTGTATGAACATAAGCATATCAATTAAGACCAAAAACAAGTCTAGAACTCCTGAAAATATATCAGCATATCAAACCTGAAGTTTGAGAAAATTCAAATTTTAGAGGTAAGAGGTTTTTTCGTTACAAAAAGGCAGCACAGAGACGGAAACTCCGAGGTTTTGTACTAATCTAAGCATGAGCTATCATTTAAGAAAAAAAACAAGCCTGGAACTCCTGAAAATATATCAGCATATCACACCTGAAATTTGAGAAAATTGAAATTTTTAGAGTAAAATTTTTTCGTAATAAAAAAGGCGGCACCGAGATGTGAACTCCGGGTTTTTGCACTAAGCTAAGCATGAACTATCATTTAAAACCAAAAATAAGCCTAGAACTCTTGAAAATATATCAGCATATCACACCTGATGTTCGAGAAAATCTAAATTTCAGAGTAAAATTTTTCGTAATAAAAAAGGCAGCGCAGAGCCTGGAACTGCGTGGTTTTGTACGTAACCAAGCATTCGCTATCGTTTAAGACCAAAAACAAGCCTAGAACTCCTGAAAATATATCAGCATATCACACCTGAAATTTGAGAAAATCTAAATTACAGAGTAATTTTTTTCGTAATAAAAAAGGCAGCGCAGAGCCTGGAACTGCGTGGTTTTGTACGTAACTGAGCATTCGCTATCGTTTAAGACCAAAAGCAAGCCTAGAACTCCTGAAAATATATCAGCATATCACACCTGAAATATGAGAAAATCGATAATTCAAACTTATTTTTTCGCAGAACATAAGTAAACTCAGAGTCAGGAACTCCGTGGTTTTGGACGAAACCAAGCTTAAGCTATCATTTGAGACCAATAACAAGCCAATAACTCCTGAAAATATGTCAGTATATCACACCTGAAATTTGAGAAAACTTAAATTTTCAGAATAAAAATTTTTTGGTAATAAAAAAGGCAGCACAGAGACGGGAACTTAGCGGTTTTCGACGAAACCAAGCTCGTGCTATCATTTGAGACCAATAACAAGCCAAGAACTCCTGAAAATATATCAGCACATCACACCTAAAGTTTGAGAAAATCGAAATTTCAGAGTTAATTTTTTTCGTTACAAAAAAGGCAGCACAGAGACGGGAACTCAACGGTTTTGAACTAATCTAAGCATGAGCTATCATTTAAGACTGAAAGCAAGCCTAGAACTCCTGAAAATATATCAGCATATCACACCTGAAATTTGAGAAAATTTAAATTTTAAGAATAAATTTTTTTCGTAATAAAAAAGGCAGCACAGAGACGGGAACTTCGCGGTTTTGTACGAAACCAAGCTTGAGCTATCATTTGAGACCAATAACAAGCCAAGAACTCCTGAAAATATATCAGCATATCACACCTAAAATTTGAGAAAATTTAAATTTTCAGATTAAAATCTTTTCGTAATAAAAAAGGCAGCACAGAGACAGGAAATCCGCGGTTTTGAACGAAACCAAACTTGAGCTATCATTTGAGACCAATCACAAGCCAAGAACTACTGTTAATATATCAGCATATCACACCTAAAGTTTGAGAAAATCGAAATTTCAGAGTTAATTATTTTCGTTACAAAAAAGGCAGCACCGAGATTTGAACTCCGGGTTTTTGCACTAAACTAAGCACGAGCTATCATTTAAGACCAAAAGTAAGCCTAGAACTCTTGAAAATATATCAGCATATCCACACCTGATGTTCGAGAAAATCTAAATTTCAGAGTAAATTTTTTCGTAATAAAAAAGGCAGCGTAGAGCCTGGAACTGCGTGGTTTTGTACGTAACCGAGCATTAGCTATCGTTTAAGACAAAAACTAAGCCAAGAACTCCTGAAAAAATATATTAGCATATCACACCTAAAATTTGAGAATATTGAATTTTCGGAGTTAATTTTTCTTATCAAAGAAGTCAACGCAGAGACGACTACGACGTAGCTTTGTATGAACATAAGCATATCAATTAAGACCAAAAACAAGTCTAGAACTCCTGAAAATATATCAGCATATCAAACCTGAAGTTTGAGAAAATTCAAATTTTAGAGGTAAGAGGTTTTTTCGTTACAAAAAGGCAGCACAGAGACGGAAACTCCGAGGTTTTGTACTAATCTAAGCAGGAGCTATCATTTAAGAAAAAAAACAAGCCTGGAACTCCTGAAAATATATCAGCATATCACACCTGAAATTTGAGAAAATCTAAAATACAGAGTAATTTCTTTCGTAATAAAAAAAGGCAGCGCAGAGCCAGGAACTGCGTGGTTTTGTACGTAACCGAGCATAAGCTATCGTTTGAGAATAAAAACAAGCCCCAAATTCCTGAAAATATATCAGCATATCACATCTTAAATTTGAGAAAATCGAAATTTCAGGCTTATTTTTTTCATAGAACATAAGTACACTCAGAGCCAGGAACTACGCGGTTTTGTACGTAACCAAGCATGAGGTATCGTTTGAGACCAATAACAAGCCAAGAACTCCTGAAAATATATCAGCATATCACACCTGAAGTTAGAGAAAACTTAAATTTTTAGAATAAAATTTGTTTGGTAATAAAAAAGGCAGAACAGAAAGCGAGAACATCGCGGTTTTGGACGAAACCAAGCTTGTGCTATCATTTGAGACCAATATCAAGCCAAGAACTCCTGAAAAGATATCAGCATATCACACCTAAAGTTTGAGAAAATCGAAATTTCAGAGTTAATTTTTTTCGTTACAAAAAAGGCAGCACAGAGACGGGAACTCCGCGGTTTTGAACTAATCTAAACATGAACTATCATTTAAGACTAAAAACAAGCCTAAAACTCCTGAAAGTTACCTGAAGTTAAAGAAAATTGAAATTTTCAGAGTAAAAATTTTTCGTAATAAAATAGGCAGCACAGAGATGGGAACTCCGCGGTTTTATACGAAACCTAGCTTGAGCTATCATTTGAGAACAATAATAAGCCAAGAACTCTTGAAAATATATCAGCATATCACACCTAAAATTTGAGAAAATCGAAATTTCAGATTTAAGTTTATTCTTTACAAAAAAGGCAGCACAGAGACGACAACTCCGCGGTTTTGAATTAATCTAAGCATGAGCTATCATTTGAGACCAATAGCAAGCCAAGAACTCCTGAAAATATAACAGCATATCACACCTAAAGTTTGAGAAAATCGAAATTTCAGAGTAAATTTTTTTCGTTACAAAAAAGGCAGCACATAGACGGGAACTTCGCAGTTTTGCACTAAGCTAAGCATAAGCTATCATTTAAGCCCAAAAATAAGCCTAGAACTTTTGAAAATATAACAGCATATCACGATGTTTGAGAAAATCTAAATTTCAGAGTAAATTTTTTCGTAATAAAAAAGGCAGCGCAGAGCCAGGAACTGCATGGTTTTTTACATTACCGAACATTAGCTATCGTTTAAGACCAAAACTAAGCCTAGAACTCCTGAAAATATATTAGCATATCACACCTAAAATTTGAGAATATTGAATTTTCGGAGTTAATTTTTCTTATCAAAAAAGTCAGCGCAGAGACGACTACGACGTAGCTTTGTATGAACATAAGCATATCAATTAAGACCAAAAACAAGTCTAGAACTCCTGAAAATATATCAGCATATCAAACCTGAAGTTTGAGAAAATTCAAATTTTAGAGGTAAGAGGTTTTTTCGTTACAAAAAGGCAGCACAGAGACGGAAACTCCGAGGTTTTGTACTAATCTAAGCATGAGCTATCATTCAAGAAAAAAAACAAGCCTGGAACTCCTGAAAATATATCAGCATATCACACCTGAAATTTGAGAAAATCTAAAATACAGAGTAATTTCTTTTGTAATAAAAAAAGGCAGCGCAGAGCCAGGAACTGCGTGGTTTTGTACGTAACCGAGCATAAGCTATCGTTTGAGAATAAAAACAAGCCCCAAATTCCTGATAATATATCAGCATATCACATCTTAAATTTGAGAAAATCGAAATTTCAGGCTTATTTTTTTCATAGAACATAAGTACACTCAGAGCCAAGAACTACGCGGTTTTGTACGTAACCAAGCATGAGGTATCGTTTGAGACCAATAACAAGCCAAGAACTCCTGAAAATATATCAGCATATCACACCTGAAGTTAGAGAAAACTTAAATTTTTAGAATAAAATTTGTTTGGTAATAAAAAAGGCAGAACAGAAAGCGGGAACATCGCGGTTTTGGACGAAACCAAGCTTGTGCTATCCTTTGAGACCAATATCAAGCCAAGAACTCCTGAAAAGATATCAGCATATCACACCTAAAGTTTGAGAAAATCGAAATTTCAGAGTTAATTTTTTTCGTTACAAAAAAGGCAGCACAGAGACGGGAACTCCACGGTTTTGAACTAATCTAAACATGAACTATCATTTAAGACTAAAAACAAGCCTAAAACTACTGAAAGTTACCTGAAGTTAAAGAAAATTGAAATTTTCAGAGTAAAAATTTTTCGTAATAAAATAGGCAGCACAGAGATGGGAACTCCGCGGTTTTATACGAATCCCAGCTTGAGCTATCATTTGAGACCAATAATAAGCCAAGAACTCCTGAAAATATATCAGCATATCACACCTAAAATTTGAGAAAATCGAAATTTCAGAGTTAATTTTATTCTTTACAAAAAAGGCAGCACAGAGACGACAACTCCGCGGTTTTGAATTAATCTAAGCATGAGCTATCATTTGAGACCAATAACAAGCCAAGAACTCCTGAAAATATAACAGCATATCACACCTGAAGTTAGAGAAAACTTAAATTTTTAGAATAAAATTTGTTTGGTAATAAAAAAGGCAGAACAGAGACGGGAACATCGCAATTTTGGACGACACCGATCTTTCGCTATCATTTGAGACCAATATCAAGCCAAGAACTCCTGAAAATATATCAGCATATCACACCTAAAATTTGAGAAAATCGAAATTTCAGAGTTAATTTTTTTCGTTACAAAAAAGGCTGCACAGAGACGAGAACTCCGCGGTTTTGAACTAATCTAAGCATGATCTATCATTTAAGACTAAAAACAATCCTAGAACTCCTGAAAATATCTCAGCATATCACACCTGAAGTTTGAGAAATCTGAAGATTTTAGAGTAAAATTTTTTCGTAATAAAAAAGGCGGCACCGAGATGTGAACTCCGGGTTTTTGCACTAAGCTAAGCATGAGCTATCATTTAAAACCAAAAATAAGCCTAGAACTCTTGAAAATATATCAGCATATCACACCTGATGTTCGAGAAAATCTAAATTTCAGAGTAAATTTTTTCGTAATAAAAAAGGCAGCGCAGAGCCTGGAACTGCGTGGTTTTGTACGTAACCAAGCATTCGCTATCGTTTAAGACCAAAAACAAGCCTAGAACTCCTGAAAATATATCAGCATATCACACCTGAAATTTGAGAAAATCTAAATTACAGAGTAATTTTTTTCGTAATAAAAAAGGCAGCGCAGAGCCTGGAACTGCGTGGTTTTGTACGTAACCGAGCATTCGCTATCGTTTAAGAACAAAAGCAAGCCTAGAACTCCTGAAAATATATCAGCATATCACACCTGAAATATGAGAAAATCGATATTTCAAACTTATTTTTTCGCAGAACATAAGTAAACTCAGAGCCAGGAACTCCGTGGTTTTGGACGAAACCAAGCTTAAGCTATCAATTGAGACCAATAACAAGCCAATAACTCCTGAAAATATGTCAGTATATCACACCTGAAATTTGAGAAAACTTAAATTTTCAGAATAAAAATTTTTTGAAAAAAAAAAGGCAGCACAGAGACGGGAACTTCACGGTTTTCGACAAAACCAAGCTCGTGCTATCATTTGAGACCAATAACAAGCCAAGAACTCCTGAAAATATATCAGCACATCACACCTAAAGTTTGAGAAAATCGAAATTCAAGATTTAATTTTTTTCTTTACAAAAAAGGCTGCACAGAGACGGGAACTCAACAATTTTGAACTAATTTAAGCATGAGCTATCATTTAAGACTGAAAGCAAGCCTAGAACTCCTGAAAATATATCAGCATATCACACCTGAAATTTGAGAAAATTTAAATTTTAAGAATAAATTTTTTTCGTAATAAAAAAGGCAGCACAGAGACGGGAACTTCGCGGTTTTGTACGAAACCAAGCTTGAGCTATCATTTGAGACCAATAACTAGCCAAGAACTCCTGAAAATATATCAGCATATCACACCTGAAATTTGAGAAAATTTAAATTTTCAGATTAAATGCTTTTCGTAATAAAAAAGTCAGCACAGAGACAGGAACTCCGCGGTTTTGAACGAAACCAAACTTGAGCTATCATTTGAGACCAATCACAAGCCAAGAACTACTGTTAATATATCAGCATATCACACCTAAAGTTTGAGAAAATCGAAATTTCAGAGTTAATTTTATTCTTTACAAAAAAGGCAGCACAGAGACGACAACTCCGCGGTTTTGAATTAATCTAAGCATGAGCTATCATTTGAGACCAATAACAAGCCAAGAACTCCTGAAAATATAACAGCATATCACACCTGAAGTTAGAGAAAACTTAAATTTTTAGAATAAAATTTGTTTGGTAATAAAAAAGGCAGAACAGAGACGGGAACATCGCGGTTTTGGACGACACCGATCTTTTGCTATCATTTGAGACCAATATCAAGCCAAGAACTCCTGAAAATATATCAGCATATCACACCTAAAATTTGAGAAAATCGAAATTTCAGAGTTAATTTTTTTCGTTACAAAAAAGGCTGGACAGAGACGAGAACTCCGCGGTTTTGAACTAATCTAAGCATGATCTATCATTTAAGACTAAAAACAATCCTAGAACTCCTGAAAATATCTCAGCATATCACACCTGAAGTTTGAGAAAATTGAAATTTTTAGAGTAAAATTTTTTCGTAATAAAAAAGGCGGCACCGAGATGTGAACTCCGGGTTTTTGCACTAAGCTAAGCATGAGCTATCATTTAAAACCAAAAATAAGCCTAGAACTCTTGAAAATATATCAGCATATCACACCTGATGTTCGAGAAAATCTAAATTTCAGAGTAAAATTTTTCGTAATAAAAAAGTCAGCGCAGAGCCTGGAACTGCGTGGTTTTGTACGTAACCAAGCATTCGCTATCGTTTAAGACCAAAAACAAGCCTAGAACTCCTGAAAATATATCAGCATATCACACCTGAAATTTGAGAAAATCTAAATTACAGAGTAATTTTTTTCGTAATAAAAAAGGCAGCGCAGAGCCTGGAACTGCGTGGTTTTGTACGTAACCGAGCATTCGCTATCGTTTAAGACCAAAAGCAAGCCTAGAACTCCTGAAAATATATCAGCATATCACACCTGAAATATGAGAAAATCGATATTTCAAACTTGTTTTTTCGCAGAACATAAGTAAACTCAGAGCCAGGAACTCCGTGGTTTTGGACGAAACCAAGCTTAAGCTATCATTTGAGACCAATAACAAGCCAATAACTCCTGAAAATATGTCAGTATATCACACCTGAAATTTGAGAAAACTTAAATTTTCAGAATAAAAATTTTTTGGTAATAAAAAAGGCAGCACAGAGACGGGAACTTCGCGGTTTTCGACGAAACCAAGCTCGTGCTATCATTTGAGACCAATAACAAGCCAAGAACTCCTGAAAATATATCAGCACATCACACCTAAAATTTGAGAAAATCGAAATTTCAGATTTAATTTTTTTCTTTACAAAAAAGGCTGCACAGAGACGGGAACTCCGCGTTTTTGAACTGGTCTAAGCACGAGTTATCATTTGAGATCAATAGTAAGCCAAGAACTCCTGAAAATATATCAGCATATCACACCTAAATTTGGAGAAAATCGAAATTTCAGAGTTAATTTTTTTCGTTACAAAAAAGGCAGCACAGAGACGACAACTCAACGGTTTTGAACTAATCTAAGCATGAGCTATCATTTAAGACTGAAAGCAAGCCTAGAACTCCTGAAAATATATCAGCATATCACACCTGAAATTTGAGAAAATTTAAATTTTAGGAATAAATTTTTTTCGTAATAAAAAAGGCAGCACAGAGACGGGAACTTCGCGGTTTTGTACGAAACCAAGCTTGAGCTATCATTTGAGACCAATAACAAGCCAAGAACTCCTGAAAATATATCAGCATATCACACCTGAAATTTGAGAAAATTTAAATTTTCAGATTAAAATCTTTTCGTAATAAAAAAGGCAGCACAGAGACAGGAACTCCGCGGGTTTGAACGAAACCAACCTTGAGCTATCATTTGAGACCAATCACAAGCCATGAACTACTGTTAATATATCAGCATATCACACCTAAAATTTGAGAAAATCGAAATTTCAGAGTTAATTATTTTCGTTACAAAAAAGGCAGCACCGAGATTTGAACTCCGGGTTTTTGCACTAAGCTAAGCACGAGCTATCATTAAAGACCAAAAATAAGCCTAGAACTCTTGAAAATATATCAGCATATCCACACCTGATGTTCGAGAAAATCTAAATTTCAGAGTAAATTTTTTCGTAATAAAAAAGGCAGCGTAGAGCCTGGAACTGCGTGGTTTTGTACGTAACCGAGCATTAGCTATCGTTTAAGATCAAAACTAAGCCAAGAACTCCTGAAAAAATATATTAGCATATCACACCTAAAATTTGAGAATATTGAATTTTCGGAGTTAATTTTTCTTATCAAAAAAGTCAGCGCAGAGACGACTACGACGTAGCTTTGTATGAACATAAGCGTATCAATTAAGACCAAAAACAAGTCTAGAACTCCTGAAAATATATCAGCATATCAAACCTGAAGTTAGAGAAAATTCAAATTTTAGAGGTAAGAGGTTTTTTCGTTACAAAAAGGCAGCACAGAGACGGAAACTCCGAGGTTTTGTACTAATCTAAGCAGGAGCTATCATTTAAGAAAAAAAACAAGCCTGGAACTCCTGAAAATATATCAGCATATCACACCTGAAATTTGAGAAAATCTAAAATACAGAGTAATTTCTTTCGTAATAAAAAAAGGCAGCGCAGAGCCAGGAACTGCGTGGTTTTGTACGTAACCGAGCATAAGCTATCGTTTGAGAATAAAAACAAGCCCCAAATTCCTGATAATATATCAGCATATCACATCTTAAATTTGAGAAAATCGAAATTTCAGGCTTATTTTTTTCATAGAACATAAGTACACTCAGAGCCAAGAACTACGCGGTTTTGTACGTAACCAAGCATGAGGTATCGTTTGAGACCAATAACAAGCCAAGAACTCCTGAAAATATATCAGCATATCACACCTGAAGTTAGAGAAAACTTAAATTTTTAGAATAAAATTTGTTTGGTAATAAAAAAGGCAGAACAGAAAGCGGGAACATCGCGGTTTTGGACGAAACCAAGCTTGTGCTATCCTTTGAGACCAATATCAAGCCAAGAACTCCTGAAAAGATATCAGCATATCACACCTAAAGTTTGAGAAAATCGAAATTTCAGAGTTAATTTTTTTCGTTACAAAAAAGGCAGCACAGAGACGGGAACTCCGCGGTTTTGAACTAATCTAAACATGAACTATCATTTAAGACTAAAAACAAGCCTAAAACTCCTGAAAGTTACCTGAAGTTAAAGAAAATTGAAATTTTCAGAAAAAAATTTTTCGTAATAAAATAGGCAGCACAGAGATGGGAACTCCGCGGTTTTATACGAATCCCAGCTTGAGCTATCATTTGAGACCAATAATAAGCCAAGAACTCCTGAAAATATATCAGCATATCACACCTAAAATTTGAGAAAATCGAAATTTCAGAGTTAATTTTATTCTTTACAATAAAGGCAGCACAGAGACGACAACTCCGCGGTTTTGAATTAATCTAAGCATGAGCTATCATTTGAGACCAATAACAAGCCAAGAACTCCTGAAAATATAACAGCATATCACACCTGAAGTTAGAGAAAACTTAAATTTTTAGAATAAAATTTGTTTGGTAATAAAAAAGGCAGAACAGAGACGGGAACATCGCGGTTTTGGACGACACCGATCTTTTGCTATCATTTGAGCCCAATATCAAGCCAAGAACTCCTGAAAATATATCAGCATATCACACCTAAAATTTGAGAAAATCGAAATTTCAGAGTTAATTTTTTTCGTTACAAAAAAGGCTGCACAGAGACGAGAACTCCGCGGTTTTGAACTAATCTAAGCATGATCTATCATTTAAGACTAAAAACAATCCTAGAACTCCTGAAAATATCTCAGCATATCACACCTGAAGTTTGAGAAAATTGAAATTTTTAGAGTAAAATTTTTTCGTAATAAAAAAGGCGGCACCGAGATGTGAACTCCGGGTTTTTGCACTAAGCTAAGCATGAGCTATCATTTGAAACCAAAAATAAGCCTAGAACTCTTGAAAATATATCAGCATATCACACCTGATGTTCGAGAAAATCTAAATTTCAGAGTAAATTTTTTCGTAATAAAAAAGGCAGCGCAGAGCCTGGAACTGCGTGGTTTTGTACGTAACCAAGCATTCGCTATCGTTTAAGACCAAAAACAAGCATAGAACTCCTGAAAATATATCAGCATATCACACCTGAAATTTGAGAAAATCTAAATTACAGAGTAATTTTTTTCGTAATAAAAAAGGCAGCGCAGAGCCTGGAACTGCGTGGTTTTGTACGTAACCGAGCATTCGCTATCGTTTAAGAACAAAAGCAAGCCTAGAACTCCTGAAAATATATCAGCATATCACACCTGAAATATGAGAAAATCGATATTTCAAACTTATTTTTTCGCAGAACATAAGTAAACTCAGAGCCAGGAACTCCGTGGTTTTGGACGAAACCAAGCTTAAGCTATCAATTGAGACCAATAACAAGCCAATAACTCCTGAAAATATGTCAGTATATCACACCTGAAATTTGAGAAAACTTAAATTTTCAGAATAAAAATTTTTTGGTAAAAAAAAGGCAGCACAGAGAGGGAACTTCACGGTTTTCGACAAAACCAAGCTCGTGCTATCATTTGAGACCAATAACAAGCCAAGAACTCCTGAAAATATATCAGCACATCACACCTAAAGTTTGAGAAAATCGAAATTCCAGATTTAATTTTTTTCTTTACAAAAAAGGCTGCACAGAGACGGGAACTCAACAATTTTGAACTAATCTAAGCATGAGCTATCATTTAAGACTGAAAGCAAGCCTAGAACTCCTGAAAATATATCAGCATATCACACCTGAAATTTGAGAAAATTTAAATTTTAAGAATAAATTTTTTTCGTAATAAAAAAGGCAGCACAGAGACGGGAACTTCGCGGTTTTGTACGAAACCAAGCTTGAGCTATCATTTGAGACCAATAACTAGCCAAGAACTCCTGAAAATATATCAGCATATCACACCTGAAATTTGAGAAAATTTAAATATTCAGATTAAAATCTTTTCGTAATAAAAAAGTCAGCACAGAGACAGGAACTCCGCGGTTTTGAACGAAACCAAACTTGAGCTATCATTTGAGACCAATCACAAGCCAAGAACTACTGTTAATATATCAGCATATCACACCTAAAGTTTGAGAAAATCGAAATTTCAGAGTTAATTTTATTCTTTACAAAAAAGGCAGCACAGAGACGACAACTCCGCGGTTTTGAATTAATCTAAGCATGAGCTATCATTTGAGACCAATAACAAGCCAAGAACTCCTGAAAATATAACAGCATATCACACCTGAAGTTAGAGAAAACTTAAATTTTTAGAATAAAATTTGTTTGGTAATAAAAAAGGCAGAACAGAGACGGGAACATCGCGGTTTTGGACGACACCGATCTTTTGCTATCATTTGAGACCAATATCAAGCCAAGAACTCCTGAAAATATATCAGCATATCACACCTAAAATTTGAGAAAATCGAAATTTCAGAGTTAATTTTTTTCGTTACAAAAAAGGCTGGACAGAGACGAGAACTCCGCGGTTTTGAACTAATCTAAGCATGATCTATCATTTAAGACTAAAAACAATCCTAGAACTCCTGAAAATATCTCAGCATATCACACCTGAAGTTTGAGAAAATTGAAATTTTTAGAGTAAAATTTTTTCGTAATAAAAAAGGCGGCACCGAGATGTGAACTCCGGGTTTTTGCACTAAGCTAAGCATGAGCTATCATTTAAAACCAAAAATAAGCCTAGAACTCTTGAAAATATATCAGCATATCACACCTGATGTTCGAGAAAATCTAAATTTCAGAGTAAAATTTTTCGTAATAAAAAAGTCAGCGCAGAGCCTGGAACTGCGTGGTTTTGTACGTAACCAAGCATTCGCTATCGTTTAAGACCAAAAACAAGCCTAGAACTCCTGAAAATATATCAGCATATCACACCTGAAATTTGAGAAAATCTAAATTACAGAGTAATTTTTTTCGTAATAAAAAAGGCAGCGCAGAGCCTGGAACTGCGTGGTTTTGTACGTAACCGAGCATTCGCTATCGTTTAAGACCAAAAGCAAGCCTAGAACTCCTGAAAATATATCAGCATATCACACCTGAAATATGAGAAAATCGATATTTCAAACTTGTTTTTTCGCAGAACATAAGTAAACTCAGAGCCAGGAACTCCGTGGTTTTGGACGAAACCAAGCTTAAGCTATCATTTGAGACCAATAACAAGCCAATAACTCCTGAAAATATGTCAGTATATCACACCTGAAATTTGAGAAAACTTAAATTTTCAGAATAAAAATTTTTTGGTAATAAAAAAGGCAGCACAGAGACGGGAACTTCGCGGTTTTCGACGAAACCAAGCTCGTGCTATCATTTGAGACCAATAACAAGCCAAGAACTCCTGAAAATATATCAGCACATCACACCTAAAATTTGAGAAAATCGAAATTTCAGATTTAATTTTTTTCTTTACAAAAAAGGCTGCACAGAGACGGGAACTCCGCGTTTTTGAACTGGTCTAAGCACGAGTTATCATTTGAGATCAATAGTAAGCCAAGAACTCCTGAAAATATATCAGCATATCACACCTAAATTTGGAGAAAATCGAAATTTCAGAGTTAATTTTTTTCGTTACAAAAAAGGCAGCACAGAGACGACAACTCAACGGTTTTGAACTAATCTAAGCATGAGCTATCATTTAAGACTGAAAGCAAGCCTAGAACTCCTGAAAATATATCAGCATATCACACCTGAAATTTGAGAAAATTTAAATTTTAGGAATAAATTTTTTTCGTAATAAAAAAGGCAGCACAGAGACGGGAACTTCGCGGTTTTGTACGAAACCAAGCTTGAGCTATCATTTGAGACCAATAACAAGCCAAGAACTCCTGAAAATATATCAGCATATCACACCTGAAATTTGAGAAAATTTAAATTTTCAGATTAAAATCTTTTCGTAATAAAAAAGGCAGCACAGAGACAGGAACTCCGCGGGTTTGAACGAAACCAACCTTGAGCTATCATTTGAGACCAATCACAAGCCATGAACTACTGTTAATATATCAGCATATCACACCTAAAATTTGAGAAAATCGAAATTTCAGAGTTAATTATTTTCGTTACAAAAAAGGCAGCACCGAGATTTGAACTCCGGGTTTTTGCACTAAGCTAAGCACGAGCTATCATTTAAGACCAAAAATAAGCCTAGAACTCTTGAAAATATATCAGCATATCCACACCTGATGTTCGAGAAAATCTAAATTTCAGAGTAAATTTTTTCGTAATAAAAAAGGCAGCGTAGAGCCTGGAACTGCGTGGTTTTGTACGTAACCGAGCATTAGCTATCGTTTAAGATCAAAACTAAGCCAAGAACTCCTGAAAAAATATATTAGCATATCACACCTAAAATTTGAGAATATTGAATTTTCGGAGTTAATTTTTCTTATCAAAAAAGTCAGCGCAGAGACGACTACGACGTAGCTTTGTATGAACATAAGCGTATCAATTAAGACCAAAAACAAGTCTAGAACTCCTGAAAATATATCAGCATATCAAACCTGAAGTTAGAGAAAATTCAAATTTTAGAGGTAAGAGGTTTTTTCGTTACAAAAAGGCAGCACAGAGACGGAAACTCCGAGGTTTTGTACTAATCTAAGCAGGAGCTATCATTTAAGAAAAAAAACAAGCCTGGAACTCCTGAAAATATATCAGCATATCACACCTGAAATTTGAGAAAATCTAAAATACAGAGTAATTTCTTTCGTAATAAAAAAAGGCAGCGCAGAGCCAGGAACTGCGTGGTTTTGTACGTAACCGAGCATAAGCTATCGTTTGAGAATAAAAACAAGCCCCAAATTCCTGATAATATATCAGCATATCACATCTTAAATTTGAGAAAATCGAAATTTCAGGCTTATTTTTTTCATAGAACATAAGTACACTCAGAGCCAAGAACTACGCGGTTTTGTACGTAACCAAGCATGAGGTATCGTTTGAGACCAATAACAAGCCAAGAACTCCTGAAAATATATCAGCATATCACACCTGAAGTTAGAGAAAACTTAAATTTTTAGAATAAAATTTGTTTGGTAATAAAAAAGGCAGAACAGAAAGCGGGAACATCGCGGTTTTGGACGAAACCAAGCTTGTGCTATCCTTTGAGACCAATATCAAGCCAAGAACTCCTGAAAAGATATCAGCATATCACACCTAAAGTTTGAGAAAATCGAAATTTCAGAGTTAATTTTTTTCGTTACAAAAAAGGCAGCACAGAGACGGGAACTCCGCGGTTTTGAACTAATCTAAACATGAACTATCATTTAAGACTAAAAACAAGCCTAAAACTCCTGAAAGTTACCTGAAGTTAAAGAAAATTGAAATTTTCAGAGTAAAAATTTTTCGTAATAAAATAGGCAGCACAGAGATGGGAACTCCGCGGTTTTATACGAATCCCAGCTTGAGCTATCATTTGAGACCAATAATAAGCCAAGAACTCCTGAAAATATATCAGCATATCACACCTAAAATTTGAGAAAATCGAAATTTCAGAGTTAATTTTATTCTTTACAATAAAGGCAGCACAGAGACGACAACTCCGCGGTTTTGAATTAATCTAAGCATGAGCTATCATTTGAGACCAATAACAAGCCAAGAACTCCTGAAAATATAACAGCATATCACACCTGAAGTTAGAGAAAACTTAAATTTTTAGAATAAAATTTGTTTGGTAATAAAAAAGGCAGAACAGAGACGGGAACATCGCGGTTTTGGACGACACCGATCTTTTGCTATCATTTGAGCCCAATATCAAGCCAAGAACTCCTGAAAATATATCAGCATATCACACCTAAAATTTGAGAAAATCGAAATTTCAGAGTTAATTTTTTTCGTTACAAAAAAGGCTGCACAGAGACGAGAACTCCGCGGTTTTGAACTAATCTAAGCATGATCTATCATTTAAGACTAAAAACAATCCTAGAACTCCTGAAAATATCTCAGCATATCACACCTGAAGTTTGAGAAAATTGAAATTTTTAGAGTAAAATTTTTTCGTAATAAAAAAGGCGGCACCGAGATGTGAACTCCGGGTTTTTGCACTAAGCTAAGCATGAGCTATCATTTGAAACCAAAAATAAGCCTAGAACTCTTGAAAATATATCAGCATATCACACCTGATGTTCGAGAAAATCTAAATTTCAGAGTAAATTTTTTCGTAATAAAAAAGGCAGCGCAGAGCCTGGAACTGCGTGGTTTTGTACGTAACCAAGCATTCGCTATCGTTTAAGACCAAAAACAAGCATAGAACTCCTGAAAATATATCAGCATATCACACCTGAAATTTGAGAAAATCTAAATTACAGAGTAATTTTTTTCGTAATAAAAAAGGCAGCGCAGAGCCTGGAACTGCGTGGTTTTGTACGTAACCGAGCATTCGCTATCGTTTAAGAACAAAAGCAAGCCTAGAACTCCTGAAAATATATCAGCATATCACACCTGAAATATGAGAAAATCGATATTTCAAACTTATTTTTTCGCAGAACATAAGTAAACTCAGAGCCAGGAACTCCGTGGTTTTGGACGAAACCAAGCTTAAGCTATCAATTGAGACCAATAACAAGCCAATAACTCCTGAAAATATGTCAGTATATCACACCTGAAATTTGAGAAAACTTAAATTTTCAGAATAAAAATTTTTTGGTAAAAAAAAGGCAGCACAGAGAGGGAACTACTGTTAATATATCAGCATATCACACCTAAAGTTTGAGAAAATCGAAATTTCAGATTTAATTATTTTCGTTACAAAAAAGGCAGCACCGAGATTTGAACTCCGGGTTTTTGCACTAAGCTAAGCACGACCTATCATTTAAGACCAAAAATAAGCCTAGAACTCTTGAAAATATATCAGCATATCCACACCTGATGTTCGAGAAAATCTAAATTTCAGAGTAAATTTTTTCGTAATAAAAAAGGCAGCGTAGAGCCTGGAACTGCGTGGTTTTGTACGTAACCGAGCATTAGCTATCGTTTAAGACCAAAACTAAGCCAAGAACTCCTGAAAAAATATATTAGCATATCACACCTAAAATTTGAGAATATTGAATTTTCGGAGTTAATTTTTCTTATCAAAAAAGTCGCAGAGACGACTACGACGTAGCTTTGTATGAACATAAGCATATCAATTAAGACCAAAAACAAGTCTAGAACTCCTGAAAATATATCAGCATATCAAACCTGAAGTTTGAGAAAATTCAAATTTTAGAGGTAAGAGGTTTTTTCGTTACAAAAAGGCAGCACAGAGACGGAAACTCCGAGGTTTTGTACTAATCTAAGCAGGAGCTATCATTTAAGAAAAAAAACAAGCCTGGAACTCTTGAAAATATATCAGCATATCACACCTGAAATTTGAGAAAATCTAAAATACAGAGTAATTTCTTTCGTAATAAAAAAAGGCAGCGCAGAGCCAGGAACTGCATGGTTTTGTACGTAACCGAGCATAAGCTATCGTTTGAGAATAAAAACAAGCCCCAAATTCCTGAAAATATATCAGCATATCACATCTTAAATTTGAGAAAATCGAAATTTCAGGCTTATTTTTTTCATAGAACATAAGTACACTCAGAGCCAGGAACTACGCGGTTTTGTACGTAACCAAGCATGAGGTATCGTTTGAGACCAATAACAAGCCAAGAACTCCTGAAAATATATCAGCATATCACACCTGAAGTTAGAGAAAACTTAAATTTTTAGAATAAAATTTGTTTGGTAATAAAAAAGGCAGAACAGAAAGCGGGAACATCGCGGTTTTATACGAAACCCAGCTTGAGCTATCATTTGAGACCAATAATAAGCCAAGAACTCCTGAAAATATATCAGCATATCACACCTAAAATTTGAGAAAATCGAAATTTCAGAGTTAAGTTTATTCTTTACAAAAAAGGCAGCACAGAGACGACAACTCCGCGGTTTTGAATTAATCTAAGCATGAGATATCATTTGAGACCAATAGCAAGCCAAGAACTCCTGAAAATATAACCGCATATCACACCTAAAATTTGAGAAAATCGAAATTTCAGAGTAAATTTTTTTCGTTACAAAAAAGGCAGCACATAGACGGGAACTTCGCAGTTTTGCACTAGGCTAAGCATAAGCTATCTTTTAAGCCCAAAAATAAGCCTAGAACTTTTGAAAATATAACAGCATATCACGATGTTGGAGAAAATCTAATTTTCAGAGTAAATTTTTTCGTAATAAAAAAGGCAGCGCAGAGCCAGGAACTGCATGGTTTTTTACATTACCGAGCATTAGCTATCGTTTAAGACCAAAACTAAGCCTAGAACTCCTGAAAATATATTAGCATATCACACCTAAAATTTGAGAATATTGAATTTTCGGAGTTAATTTTTCTTATCAAAAAAGTCAGCGCAGAGACGACTACGACGTAGCTTTGTATGAACATAAGCATATCAATTAAGACCAAAAACAAGTCTAGAACTCCTGAAAATATATCAGCATATCAAACCTGAAGTTTGAGAAAATTCAAATTTTAGAGGTAAGAGGTTTTTTCGTTACAAAAAGGCAGCACAGAGACGGAAACTCCGAGGTTTTGTACTAATCTAAGCAGGAGCTATCATTTAAGAAAAAAAACAAGCCTGGAACTCCTGAAAATATATCAGCATATCACACCTGAAATTTGAGAAAATCTAAAATACAGAGTAATTTCTTTCGTAATAAAAAAAGGCAGCGCAGAGCCAGGAACTGCGTGGTTTTGTACGTAACCGAGCATAAGCTATCGTTTGAGAATAAAAACAAGCCCCAAATTCCTGATAATATATCAGCATATCACATCTTAAATTTGAGAAAATCGAAATTTCAGGCTTATTTTTTTCATAGAACATAAGTACACTCAGAGCCAAGAACTACGCGGTTTTGTACGTAACCAAGCATGAGGTATCGTTTGAGACCAATAACAAGCCAAGAACTCCTGAAAATATATCAGCATATCACACCTGAAGTTAGAGAAAACTTAAATTTTTAGAATAAAATTTGTTTGGTAATAAAAAAGGCAGAACAGAAAGCGGGAACATCGCGGTTTTGGACGAAACCAAGCTTGTGCTATCCTTTGAGACCAATATCAAGCCAAGAACTCCTGAAAAGATATCAGCATATCACACCTAAAGTTTGAGAAAATCGAAATTTCAGAGTTAATTTTTTTCGTTACAAAAAAGGCAGCACAGAGACGAGAACTCCGCGGTTTTGAACTAACCTAAACATGAACTATCATTTAAGACTAAAAACAAGCCTAAAACTCCTGAAAGTTACCTGAAGTTAAAGAAAATTGAAATTTTCAGAGTAAAAATTTTTCGTAATAAAATAGGCAGCACAGAGATGGGAACTCCGCGGTTTTATACGAATCCCAGCTTGAGCTATCATTTGAGACCAATAATAAGCCAAGAACTCCTGAAAATATATCAGCATATCACACCTAAAATTTGAGAAAATCGAAATTTCAGAGTTAATTTTATTATTTACAAAAAAGGCAGCACAGAGACGACAACTCCGCGGTTTTGAATTAATCTAAGCATGAGCTATCATTTGAGACCAATAACAAGCCAAGAACTCCAGAAAATATAACAGCATATCACACCTGAAGTTAGAGAAAACTTAAATTTTTAGAATAAAATTTGTTTGGTAATAAAAAAGGCAGAACAGAGACGGGAACATCGCGGTTTTGGACGACAACGATCTTTTGCTATCATTTGAGACCAATATCAAGCCAAGAACTCCTGAAAATATATCAGCATATCACACCTAAAATTTGAGAAAATCGAAATTTCAGAGTTAATTTTTTTCGTTACAAAAAAGGCTGCACAGAGACGAGAACTCCGCGGTTTTGAACTAATCTAAGCATGATCTATCATTTAAGACTAAAAACAATCCTAGAACTCCTGAAAATATCTCAGCATATCACACCTGAAGTTTGAGAAAATTGAAATTTTTAGAGTAAAATTTTTTCGTAATAAAAAAGGCGGCACCGAGATGTGAACTCCGGGTTTTTGCACTAAGCTAAGCATGAGCTATCATTTAAAACCAAAAATAAGCCTAGAACTCTTGAAAATATATCAGCATATCACACCTGATGTTCGAGAAAATCTAAATTTCAGAGTAAATTTTTTCGTAATAAAAAAGGCAGCGCAGAGCCTGGAACTGCGTGGTTTTGTACGTAACCAAGCATTCGCTATCGTTTAAGACCAAAAACAAGCATAGAACTCCTGAAAATATATCAGCATATCACACCTGAAATTTGAGAAAATCTAAATTACAGAGTAATTTTTTTCGTAATAAAAAAGGCAGCGCAGAGCCTGGAACTGCGTGGTTTTGTACGTAACCGAGCATTCGCTATCGTTTAAGAACAAAAGCAAGCCTAGAACTCCTGAAAATATATCAGCATATCACACCTGAAATATGAGAAAATCGATATTTCAAACTTATTTTTTCGCAGAACATAAGTAAACTCAGAGCCAGGAACTCCGTGGTTTTGGACGAAACCAAGCTTAAGCTATCAATTGAGACCAATAACAAGCCAATAACTCCTGAAAATATGTCAGTATATCACACCTGAAATTTGAGAAAATCTAAAATACAGAGTAATTTCTTTCGTAATAAAAAAAGGCAGCGCAGAGACAGGAACTCCGCGGTTTTGAACGAAACCAAACTTGAGCTATCATTTGAGATCAATCACAAGCCAAGAACTACTGTTAATATATCAGCATATCACACCTAAAGTTTGAGAAAATCGAAATTTCAGATTTAATTATTTTCGTTACAAAAAAGGCAGCACCGAGATTTGAACTCCGGGTTTTTGCACTAAGCTAAGCACGACCTATCATTTAAGACCAAAAATAAGCCTAGAACTCTTGAAAATATATCAGCATATCCACACCTGATGTTCGAGAAAATCTAAATTTCAGAGTAAATTTTTTCGTAATAAAAAAGGCAGCGTAGAGCCTGGAACTGCGTGGTTTTGTACGTAACCGAGCATTAGCTATCGTTTAAGACCAAAACTAAGCCAAGAACTCCTGAAAAAATATATTAGCATATCACACCTAAAATTTGAGAATATTGAATTTTCGGAGTTAATTTTTCTTATCAAAAAAGTCAGCGCAGAGACGACTACGACGTAGCTTTGTATGAACATAAGCATATCAATTAAGACCAAAAACAAGTCTAGAACTCCTGAAAATATATCAGCATATCAAACCTGAAGTTTGAGAAAATTCAAATTTTAGAGGTAAGAGGTTTTTTCGTTACAAAAAGGCAGCACAGAGACGGAAACTCCAAGGTTTTGTACTAATCTAAGCAGGAGCTATCATTTAAGAAAAAAAAACAAGCCTGGAACTCTTGAAAATATATCAGCATATCACACCTGAAATTTGAGAAAATCTAAAATACAGAGTAATTTCTTTCGTAATAAAAAAAGGCAGCGCAGAGCCAGGAACTGCATGGTTTTGTACGTAACCGAGCATAAGCTATCGTTTGAGAATAAAAACAAGCCCCAAATTCCTGAAAATATATCAGCATATCACATCTTAAATTTGAGAAAATCGAAATTTCAGGCTTATTTTTTTCATAGAACATAAGTACACTCAGAGCCAGGAACTACGCGGTTTTGTACGTAACCAAGCATGAGGTATCGTTTGAGACCAATAACAAGCCAAGAACTCCTGAAAATATATCAGCATATCACACCTGAAGTTAGAGAAAACTTAAATTTTTAGAATAAAATTTGTTTGGTAATAAAAAAGGCAGAACAGAAAGCGGGAACATCGCGGTTTTATACGAAACCCAGCTTGAGCTATCATTTGAGACCAATAATAAGCCAAGAACTCCTGAAAATATATCAGCATATCACACCTAAAATTTGAGAAAATCGAAATTTCAGAGTTAAGTTTATTCTTTACAAAAAAGGCAGCACAGAGACGACAACTCCGCGGTTTTGAATTAATCTAAGCATGAGCTATCATTTGAGACCAATAGCAAGCCAAGAACTCCTGAAAATATAACCGCATATCACACCTAAAATTTGAGAAAATCGAAATTTCAGAGTAAATTTTTTTCGTTACAAAAAAGGCAGCACATAGACGGGAACTTCGCAGTTTTGCACTAGGCTAAGCATAAGCTATCTTTTAAGCCCAAAAATAAGCCTAGAACTTTTGAAAATATAACTGCATATCACGATGTTGGAGAAAATCTAAATTTCAGAGTAAATTTTTTCGTAATAAAAAAGGCAGCGCAGAGCCAGGAACTGCATGGTTTTTTACATTACCGAGCATTAGCTATCGTTTAAGACCAAAACTAAGCCTAGAACTCCTGAAAATATATTAGCATATCACACCTAAAATTTGAGAATATTGAATTTTCGGAGTTAATTTTTCTTATCAAAAAAGTCAGCGCAGAGACGACTACGACGTAGCTTTGTATGAACATAAGCATATCAATTAAGACCAAAAACAAGTCTAGAACTCCTGAAAATATATCAGCATATCAAACCTGAAGTTTGAGAAAATTCAAATTTTAGAGGTAAGAGGTTTTTTCGTTACAAAAAGACAGCACAGAGACGGAAACTCCGAGGTTTTGTACTAATCTAAGCATGAGCTATCATTTAAGAAAAAAAACAAGCCTGGAACTCCTGAAAATATATCAGCATATCACACCTGAAATTTGAGAAAATTGAAATTTTTAGAGTAAAATTTTTTCGTAATAAAAAAGGCGGCACCGAGATGTGAACTCCGGGTTTTTGCACTAAGCTAAGCATGAGCTATCATTTAAAACCAAAAATAAGCCTAGAACTCTTGAAAATATATCAGCATATCACACCTGATGTTCGAGAAAATCTAAATTTCAGAGTAAAATTTTTCGTAATAAAAAAGGCAGCGCAGAGCCTGGAACTGCGTGGTTTTGTACGTAACCAAGCATTCGCTATCGTTTAAGACCAAAAACAAGCCTAGAACTCCTGAAAATATATCAGCATATCACACCTGAAATTTGAGAAAATCTAAATTACAGAGTAATTTTTTTCGTAATAAAAAAGGCAGCGCAGAGCCTGGAACTGCGTGGTTTTGTACGTAACCGAGCATTCGCTATCGTTTAAGACCAAAAGCAAGCCTAGAACTCCTGAAAATATATCAGCATATCACACCTGAAATATGAGAAAATCGATAATTCAAACTTATTTTTTCGCAGAACATAAGTAAACTCAGAGTCAGGAACTCCGTGGTTTTGGACGAAACCAAGCTTAAGCTATCATTTGAGACCAATAACAAGCCAATAACTCCTGAAAATATGTCAGTATATCACACCTGAAATTTGAGAAAACTTAAATTTTCAGAATAAAAATTTTTTGGTAATAAAAAAGGCAGCACAGAGACGGGAACTTAGCGGTTTTCGACGAAACCAAGCTCGTGCTATCATTTGAGACCAATAACAAGCCAAGAACTCCTGAAAATATATCAGCACATCACACCTAAAGTTTGAGAAAATCGAAATTTCAGAGTTAATTTTTTTCGTTACAAAAAAGGCAGCACAGAGACGGGAACTCAACGGTTTTGAACTAATCTAAGCATGAGCTATCATTTAAGACTGAAAGCAAGCCTAGAACTCCTGAAAATATATCAGCATATCACACCTGAAATTTGAGAAAATTTAAATTTTAAGAATAAATTTTTTTCGTAATAAAAAAGGCAGCACAGAGACGGGAACTTCGCGGTTTTGTACGAAACCAAGCTTGAGCTATCATTTGAGACCAATAACAAGCCAAGAACTCCTGAAAATATATCAGCATATCACACCTGAAGTTTGAGAAAATTCAAATTTTAGAGGTAAGAGGTTTTTTCGTTACAAAAAGGCAGCACAGAGACGGAAACTCCGAGGTTTTGTACTAATCTAAGCATGAGCTATCATTTAAGAAAAAAAACAAGCCTGGAACTCCTGAAAATATATCAGCATATCACACCTGAAATTTGAGAAAATCTAAAATACAGAGTAATTTCTTTTGTAATAAAAAAAGGCAGCGCAGAGCCAGGAACTGCGTGGTTTTGTACGTAACCGAGCATAAGCTATCGTTTGAGAATAAAAACAAGCCCCAAATTCCTGAAAATATATCAGCATATCACATCTTAAATTTGAGAAAATCGAAATTTCAGGCTTATTTTTTTCATAGAACATAAGTACACTCAGAGCCAGGAACTACGCGGTTTTGTACGTAACCAAGCATGAGGTATCGTTTGAGACCAGAAACAAGCCTAGAACTCCTGAAAATATATCAGCATATCACACCTGAAATATGAGAAAATCGATATTTCAGACTTATTTTTTCGCAGAACATAAGTAAACTCAGAGCCAGGAACTCCGCGGTTTTGGACGAAACCAAGCTTGAGCTATCATTTGAGAACAATAACAAGCCAAGAACTCCTGAAAATATATCAGCATATCACACCTGAAATTAGAGAAAACTTAAATTTTTAGAATAAAATTTGTTTGGTAATAAAAAAGGCAGAACAGAGACGGGAACATCGCGGTTTTGGACGACACCAATCTTGTGCTATCATTTGAGACCAATATCAAGCCAAGAACTCCTGAAAATATATCAGCATATCATACCTAAAATTTGAGAAAATCTAAATTTCAGAGTTAATTTTTTTCGTTACTAAAAAGGCAGCACAAAGACGGGAACTCAACGGTTTTGAACTAATCTAAGCATAAGCTATCATTTAGGACTAAAAGCAAGCCTAGAACTCCTGAAAATATATCAGCATATCGCACCTGAAATTTGAGAAATTTTAAATTTTCAGATTAAAATTTTTTCGTAATAAAAAAGGCAGCACAGAGACAGGAACTCCGCGGTTTTGAACGAAACTAAGCTTGAGCTATCATTTGAGACCAATCACAAGCCAAGAACTCCTGAAAATATATCAGCATATCACACCTAAAATTTGAGAAAATCGAAATTTCAGAGTTAATTTTTTTCGTTACAAAAAAGGCTGCACAGAGACGAGAACTCTGCGGTTTTGAACTAATCTAAGCATGAGCTATCATTTAAGACTGAAAACAATCCTAGAACTTCTGAAAATATCTCAGCATATCACACCTGAAGTTTGAGAAAATTGAAATTTTTAGAGTAAAATTTTTTCGTAATAAAAAAGGCAGCAACGAGATGTGAACTCCGGGTTTTTGCACTAAGCTAAGCATGAGCTATCATTTAAAACCAAAAATAAGCCTAGAACTCTTGAAAATATATCAGCATATCACACCTGATGTTCGAGAAAATCTAAATTTCAGAGTAAATTTTTTCGTAATAAAAAAGGCAGCGCAGAGCCTGGAACTGCGTGGTTTTGTACGTAACCAAGCATTCGCTATCGTTTAAGACCAAAAACAAGCCTAGAACTCCTGAAAATATATCAGCATATCACACCTGAAATTTGAGAAAATCTAAATTACAGAGTAATTTTTTTCGTAATAAAAAAGGCAGCGCAGAGCCTGGAACTGCGTGGTTTTGTACGTAACCGAGCATTCGCTATCGTTTAAGACCACGAGCAAGCCTAGAACTCCTGAAAATATATCAGCATATCACACCTGAAATATGAGAAAATCGATATTTCAAACTTATTTTTTCGCAGAACATAAGTAAACTCAGAGCCAGGAACTCCGTGGTTTTGGACGAAACCAAGCTTAAGCTATCATTTGAGACCAATAACAAGCCAATAACTCCTGAAAATATATCAGTATATCACACCTGAAATTTGAGAAAACTTAAATTTTCAGAATAAAAATTTTTTGGTAATAAAAAAGGCAGCACAGAGACGGGAACTTCGCGGTTTTCGATGAAACCAAGCTCGTGCTATCATTTGAGACCAATAAAAAGTCAAGAACTCCTGAAAATATATCAGCACATCACACCTAAAGTTTGAGAAAATCGAAATTTCAGAGTTAATTTTTTTCTTTACAAAAAAGGCTGCACAGAGACGGGAACTCCGCGGTTTTGAACTAGTCTAAGCACGAGTTATCATTTGAGACTAATAGTAAGCCAAGAACTCCTGAAAATATATCAGCATATCACACCTAAATTTTGAGAAAATCGAAATTTCAGAGTTAATTTTTTTCGTTACAAAAAGGCAGCACAGAGACGGGAACTCAACGGTTTTGAATTAATCTAAGCATGAGCTATCATTTAAAACTGAAAGCAAGCCTAGAACTCCTGAAAATATATCAGCATATCACACCTGAAATTTGAGAAAATTTTAATTTTCAGAATAAATTTTTTTCGTAATAAAAAAGGCAGCACAGAGACGGGAACTTCGCGGTTTTGTACGAAACCAAGCTTGAGCTATCATTTGAGACCAATAACAAGCCAAGAACTCCTGAAAATATATCAGCATATCAAACCTGAAATTTGAGAAAATTTAAATTTTCAGATTAAAATCTTTTCGTAATAAAAAAGGCAGCACAGAACAGGAACTCCGCGGTTTTGAACGAAACCAAGCTTGAGCTATCATTTGAGACCAATCACAAGCCAAGAACTACTGTTAATATATCAGCATATCACACCTAAAGTTTGAGAAAATCGAAATTTCAGAGTTAATTATTTTCGTTACAAAAAAGGCAGCACCGAGATTTGAACTCCGGGTTTTTGCACTAAGCTAAGCACGAGCTATCATTTAAGACCAAAAATAAGCCTAGAACTCTTGAAAATATATCAGCATATCCATACCTGATGTTCGAGAAAATCTAAATTTCAGAGTAAATTTTTTCGTATTAAAAAAGGCAGCGTAGAGCCTGGAACTGCGTGGTTTTGTACGTAACCGAGCATTAGCTATCGATTAAGACCAAAACTAAGCCAAGAACTCCTGAAAATATATTAGCATATCACACCTGAAATTTGAGAATATTGAATTTTCGGAGTTTATTTTTTCTTATCAAAAAAGTCAGCGCAGAGACGACTGCGACGTAGCTTTGTATGAACATAAGCATATCAATTAAGACCAAAAACAAGTCTAGAACTCCTGAAAATATATCAGCATATCAAACCTGAAGTTTGAGAAAATTCAAATTTTAGAGGTAAGAGGTTTTTTCGTTACAAAAAGGCAGCACAAGGACGGAAACTCCGAGGTTTTGTACTAATCTAAGCAGGAGCTATCATTTAAGAAAAAAAACAAGCCTGGAACTCCTGAAAATATATCAGCATATCACACCTGAAATTTGAGAAAATCTAAATTACAGGGTAATTTTTTTCGTAATAAAAAAAGGCAGCGCAGAGCCAGGAACTGCGTGGTTTTGTACGTAACCGAGTATAAGCTAACGTTTGAGAATAAAAACAAGCCCCAAATTCCTGAAAATATATTAGCATATCACATCTTAAATTTGAGAAAATCGAAATTTCAGGCTTATTTTTTTCATAGAACATAAGTACACTCAGAGCCAGGAACTACGCGGTTTTGTACGTAACCAAGCATGAGGTATCGTTTGAGACCAATAACAAGCCAAGAACTCCAGAAAATATATCAGCATATCACACCTGAAGTTAGAGAAAACTTAAATTTTTAGAATAAAATTTGTTTGGTAATAAAAAAGGCAGAACAGAAAGCGGGAACATCGCGGTTTTGGACGAAACCAAGCTTGTGCTATCATTTGAGACCAATATCAAGCCAAGAACTCCTGAAAAGATATCAGCATATCACACCTAAAATTTGAGAAAATCGAAATTTCAGAGTTAATTTTTTTCGTTACAAAAAAGGCAGCACAGAGACGGGAACTCCGCGGCTTTGAACTAATCTAAACATGAACTATCATTTAAGACTAAAAACAAGCCTAAAACTCCTGAAAGTTACCTGAAGTTAAAGAAAATTGAAATTTTCAGAGTAAAAATTTTTCGTAATAAAATAGGCAGCACAGAGATGGGAACTCCGCGGTTTTATACGAAACCCAGCTTGAGCTATCATTTGAGACCAATAATAAGCCAAGAACTCCTGAAAATATATCAGCATATCACAGCCAAAATTTGAGAAAATCGAAATTTCAGAGTTAATTTTATTCTTTACAAAAAAGGCAGCACAGAGACGACAATTCCGCGGTTTTGAATTAATCTAAGCATGAGCTATCATTTGAGACCAATAGCAAGCCAAGAACTCCTGAAAATATAACAGCATATCACACCTGAAGTTAGAGAAAACTTAAATTTTTAGAATAAAATTTGTTTGTTAATAAAACAGGCAGAACAGAGACGGGAACATCGCGGTTTTGGACGACACCAATCTTGTGCTATCATTTGAGACCAATATCAAGCCAAGAACTCCTGAAAATATAACAGCATATCACACCTAAAGTTTGAGAAAATCGAAATTTCAGAGTTAATTTTTTTCGTTACAAAAAAGGCAGCACAGAGACGGAAACTCCACGGTTTTGAACTAATCTAAACATGAACTATCATTTAAGACTAAAAACAAGCCTAAAACTCCTGAAAGTTACCTGAAGTTAAAGAAAATTGAAATTTTCAGAGTAAAAATTTTTCGTAATAAAATAGGCAGCACAGAGATGGGAACTCCGCGGTTTTATACGAAACCCAGCTTGAGCTATCATTTGAGACCAATAATAAGCCAAGAACTCTTGAAAATATATCAGCATATCACACCTAAAATTTGAGAAAATCGAAATTTCAGATTTAAGTTTATTCTTTACAAAAAAAGCAGCACAGGGACGACAACTCCGCGGTTTTGAATTAATCTAAGCATGAGCTATCATTTGAGACCAATAGCAAGCCAAGAACTGAAAATATAACAGCATATCACACCTAAAGTTTGAGAAAATCGAAATTTCAGAGTAAATTTTTTTCGTTACAAAAAAGGCAGCACATAGACGGGAACTTCGCAGTTTTGCACTAAGCTAAGCATAAGCTATCAGTTAAGCCCAAAAATAAGCCTAGAACTTTTGAAAATATAACAGCATATCACGATGTTTGAGAAAATCTAAATTTCAGAGTAAATTTTTTCGTAATAAAAAAGGCAGCGCAGAGCCAGGAACTGCATGGTTTTTTACATTACCGAACATTAGCTATCGTTTAAGACCAAAACTAAGCCTAGAACTCCTGAAAATATATTAGCATATCACACCTAAAATTTGAGAATATTGAATTTTCGGAGTTAATTTTTCTTATTAAAAAAGTCAGCGCAGAGACGACTACGACGTAGCTTTGTATGAACATAAGCATATCAATTAAGACCAAAAACAAGTCTAGAACTCCTGAAAATATATCAGCATATCAAACCTGAAGTTTGAGAAAATTCAAATTTTAGAGGTAAGAGGTTTTTTCGTTACAAAAAGGCAGCACAGAGACGGAAAATCCGAGGTTTTGTACTAATCTAAGCATGAGCTATCATTTAAGAAAAAAAACAAGCCTGGAACTCCTGAAAATATATCAGCATATCACACCTGAAATTTGAGAAAATCTAAAATACAGAGTAATTTCTTTTGTAATAAAAAAAGGCAGCGCAGAGCCAGGAACTGCGTGGTTTTGTACGTAACCGAGCATAAGCTATCGTTTGAGAATAAAAACAAGCCCCAAATTCCTGAAAATATATCAGCATATCACATCATAAATTTGAGAAAATCGAAATTTCAGGCTTATTTTTTTCATAGAACATAAGTACACTCAGAGCCAGGAACTACGCGGTTTTGTACGTAACCAAGCATGAGGTATCGTTTGAGACCAGAAACAAGCCTAGAACTCCTGAAAATATATCAGCATATCACACCTGAAATATGAGAAAATCGATATTTCAGACTTATTTTTTCGCAGAACATAAGTAAACTCAGAGCCAGGAACTCCGCGGTTTTGGACGAAACCAAGCTTGAGCTATCATTTGAGAACAATAACAAGCCAAGAACTCCTGAAAATATATCAGCATATCACACCTGAAATTAGAGAAAACTTAAATTTTTAGAATAAAATTTGTTTGGTAATAAAAAAGGCAGAACAGAGACGGGAACATCGCGGTTTTGGACGACACCAATCTTGTGCTATCATTTGAGACCAATATCAAGCCAAGAACTCCTGAAAATATATCAGCATATCATACCTAAAATTTGAGAAAATCTAAATTTCAGAGTTAATTTTTTTCGTTACAAAAAAGGCAGCACAAAGACGGGAACTCAACGGTTTTGAACTAATCTAAGCATAAGCTATCATTTAGGACTAAAAGCAAGCCTAGAACTCCTGAAAATATATCAGCATATCGCACCTGAAATTTGAGAAATTTTAAATTTTCAGATTAAAATTTTTTCGTAATAAAAAAGGCAGCACAGAGACAGGAACTCCGCGGTTTTGAACGAAACCAAGCTTGAGCTATCATTTGAGACCAATCACAAGCCAAGAACTCCTGAAAATATATCAGCATATCACACCTAAAATTTGAGAAAATCGAAATTTCAGAGTTAATTTTTTTCGTTACAAAAAAGGCTGCACAGAGACGAGAACTCCGCGGTTTTGAACTAATCTAAGCATGAGCTATCATTTAAGACTGAAAACAATCCTAGAACTTCTGAAAATATCTCAGCATATCACACCTGAAGTTTGAGAAAATTGAAATTTTTAGAGTAAAATTTTTTCGTAATAAAAAAGGCAGCAACGAGATGTGAACTCCGGGTTTTTGCACTAAGCTAAGCATGAGCTATCATTTAAAACCAAAAATAAGCCTAGAACTCTTGAAAATATATCAGCATATCACACCTGATATTCGAGAAAATCTAAATTTCAGAGTAAATTTTTTCGTAATAAAAAAGGCAGCGCAGAGCCTGGAACTGCGTGGTTTTGTACGTAACCAAGCATTCGCTATCGTTTAAGCCCAAAAACAAGCCTAGAACTCCTGAAAATATATCAGCATATCACACCTGAAATTTGAGAAAATCTAAATTACAGAGTAATTTTTTTCGTAATAAAAAAGGCAGCGCAGAGCCTGGAACTGCGTGGTTTTGTACGTAACCGAGCATTCGCTATCGCTTAAGACCACGAGCAAGCCTAGAACTCCTGAAAATATATCAGCATATCACACCTGAAATATGAGAAAATCGATATTTCAAACTTATTTTTTCGCAGAACATAAGTAAACTCAGAGCCAGGAACTCCGTGGTTTTGGACGAAACCAAGCTTAAGCTATCATTTGAGACCAATAACAAGCCAATAACTCCTGAAAATATATCAGTATATCACACCTGAAATTTGAGGAAACTTAAATTTTCAGAATAAAAATTTTTTGGTAATAAAAAAGGCAGCACAGAGACGGGAACTTCGCGGTTTTCGATGAAACCAAGCTCGTGCTATCATTTGAGACCAATAAAAAGTCAAGAACTCCTGAAAATATATCAGCACATCACACCTAAAGTTTGAGAAAATCGAAATTTCAGAGTTAATTTTTTTCTTTAAAAAAAAAGGCTGCACAGAGACGGGAACTCCGCGGTTTTGAACTAGTTTAAGCACGAGTTATCATTTGAGACTAATAGTAAGCCAAGAACTCCTGAAAATATATCAGCATATCACACCTAAATTTTGAGAAAATCGAAATTTCAGAGTTAATTTTTTTCGTTACAAAAAAGGCAGCACAGAGACGGGAACTCAACGGTTTTGAATTAATCTAAGCATGAGCTATCATTTAAAACTGAAAGCAAGCCTAGAACTCCTGAAAATATATCAGCATATCACACCTGAAATTTGAGAAAATTTTAATTTTCAGAATAAATTTTTTTCGTAATAAAAAAGGCAGCACAGAGACGGGAACTTCGCGGTTTTGTACGAAAACAAGCTTGAGCTATCATTTGAGATCAATAACAAGCCAAGAACTCCTGAAAATATATCAGCATATCAAACCTGAAATTTGAGAAAATTTAAATTTTCAGATTAAAATCTTTTCGTAATAAAAAAGGCAGCACAGAACAGGAACTCCGCGGTTTTGAACGAAACCAAGCTTGAGCTATCATTTGAGACCAATCACAAGCCAAGAACTACTGTTAATATATCAGCATATCACACCTAAAATTTGAGAAAATCGAAATTTCAGAGTTAATTATTTTCGTTACAAAAAAGGCAGCACCGAGATTTGAACTCCGGGTTTTTGCACTAAGCTAAGCACGAGCTATCATTTAAGACCAAAAATAAGCCTAGAACTCTTGAAAATATATCAGCATATCCACACCTGATGTTCGAGAAAATCTAAATTTCAGAGTAAATTTTTTCGTAATAAAAAAGGCAGCGTAGAGCCTGGAACTGCGTGGTTTTGTACGTAACCGAGCATTAGCTATCGATTAAGACCAAAACTAAGCCAAGAACTCCTGAAAATATATTAGCATATCACACCTGAAATTTGAGAATATTGAATTTTCGGAGTTTATTTTTTCTTATCAAAAAAGTCAGCGCAGAGACGACTGCGACGTAGCTTTGTATGAACATAAGCATATCAATTAAGACCAAAAACAAGTCTAGAACTCCTGAAAATATATCAGCATATCAAACCTGAAGTTTGAGAAAATTCAAATTTTAGAGGTAAGAGGTTTTTTCGTTACAAAAAGGCAGCACAAGGACGGAAACTCCAAGGTTTTGTACTAATCTAAGCAGGAGCTATCATTTAAGAAAAAAAACAAGCCTGGAACTCCTGAAAATATATCAGCATATCACACCTGAAATTTGAGAAAATCTAAATTACAGGGTAATTTTTTTCGTAATAAAAAAAGGCAGCGCAGAGCCAGGAACTGCGTGGTTTTGTACGTAACCGAGTATAAGCTAACGTTTGAGAATAAAAACAAGCCCCAAATTCCTGAAAATATATTAGCATATCACATCTTAAATTTGAGAAAATCGAAATTTCAGGCTTATTTTTTTCATAGAACATAAGTACACTCAGAGCCAGGAACTACGCGGTTTTGTACGTAACCAAGCATGAGGTATCGTTTGAGACCAATAACAAGCCAAGAACTCCTGAAAATATATCAGCATATCACACCTGAAGTTAGAGAAAACTTAAATTTTTAGAATAAAATTTGTTTGGTAATAAAAAAGGCAGAACAGAAAGCGGGAACATCACGGTTTTGGACGAAACCAAGCTTGTGCTATCATTTGAGACCAATATCAAGCCAAGAACTCCTGAAAAGATATCAGCATATCACACCTAAAGTTTGAGAAAATCGAAATTTCAGAGTTAATTTTTTTCGTTACAAAAAAGGCAGCACAGAGACGGGAACTCCGCGGTTTTGAACTAATCTAAACATGAACTATCATTTAAGACTAAAAACAAGCCTAAAACTCCTGAAAGTTACCTGAAGTTAAAGAAAATTGAAATTTTCAGAGTAAAAATTTTTCGTAATAAAATAGGCAGCACAGAGATGGGAACTCCGCGGTTTTATACGAAACCCAGCTTGAGCTATCATTTGAGACCAATAATAAGCCAAGAACTCCTGAAAATATATCAGCATATCACAGCCAAAATTTGAGAAAATCGAAATTTCAGAGTTAATTTTATTCTTTACAAAAAAGGCAGCACAGAGACGACAACTCCACGGTTTTGAATTAATCTAAGCATGAGCTATCATTTGAGACCAATAGCAAGCCAAGAACTCCTGAAAATATAACAGCATATCACACCTGAAGTTAGAGAAAACTTAAATTTTTAGAATAAAATTTGTTTGGTAATAAAAAAGGCAGAACAGAGACGGGAACATCGCGGTTTTGGACGACACCAATCTTGTGCTATCATTTGAGACCAATATCAAGCCAAGAACTCTTGAAAATATATCAGCATATCTCACCTAAAATTTGAGAAAATCGAAATTTCAGAGTTAATTTTTTTCGTTACAAAAAAGGCTGCACAGAGACGAGAACTCCGCGGTTTTGAACTAATCTAAGCATGATCTATCATTTAAGACTAAAAACAATCCTAGAACTCCTGAAAATATCTCAGCATATCACACCTGAAATTTGAGAAAATTGAAATTTTTAGAGTAAAATTTTTTCGTAATAAAAAAGGCGGCACCGAGATGTGAACTCCGGGTTTTTGCACTAAGCTAAGCATGAGCTATCATTTAAAACCAAAAATAAGCCTAGAACTCTTGAAAATATATCAGCATATCACACCTGATGTTCGAGAAAATCTAAATTTCAGAGTAAATTTTTTCGTAATAAAAAAGGCAGCGCAGAGCCTGGAACTGCGTGGTTTTGTACGTAACCAAGCATTCGCTATCGTTTAAGACCAAAAACAAGCCTAGAACTCCTGAAAATATATCAGCATATCACACCTGAAATTTGAGAAAATCTAAATTACAGAGTAATTTTTTTCGTAATAAAAAAGGCAGCGCAGAGCCTGGAACTGCGTGGTTTTGTACGTAACCGAGCATTCGCTATCGTTTAAGACCAAAAGCAAGCCTAGAACTCCTGAAAATATATCAGCATATCACACCTGAAATATGAGAAAATCGATATTTCAAACTTATTTTTTCGCAGAACATAAGTAAACTCAGAGCCAGGAACTCCGTGGTTTTGGACGAAACCAAGCTTAAGCTATCATTTGAGACCAATAACAAGCCAATAACTCCTGAAAATATGTCAGTATATCACACCTGAAATTTGAGAAAACTTAAATTTTCAGAATAAAAATTTTTTGGTAATAAAAAAGGCAGCACAGAGACGGGAACTTCACGGTTTTCGACGAAACCAAGCTCGTGCTATCATTTGAGACTAATAACAAGCCAAGAACTCCTGAAAATATATCAGCACATCACACCTAAAGTTTGAGAAAATCGAAATTTCAGAGTTAATTTTTTTCTTTACAAAAATGGCTGCACAGAGACGGGAACTCCGCGGTTTTGAACTAGTCTAAGCACGAGTTATCATTTGAGACCAATAGTAAGCCAAGAACTCCTGAAAATATATCAGCATATCACACCAAAATTTTGAGAAAATCGAAATTTCAGAGTTAATTTTTTTCGTTACAAAAAAGGCAGCACAGAGACGGGAACTCAACGGTTTTGAACTAATCTAAGCATGAGCTATCATTTAAGACTGAAAGCAAGCCTAGAACTCCTGAAAATATATCAACATATCACACCTGAAATTTGAGAAAATTTAAATTTTAAGAATAATTTTTTTTCGTAATAAAAAAGGCAGCACAGAGACGGGAACTTCGCGGTTTTGTACGAAACCAAGCTTGAGCTATCATTTGAGACCAATAACAAGCCAATAACTCCTGAAAATATATCAGCATATCACACCTGAAATTTGAGAAAATTTAAATTTTCAGATTAAAATCTTTTCGTAATAAAAAAGGCAGCACAGAGACAGGAACTCCGCGGTTTTGAACGAAACCAAACTTGAGCTATCATTTGAGACCAATCACAAGCCATGAACTACTGTTAATATATCAGCATATCACACCTAAAATTTGAGAAAATCGAAATTTCAGAGTTAATTATTTTCGTTACAAAAAAGGCAGCACTGAGATTTGAACTCCGGGTTTTTGCACTAAGCTAAGCACGAGCTATCATTTAAGACCAAAAATAAGCCTAGACCTCTTGAAAATATATCAGCATATCCACACCTGATGTTCGAGAAAATCTAAATTTCAGAGTAAATTTTTTCGTAATAAAAAAGGCAGCGTAGAGCCTGGAACTGCGTGGTTTTATACGTAACCGAGCATTAGCTATCGTTTAAGACCAAAACTAAGCCAAGAACTCCTGAAAAAATATATTAGCATATCACACCTAAAATTTGAGAATATTGAATTTTCGGAGTTAATTTTTCTTATCAAAAAAGTCAGCGCAGAGACGACTACGACGTAGCTTTGTATGAACATAAGCATATCAATTAAGACCAAAAACAAGTCTAGAACTCCTGAAAATATATCAGCATATCAAACCTGAAGTTTGAGAAAATTCAAATTTTAGAGGTAAGAGGTTTTTTCGTTACAAAAAGGCAGCACAGAGACGGAAACTCCGAGGTTTTGTACTAATTTAAGCAGGAGCTATCTTTTAAGAAAAAAACAAGCCTGGAACTCCTGAAAATATATCAGCAAATCACACCTGAAATTTGAGAAAATCTAAAATACAGATTAATTTCTTTCGTAATAAAAAAAGGCAGCGCAGAGCCAGGAACTGCGTGGTTTTGTACGTAACCGAGCATAAGCTATCGTTTGAGAATAAAAACATGCCCCAAATTCCTGAAAATATATCAGCATATCACATCTAAAATTTGAGAAAATCGAAATTTCAGGCTTATTTTTTTCATAGAACATAAGTACACTCAGAGCCAGGAACTACGCGGTTTTGTACGTAACCAAGCATGAGGTATCGTTTGAGACCAATAACAAGCCAAGAACTCCTGAAAATATATCAGCATATCACACCTGAAGTTAGAGAAAACTTAAATTTTTAGAATAAAATTTGTTTGGTAATAAAAAAGGCAGAACAGAAAGCGGGAACATCGCGGTTTTATACGAAACCCAGCTTGAGCTATCATTTGAGACCAATAATAAGCCAAGAACTCCTGAAAATATATCAGCATATCACACCTAAAATTTGAGAAAATCGAAATTTCAGAGTTAAGTTTATTCTTTACAAAAAAGGCAGCACAGAGACGACAACTCCGCGGTTTTGAATTAATCTAAGCATGAGCTATCATTTGAGACCAATAGCAAGCCAAGAACTCCTGAAAATATAACCGCATATCACACCTAAAATTTGAGAAAATCGAAATTTCAGAGTAAATTTTTTTCGTTACAAAAAAGGCAGCACATAGACGGGAACTTCGCAGTTTTGCACTAGGCTAAGCATAAGCTATCTTTTAAGCCCAAAAATAAGCCTAGAACTTTTGAAAATATAACAGCATATCACGATGTTGGAGAAAATCTAAATTTCAGAGTAAATTTTTTCGTAATAAAAAAGGCAGCGCAGAGCCAGGACCTGCATGGTTTTTTACATTACCGAGCATTAGCTATCGTTTAAGACCAAAACTAAGCCTAGAACTCCTGAAAATATATTAGCATATCACACCTAAAATTTGAGAATATTGAATTTTCGGAGTTAATTTTTCTTATCAAAAAAGTCAGCGCAGAGACGACTACGACGTAGCTTTGTATGAACATAAGCATATCAATTAAGACCAAAAACAAGTCTAGAACTCCTGAAAATATATCAGCATATCAAACCTGAAGTTTGAGAAAATTCAAATTTTAGAGGTAAGAGGTTTTTTCGTTACAAAAAGACAGCACAGAGACGGAAACTCCGAGGTTTTGTACTAATCTAAGCATGAGCTATCATTTAAGAAAAAAAACAAGCCTGGAACTCCTGAAAATATATCAGCATATCACACCTGAAATTTGAGAAAATTGAAATTTTTAGAGTAAAATTTTTTCGTAATAAAAAAGGCGGCACCGAGATGTGAACTCCGGGTTTTTGCACTAAGCTAAGCATGAGCTATCATTTAAAACCAAAAATAAGCCTAGAACTCTTGAAAATATATCAGCATATCACACCTGATGTTCGAGAAAATCTAAATTTCAGAGTAAAATTTTTCGTAATAAAAAAGGCAGCGCAGAGCCTGGAACTGCGTGGTTTTGTACGTAACCAAGCATTCGCTATCGTTTAAGACCAAAAACAAGCCTAGAACTCCTGAAAATATATCAGCATATCACACCTGAAATTTGAGAAAATCTAAATTACAGAGTAATTTTTTTCGTAATAAAAAAGGCAGCGCAGAGCCTGGAACTGCGTGGTTTTGTACGTAACCGAGCATTCGCTATCGTTTAAGACCAAAAGCAAGCCTAGAACTCCTGAAAATATATCAGCATATCACACCTGAAATATGAGAAAATCGATAATTCAAACTTATTTTTTCGCAGAACATAAGTAAACTCAGAGTCAGGAACTCCGTGGTTTTGGACGAAACCAAGCTTAAGCTATCATTTGAGACCAATAACAAGCCAATAACTCCTGAAAAGATGTCAGTATATCACACCTGAAATTTGAGAAAACTTAAATTTTCAGAATAAAAATTTTTTGGTAATAAAAAAGGCAGCACAGAGACGGGAACTTAGCGGTTTTCGACGAAACCAAGCTCGTGCTATCATTTGAGACCAATAACAAGCCAAGAACTCCTGAAAATATATCAGCACATCACACCTAAAGTTTGAGAAAATCGAAATTTCAGAGTTAATTTTTTTCGTTACAAAAAAGGCAGCACAGAGACGGGAACTCAACGGTTTTGAACTAATCTAAGCATGAGCTATCATTTAAGACTAAAAGCAAGCCTAGAACTCCTGAAAATATATCAGCATATCACACCTGAAATTTGAGAAAATTTAAATTTTAAGAATAAATTTTTTTCGTAATAAAAAAGGCAGCACAGAGACGGGAACTTCGCGGTTTTGTACGAAACCAAGCTTGAGCTATCATTTGAGACCAATAACAAGCCAAGAACTCCTGAAAATATATCAGCATATCACACCTAAAATTTGAGAAAATTTAAATTTTCAGATTAAAATCTTTTCGTAATAAAAAAGGCAGCACAGAGACAGGAAATCCGCGGTTTTGAACGAAACCAAACTTGAGCTATCATTTGAGACCAATCACAAGCCAAGAACTACTGTTAATATATCAGCATATCACACCTAAAGTTTGAGAAAATCGAAATTTCAGAGTTAATTATTTTCGTTACAAAAAAGGCAGCACCGAGATTTGAACTCCGGGTTTTTGCACTAAACTAAGCACGAGCTATCATTTAAGACCAAAAGTAAGCCTAGAACTCTTGAAAATATATCAGCATATCCACACCTGATGTTCGAGAAAATCTAAATTTCAGAGTAAATTTTTTCGTAATAAAAAAGGCAGCGTAGAGCCTGGAACTGCGTGGTTTTGTACGTAACCGAGCATTAGCTATCGTTTAAGACAAAAACTAAGCCAAGAACTCCTGAAAAAATATATTAGCATATCACACCTAAAATTTGAGAATATTGAATTTTCGGAGTTAATTTTTCTTATCAAAGAAGTCAACGCAGAGACGACTACGACGTAGCTTTGTATGAACATAAGCATATCAATTAAGACCAAAAACAAGTCTAGAACTCCTGAAAATATATCATCATATCAAACCTGAAGTTTGAGAAAATTCAAATTTTAGAGGTAAGAGGTTTTTTCGTTACAAAAAGGCAGCACAGAGACGGAAACTCCGAGGTTTTGTACTAATCTAAGCAGGAGCTATCATTTAAGAAAAAAAACAAGCCTGGAACTCCTGAAAATATATCAGCATATCACACCTGAAATTTGAGAAAATCTAAAATACAGAGTAATTTCTTTCGTAATAAAAAAAGGCAGCGCAGAGCCAGGAACTGCGTGGTTTTGTACGTAACCGAGCATAAGCTATCGTTTGAGAATAAAAACAAGCCCCAAATTCCTGAAAATATATCAGCATATCACATCTTAAATTTGAGAAAATCGAAATTTCAGGCTTATTTTTTTCATAGAACATAAGTACACTCAGAGCCAGGAACTACGCGGTTTTGTACGTAACCAAGCATGAGGTATCGTTTGAGACCAATAACAAGCCAAGAACTCCTGAAAATATATCAGCATATCACACCTGAAGTTAGAGAAAACTTAAATTTTTAGAATAAAATTTGTTTGGTAATAAAAAAGGCAGAACAGAAAGCGAGAACATCGCGGTTTTGGACGAAACCAAGCTTGTGCTATCATTTGAGACCAATATCAAGTCAAGAACTCCTGAAAAGATATCAGCATATCACACCTAAAATTTGAGAAAATCGAAATTTCAGAGTTAATTTTTTTCGTTACAAAAAAGGCAGCACAGAGACGGGAACTCCGCGGTTTTGAACTAATCTAAACATGAACTATCATTTAAGACTAAAAACAAGCCTAAAACTCCTGAAAGTTACCTGAAGTTAAAGAAAATTGAAATTTTCAGAGTAAAAATTTTTCGTAATAAAATAGGCAGCACAGAGATGGGAACTCCGCGGTTTTATACGAAACCTAGCTTGAGCTATCATTTGAGAACAATAATAAGCCAAGAACTCTTGAAAATATATCAGCATATCACACCTAAAATTTGAGAAAATCGAAATTTCAGATTTAAGTTTATTCTTTACAAAAAAGGCAGCACAGAGACGACAACTCCGCGGTTTTGAATTAATCTAAGCATGAGCTATCATTTGAGATCAATAGCAAGCCAAGAACTCCTGAAAATATAACAGCATATCACACCTAAAGTTTGAGAAAATCGAAATTTCAGAGTAAATTTTTTTCGTTACAAAAAAGGCAGCACATAGACGGGAACTTCGCAGTTTTGCACTAAGCTAAGCATAAGCTATCATTTAAGCCCAAAAATAAGCCTAGAACTTTTGAAAATATAACAGCATATCACGATGTTTGAGAAAATCTAAATTTCAGAGTAAATTTTTTCGTAATAAAAAAGGCAGCGCAGAGCCAGGAACTGCATGGTTTTTTACATTACCGAACATTAGCTATCGTTTAAGACCAAAACTAAGCCTAGAACTCCTGAAAATATATTAGCATATCACACCTAAAATTTGAGAATATTGAATTTTCGGAGTTAATTTTTCTTATCAAAAAAGTCAGCGCAGAGACGACTACGACGTAGCTTTGTATGAACATAAGCATATCAATTAAGACCAAAAACAAGTCTAGAACTCCTGAAAATATATCAGCATATCAAACCTGAAGTTTGAGAAAATTCAAATTTTAGAGGTAAGAGGTTTTTTCGTTACAAAAAGGCAGCACAGAGACGGAAACTCCGAGGTTTTGTACTAATCTAAGCATGAGCTATCATTTAAGAAAAAAAACAAGCCTGGAACTCCTGAAAATATATCAGCATATCACACCTGAAATTTGAGAAAATCTAAAATACAGAGTAATTTCTTTTGTAATAAAAAAAGGCAGCGCAGAGCCAGGAACTGCGTGGTTTTGTACGTAACCGAGCATAAGCTATCGTTTGAGAATAAAAACAAGCCCCAAATTCCTGAAAATATATCAGCATATCACATCTTAAATTTGAGAAAATCGAAATTTCAGGCTTATTTTTTTCATAGAACATAAGTACACTCAGAGCCAGGAACTACGCGGTTTTGTACGTAACCAAGCATGAGGTATCGTTTGAGACCAGAAACAAGCCTAGAACTCCTGAAAATATATCAGCATATCACACCTGAAATATGAGAAAATCGATATTTCAGACTTATTTTTTCGCAGAACATAAGTAAACTCAGAGCCAGGAACTCCGCGGTTTTGGACGAAACCAAGCTTGAGCTATCATTTGAGAACAATAACAAGCCAAGAACTCCTGAAAATATATCAGCATATCACACCTGAAATTAGAGAAAACTTAAATTTTTAGAATAAAATTTGTTTGGTAATAAAAAAGGCAGAACAGAGACGGGAACATCGCGGTTTTGGACGACACCAATCTTGTGCTATCATTTGAGACCAATATCAAGCCAAGAACTCCTGAAAATATATCAGCATATCATACCTAAAATTTGAGAAAATCTAAATTTCAGAGTTAATTTTTTTCGTTACTAAAAAGGCAGCACAAAGACGGGATCTCAACGGTTTTGAACTAATCTAAGCATAAGCTATCATTTAGGACTAAAAGCAAGCCTAGAACTCCTGAAAATATATCAGCATATCGCACCTGAAATTTGAGAAATTTTAAATTTTCAGATTAAAATTTTTCGTAATAAAAAAGGCAGCACAGAGACAGGAACTCCGCGGTTTTGAACGAAACTAAGCTTGAGCTATCATTTGAGACCAATCACAAGCCAAGAACTCCTGAAAATATATCAGCATATCACACCTAAAATTTGAGAAAATCGAAATTTCAGAGTTAATTTTTTTCGTTACAAAAAAGGCTGCACAGAGACGAGAACTCCGCGGTTTTGAACTAATCTAAGCATGAGCTATCATTTAAGACTGAAAACAATCCTAGAACTTCTGAAAATATCTCAGCATATCACACCTGAAGTTTGAGAAAATTGAAATTTTTAGAGTAAAATTTTTTCGTAATAAAAAAGGCAGCAACGAGATGTGAACTCCGGGTTTTTGCACTAAGCTAAGCATGAGCTATCATTTAAAACCAAAAATAAGCCTAGAACTCTTGAAAATATATCAGCATATCACACCTGATGTTCGAGAAAATCTAAATTTCAGAGTAAATTTTTTCGTAATAAAAAAGGCAGCGCAGAGCCTGGAACTGCGTGGTTTTGTACGTAACCGAGCATTCGCTATCGTTTAAGACCACGAGCAAGCCTAGAACTCCTGAAAATATATCAGCATATCACACCTGAAATATGAGAAAATCGATATTTCAAACTTATTTTTTCGCAGAACATAAGTAAACTCAGAGCCAGGAACTCCGTGGTTTTGGACGAAACCAAGCTTAAGCTATCATTTGAGACCAATAACAAGCCAATAACTCCTGAAAATATATCAGTATATCACACCTGAAATTTGAGAAAACTTAAATTTTCAGAATAAAAATTTTTTGGTAATAAAAAAGGCAGCACAGAGACGGGAACTTCGCGGTTTTCGATGAAACCAAGCTCGTGCTATCATTTGAGACCAATAAAAAGTCAAGAACTCCTGAAAATATATCAGCACATCACACCTAAAGTTTGAGAAAATCGAAATTTCAGAGTTAATTTTTTTCTTTACAAAAAAGGCTGCACAGAGACGGGAACTCCGCGGTTTTGAACTAGTCTAAGCACGAGTTATCATTTGAGACTAATAGTAAGCCAAGAACTCCTGAAAATATATCAGCATATCACACCTAAATTTTGAGAAAATCGAAATTTCAGAGTTAATTTTTTTCGTTACAAAAAGGCAGCACAGAGACGGGAACTCAACGGTTTTGAATTAATCTAAGCATGAGCTATCATTTAAAACTGAAAGCAAGCCTAGAACTCCTGAAAATATATCAGCATATCACACCTGAAATTTGAGAAAATTTTAATTTTCAGAATAAATTTTTTTCGTAATAAAAAAGGCAGCACAGAGACGGGAACTTCGCGGTTTTGTACGAAACCAAGCTTGAGCTATCATTTGAGACCAATAACAAGCCAAGAACTCCTGAAAATATATCAGCATATCAAACCTGAAATTTGAGAAAATTTAAATTTTCAGATTAAAATCTTTTCGTAATAAAAAAGGCAGCACAGAACAGGAACTCCGCGGGTTTGAACGAAACCAAGCTTGAGCTATCATTTGAGACCAATCACAAGCCAAGAACTACTGTTAATATATCAGCATATCACACCTAAAGTTTGAGAAAATCGAAATTTCAGAGTTAATTATTTTCGTTACAAAAAAGGCAGCACCGAGATTTGAACTCCGGGTTTTTGCACTAAGCTAAGCACGAGCTATCATTTAAGACCAAAAATAAGCCTAGAACTCTTGAAAATATATCAGCATATCCACACCTGATGTTCGAGAAAATCTAAATTTCAGAGTAAATTTTTTCGTATTAAAAAAGGCAGCGTAGAGCCTGGAACTGCGTGGTTTTGTACGTAACCGAGCATTAGCTATCGATTAAGACCAAAACTAAGCCAAGAACTCCTGAAAATATATTAGCATATCACACCTGAAATTTGAGAATATTGAATTTTCGGAGTTTATTTTTTCTTATCAAAAAAGTCAGCGCAGAGACGACTGCGACGTAGCTTTGTATGAACATAAGCATATCAATTAAGACCAAAAACAAGTTTAGAACTCCTGAAAATATATCAGCATATCAAACCTGAAGTTTGAGAAAATTCAAATTTTAGAGGTAAGAGGTTTTTTCGTTACAAAAAGGCAGCACAAGGACGGAAACTCCGAGGTTTTGTACTAATCTAAGCAGGAGCTATCATTTAAGAAAAAAAACAAGCCTGGAACTCCTGAAAATATATCAGCATATCACACCTGAAATTTGAGAATATCTAAATTACAGGGTAATTTTTTTCGTAATAAAAAAAGGCAGCGCAGAGCCAGGAACTGCGTGGTTTTGTACGTAACCGAGTATAAGCTAACGTTTGAGAATAAAAACAAGCCCCAAATTCCTGAAAATATATTAGCATATCACATCTTAAATTTGAGAAAATCGAAATTTCAGGCTTATTTTTTTCATAGAACATAAGTACACTCAGAGCCAGGAACTACGCGGTTTTGTACGTAACTAAGCATGAGGTATCGTTTGAGACCAATAACAAGCCAAGAACTCCTGAAAATATATCAGCATATCACACCTGAAGTTAGAGAAAACTTAAATTTTTAGAATAAAATTTGTTTGGTAATAAAAAAGGCAGAACAGAAAGCGGGAACATCGCGGTTTTGGACGAAACCAAGCTTGTGCTATCATTTGAGACCAATATCAAGCCAAGAACTCCTGAAAAGATATCAGCATATCACACCTAAAGTTTGAGAAAATCGAAATTTCAGAGTTAATTTTTTTCGTTACAAAAAAGGCAGCACAGAGACGGGAACTCCGCGGTTTTGAACTAATCTAAACATGAACTATCATTTAAGACTAAAAACAAGCCTAAAACTCCTGAAAGTTACCTGAAGTTAAAGAAAATTGAAATTTTCAGAGTAAAAATTTTTCGTAATAAAATAGGCAGCACAGAGATGGGAACTCCGCGGTTTTATACGAAACCCAGCTTGAGCTATCATTTGAGACCAATAATAAGCCAAGAACTCCTGAAAATATATCAGCATATCACAGCCAAAATTTGAGAAAATCGAAATTTCAGAGTTAATTTTATTCTTTACAAAAAAGGCAGCACAGAGACGACAACTCCGCGGTTTTGAATTAATCTAAGCATGAGCTATCATTTGAGACCAATAGCAAGCCAAGAACTCATGAAAATATAACAGCATATCACACCTGAAGTTAGAGAAAACTTAAATTTTTAGAATAAAATTTGTTTGGTAATAAAAAAGGCAGAACAGAGACGGGAACATCGCGGTTTTGGACGACACCAATCTTGTGCTATCATTTGAGACCAATATCAAGCCAAGAACTCCTGAAAATATAACAGCATATCACACCTAAAATTTGAGAAAATCGAAATTTCAGAGTTAATTTTTTTCGTTACAAAAAAGGCAGCACAGAGACGGGAACTCCGCGGTTTTGAACTAATCTAAACATGAACTATCATTTAAGACTAAAAACAAGCCTAAAACTCCTGAAAGTTACCTGAAGTTAAAGAAAATTGAAATTTTCAGAGTAAAATTTTTTCGTAATAAAATAGGCAGCACAGAGATGGGAACTCCGCGGTTTTATACGAAACCCAGCTTGAGCTATCATTTGAGACCAATAATAAGCCAAGAACTCTTGAAAATATATCAGCATATCACACCTAAAATTTGAGAAAATCGAAATTTCAGATTTAAGTTTATTCTTTACAAAAAAGGCAGCACAGAGACGACAACTCCGCGGTTTTGAATTAATCTAAGCATGAGCTATCATTTGAGACCAATAGCAAGCCAAGAACTCCTGAAAATATAACAGCATATCACACCTAATATTTGAGAAAATCGAAATTTCAGAGTAAATTTTTTTCGTTACAAAAAAGGCAGCACATAGACGGGAACTTCGCAGTTTTGCACTAAGCTAAGCATAAGCTATCATTTAAGCCCAAAAATAAGCCTAGAACTTTTGAAAATATAACAGCATATCACGATGTTTGAGAAAATCTAAATTTCAGAGTAAATTTTTTCGTAATAAAAAAGGCAGCGCAGAGCCAGGAACTGCATGGTTTTTTAGATTACCGAACATTAGCTATCGTTTAAGACCAAAACTAAGCCTAGAACTCCTGAAAATATATTAGCATATCACACCTAAAATTTGAGAATATTGAATTTTCGGAGTTAATTTTTCTTATCAAAAAAGTCAGCGCAGAGACGACTACGACGTAGCTTTGTATGAACATAAGCATATCAATTAAGACCAAAAACAAGTCTAGAACTCCTGAAAATATATCAGCATATCAAACCTGAAGTTTGAGAAAATTCAAATTTTAGAGGTAAGAGGTTTTTTCGTTACAAAAAGGCAGCACAGAGACGGAAACTCCGAGGTTTTGTACTAATCTAAGCATGAGCTATCATTTAAGAAAAAAAACAAGCCTGGAACTCCTGAAAATATATCAGCATATCACACCTGAAATTTGAGAAAATCTAAAATACAGAGTAATTTCTTTTGTAATAAAAAAAGGCAGCGCAGAGCCAGGAACTGCGTGGTTTTGTACGTAACCGAGCATAAGCTATCGTTTGAGAATAAAAACAAGCCCCATATTCCTGAAAATATATCAGCATATCACATCTTAAATTTGAGAAAATCGAAATTTCAGGCTTATTTTTTTCATAGAACATAAGTACACTCAGAGCCAGGAACTACGCGGTTTTGTACGTAACCAAGCATGAGGTATCGTTTGAGACCAGAAACAAGCCTAGAACTCCTGAAAATATATCAGCATATCACACCTGAAATATGAGAAAATCGATATTTCAGACTTATTTTTTCGCAGAACATAAGTAAACTCAGAGCCAGGAACTCCGCGGTTTTGGACGAAACCAAGCTTGAGCTATCATTTGAGAACAATAACAAGCCAAGAACTCCTGAAAATATATCAGCATATCACACCTGAAATTAGAGAAAACTTAAATTTTTAGAATAAAATTTGTTTGGTAATAAAAAAGGCAGAACAGAGACGGGAACATCGCGGTTTTGGACGACACCAATCTTGTGCTATCATTTGAGACCAATATCAAGCCAAGAACTCCTGAAAATATATCAGCATATCATACCTAAAATTTGAGAAAATCTAAATTTCAGAGTTAATTTTTTTCGTTACAAAAAAGGCAGCACAAAGACGGGAACTCAACGGTTTTGAACTAATCTAAGCATAAGCTATCATTTAGGACTAAAAGCAAGCCTAGAACTCCTGAAAATATATCAGCATATCGCACCTGAAATTTGAGAAATTTTAAATTTTCAGATTAAAATTTTTTCGTAATAAAAAAGGCAGCACAGAGACAGGAACTCTGCGGTTTTGAACGAAACCAAGCTTGAGCTATCATTTGAGACCAATCACAAGCCAAGAACTCCTGAAAATATATCAGCATATCACACCTAAAATTTGAGAAAATCGAAATTTCAGAGTTAATTTTTTTCGTTACAAAAAAGGCTGCACAGAGACGAGAACTCCGCGGTTTTGAACTAATCTAAGCATGAGCTATCATTTAAGACTGAAAACAATCCTAGAACTTCTGAAAATATCTCAGCATATCACACCTGAAGTTTGAGAAAATTGAAATTTTTAGAGTAAAATTTTTTCGTAATAAAAAAGGCAGCAACGAGATGTGAACTCCGGGTTTTTGCACTAAGCTAAGCATGAGCTATCATTTAAAACCAAAAATAAGCCTAGAACTCTTGAAAATATATCAGCATATCACACCTGATGTTCGAGAAAATCTAAATTTCAGAGTAAATTTTTTCGTAATAAAAAAGGCAGCGCAGAGCCTGGAACTGCGTGGTTTTGTACGTAACCAAGCATTCGCTATCGTTTAAGACCAAAAACAAGCCTAGAACTCCTGAAAATATATCAGCATATCACACCTGAAATTTGAGAAAATCTAAATTACAGAGTAATTTTTTTCGTAATAAAAAAGGCAGCGCAGAGCCTGGAACTGCGTGGTTTTGTACGTAACCGAGCATTCGCTATCGTTTAAGACCACGAGCAAGCCTAGAACTCCTGAAAATATATCAGCATATCACACCTGAAATATGAGAAAATCGATATTTCAAACTTATTTTTTCGCAGAACATAAGTAAACTCAGAGCCAGGAACTCCGTGGTTTTGGACGAAACCAAGCTTAAGCTATCATTTGAGACCAATAACAAGCCAATAACTCCTGAAAATATATCAGTATATCACACCTGAAATTTGAGAAAACTTAAATTTTCAGAATAAAAATTTTTTGGTAATAAAAAAGGCAGCACAGAGACGGGAACTTCGCGGTTTTCGATGAAACCAAGCTCGTGCTATCATTTGAGACCAATAAAAAGTCAAGAACTCCTGAAAATATATCAGCACATCACACCTAAAGTTTGAGAAAATCGAAATTTCAGAGTTAATTTTTTTCTTTACAAAAAAGGCTGCACAGAGACGGGAACTCCGCGGTTTTGAACTAGTCTAAGCACGAGTTATCATTTGAGACTAATAGTAAGCCAAGAACTCCTGAAAATATATCAGCATATCACACCTAAATTTTGAGAAAATCGAAATTTCAGAGTTAATTTTTTTCGTTACAAAAAAGGCAGCACAGAGACGGGAACTCAACGGTTTTGAATTAATCTAAGCATGAGCTATCATTTAAAACTAAAAGCAAGCCTAGAACTCCTGAAAATATATCAGCATATCACACCTGAAATTTGAGAAAATTTTAATTTTCAGAATAAATTTTTTTCGTAATAAAAAAGGCAGCACAGAGACGGGAACTTCGCGGTTTTGTACGAAACCAAGCTTGAGCTATCATTTGAGACCAATAACAAGCCAAGAACTCCTGAAAATATATCAGCATATCAAACCTGAAATTTGAGAAAATTTAAATTTTCAGATTAAAATCTTTTCGTAATAAAAAAGGCAGCACAGAACAGGAACTCCGCGGTTTTGAACGAAACCAAGCTTGAGCTATCATTTGAGACCAATCACAAGCCAAGAACTACTGTTAATATATCAGCATATCACACCTAAAGTTTGAGAAAATCGAAATTTCAGAGTTAATTATTTTCGTTACAAAAAAGGCAGCACCGAGATTTGAACTCCGGGTTTTTGCACTAAGCTAAGCACGAGCTATCATTTAAGACCAAAAATAAGCCTAGAACTCTTGAAAATATATCAGCATATCCACACCTGATGTTCGAGAAAATCTAAATTTCAGAGTAAATTTTTTCGTAATAAAAAAGGCAGCTTAGAGCCTGGAACTGCGTGGTTTTGTACGTAACCGAGCATTAGCTATCGATTAAGACCAAAACTAAGCCAAGAACTCCTGAAAATATATTAGCATATCACACCTGAAATTTGAGAATATTGAATTTTCGGAGTTTATTTTTTCTTATCAAAAAAGTCAGCGCAGAGACACTGCGACGTAGCTTTGTATGAACATAAGCATATCAATTAAGACCAAAAACAAGTCTAGAACTCCTGAAAATATATCAGCATATCAAACCTGAAGTTTGAGAAAATTCAAATTTTAGAGGTAAGAGGTTTTTTCGTTACAAAAAGGCAGCACAAGGACGGAAACTCCGAGGTTTTGTACTAATCTAAGCAGGAGCTATCATTTAAGAAAAAAAACAAGCCTGGAACTCCTGAAAATATATCAGCATATCACACCTGAAATTTGAGAAAATCTAAATTACAGGGTAATTTTTTTCGTAATAAAAAAAGGCAGCGCAGAGCCAGGAACTGCGTGGTTTTGTACGTAACCGAGTATAAGCTAACGTTTGAGAATAAAAACAAGCCCCAAATTCCTGAAAATATATTAGCATATCACATCTTAAATTTGAGAAAATCGAAATTTCAGGCTTATTTTTTTCATAGAACATAAGTACACTCAGAGCCAGGAACTACGCGGTTTTGTACGTAACCAAGCATGAGGTATCGTTTGAGACCAATAACAAGCCAAGAACTCCAGAAAATATATCAGCATATCACACCTGAAGTTAGAGAAAACTTAAATTTTTAGAATAAAATTTGTTTGGTAATAAAAAAGGCAGAACAGAAAGCGGGAACATCGCGGTTTTGGACGAAACCAAGCTTGTGCTATCATTTGAGACCAATATCAAGCCAAGAACTCCTGAAAAGATATCAGCATATCACACCTAAAGTTTGAGAAAATCGAAATTTCAGAGTTAATTTTTTTCGTTACAAAAAAGGCAGCACAGAGACGGGAACTCCGCGGTTTTGAACTAATCTAAACATGAACTATCATTTAAGACAAAAAACAAGCCTAAAACTCCTGAAAGTTACCTGAAGTTAAAGAAAATTGAAATTTTCAGAGTAAAAATTTTTCGTAATAAAATAGGCAGCACAGAGATGGGAACTCCGCGGTTTTATACGAAACCCAGCTTGAGCTATCATTTGAGACCAATAATAAGCCAAGAACTCCTGAAAATATATCAGCATATCACAGCCAAAATTTGAGAAAATCGAAATTTCAGAGTTAATTTTATTCTTTACAAAAAAGGCAGCACAGAGACGACAATTCCGCGGTTTTGAATTAATCTAAGCATGAGCTATAATTTGAGACCAATAGCAAGCCAAGAACTCCTGAAAATATAACAGCATATCACACCTGAAGTTAGAGAAAACTTAAATTTTTAGAATAAAATTTGTTTGTTAATAAAACAGGCAGAACAGAGACGGGAACATCGCGGTTTTGGACGACACCAATCTTGTGCTATCATTTGAGACCAATATCAAGCCAAGAACTCCTGAAAATATAACAGCATATCACACCTAAAGTTTGAGAAAATCGAAATTTCAGAGTTAATTTTTTTCGTTACAAAAAAGGCAGCACAGAGACGGGAACTCCACGGTTTTGAACTAATCTAAACATGAACTATCATTTAAGACTAAAAACAAGCCTAAAACTCCTGAAAGTTACCTGAAGTTAAAGAAAATTGAAATTTTCAGAGTAAAAATTTTTCGTAATAAAATAGGCAGCACAGAGATGGGAACTCCGCGGTTTTATACGAAACCCAGCTTGAGCTATCATTTGAGACCAATAATAAGCCAAGAACTCTTGAAAATATATCAGCATATCACACCTAAAATTTGAGAAAATCGAAATTTCAGATTTAAGTTTATTCTTTACAAAAAAGGCAGCACAGAGACGACAACTCCGCGGTTTTGAATTAATCTAAGCATGAGCTATCATTTGAGACCAATAGCAAGCCAAGAACTGAAAATATAACAGCATATCACACCTAAAGTTTGAGAAAATCGAAATTTCAGAGTAAATTTTTTTCGTTACAAAAAAGGCAGCACATAGACGGGAACTTCGCAGTTTTGCACTAAGCTAAGCATAAGCTATCAGTTAAGCCCAAAAATAAGCCTAGAACTTTTGAAAATATAACAGCATATCACGATGTTTGAGAAAATCTAAATTTCAGAGTAAATTTTTTCGTAATAAAAAAGGCAGCGCAGAGCCAGGAACTGCATGGTTTTTTACATTACCGAACATTAGCTATCGTTTAAGACCAAAACTAAGCCTAGAACTCCTGAAAATATATTAGCATATCACACCTAAAATTTGAGAATATTGAATTTTCGGAGTTAATTTTTCTTATTAAAAAAGTCAGCGCAGAGACGACTACGACGTAGCTTTGTATGAACATAAGCATATCAATTAAGACCAAAAACAAGTCTAGAACTCCTGAAAATATATCAGCATATCAAACCTGAAGTTTGAGAAAATTCAAATTTTAGAGGTAAGAGGTTTTTTCGTTACAAAAAGGCAGCACAGAGACGGAAAATCCGAGGTTTTGTACTAATCTAAGCATGAGCTATCATTTAAGAAAAAAAACAAGCCTGGAACTCCTGAAAATATATCAGCATATCAAACCTGAAATTTGAGAAAATCTAAAATACAGAGTAATTTCTTTTGTAATAAAAAAAGGCAGCGCAGAGCCAGGAACTGCGTGGTTTTGTACGTAACCGAGCATAAGCTATCGTTTGAGAATAAAAACAAGCCCCAAATTCCTGAAAATATATCAGCATATCACATCATAAATTTGAGAAAATCGAAATTTCAGGCTTATTTTTTTCATAGAACATAAGTACACTCAGAGCCAGGAACTACGCGGTTTTGTACGTAACCAAGCATGAGGTATCGTTTGAGACGAGAAACAAGCCTAGAACTCCTGAAAATATATCAGCATATCACACCTGAAATATGAGAAAATCGATATTTCAGACTTATTTTTTCGCAGAACATAAGTAAACTCAGAGCCAGGAACTCCGCGGTTTTGGACGAAACCAAGCTTGAGCTATCATTTGAGAACAATAACAAGCCAAGAACTCCTGAAAATATATCAGCATATCACACCTGAAATTAGAGAAAACTTAAATTTTTATAATAAAATTTGTTTGGTAATAAAAAAGGCAGAACAGAGACGGGAACAACGCGGTTTTGGACGACACCAATCTTGTGCTATCATTTGAGACCAATATCAAGCCAAGAACTCCTGAAAATATATCAGCATATCATACCTAAAATTTGAGAAAATCTAAATTTCAGAGTTAATTTTTTTCGTTACAAAAAAGGCAGCACAAAGACGGGAACTCAACGGTTTTGAACTAATCTAAGCATAAGCTATCATTTAGGACTAAAAGCAAGCCTAGAACTCCTGAAAATATATCAGCATATCGCACCTGAAATTTGAGAAATTTTAAATTTTCAGATTAAAATTTTTTCGTAATAAAAAAGGCAGCACAGAGACAGGAACTCCGCGGTTTTGAACGAAACCAAGCTTGAGCTATCATTTGAGACCAATCACAAGCCAAGAACTCCTGAAAATATATCAGCATATCACACCTAAAATTTGAGAAAATCGAAATTTCAGAGTTAATTTTTTTCGTTACAAAAAAGGCTGCACAGAGACGAGAACTCCGCGGTTTTGAACTAATCTAAGCATGAGCTATCATTTAAGACTGAAAACAATCCTAGAACTTCTGAAAATATCTCAGCATATCACACCTGAAGTTTGAGAAAATTGAAATTTTTAGAGTAAAATTTTTTCGTAATAAAAAAGGCAGCAACGAGATGTGAACTCCGGGTTTTTGCACTAAGCTAAGCATGAGCTATCATTTAAAACCAAAAATAAGCCTAGAACTCTTGAAAATATATCAGCATATCACACCTGATATTCGAGAAAATCTAAATTTCAGAGTAAATTTTTTCGTAATAAAAAAGGCAGCGCAGAGCCTGGAACTGCGTGGTTTTGTACGTAACCAAGCATTCGCTATCGTTTAAGCCCAAAAACAAGCCTAGAACTCCTGAAAATATATCAGCATATCACACCTGAAATTTGAGAAAATCTAAATTACAGAGTAATTTTTTTCGTAATAAAAAAGGCAGCGCAGAGCCTGGAACTGCGTGGTTTTGTACGTAACCGAGCATTCGCTATCGCTTAAGACCACGAGCAAGCCTAGAACTCCTGAAAATATATCAGCATATCACACCTGAAATATGAGAAAATCGATATTTCAAACTTATTTTTTCGCAGAACATAAGTAAACTCAGAGCCAGGAACTCCGTGGTTTTGGACGAAACCAAGCTTAAGCTATCATTTGAGACCAATAACAAGCCAATAACTCCTGAAAATATATCAGTATATCACACCTGAAATTTGAGAAAACTTAAATTTTCAGAATAAAAATTTTTTGGTAATAAAAAAGGCAGCACAGAGACGGGAACTTCGCGGTTTTCGATGAAACCAAGCTCGTGCTATCATTTCAGACCAATAAAAAGTCAAGAACTCCTGAAAATATATCAGCACATCACACCTAAAGTTTGAGAAAATCGAAATTTCAGAGTTAATTTTTTTCTTTAAAAAAAAAGGCTGCACAGAGACGGGAACTCCGCGGTTTTGAACTAGTCTAAGCACGAGTTATCATTTGAGACTAATAGTAAGCCAAGAACTCCTGAAAATATATCAGCATATCACACCTAAATTTTGAGAAAATCGAAATTTCAGAGTTAATTTTTTTCGTTACAAAAAAGGCAGCACAGAGACGGGAACTCAACGGTTTTGAATTAATCTAAGCATGAGCTATCATTTAAAACTGAAAGCAAGCCTAGAACTCCTGAAAATATATCAGCATATCACACCTGAAATTTGAGAAAATCGAAATTTCAGATTTAAGTTTATTCTTTACAAAAAAGGCAGCACAGAGACGACAACTCCGCGGTTTTGAATTAATCTAAGCATGAGCTATCATTTGAGACCAATAGCAAGCCAAGAACTGAAAATATAACAGCATATCACACCTAAAGTTTGAGAAAATCGAAATTTCAGAGTAAATTTTTTTCGTTACAAAAAAGGCAGCACATAGACGGGAACTTCGCAGTTTTGCACTAAGCTAAGCATAAGCTATCAGTTAAGCCCAAAAATAAGCCTAGAACTTTTGAAAATATAACAGCATATCACGATGTTTGAGAAAATCTAAATTTCAGAGTAAATTTTTTCGTAATAAAAAAGGCAGCGCAGAGCCAGGAACTGCATGGTTTTTTACATTACCGAACATTAGCTATCGTTTAAGACCAAAACTAAGCCTAGAACTCCTGAAAATATATTAGCATATCACACCTAAAATTTGAGAATATTGAATTTTCGGAGTTAATTTTTCTTATTAAAAAAGTCAGCGCAGAGACGACTACGACGTAGCTTTGTATGAACATAAGCATATCAATTAAGACCAAAAACAAGTCTAGAACTCCTGAAAATATATCAGCATATCAAACCTGAAGTTTGAGAAAATTCAAATTTTAGAGGTAAGAGGTTTTTTCGTTACAAAAAGGCAGCACAGAGACGGAAAATCCGAGGTTTTGTACTAATCTAAGCATGAGCTATCATTTAAGAAAAAAAACAAGCCTGGAACTCCTGAAAATATATCAGCATATCACACCTGAAATTTGAGAAAATCTAAAATACAGAGTAATTTCTTTTGTAATAAAAAAAGGCAGCGCAGAGCCAGGAACTGCGTGGTTTTGTACGTAACCGAGCATAAGCTATCGTTTGAGAATAAAAACAAGCCCCAAATTCCTGAAAATATATCAGCATATCACATCATAAATTTGAGAAAATCGAAATTTCAGGCTTATTTTTTTCATAGAACATAAGTACACTCAGAGCCAGGAACTACGCGGTTTTGTACGTAACCAAGCATGAGGTATCGTTTGAGACGAGAAACAAGCCTAGAACTCCTGAAAATATATCAGCATATCACACCTGAAATATGAGAAAATCGATATTTCAGACTTATTTTTTCGCAGAACATAAGTAAACTCAGAGCCAGGAACTCCGCGGTTTTGGACGAAACCAAGCTTGAGCTATCATTTGAGAACAATAACAAGCCAAGAACTCCTGAAAATATATCAGCATATCACACCTGAAATTAGAGAAAACTTAAATTTTTATAATAAAATTTGTTTGGTAATAAAAAAGGCAGAACAGAGACGGGAACAACGCGGTTTTGGACGACACCAATCTTGTGCTATCATTTGAGACCAATATCAAGCCAAGAACTCCTGAAAATATATCAGCATATCATACCTAAAATTTGAGAAAATCTAAATTTCAGAGTTAATTTTTTTCGTTACAAAAAAGGCAGCACAAAGACGGGAACTCAACGGTTTTGAACTAATCTAAGCATAAGCTATCATTTAGGACTAAAAGCAAGCCTAGAACTCCTGAAAATATATCAGCATATCGCACCTGAAATTTGAGAAATTTTAAATTTTCAGATTAAAATTTTTTCGTAATAAAAAAGGCAGCACAGAGACAGGAACTCCGCGGTTTTGAACGAAACCAAGCTTGAGCTATCATTTGAGACCAATCACAAGCCAAGAACTCCTGAAAATATATCAGCATATCACACCTAAAATTTGAGAAAATCGAAATTTCAGAGTTAATTTTTTTCGTTACAAAAAAGGCTGCACAGAGACGAGAACTCCGCGGTTTTGAACTAATCTAAGCATGAGCTATCATTTAAGACTGAAAACAATCCTAGAACTTCTGAAAATATCTCAGCATATCACACCTGAAGTTTGAGAAAATTGAAATTTTTAGAGTAAAATTTTTTCGTAATAAAAAAGGCAGCAACGAGATGTGAACTCCGGGTTTTTGCACTAAGCTAAGCATGAGCTATCATTTAAAACCAAAAATAAGCCTAGAACTCTTGAAAATATATCAGCATATCACACCTGATATTCGAGAAAATCTAAATTTCAGAGTAAATTTTTTCGTAATAAAAAAGGCAGCGCAGAGCCTGGAACTGCGTGGTTTTGTACGTAACCAAGCATTCGCTATCGTTTAAGCCCAAAAACAAGCCTAGAACTCCTGAAAATATATCAGCATATCACACCTGAAATTTGAGAAAATCTAAATTACAGAGTAATTTTTTTCGTAATAAAAAAGGCAGCGCAGAGCCTGGAACTGCGTGGTTTTGTACGTAACCGAGCATTCGCTATCGCTTAAGACCACGAGCAAGCCTAGAACTCCTGAAAATATATCAGCATATCACACCTGAAATATGAGAAAATCGATATTTCAAACTTATTTTTTCGCAGAACATAAGTAAACTCAGAGCCAGGAACTCCGTGGTTTTGGACGAAACCAAGCTTAAGCTATCATTTGAGACCAATAACAAGCCAATAACTCCTGAAAATATATCAGTATATCACACCTGAAATTTGAGAAAACTTAAATTTTCAGAATAAAAATTTTTTGGTAATAAAAAAGGCAGCACAGAGACGGGAACTTCGCGGTTTTCGATGAAACCAAGCTCGTGCTATCATTTCAGACCAATAAAAAGTCAAGAACTCCTGAAAATATATCAGCACATCACACCTAAAGTTTGAGAAAATCGAAATTTCAGAGTTAATTTTTTTCTTTAAAAAAAAAGGCTGCACAGAGACGGGAACTCCGCGGTTTTGAACTAGTCTAAGCACGAGTTATCATTTGAGACTAATAGTAAGCCAAGAACTCCTGAAAATATATCAGCATATCACACCTAAATTTTGAGAAAATCGAAATTTCAGAGTTAATTTTTTTCGTTACAAAAAAGGCAGCACAGAGACGGGAACTCAACGGTTTTGAATTAATCTAAGCATGAGCTATCATTTAAAACTGAAAGCAAGCCTAGAACTCCTGAAAATATATCAGCATATCACACCTGAAATTTGAGAAAATTTTAATTTTCAGAATAAATTTTTTTCGTAATAAAAAAGGCAGCACAGAGACGGGAACTTCGCGGTTTTGTACGAAAACAAGCTTGAGCTATCATTTGAGATCAATAACAAGCCAAGAACTCCTGAAAATATATCAGCATATCAAACCTGAAATTTGAGAAAATTTAAATTTTCAGATTAAAATCTTTTCGTAATAAAAAAGGCAGCACAGAACAGGAACTCCGCGGTTTTGAACGAAACCAAGCTTGAGCTATCATTTGAGACCAATCACAAGCCAAGAACTACTGTTAATATATCAGCATATCACACCTAAAGTTTGAGAAAATCGAAATTTCAGAGTTAATTATTTTCGTTACAAAAAAGGCAGCACCGAGATTTGAACTCCGGGTTTTTGCACTAAGCTAAGCACGAGCTATCATTTAAGACCAAAAATAAGCCTAGAACTCTTGAAAATATATCAGCATATCCACACCTGATGTTCGAGAAAATCTAAATTTCAGAGTAAATTTTTTTGTAATAAAAAAGGCAGCGTAGAGCCTGGAACTGCGTGGTTTTGTACGTAACCGAGCATTAGCTATCGATTAAGACCAAAACTAAGCCAAGAACTCCTGAAAATATATTAGCATATCACACCTGAAATTTGAGAATATTGAATTTTCGGAGTTTATTTTTTCTTATCAAAAAAGTCAGCGCAGAGACGACTGCGACGTAGCTTTGTATGAACATAAGCATATCAATTAAGACCAAAAACAAGTCTAGAACTCCTGAAAATATATCAGCATATCAAACCTGAAGTTTGAGAAAATTCAAATTTTAGAGGTAAGAGGTTTTTTCGTTACAAAAAGGCAGCACAAGGACGGAAACTCCGAGGTTTTGTACTAATCTAAGCAGGAGCTATCATTTAAGAAAAAAAACAAGCCTGGAATCCCTGAAAATATATCAGCATATCACACCTGAAATTTGAGAAAATCTAAATTACAGGGTAATTTTTTTCGTAATAAAAAAAGGCAGCGCAGAGCCAGGAACTGCGTGGTTTTGTACGTAACCGAGTATAAGCTAACGTTTGAGAATAAAAACAAGCCCCAAATTCCTGAAAATATATTAGCATATCACATCTTAAATTTGAGAAAATCGAAATTTCAGGCTTATTTTTTTCATAGAACATAAGTACACTCAGAGCCAGGAACTACGCGGTTTTGTACGTAACCAAGCATGAGGTATCGTTTGAGACCAATAACAAGCCAAGAACTCCAGAAAATATATCAGCATATCACACCTGAAGTTAGAGAAAACTTAAATTTTTAGAATAAAATTTGTTTGGTAATAAAAAAGGCAGAACAGAAAGCGGGAACATCGCGGTTTTGGACGAAACCAAGCTTGTGCTATCATTTGAGACCAATATCAAGCCAAGAACTCCTGAAAAGATATCAGCATATCACACCTAAAGTTTGAGAAAATCGAAATTTCAGAGTTAATTTTTTTCGTTACAAAAAAGGCAGCACAGAGACGGGAACTCCGCGGTTTTGAACTAATCTAAACATGAACTATCATTTAAGACTAAAAACAAGCCTAAAACTCCTGAAAGTTACCTGAAGTTAAAGAAAATTGAAATTTTCAGAGTAAAAATTTTTCGTAATAAAATAGGCAGCACAGAGATGGGAACTCCGCGGTTTTATACGAAACCCAGCTTGAGCTATCATTTGAGACCAATAATAAGCCAAGAACTCCTGAAAATATATCAGCATATCACACCTAAAATTTGAGAAAATCGAAATTTCAGATTTAAGTTTATTCTTTACAAAAAAGGCAGCACAGAGACGACAACTCCGCGGTTTTGAATTAATCTAAGCATGAGCTATCATTTGAGACCAATAGCAAGCCAAGAACTGAAAATATAACAGCATATCACACCTAAAGTTTGAGAAAATCGAAATTTCAGAGTAAATTTTTTTCGTTACAAAAAAGGCAGCACATAGACGGGAACTTCGCAGTTTTGCACTAAGCTAAGCATAAGCTATCAGTTAAGCCCAAAAATAAGCCTAGAACTTTTGAAAATATAACAGCATATCACGATGTTTGAGAAAATCTAAATTTCAGAGTAAATTTTTTCGTAATAAAAAAGGCAGCGCAGAGCCAGGAACTGCATGGTTTTTTACATTACCGAACATTAGCTATCGTTTAAGACCAAAACTAAGCCTAGAACTCCTGAAAATATATTAGCATATCACACCTAAAATTTGAGAATATTGAATTTTCGGAGTTAATTTTTCTTATTAAAAAAGTCAGCGCAGAGACGACTACGACGTAGCTTTGTATGAACATAAGCATATCAATTAAGACCAAAAACAAGTCTAGAACTCCTGAAAATATATCAGCATATCAAACCTGAAGTTTGAGAAAATTCAAATTTTAGAGGTAAGAGGTTTTTTCGTTACAAAAAGGCAGCACAGAGACGGAAAATCCGAGGTTTTGTACTAATCTAAGCATGAGCTATCATTTAAGAAAAAAAACAAGCCTGGAACTCCTGAAAATATATCAGCATATCACACCTGAAATTTGAGAAAATCTAAAATACAGAGTAATTTCTTTTGTAATAAAAAAAGGCAGCGCAGAGCCAGGAACTGCGTGGTTTTGTACGTAACCGAGCATAAGCTATCGTTTGAGAATAAAAACAAGCCCCAAATTCCTGAAAATATATCAGCATATCACATCATAAATTTGAGAAAATCGAAATTTCAGGCTTATTTTTTTCATAGAACATAAGTACACTCAGAGCCAGGAACTACGCGGTTTTGTACGTAACCAAGCATGAGGTATCGTTTGAGACGAGAAACAAGCCTAGAACTCCTGAAAATATATCAGCATATCACACCTGAAATATGAGAAAATCGATATTTCAGACTTATTTTTTCGCAGAACATAAGTAAACTCAGAGCCAGGAACTCCGCGGTTTTGGACGAAACCAAGCTTGAGCTATCATTTGAGAACAATAACAAGCCAAGAACTCCTGAAAATATATCAGCATATCACACCTGAAATTAGAGAAAACTTAAATTTTTATAATAAAATTTGTTTGGTAATAAAAAAGGCAGAACAGAGACGGGAACATCGCGGTTTTGGACGACACCAATCTTGTGCTATCATTTGAGACCAATATCAAGCCAAGAACTCCTGAAAATATATCAGCATATCATACCTAAAATTTGAGAAAATCTAAATTTCAGAGTTAATTTTTTTCGTTACAAAAAAGGCAGCACAAAGACGGGAACTCAACGGTTTTGAACTAATCTAAGCATAAGCTATCATTTAGGACTAAAAGCAAGCCTAGAACTCCTGAAAATATATCAGCATATCGCACCTGAAATTTGAGAAATTTTAAATTTTCAGATTAAAATTTTTTCGTAATAAAAAAGGCAGCACAGAGACAGGAACTCCGCGGTTTTGAACGAAACCAAGCTTGAGCTATCATTTGAGACCAATCACAAGCCAAGAACTCATGAAAATATATCAGCATATCACACCTAAAATTTGAGAAAATCGAAATTTCAGAGTTAATTTTTTTCGTTACAAAAAAGGCTGCACAGAGACGAGAACTCCGCGGTTTTGATTTAATCTAAGCATGAGCTATCATTTAAGACTGAAAACAATCCTAGAACTTCTGAAAATATCTCAGCATATCACACCTGAAGTTTGAGAAAATTGAAATTTTTAGAGTAAAATTTTTTCGTAATAAAAAAGGCAGCAACGAGATGTGAACTCCGGGTTTTTGCACTAAGCTAAGCATGAGCTATCATTTAAAACCAAAAATAAGCCTAGAACTCTTGAAAATATATCAGCATATCACACCTGATATTCGAGAAAATCTAAATTTCAGAGTAAATTTTTTCGTAATAAAAAAGGCAGCGCAGAGCCTGGAACTGCGTGGTTTTGTACGTAACCAAGCATTCGCTATCGTTTAAGCCCAAAAACAAGCCTAGAACTCCTGAAAATATATCAGCATATCACACCTGAAATTTGAGAAAATCTAAATTACAGAGTAATTTTTTTCGTAATAAAAAAGGCAGCGCAGAGCCTGGAACTGCGTGGTTTTGTACGTAACCGAGCATTCGCTATCGCTTAAGACCACGAGCAAGCCTAGAACTCCTGAAAATATATCAGCATATCACACCTGAAATATGAGAAAATCGATATTTCAAACTTATTTTTTCGCAGAACATAAGTAAACTCAGAGCCAGGAACTCCGTGGTTTTGGACGAAACCAAGCTTAAGCTATCATTTGAGACCAATAACAAGCCAATAACTCCTGAAAATATATCAGTATATCACACCTGAAATTTGAGAAAACTTAAATTTTCAGAATAAAAATTTTTTGGTAATAAAAAAGGCAGCACAGAGACGGGAACTTCGCGGTTTTCGATGAAACCAAGCTCGTGCTATCATTTGAGACCAATAAAAAGTCAAGAACTCCTGAAAATATATCAGCACATCACACCTAAAATTTGAGAAAATCGAAATTTCAGAGTTAATTTTTTTCTTTAAAAAAAAAGGCTGCACAGAGACGGGAACTCCGCGGTTTTGAACTAGTCTAAGCACGAGTTATCATTTGAGACTAATAGTAAGCCAAGAACTCCTGAAAATATATCAGCATATCACACCTAAATTTTGAGAAAATCGAAATTTCAGAGTTAATTTTTTTCGTTACAAAAAAGGCAGCACAGAGACGGGAACTCAACGGTTTTGAATTAATCTAAGCATGAGCTATCATTTAAAACTGAAAGCAAGCCTAGAACTCCTGAAAATATATCAGCATATCACACCTGAAATTTGAGAAAATTTTAATTTTCAGAATAAATTTTTTTCGTAATAAAAAAGGCAGCACAGAGACGGGAACTTCGCGGTTTTGTACGAAAACAAGCTTGAGCTATCATTTGAGATCAATAACAAGCCAAGAACTCCTGAAAATATATCAGCATATCAAACCTGAAATTTGAGAAAATTTAAATTTTCAGATTAAAATCTTTTCGTAATAAAAAAGGCAGCACAGAACAGGAACTCCGCGGTTTTGAACGAAACCAAGCTTGAGCTATCATTTGAGACCAATCACAAGCCAAGAACTACTGTTAATATATCAGCATATCACACCTAAAGTTTGAGAAAATCGAAATTTCAGAGTTAATTATTTTCGTTACAAAAAAGGCAGCACCGAGATTTGAACTCCGGGTTTTTGCACTAAGCTAAGCACGAGCTATCATTTAAGACCAAAAATAAGCCTAGAACTCTTGAAAATATATCAGCATATCCACACCTGATGTTCGAGAAAATCTAAATTTCAGAGTAAATTTTTTCGTAATAAAAAAGGCAGCGTAGAGCCTGGAACTGCGTGGTTTTGTACGTAACCGAGCATTAGCTATCGATTAAGACCAAAACTAAGCCAAGAACTCCTGAAAATATATTAGCATATCACACCTGAAATTTGAGAATATTGAATTTTCGGAGTTTATTTTTTCTTATCAAAAAAGTCAGCGCAGAGACGACTGCGACGTAGCTTTGTATGAACATAAGCATATCAATTAAGACCAAAAACAAGTCTAGAACTCCTGAAAATATATCAGCATATCAAACCTGAAGTTTGAGAAAATTCAAATTTTAGAGGTAAGAGGTTTTTTCGTTACAAAAAGGCAGCACAAGGACGGAAACTCCGAGGTTTTGTACTAATCTAAGCAGGAGCTATCATTTAAGAAAAAAAACAAGCCTGGAATCCCTGAAAATATATCAGCATATCACACCTGAAATTTGAGAAAATCTAAATTACAGGGTAATTTTTTTCGTAATAAAAAAAGGCAGCGCAGAGCCAGGAACTGCGTGGTTTTGTACGTAACCGAGTATAAGCTAACGTTTGAGAATAAAAACAAGCCCCAAATTCCTGAAAATATATTAGCATATCACATCTTAAATTTGAGAAAATCGAAATTTCAGGCTTATTTTTTTCATAGAACATAAGTACACTCAGAGCCAGGAACTACGCGGTTTTGTACGTAACCAAGCATGAGGTATCGTTTGAGACCAATAACAAGCCAAGAACTCCAGAAAATATATCAGCATATCACACCTGAAGTTAGAGAAAACTTAAATTTTTAGAATAAAATTTGTTTGGTAATAAAAAAGGCAGAACAGAAAGCGGGAACATCGCGGTTTTGGACGAAACCAAGCTTGTGCTATCATTTGAGACCAATATCAAGCCAAGAACTCCTGAAAAGATATCAGCATATCACACCTAAAGTTTGAGAAAATCGAAATTTCAGAGTTAATTTTTTTCGTTACAAAAAAGGCAGCACAGAGACGGGAACTCCGCGGTTTTGAACTAATCTAAACATGAACTATCATTTAAGACTAAAAACAAGCCTAAAACTCCTGAAAGTTACCTGAAGTTAAAGAAAATTGAAATTTTCAGAGTAAAAATTTTTCGTAATAAAATAGGCAGCACAGAGATGGGAACTCCGCGGTTTTATACGAAACCCAGCTTGAGCTATCATTTGAGACCAATAATAAGCCAAGAACTCCTGAAAATATATCAGCATATCACAGCCAAAATTTGAGAAAATCGAAATTTCAGAGTTAATTTTATTCTTTACAAAAAAGGCAGCACAGAGACGACAATTCCGCGGTTTTGAATTAATCTAAGCATGAGCTATCATTTGAGACCAATAGCAAGCCAAGAACTCCTGAAAATATAACAGCATATCACACCTGAAGTTAGAGAAAACTTAAATTTTTAGAATAAAATTTGTTTGTTAATAAAACAGGCAGAACAGAGACGGGAACATCGCGGTTTTGGACGACACCAATCTTGTGCTATCATTTGAGACCAATATCAAGCCAAGAACTCCTGAAAATATAACAGCATATCACACCTAAAGTTTGAGAAAATCGAAATTTCAGAGTTAATTTTTTTCGTTACAAAAAAGGCAGCACAGAGACGGGAACTCCACGGTTTTGAACTAATCTAAACATGAACTATCATTTAAGACTAAAAACAAGCCTAAAACTCCTGAAAGTTACCTGAAGTTAAAGAAAATTGAAATTTTCAGAGTAAAAATTTTTCGTAATAAAATAGGCAGCACAGAGATGGGAACTCCGCGGTTTTATACGAAACCCAGCTTGAGCTATCATTTGAGACCAATAATAAGCCAAGAACTCTTGAAAATATATCAGCATATCACACCTAAAATTTGAGAAAATCGAAATTTCAGATTTAAGTTTATTCTTTACAAAAAAGGCAGCACAGAGACGACAACTCCGCGGTTTTGAATTAATCTAAGCATGAGCTATCATTTGAGACCAATAGCAAGCCAAGAACTGAAAATATAACAGCATATCACACCTAAAGTTTGAGAAAATCGAAATTTCAGAGTAAATTTTTTTCGTTACAAAAAAGGCAGCACATAGACGGGAACTTCGCAGTTTTGCACTAAGCTAAGCATAAGCTATCATTTAAGCCCAAAAATAAGCCTAGAACTTTTGAAAATATAACAGCATATCACGATGTTTGAGAAAATCTAAATTTCAGAGTAAATTTTTTCGTAATAAAAAAGGCAGCGCAGAGCCAGGAACTGCATGGTTTTTTACATTACCGAACATTAGCTATCGTTTAAGACCAAAACTAAGCCTAGAACTCCTGAAAATATATTAGCATATCACACCTAAAATTTGAGAATATTGAATTTTCGGAGTTAATTTTTCTTATTAAAAAAGTCAGCGCAGAGACGACTACGACGTAGCTTTGTATGAACATAAGCATATCAATTAAGACCAAAAACAAGTCTAGAACTCCTGAAAATATATCAGCATATCAAACCTGAAGTTTGAGAAAATTCAAATTTTAGAGGTAAGAGGTTTTTTCGTTACAAAAAGGCAGCACAGAGACGGAAAATCCGAGGTTTTGTACTAATCTAAGCATAAGCTATCATTTAAGAAAAAAAACAAGCCTGGAACTCCTGAAAATATATCAGCATATCACACCTGAAATTTGAGAAAATCTAAAATACAGAGTAATTTCTTTTGTAATAAAAAAAGGCAGCGCAGAGCCAGGAACTGCGTGGTTTTGTACGTAACCGAGCATAAGCTATCGTTTGAGAATAAAAACAAGCCCCAAATTCCTGAAAATATATCAGCATATCACATCTTAAATTTGAGAAAATCGAAATTTCAGGCTTATTTTTTTCATAGAACATAAGTACACTCAGAGCCAGGAACTACGCGGTTTTGTACGTAACCAAGCATGAGGTATCGTTTGAGACCAGAAACAAGCCTAGAACTCCTGAAAATATATCAGCATATCACACCTGAAATATGAGAAAATCGATATTTCAGACTTATTTTTTCGCAGAACATAAGTAAACTCAGAGCCAGGAACTCCGCGGTTTTGGACGAAACCAAGCTTGAGCTATCATTTGAGAACAATAACAAGCCAAGAACTCCTGAAAATATATCAGCATATCACACCTGAAATTAGAGAAAACTTAAATTTTTAGAATAAAATTTGTTTGGTAATAAAAAAGGCAGAACAGAGACGGGAACATCGCGGTTTTGGACGACACCAATCTTGTGCTATCATTTGAGACCAATATCAAGCCAAGAACTCCTGAAAATATATCAGCATATCATACCTAAAATTTGAGAAAATCTAAATTTCAGATTTAATTTTTTTCGTTACAAAAAAGGCAGCACAAAGACGGGAACTCAACGGTTTTGAACTAATCTAAGCATAAGCTATCATTTAGGACTAAAAGCAAGCCTAGAACTCCTGAAAATATATCAGCATATCGCACCTGAAATTTGAGAAATTTTAAATTTTCAGATTAAAATTTTTTCGTAATAAAAAAGGCAGCACAGAGACAGGAACTCCGCGGTTTTGAACGAAACCAAGCTTGAGCTATCATTTGAGACCAATCACAAGCCAAGAACTCCTGAAAATATATCAGCATATCACACCTAAAATTTGAGAAAATCGAAATTTCAGAGTTAATTTTTTTCGTTACAAAAAAGGCTGCACAGAGACGAGAACTCCGCGGTTTTGAACTAATCTAAGCATGAGCTATCATTTAAGACTGAAAACAATCCTAGAACTTCTGAAAATATCTCAGCATATCACACCTGAAGTTTGAGAAAATTGAAATTTTTAGAGTAAAATTTTTTCGTAATAAAAAAGGCAGCAACGAGATGTGAACTCCGGGTTTTTGCACTAAGCTAAGCATGAGCTATCATTTAAAACCAAAAATAAGCCTAGAACTCTTGAAAATATATCAGCATATCACACCTGATATTCGAGAAAATCTAAATTTCAGAGTAAATTTTTTCGTAATAAAAAAGGCAGCGCAGAGCCTGGAACTGCGTGGTTTTGTACGTAACCAAGCATTCGCTATTGTTTAAACCCAAAAACAAGCCTAGAACTCTGAAAATATATCAGCATATCACACCTGAAATTTGAGAAAATCTAAATTACAGAGTAATTTTTTTCGTAATAAAAAAGGCAGCGCAGAGCCTGGAACTGCGTGGTTTTGTACGTAACCGAGCATTCGCTATCGCTTAAGACCACGAGCAAGCCTAGAACTCCTGAAAATATATCAGCATATCACACCTGAAATATGAGAAAATCGATATTTCAAACTTATTTTTTCGCAGAACATAAGTAAACTCAGAGCCAGGAACTCCGTGGTTTTGGACGAAACCAAGCTTAAGCTATCATTTGAGACCAATAACAAGCCAATAACTCCTGAAAATATATCAGTATATCACACCTGAAATTTGAGAAAACTTAAATTTTCAGAATAAAAATTTTTTGGTAATAAAAAAGGCAGCACAGAGACGGGAACTTCGCGGTTTTCGATGAAACCAAGCTCGTGCTATCATTTGAGACCAATAAAAAGTCAAGAACTCCTGAAAATATATCAGCACATCACACCTAAAGTTTGAGAAAATCGAAATTTCAGAGTTAATTTTTTTCTTTAAAAAAAAAGGCTGCACAGAGACGGGAACTCCGCGGTTTTGAACTAGTCTAAGCACGAGTTATCATTTGAGACTAATAGTAAGCCAAGAACTCCTGAAAATATATCAGCATATCACACCTAAATTTTGAGAAAATCGAAATTTCAGAGTTAATTTTTTTCGTTACAAAAAAGGCAGCACAGAGACGGGAACTCAACGGTTTTGAATTAATCTAAGCATGAGCTATCATTTAAAACTGAAAGCAAGCCTAGAACTCCTGAAAATATATCAGCATATCACACCTGAAATTTGAGAAAATTTTAATTTTCAGAATAAATTTTTTTCGTAATAAAAAAGGCAGCACAGAGACGGGAACTTCGCGGTTTTGTACGAAAACAAGCTTGAGCTATCATTTGAGACCAATAACAAGCCAAGAACTCCTGAAAATATATCAGCATATCAAACCTGAAATTTGAGAAAATTTAAATTTTCAGATTAAAATCTTTTCGTAATAAAAAAGGCAGCACAGAACAGGAACTCCGCGGTTTTGAACGAAACCAAGCTTGAGCTATCATTTGAGACCAATCACAAGCCAAGAACTACTGTTAATATATCAGCATATCACACCTAAAGTTTGAGAAAATCGAAATTTCAGAGTTAATTATTTTCGTTACAAAAAAGGCAGCACCGAGATTTGAACTCCGGGTTTTTGCACTAAGCTAAGCACGAGCTATCATTTAAGACCAAAAATAAGCCTAGAACTCATGAAAATATATCAGCATATCCACACCTGATGTTCGAGAAAATCTAAATTTCAGAGTAAATTTTTTCGTAATAAAAAAGGCAGCGTAGAGCCTGGAACTGCGTGGTTTTGTACGTAACCGAGCATTAGCTATCGATTAAGACCAAAACTAAACCAAGAACTCCTGAAAATATATTAGCATATCACACCTGAAATTTGAGAATATTGAATTTTCGGAGTTTATTTTTTCTTATCAAAAAAGTCAGCGCAGAGACGACTGCGACGTAGCTTTGTATGAACATAAGCATATCAATTAAGACCAAAAACAAGTCTAGAACTCCTGAAAATATATCAGCATATCAAACCTGAAGTTTGAGAAAATTCAAATTTTAGAGGTAAGAGGTTTTTTCGTTACAAAAAGGCAGCACAAGGACGGAAACTCCGAGGTTTTGTACTAATCTAAGCAGGAGCTATCATTTAAGAAAAAAAACAAGCCTGGAACTCCTGAAAATATATCAGCATATCACACCTGAAATTTGAGAAAATCTAAATTACAGGGTAATTTTTTTCGTAATAAAAAAAGGCAGCGCAGAGCCAGGAACTGCGTGGTTTTGTACGTAACCGAGTATAAGCTAACGTTTGAGAATAAAAACAAGCCCCAAATTCCTGAAAATATATTAGCATATCACATCTTAAATTTGAGAAAATCGAAATTTCAGGCTTATTTTTTTCATAGAACATAAGTACACTCAGAGTCAGGAACTACGCGGTTTTGTACGTAACCAAGCATGAGGTATCGTTTGAGACCAATAATAAGCCAAGAACTCCTGAAAATATATCAGCATATCACACCTGAAGTTAGAGAAAACTTAAATTTTTAGAATAAAATTTGTTTGGTAATAAAAAAGGCAGAACAGAAAGCGGGAACATCGCGGTTTTGGACGAAACCAAGCTTGTGCTATCATTTGAGACCAATATCAAGCCAAGAACTCCTGAAAAGATATCAGCATATCACACCTAAAGTTTGAGAAAATCGAAATTTCAGAGTTAATTTTTTTCGTTACAAAAAAGGCAGCACAGAGACGGGAACTCCGCGGTTTTGAACTAATCTAAACATGAACTATCATTTAAGACTAAAAACAAGCCTAAAACTCCTGAAAGTTACCTGAAGTTAAAGAAAATTGAAATTTTCAGAGTAAAAATTTTTCGTAATAAAATAGGCAGCACAGAGATGGGAACTCCGCGGTTTTATACGAAACCCAGCTTGAGCTATCATTTGAGACCAATAATAAGCCAAGAACTCCTGAAAATATATCAGCATATCACAGCCAAAATTTGAGAAAATCGAAATTTCAGAGTTAATTTTATTCTTTACAAAAAAGGCAGCACAGAGACGACAACTCCGCGGTTTTGAATTAATCTAAGCATGAGCTATCATTTGAGACCAATAGCAAGCCAAGAACTCATGAAAATATAACAGCATATCACACCTGAAGTTAGAGAAAACTTAAATTTTTAGAATAAAATTTGTTTGGTAATAAAAAAGGCAGAACAGAGACGGGAACATCGCGGTTTTGGACGACACCAATCTTGTGCTATCATTTGAGACCAATATCAAGCCAAGAACTCTTGAAAATATATCAGCATATCACACCTAAAATTTGAGAAAATCGAAATTTCAGAGTTAATTTTTTTCGTTACAAAAATGGCTGCACAGAGACGAGAACTCCGCGGTTTTGAACTAATCTAAGCATGATCTATCATTTAAGACTAAAAACAATCCTAGAACTCCTGAAAATATCTCAGCATATCACACCTGAAATTTGAGAAAATTGAAATTTTTAGAGTAAAATTTTTTCGTAATAAAAAAGGCGGCACCGAGATGTGAACTCCGGGTTTTTGCACTAAGCTAAGCATGAGCTATCATTTAAAACCAAAAATAAGCCTAGAACTCTTGAAAATATATCAGCATATCACACCTGATGTTCGAGAAAATCTAAATTTCAGAGTAAATTTTTTCGTAATAAAAAAGGCAGCGCAGAGCCTGGAACTGCGTGGTTTTGTACGTAACCAAGCATTCGCTATCGTTTAAGACCAAAAACAAGCCTAGAACTCCTGAAAATATATCAGCATATCACACCTGAAATTTGAGAAAATCTAAATTACAGAGTAATTTTTTTCGTAATAAAAAAGGCAGCGCAGAGCCTGGAACTGCGTGGTTTTGTACGTAACCGAGCATTCGCTATCGTTTAAGACCAAAAGCAAGCCTAGAACTCCTGAAAATATATCAGCATATCACACCTGAAATATGAGAAAATCGATATTTCAAACTTATTTTTTCGCAGAACATAAGTAAACTCAGAGCCAGGAACTCCGTGGTTTTGGACGAAACCAAGCTTAAGCTATCATTTGAGACCAATAACAAGCCAATAACTCCTGAAAATATGTCAGTATATCACACCTGAAATTTGAGAAAACTTAAATTTTCAGAATAAAAATTTTTTGGTAATAAAAAAGGCAGCACAGAGACGGGAACTTCACGGTTTTCGACGAAACCAAGCTCGTGCTATCATTTGAGACTAATAACAAGCCAAGAACTCCTGAAAATATATCAGCACATCACACCTAAAGTTTGAGAAAATCGAAATTTCAGAGTTAATTTTTTTCTTTACAAAAATGGCTGCACAGAGACGGGAACTCCGCGGTTTTGAACTAGTCTAAGCACGAGTTATCATTTGAGACCAATAGTAAGCCAAGAACTCCTGAAAATATATCAGCATATCACACCTAAATTTTGAGAAAATCGAAATTTCAGAGCTAATTTTTTTCGTTACAAAAAAGGCAGCACAGAGACGGGAACTCAACGGTTTTGAACTAATCTAAGCATGAGCTATCATTTAAGACTGAAAGCAAGCCTAGAACTCCTGAAAATATATCAACATATCACACCTGAAATTTGAGAAAATTTAAATTTTAAGAATAATTTTTTTTCGTAATAAAAAAGGCAGCACAGAGACGGGAACTTCGCGGTTTTGTACGAAACCAAGCTTGAGCTATCATTTGAGACCAATAACAAGCCAATAACTCCTGAAAATATATCAGCATATCACACCTGAAATTTGAGAAAATTTAAATTTTCAGATTAAAATCTTTTCGTAATAAAAAAGGCAGCACAGAGACAGGAACTCCGCGGTTTTGAACGAAACCAAACTTGAGCTATCATTTGAGACCAATCACAAGCCATGAACTACTGTTAATATATCAGCATATCACACCTAAAATTTGAGAAAATCGAAATTTCAGAGTTAATTATTTTCGTTACAAAAAAGGCAGCACCGAGATTTGAACTCCGGGTTTTTGCACTAAGCTAAGCACGAGCTATCATTTAAGACCAAAAATAAGCCTAGACCTCTTGAAAATATATCAGCATATCCACACCTGATGTTCGAGAAAATCTAAATTTCAGAGTAAATTTTTTCGTAATAAAAAAGGCAGCGTAGAGCCTGGAACTGCGTGGTTTTATACGTAACCGAGCATTAGCTATCGTTTAAGACCAAAACTAAGCCAAGAACTCCTGAAAAAATATATTAGCATATCACACCTAAAATTTGAGAATATTGAATTTTCGGAGTTAATTTTTCTTATCAAAAAAGTCAGCGCAGAGACGACTACGACGTAGCTTTGTATGAACATAAGCATATCAATTAAGACCAAAAACAAGTCTAGAACTCCTGAAAATATATCAGCATATCAAACCTGAAGTTTGAGAAAATTCAAATTTTAGAGGTAAGAGGTTTTTTCGTTACAAAAAGGCAGCACAGAGACGGAAACTCCGAGGTTTTGTACTAATCTAAGCATGAGCTATCATTTAAGAAAAAAAAAAGCCTGGAACTCCTGAAAATATATCAGCATATCACACCTAAAATTTGAGAAAATCGAAATTTAAGAGTTAATTTTTTTCGTTACAAAAAAGGCAGCACAGAGACGGGAACTCAACGGTTTTGAACTAATCTAAGCATGAGCTATCATTAAGGACTGAAAGCAAGCCTAGAACTCCTGAAAATATATCAGCATATCACACCTGAAATTTGAGAAAATTTAAATTTTAAGAATAAATTTTTTTCGTAATAAAAAAGGCAGCACAGAGACGGGAACTTCGCGGTTTTGTACGAAACCAAGCTTGAGCTATCATTTGAGACCAATAACAAGCCAAGAACTCCTGAAAATATATCAGCATATCACACCTGAAATTTGAGAAAATTTAAATTTTCAGATTAAAATCTTTTCGTAATAAAAAAGGCAGCACAGAGACAGGAACTCCGCGGTTTTGAACGAAACCAAACTTGAGCTATCATTTGAGACCAATCACAAGCCAAGAACTACTGTTAATATATCAGCATATCACACCTAAAGTTTGAGAAAATCGAAATTTCAGAGTTAATTATTTTCGTTACAAAAAAGGCAGCACCGAGATTTGAACTCCGGGTTTTTGCACTAAGCTAAGCACGAGCTATCATTTAAGACCAAAAGTAAGCCTAGAACTCTTGAAAATATATCAGCATATCCACACCTGATGTTCGAGAAAATCTAAATTTCAGAGTAAATTTTTTCGTAATAAAAAAGGCAGCGTAGAGCCTGGAACTGCGTGGTTTTGTACGTAACCGAGCATTAGCTATCGTTTAAGACCAAAACTAAGCCAAGAACTCCTGAAAAAATATATTAGCATATCACACCTAAAATTTGAGAATATTGAATTTTCGGAGTTAATTTTTCTTATCAAAGAAGTCAACGCAGAGACGACTACGACGTAGCTTTGTATGAACATAAGCATATCAATTAAGACCAAAAACAAGTCTAGAACTCCTGAAAATATATCAGCATATCAAACCTGAAGTTTGAGAAAATTCAAATTTTAGAGGTAAGAGGTTTTTTCGTTACAAAAAGGCAGCACAGAGACGGAAACTCCAAGGTTTTGTACTAATCTAAGCATGAGCTATCATTTAAGAAAAAAAACAAGCCTGGAACTCCTGAAAATATATCAGCATATCACACCTGAAATTTGAGAAAATCTAAAATACAGAGTAATTTCTTTTGTAATAAAAAAAGGCAGCGCAGAGCCAGGAACTGCGTGGTTTTGTACGTAACCGAGCATAAGCTATCGTTTGAGAATAAAAACAAGCCCCAAATTCCTGAAAATATATCAGCATATCACATCTTAAATTTGAGAAAATCGAAATTTCAGGCTTATTTTTTTCATAGAACATAAGTACACTCAGAGCCAGGAACTACGCGGTTTTGTACGTAACCAAGCATGAGGTATCGTTTGAGACCAGAAACAAGCCTAGAACTCCTGAAAATATATCAGCATATCACACCTGAAATATGAGAAAATCGATATTTCAGAATTATTTTTTCGCAGAACATAAGTAAACTCAGAGCCAGGAACTCCGCGGTTTTGGACGAAACCAAGCTTGAGCTATCATTTGAGAACAATAACAAGCCAAGAACTCCTGAAAATATATCAGCATATCACACCTGAAATTAGAGAAAACTTAAATTTTTAGAATAAAATTTGTTTGGTAATAAAAAAGGCAGAACAGAGACGGGAACATCGCGGTTTTGGACGACACCAATCTTGTGCTATCATTTGAGACCAATATCAAGCCAAGAACTCCTGAAAATATATCAGCATATCATACCTAAAATTTGAGAAAATCTAAATTTCAGAGTTAATTTTTTTCGTTACAAAAAAGGCAGCACAGAGACGGGAACTCAACGGTTTTGAACTAATCTAAGCATAAGCTATCATTTAGGACTAAAAGCAAGCCTAGAACTCCTGAAAATATATCAGCATATCGCACCTGAAATTTGAGAAATTTTAAATTTTCAGATTAAAATTTTTTCGTAATAAAAAAGGCAGCACAGAGACAGGAACTCCGCGGTTTTGAACGAAACCAAGCTTGAGCTATCATTTGAGACCAATCACAAGCCAAGAACTCCTGAAAATATATCAGCATATCACACCTAAAATTTGAGAAAATCGAAATTTCAGAGTTAATTTTTTTCGTTACAAAAAAGGCTGCACAGAGACGAGAACTCCGCGGTTTTGAACTAATCTAAGCATGAGCTATCATTTAAGACTGAAAACAATCCTAGAACTTCTGAAAATATCTCAGCATATCACACCTGAAGTTTGAGAAAATTGAAATTTTTAGAGTAAAATTTTTTCGTAATAAAAAAGGCAGCAACGAGATGTGAATTCCGGGTTTTTGCACTAAGCTAAGCATGAGCTATCATTTAAAACCAAAAATAAGCCTAGAACTCTTGAAAATATATCAGCATATCACACCTGATGTTCGAGAAAATCTAAATTTCAGAGTAAATTTTTTCGTAATAAAAAAGGCAGCGCAGAGCCTGCAACTGCGTGGTTTTGTACGTAACCAAGCATTCGCTATCGTTTAAGACCAAAAACAAGCCTAGAACTCCTGAAAATATATCAGTATATCACACCTGAAATTTGAGAAAATCTAAATTACAGAGTAATTTTTATCGTAATAAAAAAGGCAGCGCAGAGCCTGGAACTGCGTGGTTTTGTACGTAACCGAGCATTCGCTATCGTTTAAGACCAAGAGCAAGCCTAGAACTCCTTAAAATATATCAGCATATCACACCTGAAATATGAGAAAATCGATATTTCAAACTTATTTTTTCGCAGAACATAAGTAAACTCAGAGCCAGGAACTCCATGGTTATGGACGAAACTAAGCTTAAGCTATCATTTGAGACCAATAACAAGCCAATAACTCCTGAAAATATATCAGTATATCACACCTGAAATTTGAGAAAACTTAAATTTTCAGAATAAAAATTTTTTGGTAATAAAAAAGGCAGCACAGAGACGGGAACTTCGCGGTTTTCGATGAAACCAAGCTCGTGCTATCATTTGAGACCAATAAAAAGTCAAGAACTCCTGAAAATATATCAGCACATCACACCTAAAGTTTGAGAAAATCGAAATTTCAGAGTTAATTTTTTCTTTACAAAAAAGGCTGCACAGAGACGGGAACTCCGCGGTTTTGAACTAGTCTAAGCACGAGTTATCATTTGAGACTAATAGTAAGCCAAGAACTCCTGAAAATATATCAGCATATCACACCTAAATTTTGAGAAAATCGAAATTTCAGAGTAAATTTTTTTCGTTACAAAAAAGGCAGCACAGAGACGGGAACTCAACGGTTTTGAATTAATCTAATTATGAGCTATCATTTAAAACTGAAAGCAAGCCTAGAGCTCCTGAAAATATATCAGCATATCACACCTGAAATATGAGAAAATCGATATTTCAAACTTATTTTTTCGCAGAACATAAGTAAACTCAGAGCCAGGAACTCCGTGGTTTTGGACGAAACCAAGCTTAAGCTATCATTTGAGACCAATAACAAGCCAATAACTCCTGAAAATATATCAGCATATCAAACCTGAAATTTGAGAAAATTTAAATTTTCAGATTAAAATCTTTTCGTAATAAAAAAGGCAGCACAGAACAGGAACTCCACGGTTTTGAACGAAACCAAGCTTGAGCTATCATTTGAGACCAATCACAAGCCAAGAACTACTGTTAATATATCAGCATATCACACCTAAAGTTTGAGAAAATCGAAATTTCAGAGTTAATTATTTTCGTTACAAAAAAGGCAGCACCGAGATTTGAACTCCGGGTTTTTGCACTAAACTAAGCACGAGCTATCATTTAAGACCAAAAATAAGCCTAGAACTCTTGAAAATATATCAGCATATCCACACCTGATGTTCGAGAAAATCTAAATTTCAGAGTAAATTTTTTCGTAATAAAAAAGGCAGCGTAGAGCCTGGAACTGCGTGGTTTTGTACGTAACCGAGCATTAGCTATCGATTAAGACCAAAACTAAGCCAAGAACTCCTGAAAATATATTAGCATATCACACCTGAAATTTGAGAATATTGAATTTTCGGAGTTTATTTTTTCTTATCAAAAAAGTCAGCGCAGAGACGACTGCGACGTAGCTTTGTATGAACATAAGCATATCAATTAAGACCAAAAACAAGTCTAGAACTCCTGAAAATATATCAGCATATCAAACCTGAAGTTTGAGAAAATTCAAATTTTAGAGGTAAGAGGTTTTTTCGTTACAAAAAGGCAGCACAAGGACGGAAACTCCGAGGTTTTGTACTAATCTAAGCAGGAGCTATCATTTAAGAAAAAAAACAAGCCTGGAACTCCTGAAAATATATCAGCATATCACACCTGAAATTTGAGAAAATCTAAATTACAGGGTAATTTTTTTCGTAATAAAAAAAGGCAGCGCAGAGCCAGGAACTGCGTGGTTTTGTACGTAACCGAGTATAAGCTAACGTTTGAGAATAAAAACAAGCCCCAAATTCCTGAAAATATATTAGCATATCACATCTTAAATTTGAGAAAATCGAAATTTCAGGCTTATTTTTTTCATAGAACATAAGTACACTCAGAGCCAGGAACTACGCGGTTTTGTACGTAACCAAGCATGAGGTATCGTTTGAGACCAATAACAAGCCAAGAACTCCTGAAAATATATCAGCATATCACACCTGAAGTTAGAGAAAACTTAAATTTTTAGAATAAAATTTGTTTGGTAATAAAAAAGGCAGAACAGAAAGCGGGAACATCGCGGTTTTGGACGAAACCAAGCTTGTGCTATCATTTGAGACCAATATCAAGCCAAGAACTCCTGAAAAGATATCAGCATATCACACCTAAAGTTTGAGAAAATCGAAATTTCAGAGTTAATTTTTTTCGTTACAAAAAAGGCAGCACAGAGACGGGAACTCCGCGGTTTTGAACTAATCTAAACATGAACTATCATTTAAGACTAAAAACAAGCCTAAAACTCCTGAAAGTTACCTGAAGTTAAAGAAAATTGAAATTTTCAGAGTAAAAATTTTTCGTAATAAAATAGGCAGCACAGAGATGGGAACTCCACGGTTTTATACGAAACCCAGCTTGAGCTATCATTTGAGACCAATAATAAGCCAAGAACTCCTGAAAATATATCAGCATATCACAGCCAAAATTTGAGAAAATCGAAATTTCAGAGTTAATTTTATTCTTTACAAAAAAGGCAGCACAGAGACGACAACTCCGCGGTTTTGAATTAATCTAAGCATGAGCTATCATTTGAGACCAATAGCAAGCCAAGAACTCCTGAAAATATAACAGCATATCACACCTGAAGTTAGAGAAAACTTAAATTTTTAGAATAAAATTTGTTTGGTAATAAAAAAGGCAGAACAGAGACGGGAACATCGCGGTTTTGGACGACACCAATCTTGTGCTATCATTTGAGACCAATATCAAGCCAAGAACTCTTGAAAATATATCAGCATATCACACCTAAAATTTGAGAAAATCGAAATTTCAGAGTTAATTTTTTTCGTTACAAAAAAGGCTGCACAGAGACGAGAACTCCGCGGTTTTGAACTAATCTAAGCATGATCTATCATTTAAGACTAAAAACAATCCTAGAACTCCTGAAAATATCTCAGCATATCACACCTGAAATTTGAGAAAATTGAAATTTTTAGAGTAAAATTTTTTCGTAATAAAAAAGGCGGCACCGAGATGTGAACTTCCGGGTTTTTGCACTAAGCTAAGCATGAGCTATCATTTAAAACCAAAAATAAGCCTAGAACTCTTGAAAATATATCAGCATATCACACCTGATGTTCGAGAAAATCTAAATTTCAGAGTAAATTTTTTCGTAATAAAAAAGGCAGCGCAGAGCCTGGAACTGCGTGGTTTTGTACGTAACCAAGCATTTGCTATCGTTTAAGACCAAAAACAAGCCTAGAACTCCTGAAAATATATCAGCATATCACACCTGAAATTTGAGAAAATCTAAATTACAGAGTAATTTTTTTCGTAATAAAAAAGGCAGCGCAGAGCCTGGAACTGCGTGGTTTTGTACGTAACCGAGCATTCGCTATCGTTTAAGACCAAAAGCAAGCCTAGAACTCCTGAAAATATATCAGCATATCACACCTGAAATATGAGAAAATCGATATTTCAAACTTATTTTTTCGCAGAACATAAGTAAACTCAGAGCCAGGAACTCCATGGTTTTGGACGAAACCAAGCTTAAGCTATCATTTGAGACCAATAACAAGCCAATAACTCCTGAAAATATGTCAGTATATCACACCTGAAATTTGAGAAAACTTAAATTTTCAGAATAAAAATTTTTTGGTAATAAAAAAGGCAGCACAGAGACGGGAACTTCGCGGTTTTCGACGAAACCAAGCTCGTGCTATCATTTGAGACCAATAACAAGCCAAGAACTCCTGAAAATATATCAGCACATCACACCTAAAGTTTGAGAAAATCGAAATTTCAGAGTTAATTTTTTTCTTTACAAAATAGGCTGCACAGAGACGGGAACTCCGCGGTTTTGAACTAGTCTAAGCACGAGTTATCATTTGAGACCAATAGTAAGCCAAGAACTCCTGAAAATATATCAGCATATCACACCTAAATTTTGAGAAAATCGAAATTTCAGAGTTAATTTTTTTCGTTACAAAAAAGGCAGCGCAGAGACGGGAACTCAACGGTTTTGAACTAATCTAAGCATGAGCTATCATTCAAGACTGAAAGCAAGCCTAGAACTCCTGAAAATATATCAACATATCACACATGAAATTTGAGAAAATTTAAATTTTAAGAATAAATTTTTTTCGTAATAAAAAAGGCAGCACAGAGACGGGAACTTCGCGGTTTTGTACGAAACCAAGCTTGAGCTATCATTTGAGACCAATAACAAGCCAATAACTCCTGAAAATATATCAGCATATCACACCTGAAATTTGAGAAAATTTAAATTTTCAGATTAAAATCTTTTCGTAATAAAAAAGGCAGCACAGAGACAGGAACTCCGCGGTTTTGAACGAAACCAAACTTGAGCTATCATTTGAGACCAATCACAAGCCAAGAACTACTGTTAATATATCAGCATATCACACCTAAAGTTTGAGAAAATCGAAATTTCAGAGTTAATTATTTTCGTTACAAAAAAGGCAGCACCGAGATTTGAACTCCGGGTTTTTGCACTAAGCTAAGCACGAGCTATCATTTAAGACCAAAAATAAGCCTAGACCTCTTGAAAATATATCAGCATATCCACACCTGATGTTCGAGAAAATCTAAATTTCAGAGTAAATTTTTTCGTAATAAAAAAGGCAGCGTAGAGCCTGGAACTGCGTGGTTTTATACGTAACCGAGCATTAGCTATCGTTTAAGACCAAAACTAAGCCAAGAACTCCTGAAAAAATATATTAGCATATCACACCTAAAATTTGAGAATATTGAATTTTCGGAGTTAATTTTTCTTATCAAAAAAGTCAGCGCAGAGACGACTACGACGTAGCTTTGTATGAACATAAGCATATCAATTAAGACCAAAAACAAGTCTAGAACTCCTGAAAATATATCAGCATATCAAACCTGAAGTTTGAGAAAATTCAAATTTTAGAGGTAAGAGGTTTTTTCGTTACAAAAAGGCAGCACAGAGACGGAAACTCCGAGGTTTTGTACTAATTTAAGCAGGAGCTATCATTTAAGAAAAAAAACAAGCCTGGAACTCCTGAAAATATATCAGCATATCACACCTGAAATTTGAGAAAATCTAAAATACAGATTAATTTCTTTCGTAATAAAAAAAGGCAGCGCAGAGCCAGAAACTGCGTGGTTTTGTACGTAACCGAGCATAAGCTATCGTTTGAGAATAAAAACATGCCCCAAATTCCTGAAAATATATCAGCATATCACATCTTAAATTTGAGAAAATCGAAATTTCAGGCTTATTTTTTTCATAGAACATAAGTACACTCAGAGCCAGGAACTACGCGGTTTTGTACGAAACCAAGCATGAGGTATCGTTTGAGACCAATAACAAGCCAAGAACTCCTGAAAATATATCAGCATATCACACCTGAAGTTAGAGAAAACTTAAATTTTTAGAATAAAATTTGTTTGGTAATAAAAAAGGCAGAACAGAAAGCGGGAACATCGCGGTTTTGGACGAAACCAAGCTTGTGCTATCATTTGAGACCAATATCAAGCCAAGAACTCCTGAAAAGATATCAGCATATCACACCTAAAATTTGAGAAAATCGAAATTTCAGAGTTAATTTTTTTCGTTACAAAAAAGGCAGTACAGAGACGGGAACTCCGCGGTTTTGAACTAATCTAAACATGAACTATCATTTAAGACTAAAAACAAGCCTAAAACTCCTGAAAGTTACCTAAAGTTAAAGAAAATTGAAATTTTCAGAGTAAAAATTTTTCGTAATAAAATAGGCAGCACAGAGATGGGAACTCCGCGGTTTTATACGAAACCCAGCTTGAGCTATCATTTGAGACCAATAATAAGCCAAGAACTCCTGAAAATATATCAGCATATCACACCTAAAATTTGAGAAAATCGAAATTTCAGAGTTAAGTTTATTCTTTACAAAAAAGGCAGCACAGAGACGACAACTCCGCGGTTTTGAATAAATCTAAGCATGAGCTATCATTTGAGACCAATAGCAAGCCAAGAACTCCTGAAAATATAACAGCATATCTCACCTAAAATTTGAGAAAATCGAAATTTCAGAGTAAATTTTTTTCGTTACAAAAAAGGCAGCACATAGACGGGAACTTCGCAGTTTTGCACTAAGCTAAGCATAAGCTATCATTTAAGCCCAAAAATAAGCCTAGAACTTTTGAAAATATAACAGCATATCACGATGTTTGAGAAAATCTAAATTTCAGAGTAAATTATTTCGTAATAAAAAAGGCAGCGCAGAGCCAGGAACTGCATGATTTTTTACATTACCGAGCATTAGCTATCGTTTAAGACCAAAACTAAGCCTAGAACTCCTGAAAATATATTAGCATATCACACCTAAAATTTGAGAATATTGAATTTTCGGAGTTAATTTTTCTTATCAAAAAAGTCAGCGCAGAGACGACTACGACGTAGCTTTGTATGAACATAAGCATATCAATTAAGACCAAAAACAAGTCTAGAACTCCTGAAAATATATCAGCATATCAAACCTGAAGTTTGAGAAAATTCAAATTTTAGAGGTAAGAGGTTTTTTCGTTACAAAAAGGCAGCACAGAGACGGAAACTCCGAGGTTTTGTACTAATCTAAGCATGAGCTATCATTTAAGAAAAAAAACAAGCCTGGAACTCCTGAAAATATATCAGCATATCACACCTGAAATTTGAGAAAATCTAAAATACAGAGTAATTTCTTTCGTAATAAAAAAAGGCAGCGCAGAGCCAGGAACTGCGTGGTTTTGTACGTAACCGAGCATAAGCTATCGTTTGAGAATAAAAACAAGCCCCAAATTCCTGAAAATATATCAGCATATCACATCTTAAATTTGAGAAAATCGAAATTTCAGGCTTATTTTTTTCATAGAACATAAGTACACTCAGAGCCAGGAACTACGCGGTTTTGTACGTAACCAAGCATGAGGTATCGTTTGAGACCAAAAACAAGCCTAGAACTCCTGAAAATATATCAGCATATCACACCTGAAATATGAGAAAATCGATATTTCAGACTTATTTTTTCGCAGAACATAAGTAAACTCAGAGCCAGGAACTCCGCGGTTTTGGACGAAACCAAGCTTAAGCTATCATTTGAGAAAAATAACAAGCCAAGAACTCCTGAAAATATATCAGCATATCACACCTGAAGTTAGAGAAAACTTAAATTTTTAGAATAAAATTTGTTTGGTAATAAAAAAGGCAGAACAGAGACGGGATCATCGCGGTTTTGGACGACACCAATCTTGTGCTATCATTTGAGACCAATATCAAGCCAAGAACTCCTGAAAATATATCAGCATATCATACCTAAAATTTTAGAAAATCGAAATTTCAGAGTTAATTTTTTTCGTTACAAAAAAGGCAGCACAGAGACGGGAACTCAACGGTTTTGAACTAATCTAAGCATAAGCTATCATTTAGGACTAAAAGCAAGCCTAGAACTCCTGAAAATATATCAGCATATCGCACCTGAAATTTGAGAAATTTTAAATTTTCAGATTAAAATTTTTTCGTAATAAAAAAGGCAGCACAGAGACAGGAACTCCGCGGTTTTGAACGAAACTAAGCTTGAGCTATCATTTGAGACCAATCACAAGCCAAGAACTCCTGAAAATATATCAGCATATCACACCTAAAATTTGAGAAAATCGAAATTTCAGAGTTAATTTTTTTCGTTACAAAAAAGGCTGCACAGAGACGAGAACTCCGCGGTTTTGAACTAATCTAAGCATGATCTATCATTTAAGATTAAAAACAATCCTAGAACTCCTGAAAATATCTCAGCATATCACACCTGAAGTTTGAGAAAATTGAAATTTTTAGAGTAAATTTTTTTCGTAATAAAAAAGGCAGCAACGAGATGTGAACTCCGGGTTTTTGCACTAAGCTAAGCATGAGCTATCATTTAAAACCAAAAATAAGCCTAGAACTCTTGAAAATATATCAGCATATCACACCTGATGTTCGAGAAAATCTAAATTTCAGAGTAAAATTTTTCGTAATAAAAAAGGCAGCGCAGAGCCTGGAACTGCGTGGTTTTGTACGTAACCAAGCATTCGCTATCGTTTAAGACCAATAACAAGCCAATAACTCCTGAAGATATGTCAGCATATCACACCTGAAATATGAGAAAATCGATAATTCAAACTTATTTTTTCGCAGAACATAAGTAAACTCAGAGTCAGGAACTCCGTGGTTTTGGACGAAACCAAGCTTAAGCTATCATTTGAGACCAATAACAAGCCAATAACTCCTGAAAATATGTCAGTATATCACACCTGAAATTTGAGAAAACTTAAATTTTCAGAATAAAATTTTTTTGGTAATAAAAAAGGCAGCACAGAGACGGGAACTTCGCGGTTTTCGACGAAACCAAGCTCGTGCTATCATTTGAGACCAATAACAAGCCAAGAACTCCTGAAAATATATCAGCACATCACACCTAAAGTTTGAGAAAATCGAAATTTCAGAGTTAATTTTTTTCGTTACAAAAAAGGCAGCACAGAGACGGGAACTCAACGGTTTTGAACTAATCTAAGCATGAGCTATCATTAAGGACTGAAAGCAAGCCTAGAACTCCTGAAAATATATCAGCATATCACACCTGAAATTTGAGAAAATTTAAATTTTAAGAATAAATTTTTTTCGTAATAAAAAAGGCAGCACAGAGACGGGAACTTCGCGGTTTTGTACGAAACCAAGCTTGAGCTATCATTTGAGACCAATAACAAGCCAAGAACTCCTGAAAATATATCAGCATATCACACCTGAAATTTGAGAAAATTTAAATTTTCAGATTAAAATCTTTTCGTAATAAAAAAGGCAGCACAGAGACAGGAACTCCGCGGTTTTGAACGAAACCAAACTTGAGCTATCATTTGAGACCAATCACAAGCCAAGAACTACTGTTAATATATCAGCATATCACACCTAAAGTTTGAGAAAATCGAAATTTCAGAGTTAATTATTTTCGTTACAAAAAAGGCAGCACCGAGATTTGAACTCCGGGTTTTTGCACTAAGCTAAGCACGAGCTATCATTTAAGACCAAAAGTAAGCCTAGAACTCTTGAAAATATATCAGCATATCCACACCTGATGTTCGAGAAAATCTAAATTTCAGAGTAAATTTTTTCGTAATAAAAAAGGCAGCGTAGAGCCTGGAACTGCGTGGTTTTGTACGTAACCGAGCATTAGCTATCGTTTAAGACCAAAACTAAGCCAAGAACTCCTGAAAAAATATATTAGCATATCACACCTAAAATTTGAGAATATTGAATTTTCGGAGTTAATTTTTCTTATCAAAGAAGTCAACGCAGAGACGACTACGACGTAGCTTTGTATGAACATAAGCATATCAATTAAGACCAAAAACAAGTCTAGAACTCCTGAAAATATATCAGCATATCAAACCTGAAGTTTGAGAAAATTCAAATTTTAGAGGTAAGAGGTTTTTTCGTTACAAAAAGGCAGCACAGAGACGGAAACTCCGAGGTTTTGTACTAATCTAAGCAGGAGCTATCATTTAAGAAAAAAAACAAGCCTGGAACTCCTGAAAATATATCAGCATATCACACCTGAAATTTGAGAAAATCTAAAATACAGAGTAATTTCTTTCGTAATAAAAAAAGGCAGCGCAGAGCCAGGAACTGCGTGGTTTTGTACGTAACCGAGCATAAGCTATCGTTTGAGAATAAAAACAAGCCCCAAATTCCTGAAAATATATCAGCATATCACATCTTAAATTTGAGAAAATCGAAATTTCAGGCTTATTTTTTTCATAGAACATAAGTACACTCAGAGCCAGGAACTACGCGGTTTTGTACGTAACCAAGCATGAGGTATCGTTTGAGACCAATAACAAGCCAAGAACTCCTGAAAATATATCAGCATATCACACCTGAAGTTAGAGAAAACTTAAATTTTTAGAATAAAATTTGTTTGGTAATAAAAAAGGCAGAACAGAAAGCGAGAACATCGCGGTTTTGGACGAAACCAAGCTTGTGCTATCATTTGAGACCAATATCAAGCCAAGAACTCCTGAAAAGATATCAGCATATCACACCTAAAGTTTGAGAAAATCGAAATTTCAGAGTTAATTTTTTTCGTTACAAAAAAGGCAGCACAGAGACGGGAACTCCGCGGTTTTGAATTAATCTAAGCATGAGCTATCATTTGAGACCAATAGCAAGCCAAGAACTCCTGAAAATATAACAGCATATCACACCTAAAGTTTGAGAAAATCGAAATTTCAGAGTAAATTTTTTTCGTTACAAAAAAGGCAGCACATAGACGGGAACTTCGCAGTTTTGCACTAAGCTAAGCATAAGCTATCATTTAAGCCCAAAAATAAGCCTAGAACTTTTGAAAATATAACAGCATATCACGATGTTTGAGAAAATCTAAATTTCAGAGTAAATTTTTTCGTAATAAAAAAGGCAGCGCAGAGCCAGGAACTGCATGGTTTTTTACATTACCGAGCATTAGCTATCGTTTAAGACCAAAACTAAGCCTAGAACTCCTGAAAATATATTAGCATATCACACCTAAAATTTGAGAATATTGAATTTTCGGAGTTAATTTTTCTTATCAAAAAAGTCAGCGCAGAGACGACTACGACGTAGCTTTGTATGAACATAAGCATATCAATTAAGACCAAAAACAAGTCTAGAACTCCTGAAAATATATCAGCATATCAAACCTGAAGTTTGAGAAAATTCATTCGTTACAAAAAAACAGCACAGAGACGGAAACTCCGAGGTTTTGTACTAATCTAAGCATGAGCTATCATTTAAGAAAAAAAACAAGCCTGGAAAACCTGAAAATATATCAGCATATCACACCTGAAATTTGAGAAAATCTAAAATACAGAGTAATTTCTTTTGTAATAAAAAAAGGCAGCGCAGAGCCAGGAACTGCGTGGTTTTGTACGTAACCGAGCATAAGCTATCGTTTGAGAATAAAAACAAGCCCCAAATTCCTGAAAATATATCAGCATATCACATCTTAAATTTGAGAAAATCGAAATTTCAGGCTTATTTTTTTCATAGAACGTAAGTACACTCAGAGCCAGGAACTACGCGGTTTTGTACGTAACCAAGCATGAGGTATCGTTTGAGACCAGAAACAAGCCTAGAACTCCTGAAAATATAACAGCATATCACACCTAAAATTTGAGAAAATCGAAATTTCAGAGTAAATTTTTTTCGTTACAAAAAAGGCAGCACATAGACGGGAACTTCGCAGTTTTGCACTAAGCTAAGCATAAGCTATCATTTAAGCCCAAAAATAAGCCTAGAACTTTTGAAAATATAACAGCATATCACGATGTTTGAGAAAATCTAAATTTCAGAGTAAATTTTTTCGTAATAAAAAAGGCAGCGCAGAGCCAGGAACAGCATGATTTTTTACATTACCGAGCATTAGCTATCGTTTAAGACCAAAACTAAGCCTAGAACTCCTGAAAATATATTAGCATATCACACCTAAAATTTGAGAATATTGAATTTTCGGAGTTAATTTTTCTTATCAAAAAAGTCAGCGCAGAGACGACTACGACGTAGCTTTGTATGAACATAAGCATATCAATTAAGACCAAAAACAAGTCTAGAACTCCTGAAAATATATCAGCATATCAAACCTGAAGTTTGAGAAAATTCAAATTTTAGAGGTAAGAGGTTTTTTCGTTACAAAAAGGCAGCACAGAGACGGAAACTCCGAGGTTTTGTACTAATCTAAGCATGAGCTATCATTTAAGAAAAAAAACAAGCCTGGAACTCCTGAAAATATATCAGCATATCACACCTGAAATTTGAGAAAATCTAAAATACAGAATAATTTCTTTCGTAATAAAAAAAGGCAGCGCAGAGCCAGGAACTGCGTGGTTTTGTACGTAACCGAGCATAAGCTATCGTTTGAGAATAAAAACAAGCCCCAAATTCCTGAAAATATATCAGCATATCACATCTTAAATTTGAGAAAATCGAAATTTCAGGCTTATTTTTTTCATAGAACATAAGTACACTCAGAGCCAGGAACTACGCGGTTTTGTACGTAACCAAGCATGAGGTATCGTTTGAGACCAAAAACAAGCCTAGAACTCCTGAAAATATATCAGCATATCACACCTGAAATATGAGAAAATCGATATTTCAGACTTATTTTTTCGCAGAACATAAGTAAACTCAGAGCCAGGAACTCCGCGGTTTTGGACGAAACCAAGCTTAAGCTGTCATTTGAGAACAATAACAAGCCTAGAACTCCTGAAAATATATCAGCATATCACACCTGAAATTTGAGAAAATTTAAATTTTAAGAATAATTTTTTTTCGTAATAAAAAAGGCAGCACAGAGACGGGAACTTCGCGGTTTTGTACGAAACCAAGCTTGAGCTATCATTTGAGACCAATAACAAGCCAAGAACTCCTGAAAATATATCAGCATATCACACCTGAAATTTGAGAAAATTTAAATTTTCAGATTAAAATCTTTTCGTAATAAAAAAGGCAGCACAGAGACAGGAACTCCGCGGTTTTGAACGAAACCAAACTTGAGCTATCATTTGAGACCAATCACAAGCCAAGAACTACTGTTAATATATCAGCATATCACACCTAAAGTTTGAGAAAATCGAAATTTCAGAGTTAATTATTTTCGTTACAAAAAAGGCAGCACCGAGATTTGAACTCCGGGTTTTTGCACTAAGCTAAGCACGAGCTATCATTTAAGACCAAAAGTAAGCCTAGAACTCTTGAAAATATATCAGCATATCCACACCTGATGTTCGAGAAAATCTAAATTTCAGAGTAAATTTTTTCGTAATAAAAAAGGCAGCGTAGAGCCTGGAACTGCGTGGTTTTGTACGTAACCGAGCATTAGCTATCGTTTAAGACCAAAACTAAGCCAAGAACTCCTGAAAAAATATATTAGCATATCACACCTAAAATTTGAGAATATTGAATTTTCGGAGTTAATTTTTCTTATCAAAGAAGTCAACGCAGAGACGACTACGACGTAGCTTTGTATGAACATAAGCATATCAATTAAGACCAAAAACAAGTCTAGAACTCCTGAAAATATATCAGCATATCAAACCTGAAGTTTGAGAAAATTCAAATTTTAGAGGTAAGAGGTTTTTTCGTTACAAAAAGGCAGCACAGAGACGGAAACTCCGAGGTTTTGTACTAATCTAAGCAGGAGCTATCATTTAAGAAAAAAAACAAGCCTGGAACTCCTGAAAATATATCAGCATATCACACCTGAAATTTGAGAAAATCTAAAATACAGAGTAATTTCTTTCGTAATAAAAAAAGGCAGCGCAGAGCCAGGAACTGCGTGGTTTTGTACGTAACCGAGCATAAGCTATCGTTTGAGAATAAAAACAAGCCCCAAATTCCTGAAAATATATCAGCATATCACATCTTAAATTTGAGAAAATCGAAATTTCAGGCTTATTTTTTTCATAGAACATAAGTACACTCAGAGCCAGGAACTACGCGGTTTTGTACGTAACCAAGCATGAGGTATCGTTTGAGACCAATAACAAGCCAAGAACTCCTGAAAATATATCAGCATATCACACCTGAAGTTAGAGAAAACTTAATTTTTTAGAATAAAATTTGTTTGGTAATAAAAAAGGCAGAACAGAAAGCGAGAACATCGCGGTTTTGGACGAAACCAAGCTTGTGCTATCATTTGAGACCAATATCAAGCCAAGAACTCCTGAAAAGATATCAGCATATCACACCTAAAGTTTGAGAAAATCGAAATTTCAGAGTTAATTTTTTTTGTTACAAAAAAGGCAGCACAGAGACGGGAACTCCGCGGTTTTGAATTAATCTAAGCATGAGCTATCATTTGAGACCAATAGCAAGCCAAGAACTCCTGAAAATATAACAGCATATCACACCTAAAGTTTGAGAAAATCGAAATTTCAGAGTAAATTTTTTTCGTTACAAAAAAGGCAGCACATAGACGGGAACTTCGCAGTTTTGCACTAAGCTAAGCATAAGCTATCATTTAAGCCCAAAAATAAGCCTAGAACTTTTGAAAATATAACAGCATATCACGATGTTTGAGAAAATCTAAATTTCAGAGTAAATTTTTTCGTAATAAAAAAGGCAGCGCAGAGCCAGGAACTGCATGGTTTTTTACATTACCGAGCATTAGCTATCGTTTAAGACCAAAACTAAGCCTAGAACTCCTGAAAATATATTAGCATATCACACCTAAAATTTGAGAATATTGAATTTTCGGAGTTAATTTTTCTTATCAAAAAAGTCAGCGCAGAGACGACTACGACGTAGCTTTGTATGAACATAAGCATATCAATTAAGACCAAAAACAAGTCTAGAACTCCTGAAAATATATCAGCATATCAAACCTGAAGTTTGAGAAAATTCATTCGTTACAAAAAGGCAGCACAGAGACGGAAACTCCGAGGTTTTGTACTAATCTAAGCATGAGCTATCATTTAAGAAAAAAAACAAGCCTGGAACTCCTGAAAATATATCAGCATATCACACCTGAAATTTGAGAAAATCTAAAATACAGAGTAATTTCTTTTGTAATAAAAAAAGGCAGCGCAGAGCCAGGAACTGCGTGGTTTTGTACGTAACCGAGCATAAGCTATCGTTTGAGAATAAAAACAAGCCCCAAATTCCTGAAAATATATCAGCATATCACATCTTAAATTTGAGAAAATCGAAATTTCAGGCTTATTTTTTTCATAGAACATAAGTACACTCAGAGCCAGGAACTACGCGGTTTTGTACGTAACTAAGCATAAGGTATCGTTTGAGACCAGAAACAAGCCTAGAACTCCTGAAAATATAACAGCATATCACACCTAAAATTTGAGAAAATCGAAATTTCAGAGTAAATTTTTTTCGTTACAAAAAAGGCAGCACATAGACGGGAACTTCGCAGTTTTGCACTAAGCTAAGCATAAGCTATCATTTAAGCCCAAAAATAAGCCTAGAACTTTTGAAAATATAACAGCATATCACGATGTTTGAGAAAATCTAAATTTCAGAGTAAATTTTTTCGTAATAAAAAAGGCAGCGCAGAGCCAGGAACAGCATGATTTTTTACATTACCGAGCATTAGCTATCGTTTAAGACCAAAACTAAGCCTAGAACTCCTGAAAATATATTAGCATATCACACCTAAAATTTGAGAATATTGAATTTTCGGAGTTAATTTTTCTTATCAAAAAAGTCAGCGCAGAGACGACTACGACGTAGCTTTGTATGAACATAAGCATATCAATTAAGACCAAAAACAAGTCTAGAACTCCTGAAAATATATCAGCATATCAAACCTGAAGTTTGAGAAAATTCAAATTTTAGAGGTAAGAGGTTTTTTCGTTACAAAAAGGCAGCACAGAGACGGAAACTCCGAGGTTTTGTACTAATCTAAGCATGAGCTATCATTTAAGAAAAAAAACAAGCCTGGAACTCCTGAAAATATATCAGCATATCACACCTGAAATTTGAGAAAATCTAAAATACAGAGTAATTTCTTTCGTAATAAAAAAAGGCAGCGCAGAGCCAGAAACTGCGTGGTTTTGTACGTAACCGAGCATAAGCTATCGTTTGAGAATAAAAACAAGCCCCAAATTCCTGAAAATATATCAGCATATCACATCTTAAATTTGAGAAAATCGAAATTTCAGGCTTATTTTTTTCATAGAACATAAGTACACTCAGAGCCAGGAACTACGCGGTTTTGTACGTAACCAAGCATGAGGTATCGTTTGAGACCAAAAACAAGCCTAGAACTCCTGAAAATATATCAGCATATCACACCTGAAATATGAGAAAATCGATATTTCAGACTTATTTTTTCGCAGAACATAAGTAAACTCAGAGCCAGGAACTCCGCGGTTTTGGACGAAACCAAGCTTAAGCTATCATTTGAGAACAATAACAAGCCAAGAACTCCTGAAAATATATCAGCATATCACACCTGAAATTAGAGAAAACTTAAATTTTTAGAATAAAATTTGTTTGGTAATAAAAAAGGCAGAACAGAGACGGGATCATCGCGGTTTTGGACGACACCAATCTTGTGCTATCATTTGAGACCAATATCAAGCCAAGAACTCCTGAAAATATATCAGCATATCATACCTAAAATTTGAGAAAATCTGAATTTCAGAGTTAATTTTTTTCGTTACAAAAAAAGCAGCACAGAGACGGGAACTCCACGGTTTTGAACTAGTCTAAACATGAGCTATCATTTAAGACTAAAAACAAGCCTAAAACTCCTGAAAGTTACCTGAAGTTAAAGAAAATTGAAATTTTCAGTGTAAAATTTTTTCGTAATAAAATAGGCAGCACAGAGATGGGAACTCCGCGGGTTTAGACGAAACCCAGCTTGAGCTATCATTTGAGACCAATAATAAGCCAAGAACTCCTGAAAATATATCAGCATATCACACTTAAAATTTTAGAAAATCGAAATTTCAGAGTTAATTTTTTTCGTTACAAAAAAGGCAGCACAGAGACGGGAACTCAACGGTTTTGAACTAATCTAAGCATAAGCTATCATTTAGGACTAAAAGCAAGCCTAGAACTCCTGAAAATATATCAGCATATCGCACCTGAAATTTGAGAAATTTTAAATTTTCAGATTAAAATTTTTTCGTAATAAAAAAGGCAGCACAGAGACAGGAACTCCGCGGTTTTGAACGAAACCAAGCTTGAGCTATCATTTGAGACCAATCACAAGCCAAGAACTCCTGAAAATATATCAGCATATCACACCTAAAATTTGAGAAAATCGAAATTTCAGAGTTAATTTTTTTCGTTACAAAAAAGGCTGCACAGAGACGAGAACTCCGCGGTTTTGAACTAATCTAAGCATGATCTATCATTTAAGACTAAAAACAATCCTAGAACTCCTGAAAATATCTCAGCATATCACACCTGAAGTTTGAGAAAATTGAAATTTTTAGAGTAAATTTTTTTCGTAATAAAAAAGGCAGCAACGAGATGTTAACTCCGGGTTTTTGCACTAAGCTAAGCATGAGCTATCATTTAAAACCAAAAATAAGCCTAGAACTCTTGAAAATATATCAGCATATCACACCTGATGTTCGAGAAAATCTAAATTTCAGAGTAAAATTTTTCGTAATAAAAAAGGCAGCGCAGAGCCTGGAACTGCGTGGTTTTGTACGTAACCAAGCATTCGCTATCGTTTAAGACCAAAAACAAGCCTAAAACTCCTGAAAATATATCAGCATATCACACCTGAAATATGAGAAAATCGATAATTCAAACTTATTTTTTCGCAGAACATAAGAAAAATCAGAGTCAGGAACTCCGTGGTTTTGGACGAAACCAAGCTTAAGCTATCATTTGAGACCAATAACAAGCCAATAACTCCTGAAAATATGTCAGTATATCACACCTGAAATTTGAGAAAACTTAAATTTTCAGAATAAAAATTTTTTGGTAATAAAAAAGGCAGCACAGAGACGGGAACTTCGCGGTTTTCGACGAAACCAAGCTCGTGCTATCATTTGAGACCAATAACAAACCAAGAACTCCTGAAAATATATCAGCACATCACACCTAAAGTTTGAGAAAATCGAAATTTCAGAGTTAATTTTTTTCGTTACAAAAAAGGCAGCACAGAGACGGGAACTCAACGGTTTTGAACTAATCTAAGCATGAGCTATCATTAAGGACTGAAAGCAAGCCTAGAACTCCTGAAAATATATCAGCATATCACACCTGAAATTTGAGAAAATTTAAATTTTCAGATTAAAATCTTTTCGTAATAAAAAAGGCAGCACAGAGACAGGAACTGCGTGGTTTTGTACGTAACCGAGCATTAGCTATCGTTTAAGACCAAAACTAAGCCAAGAACTCCTGAAAAAATATATTAGCATATCACACCTAAAATTTGAGAATATTGAATTTTCGGAGTTAATTTTTCTTATCAAAGAAGTCAACGCAGAGACGACTACGACGTAGCTTTGTATGAACATAAGCATATCAATTAAGACCAAAAACAAGTCTAGAACTCCTGAAAATATATCAGCATATCAAACCTGAAGTTTGAGAAAATTCAAATTTTAGAGGTAAGAGGTTTTTTCGTTACAAAAAGGCAGCACAGAGACGGAAACTCCGAGGTTTTGTACTAATCTAAGCATGAGCTATCATTTAAGAAAAAAAACAAGCCTGGAACTCCTGAAAATATATCAGCATATCACACCTGAAATTTGAGAAAATCTAAAATACAGAGTAATTTCTTTCGTAATAAAAAAAGGCAGCGCAGAGCCAGAAACTGCGTGGTTTTGTACGTAACCGAGCATAAGCTATCGTTTGAGAATAAAAACAAGCCCCAAATTCCTGAAAATATATCAGCATATCACATCTTAAATTTGAGAAAATCGAAATTTCAGGCTTATTTTTTTCATAGAACATAAGTACACTCAGAGCCAGGAACTACGCGGTTTTGTACGTAACCAAGCATGAGGTATCGTTTGAGACCAAAAACAAGCCTAGAACTCCTGAAAATATATCAGCATATCACACCTGAAATATGAGAAAATCGATATTTCAGACTTATTTTTTCGCAGAACATAAGTAAACTCAGAGCCAGGAACTCCGCGGTTTTGGACGAAACCAAGCTTAAGCTATCATTTGAGAACAATAACAAGCCAAGAACTCCTGAAAATATATCAGCATATCACACCTGAAATTAGAGAAAACTTAAATTTTTAGAATAAAATTTGTTTGGTAATAAAAAAGGCAGAACAGAGACGGGATCATCGCGGTTTTGGACGACACCAATCTTGTGCTATCATTTGAGACCAATATCAAGCCAAGAACTCCTGAAAATATATCAGCATATCATACCTAAAATTTGAGAAAATCTGAATTTCAGAGTTAATTTTTTTCGTTACAAAAAAAGCAGCACAGAGACGGGAACTCCACGGTTTTGAACTAGTCTAAACATGAGCTATCATTTAAGACTAAAAACAAGCCTAAAACTCCTGAAAGTTACCTGAAGTTAAAGAAAATTGAAATTTTCAGTGTAAAATTTTTTCGTAATAAAATAGGCAGCACAGAGATGGGAACTCCGCGGGTTTAGACGAAACCCAGCTTGAGCTATCATTTGAGACCAATAATAAGCCAAGAACTCCTGAAAATATATCAGCATATCACACTTAAAATTTTAGAAAATCGAAATTTCAGAGTTAATTTTTTTCGTTACAAAAAAGGCAGCACAGAGACGGGAACTCAACGGTTTTGAACTAATCTAAGCATAAGCTATCATTTAGGACTAAAAGCAAGCCTAGAACTCCTGAAAATATATCAGCATATCGCACCTGAAATTTGAGAAATTTTAAATTTTCAGATTAAAATTTTTTCGTAATAAAAAAGGCAGCACAGAGACAGGAACTCCGCGGTTTTGAACGAAACCAAGCTTGAGCTATCATTTGAGACCAATCACAAGCCAAGAACTCCTGAAAATATATCAGCATATCACACCTAAAATTTGAGAAAATCGAAATTTCAGAGTTAATTTTTTTCGTTACAAAAAAGGCTGCACAGAGACGAGAACTCCGCGGTTTTGAACTAATCTAAGCATGATCTATCATTTAAGACTAAAAACAATCCTAGAACTCCTGAAAATATCTCAGCATATCACACCTGAAGTTTGAGAAAATTGAAATTTTTAGAGTAAATTTTTTTCGTAATAAAAAAGGCAGCAACGAGATGTTAACTCCGGGTTTTTGCACTAAGCTAAGCATGAGCTATCATTTAAAACCAAAAATAAGCCTAGAACTCTTGAAAATATATCAGCATATCACACCTGATGTTCGAGAAAATCTAAATTTCAGAGTAAAATTTTTCGTAATAAAAAAGGCAGCGCAGAGCCTGGAACTGCGTGGTTTTGTACGTAACCAAGCATTCGCTATCGTTTAAGACCAAAAACAAGCCTAAAACTCCTGAAAATATATCAGCATATCACACCTGAAATATGAGAAAATCGATAATTCAAACTTATTTTTTCGCAGAACATAAGAAAAATCAGAGTCAGGAACTCCGTGGTTTTGGACGAAACCAAGCTTAAGCTATCATTTGAGACCAATAACAAGCCAATAACTCCTGAAAATATGTCAGTATATCACACCTGAAATTTGAGAAAACTTAAATTTTCAGAATAAAAATTTTTTGGTAATAAAAAAGGCAGCACAGAGACGGGAACTTCGCGGTTTTCGACGAAACCAAGCTCGTGCTATCATTTGAGACCAATAACAAACCAAGAACTCCTGAAAATATATCAGCACATCACACCTAAAGTTTGAGAAAATCGAAATTTCAGAGTTAATTTTTTTCGTTACAAAAAAGGCAGCACAGAGACGGGAACTCAACGGTTTTGAACTAATCTAAGCATGAGCTATCATTAAGGACTGAAAGCAAGCCTAGAACTCCTGAAAATATATCAGCATATCACACCTGAAATTTGAGAAAATTTAAATTTTCAGATTAAAATCTTTTCGTAATAAAAAAGGCAGCACAGAGACAGGAACTGCGTGGTTTTGTACGTAACCGAGCATTAGCTATCGTTTAAGACCAAAACTAAGCCAAGAACTCCTGAAAAAATATATTAGCATATCACACCTAAAATTTGAGAATATTGAATTTTCGGAGTTAATTTTTCTTATCAAAGAAGTCAACGCAGAGACGACTACGACGTAGCTTTGTATGAACATAAGCATATCAATTAAGACCAAAAACAAGTCTAGAACTCCTGAAAATATATCAGCATATCAAACCTGAAGTTTGAGAAAATTCAAATTTTAGAGGTAAGAGGTTTTTTCGTTACAAAAAGGCAGCACAGAGACGGAAACTCCGAGGTTTTGTACTAATCTAAGCATGAGCTATCATTTAAGAAAAAAAACAAGCCTGGAACTCCTGAAAATATATCAGCATATCACACCTGAAATTTGAGAAAATCTAAAATACAGAGTAATTTCTTTCGTAATAAAAAAAGGCAGCGCAGAGCCAGGAACTGCGTGGTTTTGTACGTAACCGAGCATAAGCTATCGTTTGAGAATAAAAACAAGCCCCAAATTCCTGAAAATATATCAGCATATCACATCTTAAATTTGAGAAAATCGAAATTTCAGGCTTATTTTTTTCATAGAACATAAGTACACTCAGAGCCAGGAACTACGCGGTTTTGTACGTAACCAAGCATGAGGTATCGTTTGAGACCAAAAACAAGCCTAGAACTCCTGAAAATATATCAGCATATCACACCTGAAATATGAGAAAATCGATATTTCAGACTTATTTTTTCGCAGAACATAAGTAAACTCAGAGCCAGGAACTCCGCGGTTTTGGACGAAACCAAGCTTAAGCTATCATTTGAGAAAAATAACAAGCCAAGAACTCCTGAAAATATATCAGCATATCACACCTGAAGTTAGAGAAAACTTAAATTTTTAGAATAAAATTTGTTTGGTAATAAAAAAGGCAGAACAGAGACGGGATCATCGCGGTTTTGGACGACACCAATCTTGTGCTATCATTTGAGACCAATATCAAGCCAAGAACTCCTGAAAATATATCAGCATATCATACCTAAAATTTTAGAAAATCGAAATTTCAGAGTTAATTTTTTTCGTTACAAAAAAGGCAGCACAGAGACGGGAACTCAACGGTTTTGAACTAATCTAAGCATAAGCTATCATTTAGGACTAAAAGCAAGCCTAGAACTCCTGAAAATATATCAGCATATCGCACCTGAAATTTGAGAAATTTTAAATTTTCAGATTAAAATTTTTTCGTAATAAAAAAGGCAGCACAGAGACAGGAACTCCGCGGTTTTGAACGAAACTAAGCTTGAGCTATCATTTGAGACCAATCACAAGCCAAGAACTCCTGAAAATATATCAGCATATCACACCTAAAATTTGAGAAAATCGAAATTTCAGAGTTAATTTTTTTCGTTACAAAAAAGGCTGCACAGAGACGAGAACTCCGCGGTTTTGATCTAATCTAAGCATGATCTATCATTTAAGATTAAAAACAATCCTAGAACTCCTGAAAATATCTCAGCATATCACACCTGAAGTTTGAGAAAATTGAAATTTTTAGAGTAAATTTTTTTCGTAATAAAAAAGGCAGCAACGAGATGTGAACTCCGGGTTTTTGCACTAAGCTAAGCATGAGCTATCATTTAAAACCAAAAATAAGCCTAGAACTCTTGAAAATATATCAGCATATCACACCTGATGTTCGAGAAAATCTAAATTTCAGAGTAAAATTTTTCGTAATAAAAAAGGCAGCGCAGAGCCTGGAACTGCGTGGTTTTGTACGTAACCAAGCATTCGCTATCGTTTAAGACCAATAACAAGCCAATAACTCCTGAAGATATGTCAGCATATCACACCTGAAATATGAGAAAATCGATAATTCAAACTTATTTTTTCGCAGAACATAAGTAAACTCAGAGTCAGGAACTCCGTGGTTTTGGACGAAACCAAGCTTAAGCTATCATTTGAGACCAATAACAAGCCAATAACTCCTGAAAATATGTCAGTATATCACACCTGAAATTTGAGAAAACTTAAATTTTCAGAATAAAAATTTTTTGGTAATAAAAAAGGCAGCACAGAGACGGGAACTTCGCGGTTTTCGACGAAACCAAGCTCGTGCTATCATTTGAGACCAATAACAAGCCAAGAACTCCTGAAAATATATCAGCACATCACACCTAAAGTTTGAGAAAATCGAAATTTCAGAGTTAATTTTTTTCGTTACAAAAAAGGCAGCACAGAGACGGGAACTCAACGGTTTTGAACTAATCTAAGCATGAGCTATCATTAAGGACTGAAAGCAAGCCTAGAACTCCTGAAAATATATCAGCATATCACACCTGAAATTTGAGAAAATTTAAATTTTAAGAATAAATTTTTTTCGTAATAAAAAAGGCAGCACAGAGACGGGAACTTCGCGGTTTTGTACGAAACCAAGCTTGAGCTATCATTTGAGACCAATAACAAGCCAAGAACTCCTGAAAATATATCAGCATTCACACCTGAAATTTGAGAAAATTTAAATTTTCAGATTAAAATCTTTTCGTAATAAAAAAGGCAGCACAGAGACAGGAACTCCGCGGTTTTGAACGAAACCAAACTTGAGCTATCATTTGAGACCAATCACAAGCCAAGAACTACTGTTAATATATCAGCATATCACACCTAAAGTTTGAGAAAATCGAAATTTCAGAGTTAATTATTTTCGTTACAAAAAAGGCAGCACCGAGATTTGAACTCCGGGTTTTTGCACTAAGCTAAGCACGAGCTATCATTTAAGACCAAAAGTAAGCCTAGAACTCTTGAAAATATATCAGCATATCCACACCTGATGTTCGAGAAAATCTAAATTTCAGAGTAAATTTTTTCGTAATAAAAAAGGCAGCGTAGAGCCTGGAACTGCGTGGTTTTGTACGTAACCGAGCATTAGCTATCGTTTAAGACCAAAACTAAGCCAAGAACTCCTGAAAAAATATATTAGCATATCACACCTAAAATTTGAGAATATTGAATTTTCGGAGTTAATTTTTCTTATCAAAGAAGTCAACGCAGAGACGACTACGACGTAGCTTTGTATGAACATAAGCATATCAATTAAGACCAAAAACAAGTCTAGAACTCCTGAAAATATATCAGCATATCAAACCTGAAGTTTGAGAAAATTCAAATTTTAGAGGTAAGAGGTTTTTTCGTTACAAAAAGGCAGCACAGAGACGGAAACTCCGAGGTTTTGTACTAATCTAAGCAGGAGCTATCATTTAAGAAAAAAAACAAGCCTGGAACTCCTGAAAATATATCAGCATATCACACCTGAAATTTGAGAAAATCTAAAATACAGAGTAATTTCTTTCGTAATAAAAAAAGGCAGCGCAGAGCCAGGAACTGCGTGGTTTTGTACGTAACCGAGCATAAGCTATCGTTTGAGAATAAAAACAAGCCCCAAATTCCTGAAAATATATCAGCATATCACATCTTAAATTTGAGAAAATCGAAATTTCAGGCTTATTTTTTTCATAGAACATAAGTACACTCAGAGCCAGGAACTACGCGGTTTTGTACGTAACCAAGCATGAGGTATCGTTTGAGACCAATAACAAGCCAAGAACTCCTGAAAATATATCAGCATATCACACCTGAAGTTAGAGAAAACTTAAATTTTTAGAATAAAATTTGTTTGGTAATAAAAAAGGCAGAACAGAGACGGGATCATCGCGGTTTTGGACGACACCAATCTTGTGCTATCATTTGAGACCAATATCAAGCCAAGAACTCCTGAAAATATATCAGCATATCATACCTAAAATTTGAGAAAATCTGAATTTCAGAGTTAATTTTTTTCGTTACAAAAAAAGCAGCACAGAGACGGGAACTCCACGGTTTTGAACTAGTCTAAACATGAGCTATCATTTAAGACTAAAAACAAGCCTAAAACTCCTGAAAGTTACCTGAAGTTAAAGAAAATTGAAATTTTCAGTGTAAAATTTTTTCGTAATAAAATAGGCAGCACAGAGATGGGAACTCCGCGGGTTTAGATGAAACCCAGCTTGAGCTATCATTTGAGACCAATAATAAGCCAAGAACTCCTGAAAATATATCAGCATATCACACTTAAAATTTTAGAAAATCGAAATTTCAGAGTTAATTTTTTTCGTTACAAAAAAGGCAGCACAGAGACGGGAACTCAACGGTTTTGAACTAATCTAAGCATAAGCTATCATTTAGGACTAAAAGCAAGCCTAGAACTCCTGAAAATATATCAGCATATCGCACCTGAAATTTGAGAAATTTTAAATTTTCAGATTAAAATTTTTTCGTAATAAAAAAGGCAGCACAGAGACAGGAACTCCGCGGTTTTGAACGAAACCAAGCTTGAGCTATCATTTGAGACCAATCACAAGCCAAGAACTCCTGAAAATATATCAGCATATCACACCTAAAATTTGAGAAAATTCAAATTTTAGAGGTAAGAGGTTTTTTCGTTACAAAAAGGCAGCACAGAGACGGAAACTCCGAGGTTTTGTACTAATCTAAGCAGGAGCTATCATTTAAGAAAAAAAACAAGCCTGGAACTCCTGAAAATATATCAGCATATCACACCTGAAATTTGAGAAAATCTAAAATACAGAGTAATTTCTTTCGTAATAAAAAAAGGCAGCGCAGAGCCAGGAACTGCGTGGTTTTGTACGTAACCGAGCATAAGCTATCGTTTGAGAATAAAAACAAGCCCCAAATTCCTGAAAATATATCAGCATATCACATCTTAAATTTGAGAAAATCGAAATTTCAGGCTTATTTTTTTCATAGAACATAAGTACACTCAGAGCCAGGAACTACGCGGTTTTGTACGTAACCAAGCATGAGGTATCGTTTGAGACCAATAACAAGCCAAGAACTCCTGAAAATATATCAGCATATCACACCTGAAGTTAGAGAAAACTTAAATTTTTAGAATAAAATTTGTTTGGTAATAAAAAAGGCAGAACAGAAAGCGAGAACATCGCGGTTTTGGACGAAACCAAGCTTGTGCTATCATTTGAGACCAATATCAAGCCAAGAACTCCTGAAAAGATATCAGCATATCACACCTAAAGTTTGAGAAAATCGAAATTTCAGAGTTAATTTTTTTCGTTACAAAAAAGGCAGCACAGAGACGGGAACTCCGCGGTTTTGAATTAATCTAAGCATGAGCTATCATTTGAGACCAATAGCAAGCCAAGAACTCCTGAAAATATAACAGCATATCACACCTAAAGTTTGAGAAAATCGAAATTTCAGAGTAAATTTTTTTCGTTACAAAAAAGGCAGCACATAGACGGGAACTTCGCAGTTTTGCACTAAGCTAAGCATAAGCTATCATTTAAGCCCAAAAATAAGCCTAGAACTTTTGAAAATATAACAGCATATCACGATGTTTGAGAAAATCTAAATTTCAGAGTAAATTTTTTCGTAATAAAAAAGGCAGCGCAGAGCCAGGAACTGCATGGTTTTTTACATTACCGAGCATTAGCTATCGTTTAAGACCAAAACTAAGCCTAGAACTCCTGAAAATATATTAGCATATCACACCTAAAATTTGAGAATATTGAATTTTCGGAGTTAATTTTTCTTATCAAAAAAGTCAGCGCAGAGACGACTACGACGTAGCTTTGTATGAACATAAGCATATCAATTAAGACCAAAAACAAGTCTAGAACTCCTGAAAATATATCAGCATATCAAACCTGAAGTTTGAGAAAATTCATTCGTTACAAAAAGGCAGCACAGAGACGGAAACTCCGAGGTTTTGTACTAATCTAAGCATGAGCTATCATTTAAGAAAAAAAACAAGCCTGGAACTCCTGAAAATATATCAGCATATCACACCTGAAATTTGAGAAAATCTAAAATACAGAGTAATTTCTTTTGTAATAAAAAAAGGCAGCGCAGAGCCAGGAACTGCGTGGTTTTGTACGTAACCGAGCATAAGCTATCGTTTGAGAATAAAAACAAGCCCCAAATTCCTGAAAATATATCAGCATATCACATCTTAAATTTGAGAAAATCGAAATTTCAGGCTTATTTTTTTCATAGAACATAAGTACACTCAGAGCCAGGAACTACGCGGTTTTGTACGTAACCAAGCATGAGGTATCGTTTGAGACCAGAAACAAGCCTAGAACTCCTGAAAATATAACAGCATATCACACCTAAAATTTGAGAAAATCGAAATTTCAGAGTAAATTTTTTTCGTTACAAAAAAGGCAGCACATAGACGGGAACTTCGCAGTTTTGCACTAAGCTAAGCATAAGCTATCATTTAAGCCCAAAAATAAGCCTAGAACTTTTGAAAATATAACAGCATATCACGATGTTTGAGAAAATCTAAATTTCAGAGTAAATTTTTTCGTAATAAAAAAGGCAGCGCAGAGCCAGGAACAGCATGATTTTTTACATTACCGAGCATTAGCTATCGTTTAAGACCAAAACTAAGCCTAGAACTCCTGAAAATATATTAGCATATCACACCTAAAATTTGAGAATATTGAATTTTCGGAGTTAATTTTTCTTATCAAAAAAGTCAGCGCAGAGACGACTACGACGTAGCTTTGTATGAACATAAGCATATCAATTAAGACCAAAAACAAGTCTAGAACTCCTGAAAATATATCAGCATATCAAACCTGAAGTTTGAGAAAATTCAAATTTTAGAGGTAAGAGGTTTTTTCGTTACAAAAAGGCAGCACAGAGACGGAAACTCCGAGGTTTTGTACTAATCTAAGCATGAGCTATCATTTAAGAAAAAAAACAAGCCTGGAACTCCTGAAAATATATCAGCATATCACACCTGAAATTTGAGAAAATCTAAAATACAGAATAATTTCTTTCGTAATAAAAAAAGGCAGCGCAGAGCCAGGAACTGCGTGGTTTTGTACGTAACCGAGCATAAGCTATCGTTTGAGAATAAAAACAAGCCCCAAATTCCTGAAAATATATCAGCATATCACATCTTAAATTTGAGAAAATCGAAATTTCAGGCTTATTTTTTTCATAGAACATAAGTACACTCAGAGCCAGGAACTACGCGGTTTTGTACGTAACCAAGCATGAGGTATCGTTTGAGACCAAAAACAAGCCTAGAACTCCTGAAAATATATCAGCATATCACACCTGAAATATGAGAAAATCGATATTTCAGACTTATTTTTTCGCAGAACATAAGTAAACTCAGAGCCAGGAACTCCGCGGTTTTGGACGAAACCAAGCTTAAGCTGTCATTTGAGAACAATAACAAGCCTAGAACTCCTGAAAATATATCAGCATATCACACCTGAAATTTGAGAAAATTTAAATTTTAAGAATAAATTTTTTTCGTAATAAAAAAGGCAGCACAGAGACGGGAACTTCGCGGTTTTGTACGAAACCAAGCTTGAGCTATCATTTGAGACCAATAACTAGCCAAGAACTCCTGAAAATATATCAGCATATCACACCTGAAATTTGAGAAAATTTAAATTTTCAGATTAAAATCTTTTCGTAATAAAAAAGGCAGCACAGAGACAGGAACTCCGCGGTTTTGAACGAAACCAAACTTGAGCTATCATTTGAGACCAATCACAAGCCAAGAACTACTGTTAATATATCAGCATATCACACCTAAAATTTGAGAAAATCGAAATTTCAGAGTTAATTATTTTCGTTACAAAAAAGGCAGCACCGAGATTTGAACTCCGGGTTTTTGCACTAAGCTAAGCACGAGCTATCATTTAAGACCAAAAGTAAGCCTAGAACTCTTGAAAATATATCAGCATATCCACACCTGATGTTCGAGAAAATCTAAATTTCAGAGTAAATTTTTTCGTAATAAAAAAGGCAGCGTAGAGCCTGGAACTGCGTGGTTTTGTACGTAACCGAGCATTAGCTATCGTTTAAGACCAAAACTAAGCCAAGAACTCCTGAAAAAATATATTAGCATATCACACCTAAAATTTGAGAATATTGAATTTTCGGAGTTAATTTTTCTTATCAAAGAAGTCAACGCAGAGACGACTACGACGTAGCTTTGTATGAACATAAGCATATCAATTAAGACCAAAAACAAGTCTAGAACTCCTGAAAATATATCAGCATATCAAACCTGAAGTTTGAGAAAATTCAAATTTTAGAGGTAAGAGGTTTTTTCGTTACAAAAAGGCAGCACAGAGACGGAAACTCCGAGGTTTTGTACTAATCTAAGCAGGAGCTATCATTTAAGAAAAAAAACAAGCCTGGAACTCCTGAAAATATATCAGCATATCACACCTGAAATTTGAGAAAATCTAAAATACAGAGTAATTTCTTTCGTAATAAAAAAAGGCAGCGCAGAGCCAGGAACTGCGTGGTTTTGTACGTAACCGAGCATAAGCTATCGTTTGAGAATAAAAACAAGCCCCAAATTCCTGAAAATATATCAGCATATCACATCTTAAATTTGAGAAAATCGAAATTTCAGGCTTATTTTTTTCATAGAACATAAGTACACTCAGAGCCAGGAACTACGCGGTTTTGTACGTAACCAAGCATGAGGTATCGTTTGAGACCAATAACAAGCCAAGAACTCCTGAAAATATATCAGCATATCACACCTGAAGTTAGAGAAAACTTAAATTTTTAGAATAAAATTTGTTTGGTAATAAAAAAGGCAGAACAGAAAGCGAGAACATCGCGGTTTTGGACGAAACCAAGCTTGTGCTATCATTTGAGACCAATATCAAGCCAAGAACTCCTGAAAAGATATCAGCATATCACACCTAAAGTTTGAGAAAATCGAAATTTCAGAGTTAATTTTTTTTGTTACAAAAAAGGCAGCACAGAGACGGGAACTCCGCGGTTTTGAATTAATCTTAGCATGAGCTATCATTTGAGACCAATAGCAAGCCAAGAACTCCTGAAAATATAACAGCATATCACACCTAAAGTTTGAGAAAATCGAAATTTCAGAGTAAATTTTTTTCGTTACAAAAAAGGCAGCACATAGACGGGAACTTCGCAGTTTTGCACTAAGCTAAGCATAAGCTATCATTTAAGCCCAAAAATAAGCCTAGAACTTTTGAAAATATAACAGCATATCACGATGTTTGAGAAAATCTAAATTTCAGAGTAAATTTTTTCGTAATAAAAAAGGCAGCGCAGAGCCAGGAACTGCATGGTTTTTTACATTACCGAGCATTAGCTATCGTTTAAGACCAAAACTAAGCCTAGAACTCCTGAAAATATATTAGCATATCACACCTAAAATTTGAGAATATTGAATTTTCGGAGTTAATTTTTCTTATCAAAAAAGTCAGCGCAGAGACGACTACGACGTAGCTTTGTATGAACATAAGCATATCAATTAAGACCAAAAACAAGTCTAGAACTCCTGAAAATATATCAGCATATCAAACCTGAAGTTTGAGAAAATTCATTCGTTACAAAAAGGCAGCACAGAGACGGAAACTCCGAGGTTTTGTACTAATCTAAGCATGAGCTATCATTTAAGAAAAAAAACAAGCCTGGAACTCCTGAAAATATATCAGCATATCACACCTGAAATTTGAGAAAATCTAAAATACAGAGTAATTTCTTTTGTAATAAAAAAAGGCAGCGCAGAGCCAGGAACTGCGTGGTTTTGTACGTAACCGAGCATAAGCTATCGTTTGAGAATAAAAACAAGCCCCAAATTCCTGAAAATATATCAGCATATCACATCTTAAATTTGAGAAAATCGAAATTTCAGGCTTATTTTTTTCATAGAACATAAGTACACTCAGAGCCAGGAACTACGCGGTTTTGTACGTAACTAAGCATAAGGTATCGTTTGAGACCAGAAACAAGCCTAGAACTCCTGAAAATATAACAGCATATCACACCTAAAATTTGAGAAAATCGAAATTTCAGAGTAAATTTTTTTCGTTACAAAAAAGGCAGCACATAGACGGGAACTTCGCAGTTTTGCACTAAGCTAAGCATAAGCTATCATTTAAGCCCAAAAATAAGCCTAGAACTTTTGAAAATATAACAGCATATCACGATGTTTGAGAAAATCTAAATTTCAGAGTAAATTTTTTCGTAATAAAAAAGGCAGCGCAGAGCCAGGAACAGCATGATTTTTTACATTACCGAGCATTAGCTATCGTTTAAGACCAAAACTAAGCCTAGAACTCCTGAAAATATATTAGCATATCACACCTAAAATTTGAGAATATTGAATTTTCGGAGTTAATTTTTCTTATCAAAAAAGTCAGCGCAGAGACGACTACGACGTAGCTTTGTATGAACATAAGCATATCAATTAAGACCAAAAACAAGTCTAGAACTCCTGAAAATATATCAGCATATCAAACCTGAAGTTTGAGAAAATTCAAATTTTAGAGGTAAGAGGTTTTTTCGTTACAAAAAGGCAGCACAGAGACGGAAACTCCGAGGTTTTGTACTAATCTAAGCATGAGCTATCATTTAAGAAAAAAAACAAGCCTGGAACTCCTGAAAATATATCAGCATATCACACCTGAAATTTGAGAAAATCTAAAATACAGAGTAATTTCTTTCGTAATAAAAAAAGGCAGCGCAGAGCCAGAAACTGCATGGTTTTGTACGTAACCGAGCATAAGCTATCGTTTGAGAATAAAAACAAGCCCCAAATTCCTGAAAATATATCAGCATATCACATCTTAAATTTGAGAAAATCGAAATTTCAGGCTTATTTTTTTCATAGAACATAAGTACACTCAGAGCCAGGAACTACGCGGTTTTGTACGTAACCAAGCATGAGGTATCGTTTGAGACCAAAAACAAGCCTAGAACTCCTGAAAATATATCAGCATATCACACCTGAAATATGAGAAAATCGATATTTCAGACTTATTTTTTCGCAGAACATAAGTAAACTCAGAGCCAGGAACTCCGCGGTTTTGGACGAAACCAAGCTTAAGCTATCATTTGAGAACAATAACAAGCCAAGAACTCCTGAAAATATATCAGCATATCACACCTGAAGTTAGAGAAAACTTAAATTTTTAGAATAAAATTTGTTTGGTAATAAAAAAGGCAGAACAGAGACGGGATCATCGCGGTTTTGGACGACACCAATCTTGTGCTATCATTTGAGACCAATATCAAGCCAAGAACTCCTGAAAATATATCAGCATATCATACCTAAAATTTGAGAAAATCTGAATTTCAGAGTTAATTTTTTTCGTTACAAAAAAAGCAGCACAGAGACGGGAACTCCACGGTTTTGAACTAGTCTAAACATGAGCTATCATTTAAGACTAAAAACAAGCCTAAAACTCCTGAAAGTTACCTGAAGTTAAAGAAAATTGAAATTTTCAGTGTAAAATTTTTTCGTAATAAAATAGGCAGCACAGAGATGGGAACTCTGCGGGTTTAGACGAAACCCAGCTTGAGCTATCATTTGAGACCAATAATAAGCCAAGAACTCCTGAAAATATATCAGCATATCACACTTAAAATTTTAGAAAATCGAAATTTCAGAGTTAATTTTTTTCGTTACAAAAAAGGCAGCACAGAGACGGGAACTCAACAGTTTTGAACTAATCTAAGCATAAGCTATCATTTAGGACTAAAAGCAAGCCTAGAACTCCTGAAAATATATCAGCATATCGCACCTGAAATTTGAGAAATTTTAAATTTTCAGATTAAAATTTTTTCGTAATAAAAAAGGCAGCACAGAGACAGGAACTCCGCGGTTTTGAACGAAACCAAGCTTGAGCTATCATTTGAGACCAATCACAAGCCAAGAACTCCTGAAAATATATCAGCATATCACACCTAAAATTTGAGAAAATCGAAATTTCAGAGTTAATTTTTTTCGTTACAAAAAAGGCTGCACAGAGACGAGAACTCCGCGGTTTTGAACTAATCTAAGCATGATCTATCATTTAAGACTAAAAACAATCCTAGAACTCCTGAAAATATCTCAGCATATCACACCTGAAGTTTGAGAAAATTGAAATTTTTAGAGTAAATTTTTTTCGTAATAAAAAAGGCAGCAACGAGATGTTAACTCCGGGTTTTTGCACTAAGCTAAGCATGAGCTATCATTTAAAACCAAAAATAAGCCTAGAACTCTTGAAAATATATTAGCATATCACACCTGATGTTCGAGAAAATCTAAATTTCAGAGTAAAATTTTTCGTAATAAAAAAGGCAGCGCAGAGCCTGGAACTGCGTGGTTTTGTACGTAACCAAGCATTCGCTATCGTTTAAGACCAAAAACAAGCCTAAAACTCCTGAAAATATATCAGCATATCACACCTGAAATATGAGAAAATCGATAATTCAAACTTATTTTTTCGCAGAACATAAGAAAAATCAGAGTCAGGAACTCCGTGGTTTTGGACGAAACCAAGCTTAAGCTATCATTTGAGACCAATAACAAGCCAATAACTCCTGAAAATATGTCAGTATATCACACCTGAAATTTGAGAAAACTTAAATTTTCAGAATAAAAATTTTTTGGTAATAAAAAAGGCAGCACAGAGACGGGAACTTCGCGGTTTTCGACGAAACCAAGCTCGTGCTATCATTTGAGACCAATAACAAACCAAGAACTCCTGAAAATATATCAGCACATCACACCTAAAGTTTGAGAAAATCGAAATTTCAGAGTTAATTTTTTTCGTTACAAAAAAGGCAGCACAGAGACGGGAACTCAACGGTTTTGAACTAATCTAAGCATGAGCTATCATTAAGGACTGAAAGCAAGCCTAGAACTCCTGAAAATATATCAGCATATCACACCTGAAATTTGAGAAAATTTAAATTTTCAGATTAAAATCTTTTCGTAATAAAAAAGGCAGCACAGAGACAGGAACTGCGTGGTTTTGTACGTAACCGAGCATTAGCTATCGTTTAAGACCAAAACTAAGCCAAGAACTCCTGAAAAAATATATTAGCATATCACACCTAAAATTTGAGAATATTGAATTTTCGGAGTTAATTTTTCTTATCAAAGAAGTCAACGCAGAGACGACTACGACGTAGCTTTGTATGAACATAAGCATATCAATTAAGACCAAAAACAAGTCTAGAACTCCTGAAAATATATCAGCATATCAAACCTGAAGTTTGAGAAAATTCAAATTTTAGAGGTAAGAGGTTTTTTCGTTACAAAAAGGCAGCACAGAGACGGAAACTCCGAGGTTTTGTACTAATCTAAGCAGGAGCTATCATTTAAGAAAAAAAACAAGCCTGGAACTCCTGAAAATATATCAGCATATCATACCTAAAATTTGAGAAAATCTGAATTTCAGAGTTAATTTTTTTCGTTACAAAAAAAGCAGCACAGAGACGGGAACTCCACGGTTTTGAACTAGTCTAAACATGAGCTATCATTTAAGACTAAAAACAAGCCTAAAACTCCTGAAAGTTACCTGAAGTTAAAGAAAATTGAAATTTTCAGTGTAAAATTTTTTCGTAATAAAATAGGCAGCACAGAGATGGGAACTCCGCGGGTTTAGACGAAACCCAGCTTGAGCTATCATTTGAGACCAATAATAAGCCAAGAACTCCTGAAAATATATCAGCATATCACACTTAAAATTTTAGAAAATCGAAATTTCAGAGTTAATTTTTTTCGTTACAAAAAAGGCAGCACAGAGACGGGAACTCAACGGTTTTGAACTAATCTAAGCATAAGCTATCATTTAGGACTAAAAGCAAGCCTAGAACTCCTGAAAATATATCAGCATATCGCACCTGAAATTTGAGAAATTTTAAATTTTCAGATTAAAATTTTTTCGTAATAAAAAAGGCAGCACAGAGACAGGAACTCCGCGGTTTTGAACGAAACCAAGCTTGAGCTATCATTTGAGACCAATCACAAGCCAAGAACTCCTGAAAATATATCAGCATATCACACCTAAAATTTGAGAAAATCGAAATTTCAGAGTTAATTTTTTTCGTTACAAAAAAGGCTGCACAGAGACGAGAACTCCGCGGTTTTGAACTAATCTAAGCATGATCTATCATTTAAGACTAAAAACAATCCTAGAACTCCTGAAAATATCTCAGCATATCACACCTGAAGTTTGAGAAAATTGAAATTTTTAGAGTAAATTTTTTTCGTAATAAAAAAGGCAGCAACGAGATGTTAACTCCGGGTTTTTGCACTAAGCTAAGCATGAGCTATCATTTAAAACCAAAAATAAGCCTAGAACTCTTGAAAATATATCAGCATATCACACCTGATGTTCGAGAAAATCTAAATTTCAGAGTAAAATTTTTCGTAATAAAAAAGGCAGCGCAGAGCCTGGAACTGCGTGGTTTTGTACGTAACCAAGCATTCGCTATCGTTTAAGACCAAAAACAAGCCTAAAACTCCTGAAAATATATCAGCATATCACACCTGAAATATGAGAAAATCGATAATTCAAACTTATTTTTTCGCAGAACATAAGAAAAATCAGAGTCAGGAACTCCGTGGTTTTGGACGAAACCAAGCTTAAGCTATCATTTGAGACCAATAACAAGCCAATAACTCCTGAAAATATGTCAGTATATCACACCTGAAATTTGAGAAAACTTAAATTTTCAGAATAAAAATTTTTTGGTAATAAAAAAGGCAGCACAGAGACGGGAACTTCGCGGTTTTCGACGAAACCAAGCTCGTGCTATCATTTGAGACCAATAACAAACCAAGAACTCCTGAAAATATATCAGCACATCACACCTAAAGTTTGAGAAAATCGAAATTTCAGAGTTAATTTTTTTCGTTACAAAAAAGGCAGCACAGAGACGGGAACTCAACGGTTTTGAACTAATCTAAGCATGAGCTATCATTAAGGACTGAAAGCAAGCCTAGAACTCCTGAAAATATATCAGCATATCACACCTGAAATTTGAGAAAATTTAAATTTTCAGATTAAAATCTTTTCGTAATAAAAAAGGCAGCACAGAGACAGGAACTGCGTGGTTTTGTACGTAACCGAGCATTAGCTATCGTTTAAGACCAAAACTAAGCCAAGAACTCCTGAAAAAATATATTAGCATATCACACCTAAAATTTGAGAATATTGAATTTTCGGAGTTAATTTTTCTTATCAAAGAAGTCAACGCAGAGACGACTACGACGTAGCTTTGTATGAACATAAGCATATCAATTAAGACCAAAAACAAGTCTAGAACTCCTGAAAATATATCAGCATATCAAACCTGAAGTTTGAGAAAATTCAAATTTTAGAGGTAAGAGGTTTTTTCGTTACAAAAAGGCAGCACAGAGACGGAAACTCCGAGGTTTTGTACTAATCTAAGCAGGAGCTATCATTTAAGAAAAAAAACAAGCCTGGAACTCCTGAAAATATATCAGCATATCACACCTGAAATTTGAGAAAATCTAAAATACAGATTAATTTCTTTCGTAATAAAAAAAGGCAGCGCAGAGCCAGGAACTGCGTGGTTTTGTACGTAACCGAGCATAAGCTATCGTTTGAGAATAAAAACAAGCCCCAAATTCCTGAAAATATATCAGCATATCACATCTTAAATTTGAGAAAATCGAAATTTCAGGCTTATTTTTTTCATAGAACATAAGTACACTCAAAGCCAGGAACTACGCGGTTTTGTACGTAACCAAGCATGAGGTATCGTTTGAGACCAATAACAAGCCAAGAACTCCTGAAAATATATCAGCATATCACACCTGAAGTTAGAGAAAACTTAAATTTTTAGAATAAAATTTGTTTGGTAATAAAAAAGGCAGAACAGAAAGCGAGAACATCGCGGTTTTGGACGAAACCAAGCTTGTGCTATCATTTGAGACCAATATCAAGCCAAGAACTCCTGAAAAGATATCAGCATATCACACCTAAAGTTTGAGAAAATCGAAATTTCAGAGTTCATTTTTTTCGTTACAAAAAAGGCAGCACAGAGACGGGAACTCAACGGTTTTGAACTAATCTAAGCATGAGCTATCATTAAGGACTGAAAGCAAGCCTAGAACTCCTGAAAATATATCAGCATATCAAACCTGAAGTTTGAGAAAATTCAAATTTTAGAGGTAAGAGGTTTTTTCGTTACAAAAAGGCAGCACAGAGACGGAAACTCCGAGGTTTTGTACTAATCTAAGCAGGAGCTATCATTTAAGAAAAAAAACAAGCCTGGAACTCCTGAAAATATATCAGCATATCACACCTGAAATTTGAGAAAATCTAAAATACAGAGTAATTTCTTTCGTAATAAAAAAAGGCAGCGCAGAGCCAGGAACTGCGTGGTTTTGTACGTAACCGAGCATAAGCTATCGTTTGAGAATAAAAACAAGCCCCAAATTCCTGAAAATATATCAGCATATCACATCTTAAATTTGAGAAAATCGAAATTTCAGGCTTATTTTTTTCATAGAACATAAGTACACTCAGAGCCAGGAACTACGCGGTTTTGTACGTAACCAAGCATGAGGTATCGTTTGAGACCAATAACAAGCCAAGAACTCCTGAAAATATATCAGCATATCACACCTGAAGTTAGAGAAAACTTAAATTTTTAGAATAAAATTTGTTTGGTAATAAAAAAGGCAGAACAGAAAGCGAGAACATCGCGGTTTTGGACGAAACCAAGCTTGTGCTATCATTTGAGACCAATATCAAGCCAAGAACTCCTGAAAAGATATCAGCATATCACACCTAAAGTTTGAGAAAATCGAAATTTCAGAGTTAATTTTTTTTGTTACAAAAAAGGCAGCACAGAGACGGGAACTCCGCGGTTTTGAATTAATCTAAGCATGAGCTATCATTTGAGACCAATAGCAAGCCAAGAACTCCTGAAAATATAACAGCATATCACACCTAAAGTTTGAGAAAATCGAAATTTCAGAGTAAATTTTTTTCGTTACAAAAAAGGCAGCACATAGACGGGAACTTCGCAGTTTTGCACTAAGCTAAGCATAAGCTATCATTTAAGCCCAAAAATAAGCCTAGAACTTTTGAAAATATAACAGCATATCACGATGTTTGAGAAAATCTAAATTTCAGAGTAAATTTTTTCGTAATAAAAAAGGCAGCGCAGAGCCAGGAACTGCATGGTTTTTTACATTACCGAGCATTAGCTATCGTTTAAGACCAAAACTAAGCCTAGAACTCCTGAAAATATATTAGCATATCACACCTAAAATTTGAGAATATTGAATTTTCGGAGTTAATTTTTCTTATCAAAAAAGTCAGCGCAGAGACGACTACGACGTAGCTTTGTATGAACATAAGCATATCAATTAAGACCAAAAACAAGTCTAGAACTCCTGAAAATATATCAGCATATCAAACCTGAAGTTTGAGAAAATTCATTCGTTACAAAAAGGCAGCACAGAGACGGAAACTCCGAGGTTTTGTACTAATCTAAGCATGAGCTATCATTTAAGAAAAAAAACAAGCCTGGAACTCCTGAAAATATATCAGCATATCACACCTGAAATTTGAGAAAATCTAAAATACAGAGTAATTTCTTTTGTAATAAAAAAAGGCAGCGCAGAGCCAGGAACTGCGTGGTTTTGTACGTAACCGAGCATAAGCTATCGTTTGAGAATAAAAACAAGCCCCAAATTCCTGAAAATATATCAGCATATCACATCTTAAATTTGAGAAAATCGAAATTTCAGGCTTATTTTTTTCATAGAACATAAGTACACTCAGAGCCAGGAACTACGCGGTTTTGTACGTAACTAAGCATAAGGTATCGTTTGAGACCAGAAACAAGCCTAGAACTCCTGAAAATATAACAGCATATCACACCTAAAATTTGAGAAAATCGAAATTTCAGAGTAAATTTTTTTCGTTACAAAAAAGGCAGCACATAGACGGGAACTTCGCAGTTTTGCACTAAGCTAAGCATAAGCTATCATTTAAGCCCAAAAATAAGCCTAGAACTTTTGAAAATATAACAGCATATCACGATGTTTGAGAAAATCTAAATTTCAGAGTAAATTTTTTCGTAATAAAAAAGGCAGCGCAGAGCCAGGAACAGCATGATTTTTTACATTACCGAGCATTAGCTATCGTTTAAGACCAAAACTAAGCCTAGAACTCCTGAAAATATATTAGCATATCACACCTAAAATTTGAGAATATTGAATTTTCGGAGTTAATTTTTCTTATCAAAAAAGTCAGCGCAGAGACGACTACGACGTAGCTTTGTATGAACATAAGCATATCAATTAAGACCAAAAACAAGTCTAGAACTCCTGAAAATATATCAGCATATCAAACCTGAAGTTTGAGAAAATTCAAATTTTAGAGGTAAGAGGTTTTTTCGTTACAAAAAGGCAGCACAGAGACGGAAACTCCGAGGTTTTGTACTAATCTAAGCATGAGCTATCATTTAAGAAAAAAAACAAGCCTGGAACTCCTGAAAATATATCAGCATATCACACCTGAAATTTGAGAAAATCTAAAATACAGAGTAATTTCTTTCGTAATAAAAAAAGGCAGCGCAGAGCCAGGAACTGCGTGGTTTTGTACGTAACCGAGCATAAGCTATCGTTTGAGAATAAAAACAAGCCCCAAATTCCTGAAAATATATCAGCATATCACATCTTAAATTTGAGAAAATCGAAATTTCAGGCTTATTTTTTTCATAGAACATAAGTACACTCAGAGCCAGGAACTACGCGGTTTTGTACGTAACCAAGCATGAGGTATCGTTTGAGACCAAAAACAAGCCTAGAACTCCTGAAAATATATCAGCATATCACACCTGAAATATGAGAAAATCGATATTTCAGACTTATTTTTTCGCAGAACATAAGTAAACTCAGAGCCAGGAACTCCGCGGTTTTGGACGAAACCAAGCTTAAGCTATCATTTGAGAACAATAACAAGCCAAGAACTCCTGAAAATATATCAGCATATCACACCTGAAGTTAGAGAAAACTTAAATTTTTAGAATAAAATTTGTTTGGTAATAAAAAAGGCAGAACAGAGACGGGATCATCGCGGTTTTGGACGACACCAATCTTGTGCTATCATTTGAGACCAATATCAAGCCAAGAACTCCTGAAAATATATCAGCATATCATACCTAAAATTTGAGAAAATCTGAATTTCAGAGTTAATTTTTTTCGTTACAAAAAAAGCAGCACAGAGACGGGAACTCCACGGTTTTGAACTAGTCTAAACATGAGCTATCATTTAAGACTAAAAACAAGCCTAAAACTCCTGAAAGTTACCTGAAGTTAAAGAAAATTGAAATTTTCAGTGTAAAATTTTTTCGTAATAAAATAGGCAGCACAGAGATGGGAACTCCGCGGGTTTAGACGAAACCCAGCTTGAGCTATCATTTGAGACCAATAATAAGCCAAGAACTCCTGAAAATATATCAGCATATCACACTTAAAATTTTAGAAAATCGAAATTTCAGAGTTAATTTTTTTCGTTACAAAAAAGGCAGCACAGAGACGGGAACTCAACGGTTTTGAACTAATCTAAGCATAAGCTATCATTTAGGACTAAAAGCAAGCCTAGAACTCCTGAAAATATATCAGCATATCGCACCTGAAATTTGAGAAATTTTAAATTTTCAGATTAAAATTTTTTCGTAATAAAAAAGGCAGCACAGAGACAGGAACTCCGCGGTTTTGAACGAAACCAAGCTTGAGCTATCATTTGAGACCAATCACAAGCCAAGAACTCCTGAAAATATATCAGCATATCACACCTAAAATTTGAGAAAATCGAAATTTCAGAGTTAATTTTTTTCGTTACAAAAAAGGCTGCACAGAGACGAGAACTCCGCGGTTTTGAACTAATCTAAGCATGATCTATCATTTAAGACTAAAAACAATCCTAGAACTCCTGAAAATATCTCAGCATATCACACCTGAAGTTTGAGAAAATTGAAATTTTTAGAGTAAATTTTTTTCGTAATAAAAAAGGCAGCAACGAGATGTTAACTCCGGGTTTTTGCACTAAGCTAAGCATGAGCTATCATTTAAAACCAAAAATAAGCCTAGAACTCTTGAAAATATATTAGCATATCACACCTGATGTTCGAGAAAATCTAAATTTCAGAGTAAAATTTTTCGTAATAAAAAAGGCAGCGCAGAGCCTGGAACTGCGTGGTTTTGTACGTAACCAAGCATTCGCTATCGTTTAAGACCAAAAACAAGCCTAAAACTCCTGAAAATATATCAGCATATCACACCTGAAATATGAGAAAATCGATAATTCAAACTTATTTTTTCGCAGAACATAAGAAAAATCAGAGTCAGGAACTCCGTGGTTTTGGACGAAACCAAGCTTAAGCTATCATTTGAGACCAATAACAAGCCAATAACTCCTGAAAATATGTCAGTATATCACACCTGAAATTTGAGAAAACTTAAATTTTCAGAATAAAAATTTTTTGGTAATAAAAAAGGCAGCACAGAGACGGGAACTTCGCGGTTTTCGACGAAACCAAGCTCGTGCTATCATTTGAGACCAATAACAAACCAAGAACTCCTGAAAATATATCAGCACATCACACCTAAAGTTTGAGAAAATCGAAATTTCAGAGTTAATTTTTTTCGTTACAAAAAAGGCAGCACAGAGACGGGAACTCAACGGTTTTGAACTAATCTAAGCATGAGCTATCATTAAGGACTGAAAGCAAGCCTAGAACTCCTGAAAATATATCAGCATATCACACCTGAAATTTGAGAAAATTTAAATTTTCAGATTAAAATCTTTTCGTAATAAAAAAGGCAGCACAGAGACAGGAACTGCGTGGTTTTGTACGTAACCGAGCATTAGCTATCGTTTAAGACCAAAACTAAGCCAAGAACTCCTGAAAAAATATATTAGCATATCACACCTAAAATTTGAGAATATTGAATTTTCGGAGTTAATTTTTCTTATCAAAGAAGTCAACGCAGAGACGACTACGACGTAGCTTTGTATGAACATAAGCATATCAATTAAGACCAAAAACAAGTCTAGAACTCCTGAAAATATATCAGCATATCAAACCTGAAGTTTGAGAAAATTCAAATTTTAGAGGTAAGAGGTTTTTTCGTTACAAAAAGGCAGCACAGAGACGGAAACTCCGAGGTTTTGTACTAATCTAAGCAGGAGCTATCATTTAAGAAAAAAAACAAGCCTGGAACTCCTGAAAATATATCAGCATATCATACCTAAAATTTGAGAAAATCTGAATTTCAGAGTTAATTTTTTTCGTTACAAAAAAAGCAGCACAGAGACGGGAACTCCACGGTTTTGAACTAGTCTAAACATGAGCTATCATTTAAGACTAAAAACAAGCCTAAAACTCCTGAAAGTTACCTGAAGTTAAAGAAAATTGAAATTTTCAGTGTAAAATTTTTTCGTAATAAAATAGGCAGCACAGAGATGGGAACTCCGCGGGTTTAGACGAAACCCAGCTTGAGCTATCATTTGAGACCAATAATAAGCCAAGAACTCCTGAAAATATATCAGCATATCACACTTAAAATTTTAGAAAATCGAAATTTCAGAGTTAATTTTTTTCGTTACAAAAAAGGCAGCACAGAGACGGGAACTCAACGGTTTTGAACTAATCTAAGCATAAGCTATCATTTAGGACTAAAAGCAAGCCTAGAACTCCTGAAAATATATCAGCATATCGCACCTGAAATTTGAGAAATTTTAAATTTTCAGATTAAAATTTTTTCGTAATAAAAAAGGCAGCACAGAGACAGGAACTCCGCGGTTTTGAACGAAACCAAGCTTGAGCTATCATTTGAGACCAATCACAAGCCAAGAACTCCTGAAAATATATCAGCATATCACACCTAAAATTTGAGAAAATCGAAATTTCAGAGTTAATTTTTTTCGTTACAAAAAAGGCTGCACAGAGACGAGAACTCCGCGGTTTTGAACTAATCTAAGCATGATCTATCATTTAAGACTAAAAACAATCCTAGAACTCCTGAAAATATCTCAGCATATCACACCTGAAGTTTGAGAAAATTGAAATTTTTAGAGTAAATTTTTTTCGTAATAAAAAAGGCAGCAACGAGATGTTAACTCCGGGTTTTTGCACTAAGCTAAGCATGAGCTATCATTTAAAACCAAAAATAAGCCTAGAACTCTTGAAAATATATCAGCATATCACACCTGATGTTCGAGAAAATCTAAATTTCAGAGTAAAATTTTTCGTAATAAAAAAGGCAGCGCAGAGCCTGGAACTGCGTGGTTTTGTACGTAACCAAGCATTCGCTATCGTTTAAGACCAAAAACAAGCCTAAAACTCCTGAAAATATATCAGCATATCACACCTGAAATATGAGAAAATCGATAATTCAAACTTATTTTTTCGCAGAACATAAGAAAAATCAGAGTCAGGAACTCCGTGGTTTTGGACGAAACCAAGCTTAAGCTATCATTTGAGACCAATAACAAGCCAATAACTCCTGAAAATATGTCAGTATATCACACCTGAAATTTGAGAAAACTTAAATTTTCAGAATAAAAATTTTTTGGTAATAAAAAAGGCAGCACAGAGACGGGAACTTCGCGGTTTTCGACGAAACCAAGCTCGTGCTATCATTTGAGACCAATAACAAACCAAGAACTCCTGAAAATATATCAGCACATCACACCTAAAGTTTGAGAAAATCGAAATTTCAGAGTTAATTTTTTTCGTTACAAAAAAGGCAGCACAGAGACGGGAACTCAACGGTTTTGAACTAATCTAAGCATGAGCTATCATTAAGGACTGAAAGCAAGCCTAGAACTCCTGAAAATATATCAGCATATCACACCTGAAATTTGAGAAAATTTAAATTTTCAGATTAAAATCTTTTCGTAATAAAAAAGGCAGCACAGAGACAGGAACTGCGTGGTTTTGTACGTAACCGAGCATTAGCTATCGTTTAAGACCAAAACTAAGCCAAGAACTCCTGAAAAAATATATTAGCATATCACACCTAAAATTTGAGAATATTGAATTTTCGGAGTTAATTTTTCTTATCAAAGAAGTCAACGCAGAGACGACTACGACGTAGCTTTGTATGAACATAAGCATATCAATTAAGACCAAAAACAAGTCTAGAACTCCTGAAAATATATCAGCATATCAAACCTGAAGTTTGAGAAAATTCAAATTTTAGAGGTAAGAGGTTTTTTCGTTACAAAAAGGCAGCACAGAGACGGAAACTCCGAGGTTTTGTACTAATCTAAGCAGGAGCTATCATTTAAGAAAAAAAACAAGCCTGGAACTCCTGAAAATATATCAGCATATCACACCTGAAATTTGAGAAAATCTAAAATACAGAGTAATTTCTTTCGTAATAAAAAAAGGCAGCGCAGAGCCAGGAACTGCGTGGTTTTGTACGTAACCGAGCATAAGCTATCGTTTGAGAATAAAAACAAGCCCCAAATTCCTGAAAATATATCAGCATATCACATCTTAAATTTGAGAAAATCGAAATTTCAGGCTTATTTTTTTCATAGAACATAAGTACACTCAAAGCCAGGAACTACGCGGTTTTGTACGTAACCAAGCATGAGGTATCGTTTGAGACCAATAACAAGCCAAGAACTCCTGAAAATATATCAGCATATCACACCTGAAGTTAGAGAAAACTTAAATTTTTAGAATAAAATTTGTTTGGTAATAAAAAAGGCAGAACAGAAAGCGAGAACATCGCGGTTTTGGACGAAACCAAGCTTGTGCTATCATTTGAGACCAATATCAAGCCAAGAACTCCTGAAAAGATATCAGCATATCACACCTAAAGTTTGAGAAAATCGAAATTTCAGAGTTCATTTTTTTCGTTACAAAAAAGGCAGCACAGAGACGGGAACTCAACGGTTTTGAACTAATCTAAGCATGAGCTATCATTAAGGACTGAAAGCAAGCCTAGAACTCCTGAAAATATATCAGCATATCAAACCTGAAGTTTGAGAAAATTCAAATTTTAGAGGTAAGAGGTTTTTTCGTTACAAAAAGGCAGCACAGAGACGGAAACTCCGAGGTTTTGTACTAATCTAAGCAGGAGCTATCATTTAAGAAAAAAAACAAGCCTGGAACTCCTGAAAATATATCAGCATATCACACCTGAAATTTGAGAAAATCTAAAATACAGAGTAATTTCTTTCGTAATAAAAAAAGGCAGCGCAGAGCCAGGAACTGCGTGGTTTTGTACGTAACCGAGCATAAGCTATCGTTTGAGAATAAAAACAAGCCCCAAATTCCTGAAAATATATCAGCATATCACATCTTAAATTTGAAAAAACGAAATTTCAGGCTTATTTTTTTCATAGAACATAAGTACACTCAGAGCCAGGAACTACGCGGTTTTGTACGTAACCAAGCATGAGGTATCGTTTGAGACCAATAACAAGCCAAGAACTCCTGAAAATATATCAGCATATCACACCTGAAGTTAGAGAAAACTTAAATTTTTAGAATAAAATTTGTTTGGTAATAAAAAAGGCAGAACAGAAAGCGAGAACATCGCGGTTTTGGACGAAACCAAGCTTGTGCTATCATTTGAGACCAATATCAAGCCAAGAACTCCTGAAAACATATCAGCATATCACACCTAAAGTTTGAGAAAATCGAAATTTCAGAGTTAATTTTTTTTGTTACAAAAAAGGCAGCACAGAGACGGGAACTCCGCGGTTTTGAATTAATCTAAGCATGAGCTATCATTTGAGACCAATAGCAAGCCAAGAACTCCTGAAAATATAACAGCATATCACACCTAAAGTTTGAGAAAATCGAAATTTCAGAGTAAATTTTTTTCGTTACAAAAAAGGCAGCACATAGACGGGAACTTCGCAGTTTTGCACTAAGCTAAGCATAAGCTATCATTTAAGCCCAAAAATAAGCCTAGAACTTTTGAAAATATAACAGCATATCACGATGTTTGAGAAAATCTAAATTTCAGAGTAAATTTTTTCGTAATAAAAAAGGCAGCGCAGAGCCAGGAACTGCATGGTTTTTTACATTACCGAGCATTAGCTATCGTTTAAGACCAAAACTAAGCCTAGAACTCCTGAAAATATATTAGCATATCACACCTAAAATTTGAGAATATTGAATTTTCGGAGTTAATTTTTCTTATCAAAAAAGTCAGCGCAGAGACGACTACGACGTAGCTTTGTATGAACATAAGCATATCAATTAAGACCAAAAACAAGTCTAGAACTCCTGAAAATATATCAGCATATCAAACCTGAAGTTTGAGAAAATTCATTCGTTACAAAAAGGCAGCACAGAGACGGAAACTCCGAGGTTTTGTACTAATCTAAGCATGAGCTATCATTTAAGAAAAAAAACAAGCCTGGAACTCCTGAAAATATATCAGCATATCACACCTGAAATTTGAGAAAATCTAAAATACAGAGTAATTTCTTTTGTAATAAAAAAAGGCAGCGCAGAGCCAGGAACTGCGTGGTTTTGTACGTAACCGAGCATAAGCTATCGTTTGAGAATAAAAACAAGCCCCAAATTCCTGAAAATATATCAGCATATCACATCTTAAATTTGAGAAAATCGAAATTTCAGGCTTATTTTTTTCATAGAACATAAGTACACTCAGAGCCAGGAACTACGCGGTTTTGTACGTAACTAAGCATAAGGTATCGTTTGAGACCAGAAACAAGCCTAGAACTCCTGAAAATATAACAGCATATCACACCTAAAATTTGAGAAAATCGAAATTTCAGAGTAAATTTTTTTCGTTACAAAAAAGGCAGCACATAGACGGGAACTTCGCAGTTTTGCACTAAGCTAAGCATAAGCTATCATTTAAGCCCAAAAATAAGCCTAGAACTTTTGAAAATATAACAGCATATCACGATGTTTGAGAAAATCTAAATTTCAGAGTAAATTTTTTCGTAATAAAAAAGGCAGCGCAGAGCCAGGAACAGCATGATTTTTTACATTACCGAGCATTAGCTATCGTTTAAGACCAAAACTAAGCCTAGAACTCCTGAAAATATATTAGCATATCACACCTAAAATTTGAGAATATTGAATTTTCGGAGTTAATTTTTCTTATCAAAAAAGTCAGCGCAGAGACGACTACGACGTAGCTTTGTATGAACATAAGCATATCAATTAAGACCAAAAACAAGTCTAGAACTCCTGAAAATATATCAGCATATCAAACCTGAAGTTTGAGAAAATTCAAATTTTAGAGGTAAGAGGTTTTTTCGTTACAAAAAGGCAGCACAGAGACGGAAACTCCGAGGTTTTGTACTAATCTAAGCATGAGCTATCATTTAAGAAAAAAAACAAGCCTGGAACTCCTGAAAATATATCAGCATATCACACCTGAAATTTGAGAAAATCTAAAATACAGAGTAATTTCTTTCGTAATAAAAAAAGGCAGCGCAGAGCCAGGAACTGCGTGGTTTTGTACGTAACCGAGCATAAGCTATCGTTTGAGAATAAAAACAAGCCCCAAATTCCTGAAAATATATCAGCATATCACATCTTAAATTTGAGAAAATCGAAATTTCAGGCTTATTTTTTTCATAGAACATAAGTACACTCAGAGCCAGGAACTACGCGGTTTTGTACGTAACCAAGCATGAGGTATCGTTTGAGACCAAAAACAAGCCTAGAACTCCTGAAAATATATCAGCATATCACACCTGAAATATGAGAAAATCGATATTTCAGACTTATTTTTTCGCAGAACATAAGTAAACTCAGAGCCAGGAACTCCGCGGTTTTGGACGAAACCAAGCTTAAGCTATCATTTGAGAACAATAACAAGCCAAGAACTCCTGAAAATATATCAGCATATCACACCTGAAGTTAGAGAAAACTTAAATTTTTAGAATAAAATTTGTTTGGTAATAAAAAAGGCAGAACAGAGACGGGATCATCGCGGTTTTGGACGACACCAATCTTGTGCTATCATTTGAGACCAATATCAAGCCAAGAACTCCTGAAAATATATCAGCATATCATACCTAAAATTTGAGAAAATCTGAATTTCAGAGTTAATTTTTTTCGTTACAAAAAAAGCAGCACAGAGACGGGAACTCCACGGTTTTGAACTAGTCTAAACATGAGCTATCATTTAAGACTAAAAACAAGCCTAAAACTCCTGAAAGTTACCTGAAGTTAAAGAAAATTGAAATTTTCAGTGTAAAATTTTTTCGTAATAAAATAGGCAGCACAGAGATGGGAACTCCGCGGGTTTAGACGAAACCCAGCTTGAGCTATCATTTGAGACCAATAATAAGCCAAGAACTCCTGAAAATATATCAGCATATCACACTTAAAATTTTAGAAAATCGAAATTTCAGAGTTAATTTTTTTCGTTACAAAAAAGGCAGCACAGAGACGGGAACTCAACGGTTTTGAACTAATCTAAGCATAAGCTATCATTTAGGACTAAAAGCAAGCCTAGAACTCCTGAAAATATATCAGCATATCGCACCTGAAATTTGAGAAATTTTAAATTTTCAGATTAAAATTTTTTCGTAATAAAAAAGGCAGCACAGAGACAGGAACTCCGCGGTTTTGAACGAAACCAAGCTTGAGCTATCATTTGAGACCAATCACAAGCCAAGAACTCCTGAAAATATATCAGCATATCACACCTAAAATTTGAGAAAATCGAAATTTCAGAGTTAATTTTTTTCGTTACAAAAAAGGCTGCACAGAGACGAGAACTCCGCGGTTTTGAACTAATCTAAGCATGATCTATCATTTAAGACTAAAAACAATCCTAGAACTCCTGAAAATATCTCAGCATATCACACCTGAAGTTTGAGAAAATTGAAATTTTTAGAGTAAATTTTTTTCGTAATAAAAAAGGCAGCAACGAGATGTTAACTCCGGGTTTTTGCACTAAGCTAAGCATGAGCTATCATTTAAAACCAAAAATAAGTCTAGAACTCTTGAAAATATATCAGCATATCACACCTGATGTTCGAGAAAATCTAAATTTCAGAGTAAAATTTTTCGTAATAAAAAAGGCAGCGCAGAGCCTGGAACTGCGTGGTTTTGTACGTAACCAAGCATTCGCTATCGTTTAAGACCAAAAACAAGCCTAAAACTCCTGAAAATATATCAGCATATCACACCTGAAATATGAGAAAATCGATAATTCAAACTTATTTTTTCGCAGAACATAAGAAAAATCAGAGTCAGGAACTCCGTGGTTTTGGACGAAACCAAGCTTAAGCTATCATTTGAGACCAATAACAAGCCAATAACTCCTGAAAATATGTCAGTATATCACACCTGAAATTTGAGAAAACTTAAATTTTCAGAATAAAAATTTTTTGGTAATAAAAAAGGCAGCACAGAGACGGGAACTTCGCGGTTTTCGACGAAACCAAGCTCGTGCTATCATTTGAGACCAATAACAAACCAAGAACTCCTGAAAATATATCAGCACATCACACCTAAAATTTGAGAAAATCGAAATTTCAGAGTTAATTTTTTTCGTTACAAAAAAGGCAGCACAGAGACGGGAACTCAACGGTTTTGAACTAATCTAAGCATGAGCTATCATTAAGGACTGAAAGCAAGCCTAGAACTCCTGAAAATATATCAGCATATCACACCTGAAATTTGAGAAAATTTAAATTTTCAGATTAAAATCTTTTCGTAATAAAAAAGGCAGCACAGAGACAGGAACTGCGTGGTTTTGTACGTAACCGAGCATTAGCTATCGTTTAAGACCAAAACTAAGCCAAGAACTCCTGAAAAAATATATTAGCATATCACACCTAAAATTTGAGAATATTGAATTTTCGGAGTTAATTTTTCTTATCAAAGAAGTCAACGCAGAGACGACTACGACGTAGCTTTGTATGAACATAAGCATATCAATTAAGACCAAAAACAAGTCTAGAACTCCTGAAAATATATCAGCATATCAAACCTGAAGTTTGAGAAAATTCAAATTTTAGAGGTAAGAGGTTTTTTCGTTACAAAAAGGCAGCACAGAGACGGAAACTCCGAGGTTTTGTACTAATCTAAGCAGGAGCTATCATTTAAGAAAAAAAACAAGCCTGGAACTCCTGAAAATATATCAGCATATCATACCTAAAATTTGAGAAAATCTGAATTTCAGAGTTAATTTTTTTCGTTACAAAAAAAGCAGCACAGAGACGGGAACTCCACGGTTTTGAACTAGTCTAAACATGAGCTATCATTTAAGACTAAAAACAAGCCTAAAACTCCTGAAAGTTACCTGAAGTTAAAGAAAATTGAAATTTTCAGTGTAAAATTTTTTCGTAATAAAATAGGCAGCACAGAGATGGGAACTCAGCGGGTTTAGACGAAACCCAGCTTGAGCTATCATTTGAGACCAATAATAAGCCAAGAACTCCTGAAAATATATCAGCATATCACACTTAAAATTTTAGAAAATCGAAATTTCAGAGTTAATTTTTTTCGTTACAAAAAAGGCAGCACAGAGACGGGAACTCAACGGTTTTGAACTAATCTAAGCATAAGCTATCATTTAGGACTAAAAGCAAGCCTAGAACTCCTGAAAATATATCAGCATATCGCACCTGAAATTTGAGAAATTTTAAATTTTCAGATTAAAATTTTTTCGTAATAAAAAAGGCAGCACAGAGACAGGAACTCCGCGGTTTTGAACGAAACCAAGCTTGAGCTATCATTTGAGACCAATCACAAGCCAAGAACTCCTGAAAATATATCAGCATATCACACCTAAAATTTGAGAAAATCGAAATTTCAGAGTTAATTTTTTTCGTTACAAAAAAGGCTGCACAGAGACGAGAACTCCGCGGTTTTGAACTAATCTAAGCATGATCTATCATTTAAGACTAAAAACAATCCTAGAACTCCTGAAAATATCTCAGCATATCACACCTGAAGTTTGAGAAAATTGAAATTTTTAGAGTAAATTTTTTTCGTAATAAAAAAGGCAGCAACGAGATGTTAACTCCGGGTTTTTGCACTAAGCTAAGCATGAGCTATCATTTAAAACCAAAAATAAGCCTAGAACTCTTGAAAATATATCAGCATATCACACCTGATGTTCGAGAAAATCTAAATTTCAGAGTAAAATTTTTCGTAATAAAAAAGGCAGCGCAGAGCCTGGAACTGCGTGGTTTTGTACGTAACCAAGCATTCGCTATCGTTTAAGACCAAAAACAAGCCTAAAACTCCTGAAAATATATCAGCATATCACACCTGAAATATGAGAAAATCGATAATTCAAACTTATTTTTTCGCAGAACATAAGAAAAATCAGAGTCAGGAACTCCGTGGTTTTGGACGAAACCAAGCTTAAGCTATCATTTGAGACCAATAACAAGCCAATAACTCCTGAAAATATGTCAGTATATCACACCTGAAATTTGAGAAAACTTAAATTTTCAGAATAAAAATTTTTTGGTAATAAAAAAGGCAGCACAGAGACGGGAACTTCGCGGTTTTCGACGAAACCAAGCTCGTGCTATCATTTGAGACCAATAACAAACCAAGAACTCCTGAAAATATATCAGCACATCACACCTAAAGTTTGAGAAAATCGAAATTTCAGAGTTAATTTTTTTCGTTACAAAAAAGGCAGCACAGAGACGGGAACTCAACGGTTTTGAACTAATCTAAGCATGAGCTATCATTAAGGACTGAAAGCAAGCCTAGAACTCCTGAAAATATATCAGCATATCACACCTGAAATTTGAGAAAATTTAAATTTTCAGATTAAAATCTTTTCGTAATAAAAAAGGCAGCACAGAGACAGGACCTGCGTGGTTTTGTACGTAACCGAGCATTAGCTATCGTTTAAGACCAAAACTAAGCCAAGAACTCCTGAAAAAATATATTAGCATATCACACCTAAAATTTGAGAATATTGAATTTTCGGAGTTAATTTTTCTTATCAAAGAAGTCAACGCAGAGACGACTACGACGTAGCTTTGTATGAACATAAGCATATCAATTAAGACCAAAAACAAGTCTAGAACTCCTGAAAATATATCAGCATATCAAACCTGAAGTTTGAGAAAATTCAAATTTTAGAGGTAAGAGCTTTTTTCGTTACAAAAAGGCAGCACAGAGACGGAAACTCCGAGGTTTTGTACTAATCTAAGCAGGAGCTATCATTTAAGAAAAAAAACAAGCCTGGAACTCCTGAAAATATATCAGCATATCACACCTGAAATTTGAGAAAATCTAAAATACAGAGTAATTTCTTTCGTAATAAAAAAAGGCAGCGCAGAGCCAGGAACTGCGTGGTTTTGTACGTAACCGAGCATAAGCTATCGTTTGAGAATAAAAACAAGCCCCAAATTCCTGAAAATATATCAGCATATCACATCTTAAATTTGAGAAAATCGAAATTTCAGGCTTATTTTTTTCATAGAACATAAGTACACTCAAAGCCAGGAACTACGCGGTTTTGTACGTAACCAAGCATGAGGTATCGTTTGAGACCAATAACAAGCCAAGAACTCCTGAAAATATATCAGCATATCACACCTGAAGTTAGAGAAAACTTAAATTTTTAGAATAAAATTTGTTTGGTAATAAAAAAGGCAGAACAGAAAGCGAGAACATCGCGGTTTTGGACGAAACCAAGCTTGTGCTATCATTTGAGACCAATATCAAGCCAAGAACTCCTGAAAAGATATCAGCATATCACACCTAAAGTTTGAGAAAATCGAAATTTCAGAGTTAATTTTTTTCGTTACAAAAAAGGCAGCACAGAGACGGGAACTCCGCGGTTTTGAACTAATCTAAACATGAACTATCATTTAAGACTAAAAACAAGCCTAAAACTCCTGAAAGTTACCTGAAGTTAAAGAAAATTGAAATTTTCAGAGTAAAAATTTTTCGTAATAAAATAGGCAGCACAGAGATGGGAACTCCGCGGTTTTATACGAAACCCAGCTTGAGCTATCATTTGAGACCAATAATAAGCCAAGAACTCTTGAAAATATATCAGCATATCACACCTAAAATTTGAGAAAATCGAAATTTCAGATTTAAGTTTATTCTTTACAAAAAAGGCAGCACAGAGACGACAACTCCGCGGTTTTGAATTAATCTAAGCATGAGCTATCATTTGAGACCAATAGCAAGCCAAGAACTCATGAAAATATAACAGCATATCACACCTAAACTTTGAGAAAATCGAAATTTCAGAGTAAATTTTTTTCGTTACAAAAAAGGCAGCACATAGACGGGAACTTCGCAGTTTTGCACTAAGCTAAGCATAAGCTATCATTTAAGCCCAAAAATAAGCCTAGAACTTTTGAAAATATAACAGCATATCACGATGTTTGAGAAAATCTAAATTTCAGAGTAAATTTTTTCGTAATAAAAAAGGCAGCGCAGAGCCAGGAACTGCATGGTTTTTTACATTACCGAGCATTAGCTATCGTTTAAGACCAAAACTAAGCCTAGAACTCCTGAAAATATATTAGCATATCACACCTAAAATTTGAGAATATTGAATTTTCGGAGTTAATTTTTCTTATCAAAAAAGTCAGCGCAGAGACGACTACGACGTAGCTTTGTATGAACATAAGCATATCAATTAAGACCAAAAACAAGTCTAGAACTCCTGAAAATATATCAGCATATCAAACCTGAAGTTTGAGAAAATTCAAATTTTAGAGGTAAGAGGTTTTTTCGTTACAAAAAGGCAGCACAGAGACGGAAACTCCAAGGTTTTGTACTAATCTAAGCATGAGCTATCATTTAAGAAAAAAAACGAGCCTGGAACTCCTGAAAATATATCAGCATATCACACCTGAAATTTGAGAAAATCTAAAATACAGAGTAATTTCTTTTGTAATAAAAAAAGGCAGCGCAGAGCCAGGAACTGCGTGGTTTTGTACGTAACCGAGCATAAGCTATCGTTTAAGAATAAAAACAAGCCCCAAATTCCTGAAAATATATCAGCATATCACATCATAAATTTGAGAAAATCGAAATTTCAGGCTTATTTTTTTCATAGAACATAAGTACACTCAGAGCCAGGAACTACGCGGTTTTGTACGTAACCAAGCATGAGGTATCGTTTGAGACCAGAAACAAGCCTAGAACTCCTGAAAATATATCAGCTTATCACACCTGAAATATGAGAAAATCGATATTTCAGACTTATTTTTTCGCAGAACATAAGTAAACTCAGAGCCAGGAACTCCGCGGTTTTGGACGAAACCAAGCTTGAGCTATCATTTGAGAACAATAACAAGCCAAGAACTCCTGAAAATATATCAGCATATCACACCTGAAATTAGAGAAAACTTAAATTTTTAGAATAAAATTTGTTTGGTAATAAAAAAGGCAGAACAGAGACGGGAACATCGCGGTTTTGGACGACATAAATCTTGTGCTATCATTTGAGACCAATATCAAGCCAAGAACTCCTGAAAATATATCAGCATATCATACCTAAAATTTGAGAAAATCTAAATTTCAGAGTTAATTTTTTTCGTTACAAAAAAGGCAGCACAGAGACGGGAACTCAACGGTTTTGAACTAATCTAAGCATAAGCTATCATTTAGGACTAAAAGCAAGCCTAGAACTCCTGAAAATATATCAGCATATCGCACCTGAAATTTGAGAAATTTTAAATTTTCAGATTAAAATTTTTTCGTAATAAAAAAGGCAGCACAGAGACTGGAACTCCGCGGTTTTGAACGAAACCAAGCTTGAGCTATCATTTGAGACCAATCACAAGCCAAGAACTCCTGAAAATATATCAGCATATCACACCTAAAATTTGAGAAAATCGAAATTTCAGAGTTAATTTTTTTCGTTACAAAAAAGGCTGCACAGAGACGAGAACTCCGCGGTTTTGAACTAATCTAAGCATGAGCTATCATTTAAGACTGAAAACAATCCTAGAACTTCTGAAAATATCTCAGCATATCACACCTGAAGTTTGAGAAAATTGAAATTTTTAGAGTAAAATTTTTTCGTAATAAAAAAGGCAGCAACGAGATGTGAACTCCGGGTTTTTGCACTAGCTAAGCATGAGCTATCATTTAAAACCAAAAATAAGCCTAGAACTCTTGAAAATATATCAGCATATCACACCTGATGTTCGAGAAAATCTAAATTTCAGAGTAAATTTTTTCGTAATAAAAAAGGCAGCGCAGAGCCTGGAACTGCGTGGTTTTGTACGTAACCAAGCATTCGCTATCGTTTAAGACCAAAAACAAGCCTAGAACTCCTGAAAATATATCAGCATATCACACCTGAAATTTGAGAATATTGAATTTTCGGAGTTAATTTTTCTTATCAAAGAAGTCAACGCAGAGACGACTACGACGTAGCTTTGTATGAACATAAGCATATCAATTAAGACCAAAAACAAGTCTAGAACTCCTGAAAATATATCAGCATATCAAACCTGAAGTTTGAGAAAATTCAAATTTTAGAGGTAAGAGGTTTTTTCGTTACAAAAAGGCAGCACAGAGACGGAAACTCCGAGGTTTTGTACTAATCTAAGCAGGAGCTATCATTTAAGAAAAAAAACAAGCCTGGAACTCCTGAAAATATATCAGCATATCACACCTGAAATTTGAGAAAATCTAAAATACAGAGTAATTTCTTTCGTAATAAAAAAAGGCAGCGCAGAGCCAGGAACTGCGTGGTTTTGTACGTAACCGAGCATAAGCTATCGTTTGAGAATAAAAACAAGCCCCAAATTCCTGAAAATATATCAGCATATCACATCTTAAATTTGAGAAAATCGAAATTTCAGGCTTATTTTTTTCATAGAACATAAGTACACTCAAAGCCAGGAACTACGCGGTTTTGTACGTAACCAAGCATGAGGTATCGTTTGAGACCAATAACAAGCCAAGAACTCCTGAAAATATATCAGCATATCACACCTGAAGTTAGAGAAAACTTAAATTTTTAGAATAAAATTTGTTTGGTAATAAAAAAGGCAGAACAGAAAGCGAGAACATCGCGGTTTTGGACGAAACCAAGCTTGTGCTATCATTTGAGACCAATATCAAGCCAAGAACTCCTGAAAAGATATCAGCATATCACACCTAAAGTTTGAGAAAATCGAAATTTCAGAGTTAATTTTTTTCGTTACAAAAAAGGCAGCACAGAGACGGGAACTCCGCGGTTTTGAACTAATCTAAACATGAACTATCATTTAAGACTAAAAACAAGCCTAAAACTCCTGAAAGTTACCTGAAGTTAAAGAAAATTGAAATTTTCAGAGTAAAAATTTTTCGTAATAAAATAGGCAGCACAGAGATGGGAACTCCGCGGTTTTATACGAAACCCAGCTTGAGCTATCATTTGAGACCAATAATAAGCCAAGAACTCTTGAAAATATATCAGCATATCACACCTAAAATTTGAGAAAATCGAAATTTCAGATTTAAGTTTATTCTTTACAAAAAAGGCAGCACAGAGACGACAACTCCGCGGTTTTGAATTAATCTAAGCATGAGCTATCATTTGAGACCAATAGCAAGCCAAGAACTCATGAAAATATAACAGCATATCACACCTAAACTTTGAGAAAATCGAAATTTCAGAGTAAATTTTTTTCGTTACAAAAAAGGCAGCACATAGACGGGAACTTCGCAGTTTTGCACTAAGCTAAGCATAAGCTATCATTTAAGCCCAAAAATAAGCCTAGAACTTTTGAAAATATAACAGCATATCACGATGTTTGAGAAAATCTAAATTTCAGAGTAAATTTTTTCGTAATAAAAAAGGCAGCGCAGAGCCAGGAACTGCATGGTTTTTTACATTACCGAGCATTAGCTATCGTTTAAGACCAAAACTAAGCCTAGAACTCCTGAAAATATATTAGCATATCACACCTAAAATTTGAGAATATTGAATTTTCGGAGTTAATTTTTCTTATCAAAAAAGTCAGCGCAGAGACGACTACGACGTAGCTTTGTATGAACATAAGCATATCAATTAAGACCAAAAACAAGTCTAGAACTCCTGAAAATATATCAGCATATCAAACCTGAAGTTTGAGAAAATTCAAATTTTAGAGGTAAGAGGTTTTTTCGTTACAAAAAGGCAGCACAGAGACGGAAACTCCAAGGTTTTGTACTAATCTAAGCATGAGCTATCATTTAAGAAAAAAAACGAGCCTGGAACTCCTGAAAATATATCAGCATATCACACCTGAAATTTGAGAAAATCTAAAATACAGAGTAATTTCTTTTGTAATAAAAAAAGGCAGCGCAGAGCCAGGAACTGCGTGGTTTTGTACGTAACCGAGCATAAGCTATCGTTTAAGAATAAAAACAAGCCCCAAATTCCTGAAAATATATCAGCATATCACATCATAAATTTGAGAAAATCGAAATTTCAGGCTTATTTTTTTCATAGAACATAAGTACACTCAGAGCCAGGAACTACGCGGTTTTGTACGTAACCAAGCATGAGGTATCGTTTGAGACCAGAAACAAGCCTAGAACTCCTGAAAATATATCAGCTTATCACACCTGAAATATGAGAAAATCGATATTTCAGACTTATTTTTTCGCAGAACATAAGTAAACTCAGAGCCAGGAACTCCGCGGTTTTGGACGAAACCAAGCTTGAGCTATCATTTGAGAACAATAACAAGCCAAGAACTCCTGAAAATATATCAGCATATCACACCTGAAATTAGAGAAAACTTAAATTTTTAGAATAAAATTTGTTTGGTAATAAAAAAGGCAGAACAGAGACGGGAACATCGCGGTTTTGGACGACATAAATCTTGTGCTATCATTTGAGACCAATATCAAGCCAAGAACTCCTGAAAATATATCAGCATATCATACCTAAAATTTGAGAAAATCTAAATTTCAGAGTTAATTTTTTTCGTTACAAAAAAGGCAGCACAGAGACGGGAACTCAACGGTTTTGAACTAATCTAAGCATAAGCTATCATTTAGGACTAAAAGCAAGCCTAGAACTCCTGAAAATATATCAGCATATCGCACCTGAAATTTGAGAAATTTTAAATTTTCAGATTAAAATTTTTTCGTAATAAAAAAGGCAGCACAGAGACAGGAACTCCGCGGTTTTGAACGAAACCAAGCTTGAGCTATCATTTGAGACCAATCACAAGCCAAGAACTCCTGAAAATATATCAGCATATCACACCTAAAATTTGAGAAAATCGAAATTTCAGAGTTAATTTTTTTCGTTACAAAAAAGGCTGCACAGAGACGAGAACTCCGCGGTTTTGAACTAATCTAAGCATGAGCTATCATTTCAGACTGAAAACAATCCTAGAACTTCTGAAAATATCTCAGCATATCACACCTGAAGTTTGAGAAAATTGAAATTTTTAGAGTAAAATTTTTTCGTAATAAAAAAGGCAGCAACGAGATGTGAACTCCGGGTTTTTGCACTAAGCTAAGCATGAGCTATCATTTAAAACCAAAAATAAGCCTAGAACTCTTGAAAATATATCAGCATATCACACCTGATGTTCGAGAAAATCTAAATTTCAGAGTTAATTATTTTCGTTACAAAAAAGGCAGCACCGAGATTTGAACTCCGAGTTTTTGCACTAAGCTAAGCACGAGCTATCATTTAAGACCAAAAATAAGCCTAGAACTCTTGAAAATATATCAGCATATCCACACCTGATGTTCGAGAAAATCTAAATTTCAGAGTAAATTTTTTCGTAATAAAAAAGGCAGCGTAGAGCCTGGAACTGCGTGGTTTTGTACGTAACCGAGCATAAGCTATCGATTAAGACCAAAACTAAGCCAAGAACTCCTGAAAATATATTAGCATATCACACCTGAAATTTGAGAATATTGAATTTTCGGAGTTTATTTTTTCTTATCAAAAAAGTCAGCGCAGAGACGACTGCGACGTAGCTTTGTATGAACATAAGCATATCAATTAAGACCAAAAACAAGTCTAGAACTCCTGAAAATATATCAGCATATCAAACCTGAAGTTTGAGAAAATTCAAATTTTAGAGGTAAGAGGTTTTTTCGTTACAAAAAGGCAGCACAAGGACGGAAACTCCGAGGTTTTGTACTAATCTAAGCAGGAGCTATCATTTAAGAAAAAAAACAAGCCTGGAACTCCTGAAAATATATCAGCATATCACACCTGAAATTTGAGAAAATCTAAATTACAGGGTAATTTTTTTCGTAATAAAAAAAGGCAGCGCAGAGCCAGGAACTGCGTGGTTTTGTACGTAACCGAGTATAAGCTAACGTTTGAGAATAAAAACAAGCCCCAAATTCCTGAAAATATATTAGCATATCACATCTTAAATTTGAGAAAATCGAAATTTCAGGCTTATTTTTTTCATAGAACATAAGTACACTCAGAGCCAGGAACTACGCGGTTTTGTACGTAACCAAGCATGAGGTATCGTTTGAGACCAATAACAAGCCAAGAACTCCTGAAAATATATCAGCATATCACACCTGAAGTTAGAGAAAACTTAAATTTTTAGAATAAAATTTGTTTGGTAATAAAAAAGAAGAACAGAAAGCGGGAACATCGCGGTTTTGGACGAAACCAAGCTTGTGCTATCATTTGAGACCAATATCAAGCCAAGAACTCCTGAAAAGATATCAGCATATCACACCTAAAGTTTGAGAAAATCGAAATTTCAGAGTTAATTTTTTTCGTTACAAAAAAGGCAGCACAGAGACGGGAACTCCGCGGTTTTGAACTAATCTAAACATGAACTATCATTTAAGACTAAAAACAAGCCTAAAACTCCTGAAAGTTACCTGAAGTTAAAGAAAATTGAAATTTTCAGAGTAAAAATTTTTCGTAATAAAATAGGCAGCACAGAGATGGGAACTCCGCTGTTTTATACGAAACCCAGCTTGAGCTATCATTTGAGACCAATAATAAGCCAAGAACTCTTGAAAATATATCAGCATATCACACCTAAAATTTGAGAAAATCGAAATTTCAGATTTAAGTTTATTCTTTACAAAAAAGGCAGCACAGAGACGACAACTCCGCGGTTTTGAATTAATCTAAGCATGAGCTATCATTTGAGACCAATAGCAAGCCAAGAACTCCTGAAAATATAACAGCATATCACACCTAAAGTTTGAGAAAATCGAAATTTCAGAGTAAATTTTTTTCGTTACAAAAAAGGCAGCACATAGACGGGAACTTCGCAGTTTTGCACTAAGCTAAGCATAAGCTATCATTTAAGCCCAAAAATAAGCCAAAAACTTTTGAAAATATAACAGCATATCACGATGTTTGAGAAAATCTAAATTTCAGAGTAAATTTTTTCGAAATAAAAAAGGCAGCGCAGAGCCAGGAACTGCATGGTTTTTTACATTACCGAGCATTAGCTATCGTTTAAGACCAAAACTAAGCCTAGAACTCCTGAAAATATATTAGCATATCACACCTAAAATTTGAGAATATTGAATTTTCGGAGTTAATTTTTCTTATCAAAAAAGTCAGCGCAGAGACGACTACGACGTAGCTTTGTATGAACATAAGCATATCAATTAAGACCAAAAACAAGTCTAGAACTCCTGAAAATATATCAGCATATCAAACCTGAAGTTTGAGAAAATTCAAATTTTAGAGGTAAGAGGTTTTTTCGTTACAAAAAGGCAGCACAGAGACGGAAACTCCGAGGTTTTGTACTAATCTAAGCAGGAGCTATCATTTAAGAAAAAAAACAAGCCTGGAACTCCTGAAAATATATCAGCATATCACACCTGAAATTTGAGAAAATCTAAAATACAGAGTAATTTCTTTCGTAATAAAAAAAGGCAGCGCAGAGCCAGGAACTGCGTGGTTTTGTACGTAACCGAGCATAAGCTATCGTTTGAGAATAAAAACAAGCCCCAAATTCCTGAAAATATATCAGCATATCACATCTTAAATTTGAGAAAATCGAAATTTCAGGCTTATTTTTTTCATAGAACATAAGTACACTCAAAGCCAGGAACTACGCGGTTTTGTACGTAACCAAGCATGAGGTATCGTTTGAGACCAATAACAAGCCAAGAACTCCTGAAAATATATCAGCATATCACACCTGAAGTTAGAGAAAACTTAAATTTTTAGAATAAAATTTGTTTGGTAATAAAAAAGGCAGAACAGAAAGCGAGAACATCGCGGTTTTGGACGAAACCAAGCTTGTGCTATCATTTGAGACCAATATCAAGCCAAGAACTCCTGAAAAGATATCAGCATATCACACCTAAAGTTTGAGAAAATCGAAATTTCAGAGTTCATTTTTTTCGTTACAAAAAAGGCAGCACAGAGACGGGAACTCAACGGTTTTGAACTAATCTAAGCATGAGCTATCATTAAGGACTGAAAGCAAGCCTAGAACTCCTGAAAATATATCAGCATATCAAACCTGAAGTTTGAGAAAATTCAAATTTTAGAGGTAAGAGGTTTTTTCGTTACAAAAAGGCAGCACAGAGACGGAAACTCCGAGGTTTTGTACTAATCTAAGCAGGAGCTATCATTTAAGAAAAAAAACAAGCCTGGAACTCCTGAAAATATATCAGCATATCACACCTGAAATTTGAGAAAATCTAAAATACAGAGTAATTTCTTTCGTAATAAAAAAAGGCAGCGCAGAGCCAGGAACTGCGTGGTTTTGTACGTAACCGAGCATAAGCTATCGTTTGAGAATAAAAACAAGCCCCAAATTCCTGAAAATATATCAGCATATCACATCTTAAATTTGAAAAAACGAAATTTCAGGCTTATTTTTTTCATAGAACATAAGTACACTCAGAGCCAGGAACTACGCGGTTTTGTACGTAACCAAGCATGAGGTATCGTTTGAGACCAATAACAAGCCAAGAACTCCTGAAAATATATCAGCATATCACACCTGAAGTTAGAGAAAACTTAAATTTTTAGAATAAAATTTGTTTGGTAATAAAAAAGGCAGAACAGAAAGCGAGAACATCGCGGTTTTGGACGAAACCAAGCTTGTGCTATCATTTGAGACCAATATCAAGCCAAGAACTCCTGAAAACATATCAGCATATCACACCTAAAGTTTGAGAAAATCGAAATTTCAGAGTTAATTTTTTTTGTTACAAAAAAGGCAGCACAGAGACGGGAACTCCGCGGTTTTGAATTAATCTAAGCATGAGCTATCATTTGAGACCAATAGCAAGCCAAGAACTCCTGAAAATATAACAGCATATCACACCTAAAGTTTGAGAAAATCGAAATTTCAGAGTAAATTTTTTTCGTTACAAAAAAGGCAGCACATAGACGGGAACTTCGCAGTTTTGCACTAAGCTAAGCATAAGCTATCATTTAAGCCCAAAAATAAGCCTAGAACTTTTGAAAATATAACAGCATATCACGATGTTTGAGAAAATCTAAATTTCAGAGTAAATTTTTTCGTAATAAAAAAGGCAGCGCAGAGCCAGGAACTGCATGGTTTTTTACATTACCGAGCATTAGCTATCGTTTAAGACCAAAACTAAGCCTAGAACTCCTGAAAATATATTAGCATATCACACCTAAAATTTGAGAATATTGAATTTTCGGAGTTAATTTTTCTTATCAAAAAAGTCAGCGCAGAGACGACTACGACGTAGCTTTGTATGAACATAAGCATATCAATTAAGACCAAAAACAAGTCTAGAACTCCTGAAAATATATCAGCATATCAAACCTGAAGTTTGAGAAAATTCATTCGTTACAAAAAGGCAGCACAGAGACGGAAACTCCGAGGTTTTGTACTAATCTAAGCATGAGCTATCATTTAAGAAAAAAAACAAGCCTGGAACTCCTGAAAATATATCAGCATATCACACCTGAAATTTGAGAAAATCTAAAATACAGAGTAATTTCTTTTGTAATAAAAAAAGGCAGCGCAGAGCCAGGAACTGCGTGGTTTTGTACGTAACCGAGCATAAGCTATCGTTTGAGAATAAAAACAAGCCCCAAATTCCTGAAAATATATCAGCATATCACATCTTAAATTTGAGAAAATCGAAATTTCAGGCTTATTTTTTTCATAGAACATAAGTACACTCAGAGCCAGGAACTACGCGGTTTTGTACGTAACTAAGCATAAGGTATCGTTTGAGACCAGAAACAAGCCTAGAACTCCTGAAAATATAACAGCATATCACACCTAAAATTTGAGAAAATCGAAATTTCAGAGTAAATTTTTTTCGTTACAAAAAAGGCAGCACATAGACGGGAACTTCGCAGTTTTGCACTAAGCTAAGCATAAGCTATCATTTAAGCCCAAAAATAAGCCTAGAACTTTTGAAAATATAACAGCATATCACGATGTTTGAGAAAATCTAAATTTCAGAGTAAATTTTTTCGTAATAAAAAAGGCAGCGCAGAGCCAGGAACAGCATGATTTTTTACATTACCGAGCATTAGCTATCGTTTAAGACCAAAACTAAGCCTAGAACTCCTGAAAATATATTAGCATATCACACCTAAAATTTGAGAATATTGAATTTTCGGAGTTAATTTTTCTTATCAAAAAAGTCAGCGCAGAGACGACTACGACGTAGCTTTGTATGAACATAAGCATATCAATTAAGACCAAAAACAAGTCTAGAACTCCTGAAAATATATCAGCATATCAAACCTGAAGTTTGAGAAAATTCAAATTTTAGAGGTAAGAGGTTTTTTCGTTACAAAAAGGCAGCACAGAGACGGAAACTCCGAGGTTTTGTACTAATCTAAGCATGAGCTATCATTTAAGAAAAAAAACAAGCCTGGAACTCCTGAAAATATATCAGCATATCACACCTGAAATTTGAGAAAATCTAAAATACAGAGTAATTTCTTTCGTAATAAAAAAAGGCAGCGCAGAGCCAGGAACTGCGTGGTTTTGTACGTAACCGAGCATAAGCTATCGTTTGAGAATAAAAACAAGCCCCAAATTCCTGAAAATATATCAGCATATCACATCTTAAATTTGAGAAAATCGAAATTTCAGGCTTATTTTTTTCATAGAACATAAGTACACTCAGAGCCAGGAACTACGCGGTTTTGTACGTAACCAAGCATGAGGTATCGTTTGAGACCAAAAACAAGCCTAGAACTCCTGAAAATATATCAGCATATCACACCTGAAATATGAGAAAATCGATATTTCAGACTTATTTTTTCGCAGAACATAAGTAAACTCAGAGCCAGGAACTCCGCGGTTTTGGACGAAACCAAGCTTAAGCTATCATTTGAGAACAATAACAAGCCAAGAACTCCTGAAAATATATCAGCATATCACACCTGAAGTTAGAGAAAACTTAAATTTTTAGAATAAAATTTGTTTGGTAATAAAAAAGGCAGAACAGAGACGGGATCATCGCGGTTTTGGACGACACCAATCTTGTGCTATCATTTGAGACCAATATCAAGCCAAGAACTCCTGAAAATATATCAGCATATCATACCTAAAATTTGAGAAAATCTGAATTTCAGAGTTAATTTTTTTCGTTACAAAAAAAGCAGCACAGAGACGGGAACTCCACGGTTTTGAACTAGTCTAAACATGAGCTATCATTTAAGACTAAAAACAAGCCTAAAACTCCTGAAAGTTACCTGAAGTTAAAGAAAATTGAAATTTTCAGTGTAAAATTTTTTCGTAATAAAATAGGCAGCACAGAGATGGGAACTCCGCGGGTTTAGACGAAACCCAGCTTGAGCTATCATTTGAGACCAATAATAAGCCAAGAACTCCTGAAAATATATCAGCATATCACACTTAAAATTTTAGAAAATCGAAATTTCAGAGTTAATTTTTTTCGTTACAAAAAAGGCAGCACAGAGACGGGAACTCAACGGTTTTGAACTAATCTAAGCATAAGCTATCATTTAGGACTAAAAGCAAGCCTAGAACTCCTGAAAATATATCAGCATATCGCACCTGAAATTTGAGAAATTTTAAATTTTCAGATTAAAATTTTTTCGTAATAAAAAAGGCAGCACAGAGACAGGAACTCCGCGGTTTTGAACGAAACCAAGCTTGAGCTATCATTTGAGACCAATCACAAGCCAAGAACTCCTGAAAATATATCAGCATATCACACCTAAAATTTGAGAAAATCGAAATTTCAGAGTTAATTTTTTTCGTTACAAAAAAGGCTGCACAGAGACGAGAACTCCGCGGTTTTGAACTAATCTAAGCATGATCTATCATTTAAGACTAAAAACAATCCTAGAACTCCTGAAAATATCTCAGCATATCACACCTGAAGTTTGAGAAAATTGAAATTTTTAGAGTAAATTTTTTTCGTAATAAAAAAGGCAGCAACGAGATGTTAACTCCGGGTTTTTGCACTAAGCTAAGCATGAGCTATCATTTAAAACCAAAAATAAGCCTAGAACTCTTGAAAATATATCAGCATATCACACCTGATGTTCGAGAAAATCTAAATTTCAGAGTAAAATTTTTCGTAATAAAAAAGGCAGCGCAGAGCCTGGAACTGCGTGGTTTTGTACGTAACCAAGCATTCGCTATCGTTTAAGACCAAAAACAAGCCTAAAACTCCTGAAAATATATCAGCATATCACACCTGAAATATGAGAAAATCGATAATTCAAACTTATTTTTTCGCAGAACATAAGAAAAATCAGAGTCAGGAACTCCGTGGTTTTGGACGAAACCAAGCTTAAGCTATCATTTGAGACCAATAACAAGCCAATAACTCCTGAAAATATGTCAGTATATCACACCTGAAATTTGAGAAAACTTAAATTTTCAGAATAAAAATTTTTTGGTAATAAAAAAGGCAGCACAGAGACGGGAACTTCGCGGTTTTCGACGAAACCAAGCTCGTGCTATCATTTGAGACCAATAACAAACCAAGAACTCCTGAAAATATATCAGCACATCACACCTAAAGTTTGAGAAAATCGAAATTTCAGAGTTAATTTTTTTCGTTACAAAAAAGGCAGCACAGAGACGGGAACTCAACGGTTTTGAACTAATCTAAGCATGAGCTATCATTAAGGACTGAAAGCAAGCCTAGAACTCCTGAAAATATATCAGCATATCACACCTGAAATTTGAGAAAATTTAAATTTTCAGATTAAAATCTTTTCGTAATAAAAAAGGCAGCACAGAGACAGGAACTGCGTGGTTTTGTACGTAACCGAGCATTAGCTATCGTTTAAGACCAAAACTAAGCCAAGAACTCCTGAAAAAATATATTAGCATATCACACCTAAAATTTGAGAATATTGAATTTTCGGAGTTAATTTTTCTTATCAAAGAAGTCAACGCAGAGACGACTACGACGTAGCTTTGTATGAACATAAGCATATCAATTAAGACCAAAAACAAGTCTAGAACTCCTGAAAATATATCAGCATATCAAACCTGAAGTTTGAGAAAATTCAAATTTTAGAGGTAAGAGGTTTTTTCGTTACAAAAAGGCAGCACAGAGACGGAAACTCCGAGGTTTTGTACTAATCTAAGCAGGAGCTATCATTTAAGAAAAAAAACAAGCCTGGAACTCCTGAAAATATATCAGCATATCACACCTGAAATTTGAGAAAATCTAAAATACAGAGTAATTTCTTTCGTAATAAAAAAAGGCAGCGCAGAGCCAGGAACTGCGTGGTTTTGTACGTAACCGAGCATAAGCTATCGTTTGAGAATAAAAACAAGCCCCAAATTCCTGAAAATATATCAGCATATCACATCTTAAATTTGAGAAAATCGAAATTTCAGGCTTATTTTTTTCATAGAACATAAGTACACTCAAAGCCAGGAACTACGCGGTTTTGTACGTAACCAAGCATGAGGTATCGTTTGAGACCAATAACAAGCCAAGAACTCCTGAAAATATATCAGCATATCACACCTGAAGTTAGAGAAAACTTAAATTTTTAGAATAAAATTTGTTTGGTAATAAAAAAGGCAGAACAGAAAGCGAGAACATCGCGGTTTTGGACGAAACCAAGCTTGTGCTATCATTTGAGACCAATATCAAGCCAAGAACTCCTGAAAAGATATCAGCATATCACACCTAAAGTTTGAGAAAATCGAAATTTCAGAGTTCATTTTTTTCGTTACAAAAAAGGCAGCACAGAGACGGGAACTCAACGGTTTTGAACTAATCTAAGCATGAGCTATCATTAAGGACTGAAAGCAAGCCTAGAACTCCTGAAAATATATCAGCATATCAAACCTGAAGTTTGAGAAAATTCAAATTTTAGAGGTAAGAGGTTTTTTCGTTACAAAAAGGCAGCACAGAGACGGAAACTCCGAGGTTTTGTACTAATCTAAGCAGGAGCTATCATTTAAGAAAAAAAACAAGCCTGGAACTCCTGAAAATATATCAGCATATCACACCTGAAATTTGAGAAAATCTAAAATACAGAGTAATTTCTTTCGTAATAAAAAAAGGCAGCGCAGAGCCAGGAACTGCGTGGTTTTGTACGTAACCGAGCATAAGCTATCGTTTGAGAATAAAAACAAGCCCCAAATTCCTGAAAATATATCAGCATATCACATCTTAAATTTGAAAAAACGAAATTTCAGGCTTATTTTTTTCATAGAACATAAGTACACTCAGAGCCAGGAACTACGCGGTTTTGTACGTAACCAAGCATGAGGTATCGTTTGAGACCAATAACAAGCCAAGAACTCCTGAAAATATATCAGCATATCACACCTGAAGTTAGAGAAAACTTAAATTTTTAGAATAAAATTTGTTTGGTAATAAAAAAGGCAGAACAGAAAGCGAGAACATCGCGGTTTTGGACGAAACCAAGCTTGTGCTATCATTTGAGACCAATATCAAGCCAAGAACTCCTGAAAAGATATCAGCATATCACACCTAAAGTTTGAGAAAATCGAAATTTCAGAGTTAATTTTTTTTGTTACAAAAAAGGCAGCACAGAGACGGGAACTCCGCGGTTTTGAATTAATCTAAGCATGAGCTATCATTTGAGACCAATAGCAAGCCAAGAACTCCTGAAAATATAACAGCATATCACACCTAAAGTTTGAGAAAATCGAAATTTCAGAGTAAATTTTTTTCGTTACAAAAAAGGCAGCACATAGACGGGAACTTCGCAGTTTTGCACTAAGCTAAGCATAAGCTATCATTTAAGCCCAAAAATAAGCCTAGAACTTTTGAAAATATAACAGCATATCACGATGTTTGAGAAAATCTAAATTTCAGAGTAAATTTTTTCGTAATAAAAAAGGCAGCGCAGAGCCAGGAACTGCATGGTTTTTTACATTACCGAGCATTAGCTATCGTTTAAGACCAAAACTAAGCCTAGAACTCCTGAAAATATATTAGCATATCACACCTAAAATTTGAGAATATTGAATTTTCGGAGTTAATTTTTCTTATCAAAAAAGTCAGCGCAGAGACGACTACGACGTAGCTTTGTATGAACATAAGCATATCAATTAAGACCAAAAACAAGTCTAGAACTCCTGAAAATATATCAGCATATCAAACCTGAAGTTTGAGAAAATTCATTCGTTACAAAAAGGCAGCACAGAGACGGAAACTCCGAGGTTTTGTACTAATCTAAGCATGAGCTATCATTTAAGAAAAAAAACAAGCCTGGAACTCCTGAAAATATATCAGCATATCACACCTGAAATTTGAGAAAATCTAAAATACAGAGTAATTTCTTTTGTAATAAAAAAAGGCAGCGCAGAGCCAGGAACTGCGTGGTTTTGTACGTAACCGAGCATAAGCTATCGTTTGAGAATAAAAACAAGCCCCAAATTCCTGAAAATATATCAGCATATCACATCTTAAATTTGAGAAAATCGAAATTTCAGGCTTATTTTTTTCATAGAACATAAGTACACTCAGAGCCAGGAACTACGCGGTTTTGTACGTAACTAAGCATAAGGTATCGTTTGAGACCAGAAACAAGCCTAGAACTCCTGAAAATATAACAGCATATCACACCTAAAATTTGAGAAAATCGAAATTTCAGAGTAAATTTTTTTCGTTACAAAAAAGGCAGCACATAGACGGGAACTTCGCAGTTTTGCACTAAGCTAAGCATAAGCTATCATTTAAGCCCAAAAATAAGCCTAGAACTTTTGAAAATATAACAGCATATCACGATGTTTGAGAAAATCTAAATTTCAGAGTAAATTTTTTCGTAATAAAAAAGGCAGCGCAGAGCCAGGAACAGCATGATTTTTTACATTACCGAGCATTAGCTATCGTTTAAGACCAAAACTAAGCCTAGAACTCCTGAAAATATATTAGCATATCACACCTAAAATTTGAGAATATTGAATTTTCGGAGTTAATTTTTCTTATCAAAAAAGTCAGCGCAGAGACGACTACGACGTAGCTTTGTATGAACATAAGCATATCAATTAAGACCAAAAACAAGTCTAGAACTCCTGAAAATATATCAGCATATCAAACCTGAAGTTTGAGAAAATTCAAATTTTAGAGGTAAGAGGTTTTTTCGTTACAAAAAGGCAGCACAGAGACGGAAACTCCGAGGTTTTGTACTAATCTAAGCATGAGCTATCATTTAAGAAAAAAAACAAGCCTGGAACTCCTGAAAATATATCAGCATATCACACCTGAAATTTGAGAAAATCTAAAATACAGAGTAATTTCTTTCGTAATAAAAAAAGGCAGCGCAGAGCCAGGAACTGCGTGGTTTTGTACGTAACCGAGCATAAGCTATCGTTTGAGAATAAAAACAAGCCCCAAATTCCTGAAAATATATCAGCATATCACATCTTAAATTTGAGAAAATCGAAATTTCAGGCTTATTTTTTTCATAGAACATAAGTACACTCAGAGCCAGGAACTACGCGGTTTTGTACGTAACCAAGCATGAGGTATCGTTTGAGACCAAAAACAAGCCTAGAACTCCTGAAAATATATCAGCATATCACACCTGAAATATGAGAAAATCGATATTTCAGACTTATTTTTTCGCAGAACATAAGTAAACTCAGAGCCAGGAACTCCGCGGTTTTGGACGAAACCAAGCTTAAGCTATCATTTGAGAACAATAACAAGCCAAGAACTCCTGAAAATATATCAGCATATCACACCTGAAGTTAGAGAAAACTTAAATTTTTAGAATAAAATTTGTTTGGTAATAAAAAAGGCAGAACAGAGACGGGATCATCGCGGTTTTGGACGACACCAATCTTGTGCTATCATTTGAGACCAATATCAAGCCAAGAACTCCTGAAAATATATCAGCATATCATACCTAAAATTTGAGAAAATCTGAATTTCAGAGTTAATTTTTTTCGTTACAAAAAAAGCAGCACAGAGACGGGAACTCCACGGTTTTGAACTAGTCTAAACATGAGCTATCATTTAAGACTAAAAACAAGCCTAAAACTCCTGAAAGTTACCTGAAGTTAAAGAAAATTGAAATTTTCAGTGTAAAATTTTTTCGTAATAAAATAGGCAGCACAGAGATGGGAACTCCGCGGGTTTAGACGAAACCCAGCTTGAGCTATCATTTGAGACCAATAATAAGCCAAGAACTCCTGAAAATATATCAGCATATCACACTTAAAATTTTAGAAAATCGAAATTTCAGAGTTAATTTTTTTCGTTACAAAAAAGGCAGCACAGAGACGGGAACTCAACGGTTTTGAACTAATCTAAGCATAAGCTATCATTTAGGACTAAAAGCAAGCCTAGAACTCCTGAAAATATATCAGCATATCGCACCTGAAATTTGAGAAATTTTAAATTTTCAGATTAAAATTTTTTCGTAATAAAAAAGGCAGCACAGAGACAGGAACTCCGCGGTTTTGAACGAAACCAAGCTTGAGCTATCATTTGAGACCAATCACAAGCCAAGAACTCCTGAAAATATATCAGCATATCACACCTAAAATTTGAGAAAATCGAAATTTCAGAGTTAATTTTTTTCGTTACAAAAAAGGCTGCACAGAGACGAGAACTCCGCGGTTTTGAACTAATCTAAGCATGATCTATCATTTAAGACTAAAAACAATCCTAGAACTCCTGAAAATATCTCAGCATATCACACCTGAAGTTTGAGAAAATTGAAATTTTTAGAGTAAATTTTTTTCGTAATAAAAAAGGCAGCAACGAGATGTTAACTCCGGGTTTTTGCACTAAGCTAAGCATGAGCTATCATTTAAAACCAAAAATAAGCCTAGAACTCTTGAAAATATATCAGCATATCACACCTGATGTTCGAGAAAATCTAAATTTCAGAGTAAAATTTTTCGTAATAAAAAAGGCAGCGCAGAGCCTGGAACTGCGTGGTTTTGTACGTAACCAAGCATTCGCTATCGTTTAAGACCAAAAACAAGCCTAAAACTCCTGAAAATATATCAGCATATCACACCTGAAATATGAGAAAATCGATAATTCAAACTTATTTTTTCGCAGAACATAAGAAAAATCAGAGTCAGGAACTCCGTGGTTTTGGACGAAACCAAGCTTAAGCTATCATTTGAGACCAATAACAAGCCAATAACTCCTGAAAATATGTCAGTATATCACACCTGAAATTTGAGAAAACTTAAATTTTCAGAATAAAAATTTTTTGGTAATAAAAAAGGCAGCACAGAGACGGGAACTTCGCGGTTTTCGACGAAACCAAGCTCGTGCTATCATTTGAGACCAATAACAAACCAAGAACTCCTGAAAATATATCAGCACATCACACCTAAAATTTGAGAAAATCGAAATTTCAGAGTTAATTTTTTTCGTTACAAAAAAGGCAGCACAGAGACGGGAACTCAACGGTTTTGAACTAATCTAAGCATGAGCTATCATTAAGGACTGAAAGCAAGCCTAGAACTCCTGAAAATATATCAGCATATCACACCTGAAATTTGAGAAAATTTAAATTTTCAGATTAAAATCTTTTCGTAATAAAAAAGGCAGCACAGAGACAGGAACTGCGTGGTTTTGTACGTAACCGAGCATTAGCTATCGTTTAAGACCAAAACTAAGCCAAGAACTCCTGAAAAAATATATTAGCATATCACACCTAAAATTTGAGAATATTGAATTTTCGGAGTTAATTTTTCTTATCAAAGAAGTCAACGCAGAGACGACTACGACGTAGCTTTGTATGAACATAAGCATATCAATTAAGACCAAAAACAAGTCTAGAACTCCTGAAAATATATCAGCATATCAAACCTGAAGTTTGAGAAAATTCAAATTTTAGAGGTAAGAGGTTTTTTCGTTACAAAAAGGCAGCACAGAGACGGAAACTCCGAGGTTTTGTACTAATCTAAGCAGGAGCTATCATTTAAGAAAAAAAACAAGCCTGGAACTCCTGAAAATATATCAGCATATCATACCTAAAATTTGAGAAAATCTGAATTTCAGAGTTAATTTTTTTCGTTACAAAAAAAGCAGCACAGAGACGGGAACTCCACGGTTTTGAACTAGTCTAAACATGAGCTATCATTTAAGACTAAAAACAAGCCTAAAACTCCTGAAAGTTACCTGAAGTTAAAGAAAATTGAAATTTTCAGTGTAAAATTTTTTCGTAATAAAATAGGCAGCACAGAGATGGGAACTCAGCGGGTTTAGACGAAACCCAGCTTGAGCTATCATTTGAGACCAATAATAAGCCAAGAACTCCTGAAAATATATCAGCATATCACACTTAAAATTTTAGAAAATCGAAATTTCAGAGTTAATTTTTTTCGTTACAAAAAAGGCAGCACAGAGACGGGAACTCAACGGTTTTGAACTAATCTAAGCATAAGCTATCATTTAGGACTAAAAGCAAGCCTAGAACTCCTGAAAATATATCAGCATATCGCACCTGAAATTTGAGAAATTTTAAATTTTCAGATTAAAATTTTTTCGTAATAAAAAAGGCAGCACAGAGACAGGAACTCCGCGGTTTTGAACGAAACCAAGCTTGAGCTATCATTTGAGACCAATCACAAGCCAAGAACTCCTGAAAATATATCAGCATATCACACCTAAAATTTGAGAAAATCGAAATTTCAGAGTTAATTTTTTTCGTTACAAAAAAGGCTGCACAGAGACGAGAACTCCGCGGTTTTGAACTAATCTAAGCATGATCTATCATTTAAGACTAAAAACAATCCTAGAACTCCTGAAAATATCTCAGCATATCACACCTGAAGTTTGAGAAAATTGAAATTTTTAGAGTAAATTTTTTTCGTAATAAAAAAGGCAGCAACGAGATGTTAACTCCGGGTTTTTGCACTAAGCTAAGCATGAGCTATCATTTAAAACCAAAAATAAGCCTAGAACTCTTGAAAATATATCAGCATATCACACCTGATGTTCGAGAAAATCTAAATTTCAGAGTAAAATTTTTCGTAATAAAAAAGGCAGCGCAGAGCCTGGAACTGCGTGGTTTTGTACGTAACCAAGCATTCGCTATCGTTTAAGACCAAAAACAAGCCTAAAACTCCTGAAAATATATCAGCATATCACACCTGAAATATGAGAAAATCGATAATTCAAACTTATTTTTTCGCAGAACATAAGAAAAATCAGAGTCAGGAACTCCGTGGTTTTGGACGAAACCAAGCTTAAGCTATCATTTGAGACCAATAACAAGCCAATAACTCCTGAAAATATGTCAGTATATCACACCTGAAATTTGAGAAAACTTAAATTTTCAGAATAAAAATTTTTTGGTAATAAAAAAGGCAGCACAGAGACGGGAACTTCGCGGTTTTCGACGAAACCAAGCTCGTGCTATCATTTGAGACCAATAACAAACCAAGAACTCCTGAAAATATATCAGCACATCACACCTAAAGTTTGAGAAAATCGAAATTTCAGAGTTAATTTTTTTCGTTACAAAAAAGGCAGCACAGAGACGGGAACTCAACGGTTTTGAACTAATCTAAGCATGAGCTATCATTAAGGACTGAAAGCAAGCCTAGAACTCCTGAAAATATATCAGCATATCACACCTGAAATTTGAGAAAATTTAAATTTTCAGATTAAAATCTTTTCGTAATAAAAAAGGCAGCACAGAGACAGGACCTGCGTGGTTTTGTACGTAACCGAGCATTAGCTATCGTTTAAGACCAAAACTAAGCCAAGAACTCCTGAAAAAATATATTAGCATATCACACCTAAAATTTGAGAATATTGAATTTTCGGAGTTAATTTTTCTTATCAAAGAAGTCAACGCAGAGACGACTACGACGTAGCTTTGTATGAACATAAGCATATCAATTAAGACCAAAAACAAGTCTAGAACTCCTGAAAATATATCAGCATATCAAACCTGAAGTTTGAGAAAATTCAAATTTTAGAGGTAAGAGCTTTTTTCGTTACAAAAAGGCAGCACAGAGACGGAAACTCCGAGGTTTTGTACTAATCTAAGCAGGAGCTATCATTTAAGAAAAAAAACAAGCCTGGAACTCCTGAAAATATATCAGCATATCACACCTGAAATTTGAGAAAATCTAAAATACAGAGTAATTTCTTTCGTAATAAAAAAAGGCAGCGCAGAGCCAGGAACTGCGTGGTTTTGTACGTAACCGAGCATAAGCTATCGTTTGAGAATAAAAACAAGCCCCAAATTCCTGAAAATATATCAGCATATCACATCTTAAATTTGAGAAAATCGAAATTTCAGGCTTATTTTTTTCATAGAACATAAGTACACTCAAAGCCAGGAACTACGCGGTTTTGTACGTAACCAAGCATGAGGTATCGTTTGAGACCAATAACAAGCCAAGAACTCCTGAAAATATATCAGCATATCACACCTGAAGTTAGAGAAAACTTAAATTTTTAGAATAAAATTTGTTTGGTAATAAAAAAGGCAGAACAGAAAGCGAGAACATCGCGGTTTTGGACGAAACCAAGCTTGTGCTATCATTTGAGACCAATATCAAGCCAAGAACTCCTGAAAAGATATCAGCATATCACACCTAAAGTTTGAGAAAATCGAAATTTCAGAGTTAATTTTTTTCGTTACAAAAAAGGCAGCACAGAGACGGGAACTCCGCGGTTTTGAACTAATCTAAACATGAACTATCATTTAAGACTAAAAACAAGCCTAAAACTCCTGAAAGTTACCTGAAGTTAAAGAAAATTGAAATTTTCAGAGTAAAAATTTTTCGTAATAAAATAGGCAGCACAGAGATGGGAACTCCGCGGTTTTATACGAAACCCAGCTTGAGCTATCATTTGAGACCAATAATAAGCCAAGAACTCTTGAAAATATATCAGCATATCACACCTAAAATTTGAGAAAATCGAAATTTCAGATTTAAGTTTATTCTTTACAAAAAAGGCAGCACAGAGACGACAACTCCGCGGTTTTGAATTAATCTAAGCATGAGCTATCATTTGAGACCAATAGCAAGCCAAGAACTCATGAAAATATAACAGCATATCACACCTAAACTTTGAGAAAATCGAAATTTCAGAGTAAATTTTTTTCGTTACAAAAAAGGCAGCACATAGACGGGAACTTCGCAGTTTTGCACTAAGCTAAGCATAAGCTATCATTTAAGCCCAAAAATAAGCCTAGAACTTTTGAAAATATAACAGCATATCACGATGTTTGAGAAAATCTAAATTTCAGAGTAAATTTTTTCGTAATAAAAAAGGCAGCGCAGAGCCAGGAACTGCATGGTTTTTTACATTACCGAGCATTAGCTATCGTTTAAGACCAAAACTAAGCCTAGAACTCCTGAAAATATATTAGCATATCACACCTAAAATTTGAGAATATTGAATTTTCGGAGTTAATTTTTCTTATCAAAAAAGTCAGCGCAGAGACGACTACGACGTAGCTTTGTATGAACATAAGCATATCAATTAAGACCAAAAACAAGTCTAGAACTCCTGAAAATATATCAGCATATCAAACCTGAAGTTTGAGAAAATTCAAATTTTAGAGGTAAGAGGTTTTTTCGTTACAAAAAGGCAGCACAGAGACGGAAACTCCAAGGTTTTGTACTAATCTAAGCATGAGCTATCATTTAAGAAAAAAAACGAGCCTGGAACTCCTGAAAATATATCAGCATATCACACCTGAAATTTGAGAAAATCTAAAATACAGAGTAATTTCTTTTGTAATAAAAAAAGGCAGCGCAGAGCCAGGAACTGCGTGGTTTTGTACGTAACCGAGCATAAGCTATCGTTTAAGAATAAAAACAAGCCCCAAATTCCTGAAAATATATCAGCATATCACATCATAAATTTGAGAAAATCGAAATTTCAGGCTTATTTTTTTCATAGAACATAAGTACACTCAGAGCCAGGAACTACGCGGTTTTGTACGTAACCAAGCATGAGGTATCGTTTGAGACCAGAAACAAGCCTAGAACTCCTGAAAATATATCAGCTTATCACACCTGAAATATGAGAAAATCGATATTTCAGACTTATTTTTTCGCAGAACATAAGTAAACTCAGAGCCAGGAACTCCGCGGTTTTGGACGAAACCAAGCTTGAGCTATCATTTGAGAACAATAACAAGCCAAGAACTCCTGAAAATATATCAGCATATCACACCTGAAATTAGAGAAAACTTAAATTTTTAGAATAAAATTTGTTTGGTAATAAAAAAGGCAGAACAGAGACGGGAACATCGCGGTTTTGGACGACATAAATCTTGTGCTATCATTTGAGACCAATATCAAGCCAAGAACTCCTGAAAATATATCAGCATATCATACCTAAAATTTGAGAAAATCTAAATTTCAGAGTTAATTTTTTTCGTTACAAAAAAGGCAGCACAGAGACGGGAACTCAACGGTTTTGAACTAATCTAAGCATAAGCTATCATTTAGGACTAAAAGCAAGCCTAGAACTCCTGAAAATATATCAGCATATCGCACCTGAAATTTGAGAAATTTTAAATTTTCAGATTAAAATTTTTTCGTAATAAAAAAGGCAGCACAGAGACTGGAACTCCGCGGTTTTGAACGAAACCAAGCTTGAGCTATCATTTGAGACCAATCACAAGCCAAGAACTCCTGAAAATATATCAGCATATCACACCTAAAATTTGAGAAAATCGAAATTTCAGAGTTAATTTTTTTCGTTACAAAAAAGGCTGCACAGAGACGAGAACTCCGCGGTTTTGAACTAATCTAAGCATGAGCTATCATTTAAGACTGAAAACAATCCTAGAACTTCTGAAAATATCTCAGCATATCACACCTGAAGTTTGAGAAAATTGAAATTTTTAGAGTAAAATTTTTTCGTAATAAAAAAGGCAGCAACGAGATGTGAACTCCGGGTTTTTGCACTAAGCTAAGCATGAGCTATCATTTAAAACCAAAAATAAGCCTAGAACTCTTGAAAATATATCAGCATATCACACCTGATGTTCGAGAAAATCTAAATTTCAGAGTAAATTTTTTCGTAATAAAAAAGGCAGCGCAGAGCCTGGAACTGCGTGGTTTTGTACGTAACCAAGCATTCGCTATCGTTTAAGACCAAAAACAAGCCTAGAACTCCTGAAAATATATCAGCATATCACACCTGAAATTTGAGAATATTGAATTTTCGGAGTTAATTTTTCTTATCAAAGAAGTCAACGCAGAGACGACTACGACGTAGCTTTGTATGAACATAAGCATATCAATTAAGACCAAAAACAAGTCTAGAACTCCTGAAAATATATCAGCATATCAAACCTGAAGTTTGAGAAAATTCAAATTTTAGAGGTAAGAGGTTTTTTCGTTACAAAAAGGCAGCACAGAGACGGAAACTCCGAGGTTTTGTACTAATCTAAGCAGGAGCTATCATTTAAGAAAAAAAACAAGCCTGGAACTCCTGAAAATATATCAGCATATCACACCTGAAATTTGAGAAAATCTAAAATACAGAGTAATTTCTTTCGTAATAAAAAAAGGCAGCGCAGAGCCAGGAACTGCGTGGTTTTGTACGTAACCGAGCATAAGCTATCGTTTGAGAATAAAAACAAGCCCCAAATTCCTGAAAATATATCAGCATATCACATCTTAAATTTGAGAAAATCGAAATTTCAGGCTTATTTTTTTCATAGAACATAAGTACACTCAAAGCCAGGAACTACGCGGTTTTGTACGTAACCAAGCATGAGGTATCGTTTGAGACCAATAACAAGCCAAGAACTCCTGAAAATATATCAGCATATCACACCTGAAGTTAGAGAAAACTTAAATTTTTAGAATAAAATTTGTTTGGTAATAAAAAAGGCAGAACAGAAAGCGAGAACATCGCGGTTTTGGACGAAACCAAGCTTGTGCTATCATTTGAGACCAATATCAAGCCAAGAACTCCTGAAAAGATATCAGCATATCACACCTAAAGTTTGAGAAAATCGAAATTTCAGAGTTAATTTTTTTCGTTACAAAAAAGGCAGCACAGAGACGGGAACTCCGCGGTTTTGAACTAATCTAAACATGAACTATCATTTAAGACTAAAAACAAGCCTAAAACTCCTGAAAGTTACCTGAAGTTAAAGAAAATTGAAATTTTCAGAGTAAAAATTTTTCGTAATAAAATAGGCAGCACAGAGATGGGAACTCCGCGGTTTTATACGAAACCCAGCTTGAGCTATCATTTGAGACCAATAATAAGCCAAGAACTCTTGAAAATATATCAGCATATCACACCTAAAATTTGAGAAAATCGAAATTTCAGATTTAAGTTTATTCTTTACAAAAAAGGCAGCACAGAGACGACAACTCCGCGGTTTTGAATTAATCTAAGCATGAGCTATCATTTGAGACCAATAGCAAGCCAAGAACTCATGAAAATATAACAGCATATCACACCTAAACTTTGAGAAAATCGAAATTTCAGAGTAAATTTTTTTCGTTACAAAAAAGGCAGCACATAGACGGGAACTTCGCAGTTTTGCACTAAGCTAAGCATAAGCTATCATTTAAGCCCAAAAATAAGCCTAGAACTTTTGAAAATATAACAGCATATCACGATGTTTGAGAAAATCTAAATTTCAGAGTAAATTTTTTCGTAATAAAAAAGGCAGCGCAGAGCCAGGAACTGCATGGTTTTTTACATTACCGAGCATTAGCTATCGTTTAAGACCAAAACTAAGCCTAGAACTCCTGAAAATATATTAGCATATCACACCTAAAATTTGAGAATATTGAATTTTCGGAGTTAATTTTTCTTATCAAAAAAGTCAGCGCAGAGACGACTACGACGTAGCTTTGTATGAACATAAGCATATCAATTAAGACCAAAAACAAGTCTAGAACTCCTGAAAATATATCAGCATATCAAACCTGAAGTTTGAGAAAATTCAAATTTTAGAGGTAAGAGGTTTTTTCGTTACAAAAAGGCAGCACAGAGACGGAAACTCCAAGGTTTTGTACTAATCTAAGCATGAGCTATCATTTAAGAAAAAAAACGAGCCTGGAACTCCTGAAAATATATCAGCATATCACACCTGAAATTTGAGAAAATCTAAAATACAGAGTAATTTCTTTTGTAATAAAAAAAGGCAGCGCAGAGCCAGGAACTGCGTGGTTTTGTACGTAACCGAGCATAAGCTATCGTTTAAGAATAAAAACAAGCCCCAAATTCCTGAAAATATATCAGCATATCACATCATAAATTTGAGAAAATCGAAATTTCAGGCTTATTTTTTTCATAGAACATAAGTACACTCAGAGCCAGGAACTACGCGGTTTTGTACGTAACCAAGCATGAGGTATCGTTTGAGACCAGAAACAAGCCTAGAACTCCTGAAAATATATCAGCTTATCACACCTGAAATATGAGAAAATCGATATTTCAGACTTATTTTTTCGCAGAACATAAGTAAACTCAGAGCCAGGAACTCCGCGGTTTTGGACGAAACCAAGCTTGAGCTATCATTTGAGAACAATAACAAGCCAAGAACTCCTGAAAATATATCAGCATATCACACCTGAAATTAGAGAAAACTTAAATTTTTAGAATAAAATTTGTTTGGTAATAAAAAAGGCAGAACAGAGACGGGAACATCGCGGTTTTGGACGACATAAATCTTGTGCTATCATTTGAGACCAATATCAAGCCAAGAACTCCTGAAAATATATCAGCATATCATACCTAAAATTTGAGAAAATCTAAATTTCAGAGTTAATTTTTTTCGTTACAAAAAAGGCAGCACAGAGACGGGAACTCAACGGTTTTGAACTAATCTAAGCATAAGCTATCATTTAGGACTAAAAGCAAGCCTAGAACTCCTGAAAATATATCAGCATATCGCACCTGAAATTTGAGAAATTTTAAATTTTCAGATTAAAATTTTTTCGTAATAAAAAAGGCAGCACAGAGACAGGAACTCCGCGGTTTTGAACGAAACCAAGCTTGAGCTATCATTTGAGACCAATCACAAGCCAAGAACTCCTGAAAATATATCAGCATATCACACCTAAAATTTGAGAAAATCGAAATTTCAGAGTTAATTTTTTTCGTTACAAAAAAGGCTGCACAGAGACGAGAACTCCGCGGTTTTGAACTAATCTAAGCATGAGCTATCATTTCAGACTGAAAACAATCCTAGAACTTCTGAAAATATCTCAGCATATCACACCTGAAGTTTGAGAAAATTGAAATTTTTAGAGTAAAATTTTTTCGTAATAAAAAAGGCAGCAACGAGATGTGAACTCCGGGTTTTTGCACTAAGCTAAGCATGAGCTATCATTTAAAACCAAAAATAAGCCTAGAACTCTTGAAAATATATCAGCATATCACACCTGATGTTCGAGAAAATCTAAATTTCAGAGTTAATTATTTTCGTTACAAAAAAGGCAGCACCGAGATTTGAACTCCGAGTTTTTGCACTAAGCTAAGCACGAGCTATCATTTAAGACCAAAAATAAGCCTAGAACTCTTGAAAATATATCAGCATATCCACACCTGATGTTCGAGAAAATCTAAATTTCAGAGTAAATTTTTTCGTAATAAAAAAGGCAGCGTAGAGCCTGGAACTGCGTGGTTTTGTACGTAACCGAGCATAAGCTATCGATTAAGACCAAAACTAAGCCAAGAACTCCTGAAAATATATTAGCATATCACACCTGAAATTTGAGAATATTGAATTTTCGGAGTTTATTTTTTCTTATCAAAAAAGTCAGCGCAGAGACGACTGCGACGTAGCTTTGTATGAACATAAGCATATCAATTAAGACCAAAAACAAGTCTAGAACTCCTGAAAATATATCAGCATATCAAACCTGAAGTTTGAGAAAATTCAAATTTTAGAGGTAAGAGGTTTTTTCGTTACAAAAAGGCAGCACAAGGACGGAAACTCCGAGGTTTTGTACTAATCTAAGCAGGAGCTATCATTTAAGAAAAAAAACAAGCCTGGAACTCCTGAAAATATATCAGCATATCACACCTGAAATTTGAGAAAATCTAAATTACAGGGTAATTTTTTTCGTAATAAAAAAAGGCAGCGCAGAGCCAGGAACTGCGTGGTTTTGTACGTAACCGAGTATAAGCTAACGTTTGAGAATAAAAACAAGCCCCAAATTCCTGAAAATATATTAGCATATCACATCTTAAATTTGAGAAAATCGAAATTTCAGGCTTATTTTTTTCATAGAACATAAGTACACTCAGAGCCAGGAACTACGCGGTTTTGTACGTAACCAAGCATGAGGTATCGTTTGAGACCAATAACAAGCCAAGAACTCCTGAAAATATATCAGCATATCACACCTGAAGTTAGAGAAAACTTAAATTTTTAGAATAAAATTTGTTTGGTAATAAAAAAGAAGAACAGAAAGCGGGAACATCGCGGTTTTGGACGAAACCAAGCTTGTGCTATCATTTGAGACCAATATCAAGCCAAGAACTCCTGAAAAGATATCAGCATATCACACCTAAAGTTTGAGAAAATCGAAATTTCAGAGTTAATTTTTTTCGTTACAAAAAAGGCAGCACAGAGACGGGAACTCCGCGGTTTTGAACTAATCTAAACATGAACTATCATTTAAGACTAAAAACAAGCCTAAAACTCCTGAAAGTTACCTGAAGTTAAAGAAAATTGAAATTTTCAGAGTAAAAATTTTTCGTAATAAAATAGGCAGCACAGAGATGGGAACTCCGCTGTTTTATACGAAACCCAGCTTGAGCTATCATTTGAGACCAATAATAAGCCAAGAACTCTTGAAAATATATCAGCATATCACACCTAAAATTTGAGAAAATCGAAATTTCAGATTTAAGTTTATTCTTTACAAAAAAGGCAGCACAGAGACGACAACTCCGCGGTTTTGAATTAATCTAAGCATGAGCTATCATTTGAGACCAATAGCAAGCCAAGAACTCCTGAAAATATAACAGCATATCACACCTAAAGTTTGAGAAAATCGAAATTTCAGAGTAAATTTTTTTCGTTACAAAAAAGGCAGCACATAGACGGGAACTTCGCAGTTTTGCACTAAGCTAAGCATAAGCTATCATTTAAGCCCAAAAATAAGCCAAAAACTTTTGAAAATATAACAGCATATCACGATGTTTGAGAAAATCTAAATTTCAGAGTAAATTTTTTCGAAATAAAAAAGGCAGCGCAGAGCCAGGAACTGCATGGTTTTTTACATTACCGAGCATTAGCTATCGTTTAAGACCAAAACTAAGCCTAGAACTCCTGAAAATATATTAGCATATCACACCTAAAATTTGAGAATATTGAATTTTCGGAGTTAATTTTTCTTATCAAAAAAGTCAGCGCAGAGACGACTACGACGTAGCTTTGTATGAACATAAGCATATCAATTAAGACCAAAAACAAGTCTAGAACTCCTGAAAATATATCAGCATATCAAACCTGAAGTTTGAGAAAATTCAAATTTTAGAGGTAAGAGGTTTTTTCGTTACAAAAAGGCAGCACAGAGACGGAAACTCCGAGGTTTTGTACTAATCTAAGCAGGAGCTATCATTTAAGAAAAAAAACAAGCCTGGAACTCCTGAAAATATATCAGCATATCACACCTGAAATTTGAGAAAATCTAAAATACAGAGTAATTTCTTTCGTAATAAAAAAAGGCAGCGCAGAGCCAGGAACTGCGTGGTTTTGTACGTAACCGAGCATAAGCTATCGTTTGAGAATAAAAACAAGCCCCAAATTCCTGAAAATATATCAGCATATCACATCTTAAATTTGAGAAAATCGAAATTTCAGGCTTATTTTTTTCATAGAACATAAGTACACTCAGAGCCAGGAACTACGCGGTTTTGTACGTAACCAAGCATGAGGTATCGTTTGAGACCAATAACAAGCCAAGAACTCCTGAAAATATATCAGCATATCACGCCTGAAGTTAGAGAAAACTTAAATTTTTAGAATAAAATTTGTTTGGTAATAAAAAAGGCAGAACAGAAAGCGAGAACATCGCGGTTTTGGACGAAACCAAGCTTGTGCTATCATTTGAGACCAATATCAAGCCAAGAACTCCTGAAAAGATATCAGCATATCACACCTAAAGTTTGAGAAAATCGAAATGTCAGAGTTAATTTTTTTCGTTACAAAAAAGGCAGCACAGAGACGGGAACTCCGCGGTTTTGAACTAATCTAAACATGAACTATCATTAAAGACTAAAAACAAGCCTAAAACTCCTGAAAGTTACCTGAAGTTAAAGAAAATTGAAATTTTCAGAGTAAAAATTTTTCGTAATAAAATAGGCAGCACAGAGATGGGAACTCCGCGGTTTTATACGAAACCCAGCTTGAGCTATCATTTGAGACCAATAATAAGCCAAGAACTCTTGAAAATATATCAGCATATCACACCTAAAATTTGAGAAAATCGAAATTTCAGATTTAAGTTTATTCTTTACAAAAAAGGCAGCACAGAGACGACATCTCCGCGGTTGTGAATTAATCTAAGCATGAGCTATCATTTGAGACCAATAGCAAGCCAAGAACTCCTGAAAATATAACAGCATATCACACCTAAAGTTTGAGAAAATCGAAATTTCAGAGTAAATTTTTTTCGTTACAAAAAAGGCAGCACATAGACGGGAACTTCGCAGTTTTGCACTAAGCTAAGCATAAGCTATCATTTAAGCCCAAAAATAAGCCTAGAACTTTTGAAAATATAACAGCATATCACGATGTTTGAGAAAATCTAAATTTCAGAGTAAATTTTTTCGTAATAAAAAAGGCAGCGCAGAGCCAGGAACTGCATGGTTTTTTACATTACCGAGCATTAGCTATCGTTTAAGACCAAAACTAAGCCTAGAACTCCTGAAAATATATTAGCATATCACACCTAAAATTTGAGAATATTGAATTTTCGGAGTTAATTTTTCTTATCAAAAAAGTCAGCGCAGAGACGACTACGACGTAGCTTTGTATGAACATAAGCATATCAATTAAGACCAAAAACAAGTCTAGAACTCCTGAAAATATATCAGCATATCAAACCTGAAGTTTGAGAAAATTCAAATTTTAGAGGTAAGAGGTTTTTTCGTTACAAAAAGGCAGCACAGAGACGGAAACTCCGAGGTTTTGTACTAATCTAAGCATGAGCTATCATTTAAGAAAAAAAACAAGCCTGGAACTCCTGAAAATATATCAGCATATCACACCTGAAATTTGAGAAAATCTAAAATACAGAGTAATTTCTTTCGTAATAAAAAAAGGCAGCGCAGAGCCAGGAACTGCGTGGTTTTGTACGTAACCGAGCATAAGCTATCGTTTGAGAATAAAAACAAGCCCCAAATTCCTGAAAATATATCAGCATATCACAGCCAAAATTTGAGAAAATCGAAATTTCAGAGTTAATTTTATTCTTTACAAAAAAGGCAGCACAGAGACGACAACTCCGCGGTTTTGAATTAATCTAAGCATGAGCTATCATTTGAGACCAATAGCAAGCCAAGAACTCCTGAAAATATAACAGCATATCACACCTGAAGTTAGAGAAAACTTAAATTTTTAGAATAAAATTTGTTTGGTAATAAAAAAGGCAGAACAGAGACGGGAACATCGCGGTTTTGGACGACACCAATCTTGTGCTATCATTTGAGACCAATATCAAGCCAAGAACTCTTGAAAATATATCAGCATATCACACCTAAAATTTGAGAAAATCGAAATTTCAGAGTTAATTTTTTTCGTTACAAAAAAGGCTGCACAGAGACGAGAACTCCGCGGTTTTGAACTAATCTAAGCATTATCTATCATTTAAGACTAAAAACAATCCTAGAACTCCTGAAAATATCTCAGCATATCACACCTGAAATTTGAGAAAATTGAAATTTTTAGAGTAAAATTTTTTCGTAATAAAAAAGGCGGCACCGAGATGTGAACTCCGGGTTTTTGCACTAAGCTAAGCATGAGCTATCATTTAAAACCAAAAATAAGCCTAGAACTCTTGAAAATATATCAGCATATCACACCTGATGTTCGAGAAAATCTAAATTTCAGAGTAAATTTTTTCGTAATAAAAAAGGCAGCGCAGAGCCTGGAACTGCGTGGTTTTGTACGTAACCAAGCATTCGCTATCGTTTAAGACCAAAAACAAGCCTAGAACTCCTGAAAATATATCAGCATATCACACCTGAAATTTGAGAAAATCTAAATTACAGAGTAATTTTTTTCGTAATAAAAAAGGCAGCGCAGAGCCTGGAACTGCGTGGTTTTGTACGTAACCGAGCATTCGCTATCGTTTAAGACCAAAAGCAAGCCTAGAACTCCTGAAAATATATCAGCATATCACACCTGAAATATGAGAAAATCGATATTTCAAACTTATTTTTTCGCAGAACATAAGTAAACTCAGAGCCAGGAACTCCGCGGTTTTCGACGAAACCAAGCTCGTGCTATCATTTGAGACCAATAACAAGCCAAGAACTCCTGAAAATATATCAGCACATCACACCTAAAGTTTGAGAAAATCGAAATTTCAGATTTAATTTTTTTCTTTACAAAAATGGCTGCACAGAGACGGGAACTCCGCGGTTTTGAACTAGTCTAAGCACGAGTTATCATTTGAGACCAATAGTAAGCCAAGAACTCCTGAAAATATATCAGCATATCACACCTAAATTTTGAGAAAATCGAAATTTCAGATTTAATTTTTTTCGTTACAAAAAAGGCAGCACAGAGACGGGAACTCAACGGTTTTGAACTAATCTAAGCATGAGCTATCATTTAAGACTGAAAGCAAGCCTAGAACTCCTGAAAATATATCAACATATCACACCTGAAATTTGAGAAAATTTAAATTTTAAGAATAATTTTTTTTCGTAATAAAAAAGGCAGCACAGAGACGGGAACTTCGCGGTTTTGTACCAAATTAAGCTTTAGCTATCATTTGAGACCAATAACAAGCCAATAACTCCTGAAAATATATCAGCATATCACACCTGAAATTTGAGAAAATTTAAATTTTCAGATTAAAATCTTTTCGTAATAAAAAAGGCAGCACAGAGACAGGAACTCCGCGGTTTTGAACGAAACCAAACTTGAGCTATCATTTGAGACCAATCACAAGCCAAGAACTACTGTTAATATATCAGCATATCACACCTAAAGTTTGAGAAAATCGAAATTTCAGAGTTAATTATTTTCGTTACAAAAAAGGCAGCACCGAGATTTGAACTCCGGGTTTTTGCACTAAGCTAAGCACGAGCTATCATTTAAGACCAAAAGTAAGCCTAGAACTCTTGAAAATATATCAGCATATCCACACCTGATGTTCGAGAAAATCTAAATTTCAGAGTAAATTTTTTCGTAATAAAAAAGGCAGCGTAGAGCCTGGAACTGCGTGGTTTTGTACGTAACCGAGCATTAGCTATCGTTTAAGACCAAAACTAAGCCAAGAACTCCTGAAAAAATATATTAGCATATCACACCTAAAATTTGAGAATATTGTATTTTCGGAGTTAATTTTTCTTATCAAAGAAGGCAACGCAGAGACGACTACGACGTAGCTTTGTATGAACATAAGCATATCAATTAAGACCAAAAACAAGTCTAGAACTCCTGAAAATATATCAGCATATCAAACCTGAAGTTTGAGAAAATTCAAATTTTAGAGGTAAGAGGTTTTTTCGTTACAAACAGGCAGCACATAGACGGAAACTCCGAGGTTTTGTACTAATCTAAGCAGGAGCTATCATTTAAGAAAAAAAACAAGCCTGGAACTCCTGAAAATATATCAGCATATCACACCTGAAATTTGAGAAAATCTAAAATACAGAGTAATTTCTTTCGTAATAAAAAAAGGCAGCGCAGAGCCAGGAACTGCGTGGTTTTGTACGTAACCGAGCATAAGCTATCGTTTGAGAATAAAAACAAGCCCCAAATTCCTGAAAATATATCAGCATATCACATCTTAAATTTGAGAAAATCGAAATTTCAGGCTTATTTTTTTCATAGAACATAAGTACACTCAGAGCCAGGAACTACGCGGTTTTGTACGTAACCAAGCATGAAGTATCGTTTGAGACCAATAACAAGCCAAGAACTCCTGAAAATATATCAGCATATCACACCTGAAGTTAGAGAAAACTTAAATTTTTAGAATAAAATTTGTTTGGTAATAAAAAAGGCAGAACAGAAAGCGAGAACATCGCGGTTTTGGACGAAACCAAGCTTGTGCTATCATTTGAGACCAATATCAAGCCCAGAACTCCTGAAAAGATATCAGCATATCACACCTGAAGTTAGAGAAAACTTGAATTTTTAGAATAAAATTTGTTTGGTAATAAAAAAGGCAGAACAGAAAGCGAGAACATCGCGGTTTTGGACGAAACCAAGCTTGAGCTATCATTTGAGACCAATAATAAGCCAAGAACTCTTGAAAATATATCAGCATATCACACCTAAAATTTGAGAAAATCGAAATTTCAGATTTAAGTTTATTCTTTACAAAAAAGGCAGCACAGAGACGACAACTCCGCGGTTTTGAATTAATCTAAGCATGAGCTATCATTTGAGACCAATAGCAAGCCAAGAACTCCTGAAAATATAACAGCATATCACACCTAAAGTTTGAGAAAATCGAAATTTCAGAGTAAATTTTTTTCGTTACAAAAAAGGCAGCCAATAGACGGGAACTTCGCAGTTTTGCACTAAGCTAAGCATAAGCTATCATTTAAGCCCAAAAATAAGCCTAGAACTTTTGAAAATATAACAGCATATCACATGTCCGTGAAGTTAGCATATCAAGTTTCAGCAGATCACTTTTTTATAAGTGTTCTATTAGCATGCACTATAGTTCTACAGTTCCTGATAGGTTTCATGAATAGTTCTGTCGTTTTTACCAAAAAAACATATAGTATGGTTTTTTACAAAATGATATGCTAACTTCACACACCAGCATATCATTTAGTACTAAATCAAACAGAAATTATACCATTGACTCGTCATACACTAATAAAGAGTTCCTGATACCTTAAACACGTTACTTCATGAAATATGCACAAAAAATTTTTTTTTCCTTATTCCTTGATATGCTAACTTCACACCTGCTATGCTGGTGGAAATAATGAAGTCATAGACTTAGTTTTTATCTTAAATGAAAGCTGTTGCTCTGTTATGTACAAAACCGTGGAGTTCTCGGCTCTGCACTGTCTTTGAAGTTAAGTAAAATAATTTACTCTGTAATTTAGATTTTCTCAAATTTCAGGTCTGATATGCTGATATATTTTCAGTAGTTCTAGGCTTGTTTTTGGTCTCAAATGATAGCTCATGCTTAGATTAGTACAAAACCGCGGAGTTCCCGTCTCTGTGCTGCCTTTTTTGTAACGAAAAAAATTAACTCTGAAATTTAGATTTTCTCAAACTTTAGGTGTGATATGCTGATATATTTTCAGGAGTTCTTGGCTTGATATTGGTCTCAAATGATGGCACAAGATTGGTGTCGTCCAAAACCGCGATGTTCCCGTCTCTGTTCTGCCTTTATTATTACCAAACAAATTTTATTCTAAAAATTTAAGTTTTCTCTAACTTCAGGTGTGATATGCTGATATATTTTCAGGAGTTCTAGGCTTGTTTTTGGTCTCAAACGATACCTCATGCTTGGTTACGTACAAAACCGCGTAGTTCCTGGCTCTGAGTGTACTTATGTTCTATGAAAAAAATAAGCCTGAAATTTCGATTTTCTCAAATTTAAGATGTGATATGCTGATATATTTTCAGGAATTTGGGGCTTGTTTTTATTCTCAAACGATAGCTTAAGCTCGGTTACGTACAAAACCGTGCAGTTCCTGGCTCTGCGCTGCCTTTTTTTATTACGAAAAAAATTAATCTGTATTTTAGATTTTCTCAAATTTCAGGTGTGATATGCTGATATATTTTCAGGAGTTCCAGGCTTGTTTTTTTTCTTAAATGATAGCTCATGCTTAGATTAGTACAAAACCTCGGAGTTTCCGTCTCTGTGCTGCCTTTTTGTAACGAAGAAACCTCTTACATCTAAAATTTGAATTTTCTCAAATTTCAGGTTTGATATGCTGATATATTTTCAGGAGTTCTAGACTTGTTTTTGGTCTTAATTGATATGCTTATGTTCATACAAAGCTACGTCGTAGTCGTCTCTGCGCTGACTTTTTTGATAAGAAAAATTAACTCCGAAAATTCAATATTCTCAAATTTTAGGTGTGATATGCTAATATATTTTCAGGAGTTCTAGGCTTAGTTTTGGTCTTAAACGATAGCTTATGCTCGGTAATGTAAGAAACCATGCAGTTCCTGGCTCTGCGCTGCCTTTTTTATTACGAAAAAATTTACTCTGAAATTTAGATTTTCTCAAACATCGTGATATGCTGTTATATTTTCAAAAGTTCTAGGCTTATTTTTGGGCTTAAATGATAGCTCATGCTTAGCTTAGTGCAAAACTGCGAAGTTCCCGTCTATGTGCTGCCTTTTTTGTAACGAAAAAAATTAAATCTGAAATTTCGATTTTCTCAAACTTTAGGTGTGATATGCTGATATATTTTCAGGAGTTCTTGGCTTGTTATTGGTCTCAAACGATACCTCATGCTTGGTTACGTACAAAACCGCGTAGTTCCTGGCTCTGAGTGTACTTATGTTCTATGAAAAAAATAAGCCTGAAATTTCGATTTTCTCAAATTTAAGATGTGATATGCTAATATATTTTCAGGAATTTGGGGCTTGTTTTTATTCTCAAACGTTAGCTTATACTCGGTTACGTACAAAACCACGCAGTTCCTGGCTCTGCGCTGCCTTTTTTTATTACGAAAAAAATTACCCTGTAATTTAGATTTTCTCAAATTTCAGGTGTGATATGCTGATATATTTTCAAGAGTTCCAGGCTTGTTTTTTTTCTTAAATGATAGCTCCTGCTTAAATTAGTACAAAACCTCGGAGTTTCCGTCTCTGTGCTGCCTTTTTGTAACGAAAAAACCTCTTACCTCTAAAATTTGAATTTTCTCAAACTTCAGGTTTGATATGCTGATATATTTTCAGGAGTTCTAGACTTGTTTTTGGTCTTAATTGATATGCTTATGTTCATACAAAGCTACGTCGTAGTCGTCTCTGCGCTGACTTTTTTGATAAGAAAAAATAAACTCCGAAAATTCAATATTCTCAAATTTCAGGTGTGATATGCTAATATATTTTCAGGAGTTCTTGGCTTAGTTTTGGTCTTAAACGATAGCTAATGCTCGGTTACGTACAAAACCACGCAGTTCCAGGCTCTACGCTGCCTTTTTTATTACGAAAAAATTTTCTCTGAAATTTAGATTTTCTCGAACATCAGGTGTGGATATGCTGATATATTTTCAAGAGTTCTAGGCTTATTTTTGGTCTTAAATGATAGCTCGTGCTTAGCTTAGTGCAAAAACCCGGAGTTCAAATCTCGGTGCTGCCTTTTTTGTAACGAAAATAATTAACTCTGAAATTTCGATTTTCTCAAACTTTAGGTGTGATATGCTGATATATTAACAGGAGTTCTTGGCTTGTGATTGGTCTCAAATGATAGCTCAAGCTTGGTTTCGTTCGAAACCCGTGGGTTCCCGTCTCTGTGCTGCCTTTTTTATTACGAAAAGATTTTAATCTGAAAATTTAAATTTTCTCAAACTTCAGGTGTGGTTTTGGGACCCGGGGTATGTCCTTAAACTACGTCCGGACTTGGGTATGTCCTTAAACTATGCCAAAAAGAGAGGTATGGGCACTGCGAATGGCATCCCGCTTAGTGTGGTAGGACACGGTCAGTGAATGTCATCTCGCTCAAATCTGGAGCAGAGCCCGACTGGGGAAGTACCTCCACCTTACAGAAAACAACAGCCAAATAGCACTAGACCCTACTCATAGTGTTGTCTTCCTGCTGGTGAGTAAGGTTGCCAAAGAGCTCAAAGAGGACCCAGTGTGTTGACTATGAGGGACCCTCTTGTTCCTTTAGCCGTCAACACAGTGAATCCTCCTTTTTGTAAAGGGTCGGCAACGCGCATGTGACTCCTGTGGAGTTACAGGCGTCCATAGGTTACGGTAGCTGCTTACCATCAGGCAGGCCGTATGCTTGTTTGCCACCGTCGTAGTATAAAAAAAAAAAAAAAATGCTGATATATTTTCAGGAGTTCTTGGCTTGTTATTGGTCTCAAATGATAGCTCAAGCTTGGTTTCGTACAAAACCGCGATGTTCCCGTCTCTGTGCTGCCTTTTTTATTACGAAAAAAATTTATTCTGAAAATTTAAATTTTCTCAAATTTCAGGTGTGATATGCTGATATATTTTCAGGAGTTCTAGGCTTGCTTTCAGTCTTAAATGATAGCTCATGCTTAGATTAGTTCAAAACCGTTGAGTTCCCGTCTCTGTGCTGCCTTTTTTGTAACGAAAAAAATTAACTCTGAAATTTCGATTTTCTCAAAATTTAGGTGTGATATGCTGATATATTTTCAGGAGTTCTTGGCTTACTATTGGTCTCAAATGATAACTCGTGCTTAGACTAGTTTAAAACCGCGGAATTCCCGTCTCTGTGCAGCCTTTTTTGTAAAGAAAAAAATTAACTCTGAAATTTCGATTTTCTCAAACTTTAGGTGTGATGTGCTGATATATTTTCAGGAGTTCTTGGCTTGCTATTGGTCTCAAATGATAGCATGAGCTTGGTTTCGTCGAAAACCGCGAAGTTCCTGGCTCTGAGTTTACTTATGTTCTGCGAAAAAATAAGTTTGAAATATCGATTTTCTCATATTTCAGGTGTGATATGCTGATATATTTTCAGGAGTTCTAGGCTTGCTTTTGGTCTTAAACGATAGAGAATGCTCGGTTACGTACAAAACCACGCAGCTACAGGCTCTGCGCTGCCTTTTTTTTACGAAAAAAATTACTCTGTAATTTAGATTTTCTCAAATTTCAGGTGTGATATGCTGATATATTTTCAGGAGTTCTAGGCTTGTTTGTGGTCTTAAACGATAGCGAATGCTTGGTTACGTACAAAACCACGCAGTTCCAGGCTCTGCGCTGCCTTTTTTATTACGAAAAAATTTACTCTGAAATTTAGATTTTCTCGAACATCAGGTGTGATATGCTGATATATTTTCAAGAGTTCTAGGCTTATTTTTGGTTTTAAATGATAGCTCATGCTTAGCTTAGTGCAAAAACCCGGAGTTCACATCTCGGTGCTGCCTTTTTTATTACGAAAAAAATTACTCTGTAATTTAGATTTTCTCAAATTTCAGGTGTGATATGCTGATATATTTTCAGGAGTTTTAGGCTTGTTTTTGGTCTTAAACGATAGCGACTGCTTGGTTACGTACAAAACCATGCAGTTCCAGGCTCTGAGCTGCCTTTTTTATTACGAAAAAATTTACTCTGAAATTTAGATTTTCTCGAACATCAGGTGTGATATGCTGAGATATTTTCAGGAGTTCTAGGATTGTTTTTAGTCTTAAATGATAGATCATGCTTAGATTAGTTCAAAACCGCGGAGTTCTTGTCTCTGTGCAGCCTTTTTTGTAACGAAAAAAATTAAATCTTAAATTTCGATTTTCTCAAATTTTAGGTGTGATATGCTGATATATTTTCAGGAGTTCTTGGTTTGTGATTGGTCTCAAATGATAGCTCAAGCTTGGTTTCGTTCAAAACCGCGGAGTTCCTGTTTCTGTGCTGCCTTTTTTATTACGAAAATATTTTAATCTGAAAATTTAAAATTTCTCAAATTTCAGGTGTGATATGCTGATATATTTTTAAGAGTTCTTGGCTTGTTATTGGTCTCAAATGATAGCTCAAGCTTGGTTTCGTACAAAACTTTGGAGATCCCGTCTCTGTGCTGCCTTTTTTGTAAAGAAAAAAATTAACTCTGAAATTTCGATTTTCTCAAACTTTATGTGTGATATGCTGATATATTTTCAGGAGTTCTTGGCTTGCTATTGGTCGCAAATGATAGCTCATGCTTAAATTAGTTCAAAACCGTGGAGTTCCTGTCTCTGCGCTGCCTTTTTTGTAAAGAAAAAAATTAACTCTAAAATTTCGATTTTCTCAAACTTTAGATGTGATATGCTGATATATTTTCAGGAGTTCTTGGCTTGCTATTGGTCTCAAATGATAGCTCATGCTTAAATTAGTTCAAAACCGCGGAGTTCCCGTCTCTGTGCTGCCTTTTTTGTATAGAAAAAAATTTACTCTGAAATTTCGATTTTCTTAAACTTTAGGTGTGATATGCTGATATATTTTCAGGAGTTATTGGCTCATTATTGGTCTCAAATGATAGCTCATGCTTAAATTAGTTCAAAACCGCGGAGTTCCCGTCTCTGCGCTGCCTTTTTTGTAAAGAAAAAAATTTAATCTAAAATTTCGATTTTCTCAAACTTTAGATGTGATATGCTGATATATTTTCAGGATCTCTTGGCTTGCTATTGGTCTCAAATGATAGCTCATGCTTAAATTAGTTCAAAACCGCAAAGTTCCCGTATCTGTGCTGCCTTTTTTGTAAAGAAAAAAATTTATTCTGAAATTTCGATTTTCTTAAATTTTAGGTGTGATATGCTGATATATTTTCAGGAGTTCTTGGCTTGTTATTGGTCTCAAATGATAGCTCAAGCTTTGTTTCGTACAAAACTGCGGAGTTCCCGTCTCTGTGCTGCCTTTTTGTAACGAAAAAAATTAACTCTAAAATTTCGATTTTCTCAAACTTTAGGTGTGATATGCTGATATATTTTCAGGAGTTCTTGGCTTGTTATTGGTCTTAAATGATAGCACAAGCTTGGTTTCGTCGAAAACCGCGAAGTTCCCGTCTCTGTGCTGCCTTTTTTATTACCAAAAAATTTTTATTCTGAAAATTTAAGTTTTCTCAAATTTCAGGTGTGATATACTGATATATTTTCAGGAGTTATTGGCTTGTTATTGGTCTCAAATGATAGCTTAAGCTTGGTTTCGTCCAAAACCACGGAGTTCCTGGCTCTGAGTTTACTTATGTTCTGCAAAAAAATAAGTTTGAAATATCGATTTTCTCATATTTCAGGTGTGATATGCTGATATATTTTCAGGAGTTCTAGGCTTGCTTTTGGTCTTAAACGATAGCGAATGCTCGGTTACGTACAAAACCACGCAGTTCCAGGCTCTGCGCTGCCTTTTTTATTACGAAAAAAATTACTCTGTAATTTAGATTTTCTCAAATTTCAGGTGTGATATGCTGATATATTTTCAGGAGTTCTAGGCTTGTTTTTGGTCTTAAACGATAGCGAATGCTTGGTTACGTACAAAAACACGCAGTTCCAGGCTCTGCGCTGCCTTTTTTATTACGAAAAAATTTACTCTGAAATTTAGATTTTCTCGAACATCAGCTGTGATATGCTGATATATTTTCAAGAGTTCTAGGCTTATTTTTGGTCTTAAATGATAGCTCATGCTTAGCTTAGAGCAAAAACTTGGAATTCACATCTCGGTGCTGCCTTTTTTATTACGAAAAAATTTTACTCTAAAAATTTCAATTTTCTCAAACTTCAGGTGTGATATGCTGAGATATTTTCAGGAGTTCTAGGATTGTTTTTAGTCTTTAATGATAGATCATGCTTAGATTAGTTCAAAACCGCGGAGTTCTCGTCTCTGTGCAGCCTTTTTTGTAACGAAAAAAATTAACTCTGAAATTTCGATTTTCTCAAATATTAGGTGTGATATGCTGATATATTTTCAGGTGTTCTTGGCTTGTGATTGGTCTCAAATGATAGCTGAAGCTTGGTTTCATTTAAAACCGCGGAGTTCCTGTCTCTGTGCTGCCTTTTTTATTACGAAAAAATTTTAATCTGAAAATTTAAAATTTCTCAAATTTCAGGTGTGATATGCTGATATATTTTTAAGAGTTCTTGGCTTGTTATTGGTCTCAAATGATAGCTCAAGCTTAGTTTCGTACAAAACCTCGGAGTTCCCGTCTCTGTGCTGCCTTTTTTATTACGAAAAAATTTTACTCTGAAAATTTAAATTTTCTCAAATTTCAGGTGCGATATGCTGATATATTTTCAGGAGTTCTAGGCTTGCTTTTAGTCTTAAATGATAGCTCATGCTTAGATTAGTTCAAAACCGTTGAGTTCCCGTCTCCGTGCTGCCTTTTTTGTAAAGAAAAAAATTAACTCTGAAATTTCGATTTTCTCAAAATTTAGGTGTGATATGCTGATATATTTTCAGGAGTTCTTGGCTTACGTCTCAAATAATAGCTCGTGCTTAGATTAGTTCAAAACCGTTGAGTTCCCGCCTCTGTGCTGCCTTTTTTGTAAAGAAAAAAATTAACTCTGAAATTTCGATTTTCTCAAATTTTAAGTGTGATTTGCTGATATATTTTCAGGAGTTCTTGGCTTATTATTGGTCTTAAATGATTGCACAAGCTTGGTTTCGTCGAAAATCGCGAAGTTCCCGTCTCTGTGCTGCCTTTTTTATTACCAAAAAATTTTTATTCTGAAAATTTAAGTTTTCTCAAATTTCAGGTGTGATATGCTGATATATTTTCAGGAGTTCTAGGCTTGCTTTTGGTCTTAAACGATAGCGAATGCTCGGTTACGTACAAAACCACGCAGTTCCAGGCTCTATGCTGCCTTTTTTATTACGAAAAAAATTACTCTGTAATTTAGATTTTCTCAAATTTCAGGTGTGATATGCTGATATATTTTCAGGAGTTCTAGGCTTGTTTGTGGTCTTAAACGATAGCGAATGCTTGGTTACGTACAAAACCACGCAGTTCCAGGCTCTGCGCTGCCTTTTTTATTACGAAAAAATTTACTCTGAAATTTAGATTTTCGCGAATATCAGGTGTGATATGCTGATATATTTTCAAGAGTTCTAGGCTTATTTTTGGTTTTAAATGATAGCTCATGCTTAGCTTAGTGCAAAAACCTGGAGTTCACATCTCGGTGCTGCCTTTTTTATTACGAAAAAAATTACTCTGTAATTTAGATTTTCTCAAATTTCAGGTGTGATATGCTGATATATTTTCAGGAGTTCTAGGCTTGTTTTTGGTCTTAAACGATAGCGAATGCTTGGTTACGTACAAAACCACGCAGTTCCAGGCTCTGCGCTGCCTTTTTTATTACGAAAAAATTTACTCTGAAATTTAGATTTTCGCGAATATCAGGTGTGATATGCTGATATATTTTCAAGAGTTCTAGGCTTATTTTTGGTTTTAAATGATAGCTCATGCTTAGCTTAGTGCAAAAACCTGGAGTTCACATCTCGGTGCTGCCTTTTTTATTACGAAAAAAATTACTCTGTAATTTAGATTTTCTCAAATTTCAAGTGTGATATGCTGAGATATTTTCAGGAGTTCTAGGATTGTTTTTAGTCTTAAATGATAGATCATGCTTAGATTAGTTCACAACCGCGGAGTTCTTGTCTCTGTGCAGCCTTTTTTGTAACGAAAAAAATTAATTCTTAAATTTCGATTTTCTCAAATTTTAGGTGTGATATGCTGATATATTTTCAGGAGTTCTTGGTTTGTGATTGGCCTCAAATGATAGCTCAAGCTTGGTTTCGTTCAAAACCGCGGAGTTCCTGTCTCTGTGCTGCCTTTTTTATTACGAAAAAATTTTAATCTGAAAATTTAAAATTTCTCAAATTTCAGGTGTGATATGCTGATATATTTTTAAGAGTTCTTGGCTTGTTATTGGTCTCAAATGATAGCTCAAGCTTGGTTTCGTACAAAACTTTGGAGATCCCGTCTCTGTGCTGCCTTTTTTGTAAAGGAAAAAATTAACTCTGAAATTTCGATTTTCTCAAACTTTATGTGTGATATGCTGATATATTTTCAGGAGTTCTTGGCTTGCTATTGGTCGCAAATGATAGCTCATGCTTAAATTAGTTCAAAACCAAGGAGTTCCTGTCTCTGCGCTGCCTTTTTTGTAAAGAAAAAAATTAACTCTAAAATTTCGATTTTCTCAAACTTTAGATGTGATATGCTGATATAGTTTCAGGAGTTCTTGGCTTGCTATTGGTCTCAAATGATAGCTCATGCTTAAATTAGTTCAAAACCGCGGAGTTCCCGTCTCTGTGCTGCCTTTTTTGTAAAGAAAAAAATTTACTCTGAAATTTCGATTTTCTTAAACTTTAGGTGTGATATGCTGATATATTTTCAGGAGTTCTTGGCTTGTTATTGGTCTCAAATGATAGCTCATGCTTAAATTAGTTCAAAACCGCGGAGTTCCCGTCTCTGCGCTGCCTTTTTTGTAAAGAAAAAAATTAACTCTAAAATTTCGATTTTCTCAAACTTTAGATGTGATATGCTGATATATTTTCAGGAGCTCTTGGCTTGCTATTGGTCTCAAATGATAGCTCATGCTTAAATTAGTTCAAAACCGCGGAGTTCCCGTCTCTGTGCTGCCTTTTTTGTAAAGAAAAAAATTTATTCTGAAATTTCGATTTTCTTAAACTTTAGGTGTGATATGCTGATATATTTTCAGGAGTTCTTGGCTTGTTATTGGTCTCAAATGATAGCTCAAGCTTAGTTTCGTACAAAACCGCGGAGTTCCCGTCTCTGTGCTGCCTTTTTGTAACGAAAAAAATTAACTCTAAAATTTGAATTTTCTCAAATTTCAGGTTTGATATGCTGATACTTTTTCAGGAGTTCTAGACTTGTTTTTGGTCTTAATTGATATGCTTATGTTCATACAAAGCTACGTCGTAGTCGGCTCTGCGCTGACTTTTTTGATAGGAAAAAATTAACTCCGAAAATTCAATTTTCTCAAATTTCAGGTGTGATATGCTAATATATTTTCAGGAGTTCTTGGCTTATTTTTGGTCTTCAACGATAGCTAATGCTCGGTAACGTAAAAAACCATGCAGTTCTTGGCTCTGCGCTGCCTTTTTTATTACGAAAAAATTTACTCTGAAATATAGATTTTCTCAAACATCGTGATATGCTGATATATTTTCAAAAGTCCGAGGCTTATTTTTGGGCTTAAATGATAGCTCATGCTTAGCTTAGTGCAAAACTGCGAAGTTCCCATCTATGTGCTGCCTTTTTTGTCACGAAAAAATTAACTCTGAAATTTCGATTTTCTCAAATTTAGGTGTGATATGCTGATATATTTTCAGGAGTTCTTGGCTTGCTATTGGTCTCAAATGATAGCTCATGCTTAGATTAGTTCAAAACCGCGGAGTTCCCGTCTCTGTGCTGCCTTTTTTGTAACGAAAAAAATTAAATCTGAAATTTCGATTTTCTCAAACTTTAGGTGTGATATGCTGATATATTTTCAGGAGTTCTTGGCTTGTTATTGGTCTTAAATGATAGCACAAGCTTGGTTTCGTCGAAAACCGTGAAGTTCCCGTCTCTGTGCTGCCTTTTTTATTACCAAAAAATTTTTATTCTGAAAATTTAAGTTTTCTCAAATTTCAGGTGTGATATACTGATATATTTTCAGGAGTTATTGGCTTGTTATTGGTCTCAAATGATAGCTTAAGCTTGGTTTCGTCCAAAACCACGGAGTTCCTGGCTCTGAGTTTACTTATGTTCTGCGAAAAAATAAGTTTGAAATATCGATTTTCTCATATTTCAGGTGTGATATGCTGATATATTTTCAGGAGTTCTAGGCTTGCTTTTGGTCTTAAACGATAGCGAATGGTCGGTTACGTACAAAACCACGCAGTTCCAGGCTCTGCGCTGCCTTTTTTATTACGAAAAAAATTACTCTGTAATTTAGATTTTCTCAAATTTCAGGTGTGATATGCTGATATATTTTCAGGAGTTCTAGGCTTGTTTTTGGTCTTAAACGATAGCGAATGCTTGGTTACGTACAAAACCACGCAGTTCCAGGCTCTGCGCTGCCTTTTTTATTACGAAAAAATTTACTCTGAAATTTAGATTTTCTCGAACATCAGCTGTGATATGCTGATCTATTTTCAAGAGTTCTAGGCTTATTTTTGGTCTTAAATGATAGCTTATGCTTAGCTTAGTGCAAAAACCCGGAATTCACATCTCGGTGCTGCCTTTTTTATTACGAAAAAATTTTACTCTAAAAATTTCAATTTTCTCAAATTTCAGGTGTGATATGCTGAGATATTTTCAGGAGTTCTAGGATTGTTTTTAGTCTTAAATGATAGATCATGCTTAGATTAGTTCAAAACCGCGGAGTTCTTGTCTCTGTGCAGCCTTTTTTGTAACGAAAAAAATTAACTCTGAAATTTCGATTTTCTCAAATTTTAGGTGTGATATGCTGATATATTTTCAGGAGTTCTTGGCTTGTGATTGGTCTCAAATGATAGCTCAAGCTTGGTTTCGTTCAAAACCGCTGAGTTCCTGTCTCTGTGCTGCCTTTTTTATTACGAAAAAATTTTAATCTGAAAATTTAAAATTTCTCAAATTTCAGGTGTGATATGCTGATATATTTTTAAGAGTTCTTGGCTTGTTATTGGTCTCAAATGATAGCTCAAGCTTGGTTTCGTACAAAACCTCGGAGTTCCCGTCTCTGTGCTGCCTTTTTTATTACGAAAAAATTTTACTCTGAAAATTTAAATTTTCTCAAATTTCAGGTGCGATATGCTGATATATTTTCAGGAGTTCTAGGCTTGCTTTTCATCTTAAATGTTAGCTCATGCTTAGATTAGTTCAAAACCGTTGAGTTTCCGTCTCTGCGCTGCCTTTTTTGTAAAGAAAAAAATTAACTATGAAATTTCGATTTTCTCAAATTTTAAGTGTGATATGCTGATATATTTTCAGGAGTTCTTGGCTTATTATTGGTCACAAATGATAGTTTAAGCTGGGTTTCGTCTAAAACCGCGGAGTTCCCATCTCTGTGCTGCCTATTTTATTACGAAAAAATTTTACACTGAAAATTTCAATTTTCTTTAACTTCAGGTAACTTTCAGGAGTTTTAGGCTTGTTTTTAGTCTTAAATGATAGCTCATGTTTAGATTAGTTCAAAACCGTGGAGTTCCCGTCTCTGTGCTGCCTTTTTTGTAACGAAAAAAATTAACTCTGAAATTTAGATTTTCTCAAATTTTAGGTGTGATATGCTGATATATTTTCAGGAGTTCTTGGCTTGATATTGGTCTCAAATGATAGCACAAGATTGGTGTCGTCCAAAACCGTGATGTTCCCGTCTCTGTTCTGCCTTTTTTATTACCAAACAAATTTTATTCTAAAAATTTAAGTTTTCTCTAACTTCAGGTGTGATATGCTGATATATTTTCAGGAGTTCTTGGCTTGTTATTGTTCTCAAATGATAGCTCAAGCTTGGTTTCGTCCAAAACCGCGAAGTTCCTGGCTCTGAGTTTACTTATGTTCTGCGAAAAAATAAGTCTGAAATATCGATTTTCTCATAATTCAGGTGTGATATGCTGATATATTTTCAGGAGTTCTAGGCTTGTTTTTGGTCTCAAACGATACCTCATGCTTGGTTACGTACAAAACCGCGTAGTTCCTGGCTCTGAGTGTACTTATGTTCTATGAAAAAAATAAGCCTGAAATTTCGATTTTCTCAAATTTAAGATGTGATATGCTGATATATTTTCAGGAATTTGGGGCTTGTTTTTATTCTCAAACGATAGCTTAAGCTCGGTTACGTACAAAACCACGCAGTTCCTGGCTCTGCGCTGCCTTTTTTTATTACGAAAAAAATTAATCTGTATTTTAGATTTTCTCAAATTTCAGGTGTGATATGCTGATATATTTTCAGGAGTTCCAGGCTTGTTTTTTTTCTTAAATGATAGCTCATGCTTAGATTAGTACAAAACCTCGGAGTTTCCGTCTCTGTGCTGCCTTTTTGTAACGAAGAAACCTCTTACATCTAAAATTTGAATTTTCTCAAACTTCAGGTTTGATATGCTGATATATTTTCAGGAGTTCTAGACTTGTTTTTGATCTTAATTGATATGCTTATGTTCATACAAAGCTACGTCGTAGTCGTCTCTGCGCTGACTTTTTTGATAAGAAAAATTAACTCCGAAAATTCAATATTCTCAAATTTCAGGTGTGATATACTGATATATTTTCAGGAGTTATTGGCTTGTTATTGGTCTCAAATGATAGCTTAAGCTTGGTTTCGTCCAAAACCACGGAGTTCCTGGCTCTGAGTTTACTTATGTTCTGCGAAAAAATAAGTTAGAAACATCGATTTTCTCATATTTCAGGTGTGATATGCTGATATATTTTCAGGAGTTCTAGGCTTTCTTTTGGTCTTAAACGATAGCGAATGCTCGGTTACGTACAAAACCACGCAGTTCCAGGCTCTGCGCTGCCTTTTTTATTACGAAAAAAATTACTTTGTAATTTAGATTTTCTCAAATTTCAGGTGTGATATGCTGATATATTTTCAGGAGTTCTAGGCTTGTTTTTGGTCTTAAACGATAGCGAATACTTGGTTACGTACAAAATCACGCAGTTCCAGGCTCTGCGCTGCCTTTTTTATTACGAAAAAATTTACTCTGAAATTTAGATTTTCTCGAATATCAGCGGTGATATGCTGATATATTTTCAAGAGTTCTAGGCTTATTTTTGGTCTTAAATGATAGCTCATGCTTAGCTTAGTGCAAAAACCCGGAATTCACATCTCGGTGCTGCCTTTTTTATTACGAAAAAAATTTACTCTAAAAATTTCAATTTTCTCAAACTTCAGGTGTGATATGCTGAGATATTTTCAGGAGTTCTAGGATTGTTTTTAGTCTTTAATGATAGATCATGCTTAGATTATTTCAAAACCGCGGAGTTCTCGTCTCTGTGCAGCCTTTTTTGTAACGAAAAAAATTAACTCTGAAATTTCGATTTTCTCAAATTTTAGGTGTGATATGCTGATATATTTTCAGGAGTTCTTGGCTTGTGATTGGTCTCAAATGATAGCTGAAGCTTGGTTTCGTTTAAAACCGCGGAGTTCCTGTCTCTGTGCTGCCTTTTTTATTACGAAAAAATTTTAATCTGAAAATTTAAAATTTCTCAAATTTCAGGTGTGATATGCTGATATATTTTTAAGAGTTCTTGGCTTGTTATTGGTCTCAAATGATAGCTCAAGCTTGGTTTCGTACAAAACCTCGGAGTTCCCGTCTCTGTGCTGCCTTTTTTATTACGAAAAAATTTTACTCTGAAAATTTAAATTTTCTCAAATTTCAGGTGCGATATGCTGATATATTTTCAGGAGTTTTAGGCTTGCTTTTAGTCTTAAATGATAGCTCATGCTTAGATTAGTTCAAAACCGTTGAGTTCCCGTCTCCGTGCTGCCTTTTTTGTAACGAAAAAAATTAACTCTGAAATTTCGATTTTCTCAAAATTTAGGTGTGATATGCTGATATATTTTCAGGAGTTCTTGGCTTACGTCTCAAATGATAGCTCGTGCTTAGATTAGTTCAAAAACGTTGAGTTCCCGTCTCTGTGCTGCCTTTTTTGTAAAGAAAAAAATTAACTCTGAAATTTCGATTTTCTCAAACTTTAGATGTGATATGCTGATATATTTTCAGGAGTTCCTGGCTTGCTATTGGTCTCAAATGATAGCTCATGCTTGAATTAGTTCAAAACCGCGGAGATCCCATCTCTGTGCTGCCTTTTTTGTAAAGAAAAAAATTAACTCTGAAATTTCGATTTTCTCAAACTTTATGTGTGATATGCTGATATATTTTCAGGAGTTCTTGGCTTGCTATTGGTCTCAAATGATAGCTCATGCTTAAATTAGTTCAAAACCGCGGAGTTCCCGTCTCTGCGCTGCCTTTTTTGTAAAGAAAAAAATTAACTCTAAAATTTCGATTTTCTCAAACTTTAGATGTGATATGCTGATATATTTTCAGGAGTTCTTGGCTTGCTATTGGTCTCAAATGATAGCTCATGCTTAAATTAGTTCAAAACCGCGGAGTTCCCGTCTCTGCGCTGCCTTTTTTGTAAAGAAAAAAATTAACTCTAAAATTTCGATTTTCTCAAACTTTAGATGTGATATGCTGATATATTTTCAGGAGCTCTTGGCTTGCTATTGGTCTCAAATGATAGCTCATGCTTAAATTAGTTCAAAACCGCGGAGTTCCGTCTCTGTGCTGCCTTTTTTGTAAAGAAAAAAATTTATTCTGAAATTTCGATTTTCTTAAACTTTAGGTGTGATATGCTGATATATTTTCAGGAGTTCTTGGCTTGTTATTGGTCTCAAATGATAGCTCAAGCTTAGTTTCGTACAAAATCGCGGAGTTCCCGTCTCTGTGCTGCCTTTTTGTAACGAAAAAAATTAACTCTAAAATTTGAATTTTCTCAATTTTCAGGTTTGATATGCTGATACTTTTTCAGGAGTTCTAGACTTGTTTTTGGTCTTAATTGATATGCTTATGTTCATACAAAGCTACGTCGTAGTCGGCTCTGCGCTGAATTTTTTTATAAGAAATAATTAACTCCGAAAATTCAATATTCTCAAATTTCAGGTGTGATATGCTAATATATTTTCAGGAGTTCTTGGCTTATTTTTGGTCTTCAACGATAGCTAATGCTCGGTAACGTAAAAAACCATGCAGTTCTTGGCTCTGCGCTGCCTTTTTTATTACGAAAAAATTTACTCTGAAATATAGATTTTCTCAAACATCGTGATATGCTGATATATTTTCAAAAGTCCGAGGCTTATTTTTGGGCTTAAATGATAGCTCATGCTTAGCTTAGTGCAAAACTGCGAAGTTCCCGTCTATGTGCTGCCTTTTTTGTCACGAAAAAATTAACTCTGAAATTTCGATTTTCTCAAATTTTAGGCGTGATATGTTGATATATTTTCAGGAGTTCTTGGCTTGCTATTGGTCTCAAATGATAGCTCATGCTTAGATTAGTTTAAAACCTCGGAGTTCCCGTCTCTGTGCTGCCTTTTTTGTAACGAAAAAAATTAAATCTGAAATTTCGATTTTCTCAAACTTTAGGTGTGATATGCTGATATATTTTCAGGAGTTCTTGGCTTGTTATTGGTCTCAAATGATAGCACAAGCTTGGTTTCGTCGAAAACCGCGAAGTTCCCGTCTCTGTGCTGCCTTTTTTATTACCAAAAAATTTTTATTCTGAAAATTTAAGTTTTCTCAAATTTCAGGTGTGATATACTGATATATTTTCAGGAGTTATTGGCTTGTTATTGGTCTCAAATGATAGCTTAAGCTTGGTTTCGTCCAAAACCATGGAGTTCCTGGCTCTGAGTTTACTTATGTTCTGCGAAAAAATAAGTTTGAAATATCGATTTTCTCATATTTCAGGTGTGATATGCTGATATATTTTCAGGAGTTCTAGGCTTGCTTTTGGTCTTAAACGATAGCAAATGCTCAGTTACGTACAAAACCACGCAGTTTCAGGCTCTGCGCTGCCTTTTTTATTACGAAAAAAATTACTCTGTAATTTAGATTTTCTCAAATTTCAGGTGTGATATGCTGATATATTTTCAGGAGTTCTAGGCTTGTTTTTGGTCTTAAACGATAGCGAATGCTTGGTTACGTACAAAACCACGCAGTTCCAGGCTCTGCGCTGCCTTTTTTATTACGAAAAAATTTACTCGGAAATTTAGATTTTCTCAAACATCGTGATATGCTGTTATATTTTCAAAAGTTCTAGGCTTATTTTTGGGCTTAAATGATAGCTCATGCTTAGCTTAGTGCAAAACTGCGAAGTTCCCGTCTATGTGCTGCCTTTTTTGTAACGAAAAAAATTAACTCTGAAATTTCGATTTTCTCAAACTTTAGGTGTGATATGCTGATATATTTTCAGGAGTTCTTGGCTTGTTATTGGTCTCAAACGATACCTCATGCTTGGTTACGTACAAAACCGCGTAGTTCCTGGCTCTGAGTGTACTTATGTTCTATGAAAAAAATAAGCCTAAAATTTCGATTTTCTCAAATTTAAGATGTGATATGCTAATATATTTTCAGGAATTTGGGGCTTGTTTTTATTCTCAATCGTTAGCTTATACTCGGTTACGTACAAAACCACGCAGTTCCTGGCTCTGCGCTGCCTTTTTTTATTACGAAAAAAATTACCCTGTAATTTAGATTTTCTCAAATTTCAGGTGTGATATGCTGATATATTTTCAGGAGTTCCAGGCTTGTTTTTTTTCTTAAATGATAGCTCCTGCATAAATTAGTACAAAACCTCGGAGTTTCCGTCTCTGTGCTGCCTTTTTGTAACGAAAAAACCTCTTACCTCTAAAATTTGAATGTTCTCAAACTTCAGGTTTGATATGCTGATATATTTTCAGGAGTTCTAGACTTGTTTTTGGTCTTAATTGATATGCTTAGGTTCATACAAAGCTACGTCGTAGTCGTCTCTGCGCTGACTTTTTTGATAAGAAAAAATAAACTCCGAAAATTCAATATTCTCAAATTTCAGGTGTGATATGCTAATATATTTTCAGGAGTTCTTGGCTTAGTTTTGGTCTTAAACGATAGCTAATGCTCGGTTACGTACAAAACCACGCAGTTTCAGGCTCTACGCTGCCTTTTTTATTACGAAAAAATTTACTCTGTAATTTAGATTTTCTCGAACATCAGGTGTGATATGCTGATATATTTTCAGGAGTTCTTGGCTTGTGATTGGTCTCAAATGATAGCTCAAGCTTGGTTTCGTTCAAAACCGTGGAGTTCCTGTCTCTGTGCTGCCTTTTTTATTACGAAAAAATTTTTATCTGAAAATTTAAAATTTCTCAAATTTCAGGTGTGATATGCTGATATATTTTTAAGAGTTCTTGGCTTGTTATTGGTCTCAAATGATAGCTCAAGCTTGGTTTCGTACAAAACCTTGGAGTTCCCGTCTCTGTGCTGCCTTTTTTATTACGAAAAAATTTTACTCTGAAAATTTAAATTTTCTCAAATTTCAGGTGCGATATGCTGATATATTTTCAGGAGTTCTAGGCTTGCTTTTAGTCTTAAATGATAGCTCATGCTTAGATTAGTTCAAAACCGTTGAGTTCCCGTCTCCGTGCTGCCTTTTTTGTAACGAAAAAAATTAACTCTGAAATTTCGATTTTCTCAAAATTTAGGTGTGATATGCTGATATATTTTCAGGAGTTCTTGGCTTACTATTGGTCTCAAATGATAGCTCGTGCTTAGATTAGTTCAAAACCGTTGAGTTCCCGTCTCTGTGCTGCCTTTTTTGTAAAGAAAAAAATTAACTCTGAAATTTCGATTTTCTCAAATTTTAAGTGTGATATGCTGATATATTTTCAGGAGTTCTTGGCTTATTATTGGTCTCAAATGATAGCTCAAGCTGGGTTTCGTCTAAAACCGCGGAGTTCCTATCTCTGTGCTGCCTATTTTATTACGAAAAAATTTTACACTGAAAATTTCAATTTTCTTTAACTTCAGGTAACTTTCAGGAGTTTTAGGCTTGTTTTTAGTCTTAAATGATAGCTCATGTTTAGATTAGTTCAAAACCGCGGAGTTCCCGTCTCTGTGCTGCCTTTTTTGTAACGAAAAAAATTAACTCTGAAATTTAGATTTTCTCAAATTTTAGGTGTGATATGCTGATATATTTTCAGGAGTTCTTGGCTTGCTTTTGGTCTTAAACGATAGCGAATGCTCAGTTACGTACAAAACCACGCAGTTTCAGGCTCTGCGCTGCCTTTTTTATTACGAAAAAAATTACTCTGTAATTTAGATTTTCTCAAATTTCAGGTGTGATATGCTGATATATTTTCAGGAGTTCTAGGCTTGTTTTTGGTCTTAAACGATAGCGAATGCTTGGTTACGTACAAAACCACGCAGTTCCAGGCTCTGCGCTGCCTTTTTTATTACGAAAAAATTTACTCTGAAATTTAGATTTTCTCGAACATCAGCTGTGATATGCTGATATATTTTCAAGAGTTCTAGGCTTATTTTTGGTCTTAAATGATAGCTCATGCTTAGATTAGTGCAAAAACCCGGAATTCACATCTCGGTGCTGCCTTTTTTATTACGAAAAAATTTTACTCTAAAAATTTCTATTTTCTCAAACTTCAGGTGTGATATGCTGAGATATTTTCAGGAGTTCTAGGATTGTTTTTAGTCTTAAATGATAGATCATGCTTAGATTAGTTCAAAACCGCGGAGTTCTTGTCTCTGTGCAGCCTTTTTTGTAACGAAAAAATTTTACTCTGAAATTTCGATTTTCTCAAATTTTAGGTGTGATATGCTGATATATTTTCAGGAGTTCTTGGCTTGTGATTGGTCTCAAATGATAGCTCAAGCTTGGTTACGTTCAAAACCGCGGAGTTCCTGGCTCTGCGCTGCCTTTTTTATTACGAAAAAATTTACTCTGAAATTTAGATTTTCTCAAACATCGTGATATGCTGTTATATTTTCAAAAGTTCTAGGCTTATTTTTGGGCTTAAATGATAGCTCATGCTTAGCTTAGTGCAAAACTGCGAAGTTCCCGTCTATGTGCTGCCTTTTTTGTAACGAAAAAAATTAACTCTGAAATTTCGATTTTCTCAAACTTTAGGTGTGATATGCTGATATATTTTCAGGAGTTCTTGGCTTGTTATTGGTCTCAAACGATACCTCATGCTTGGTTACGTACAAAACCGCGTAGTTCCTGGCTCTGAGTGTACTTATGTTCTATGAAAAAAATAAGCCTGAAATTTCGATTTTCTCAAATTTAAGATGTGATATGCTAATATATTTTCAGGAATTTGGGGCTTGTTTTTATTCTCAATCGTTAGCTTATACTCGGTTACGTACAAAACCACGCAGTTCCTGGCTCTGCGCTGCCTTTTTTTATTACGAAAAAAATTACCCTGTAATTTAGATTTTCTCAAATTTCAGGTGTGATATGCTGATATATTTTCAGGAGTTCCAGGCTTGTTTTTTTTCTTAAATGATAGCTCCTGCTTAAATTAGTACAAAACTTCGGAGTTTCCGTCTCTGTGCTGCCTTTTTGTAACGAAAAAACCTCTTACCTCTAAAATTTGAATGTTCTCAAACTTCAGGTTTGATATGCTGATATATTTTCAGGAGTTCTAGACTTGTTTTTGGTCTTAATTGATATGCTTAGGTTCATACAAAGCTACGTCGTAGTCGTCTCTGCGCTGACTTTTTTGATAAGAAAAAATAAACTCCGAGAATTCAATATTCTCAAATTTCAGGTGTGATATGCTAATATATTTTCAGGAGTTCTTGGCTTAGTTTTGGTCTTAAACGATAGCTAATGCTCGGTTACGTACAAAACCACGCAGTTCCAGGCTCTACGCTGCCTTTTTTATTACGAAAAAATTTACTCTGAAATTTAGATTTTCTCGAACATCAGGTGTGATATGCTGATATATTTTCAGGAGTTCTTGGCTTGTGATTTGTCTCAAATGATAGCTCAAGCTTGGTTTCGTTCAAAACCGTGGAGTTCCTGTCTCTGTGCTGCCTTTTTTATTACGAAAAAAATTTTATCTGAAAATTTAAAATTTCTCAAATTTCAGGTGTGATATGCTGATATATTTTTAAGAGTTCTTGGCTTGTTATTGGTCTCAAATGATAGCTCAAGCTTGGTTTCGTACAAAACCTCGGAGTTCCCGTCTCTGTGCTGCCTTTTTTATTACGAAAAAATTTTACTCTGAAAATTTAAATTTTCTCAAATTTCAGGTGCGATATGCTGATATATTTTCAGGAGTTCTAGGCTTGCTTTTAGTCTTAAATGATAGCTCATGCTTAGATTAGTTCAAAACCGTTGAGTTCCCGTCTCCGTGCTGCCTTTTTTGTAACGAAAAAAATTAACTCTGAAATTTCGATTTTCTCAAAATTTAGGTGTGATATGCTGATATATTTTCAGGAGTTCTTGGCTTACTATTGGTCTCAAATGATAGCTCGTGCTTAGATTAGTTCAAAACCGTTGAGTTCCCGTCTCTGTGCTGCCTTTTTTGTAAAGAAAAAAATTAACTCTGAAATTTCGATTTTCTCAAATTTTAAGTGTGATATGCTGATATATTTTCAGGAGTTCTTGGCTTATTATTGGTCTCAAATGATAGCTCAAGCTGGGTTTCGTCTAAAACCGCGGAGTTCCCATCTCTGTGCTGCCTATTTTATTACGAAAAAATTTTACACTGAAAATTTCAATTTTCTTTAACTTCAGGTAACTTTCAGGAGTTTTAGGCTTGTTTTTAGTCTTAAATGATAGCTCATGTTTAGATTAGTTCAAAACCGCGGAGTTCCCGTCTCTGTGCTGCCTTTTTTGTAACGAAAAAAATTAACTCTGAAATTTAGATTTTCTCAAACTTTAGGTGTGATATGCTGATATATTTTCAGGAGTTCTTGGCTTGTTATTGTTCTCAAATGATAGCTCAAGCTTGGTTTCGTCCAAAACCGCGGAGTTTCTGGCTCTGAGTTTACGTATGTTCTGCGAAAAAATAAGTCTGAAATATCGATTTTCTCATATTTCAGGTGTGATATGCTGATATATTTTCAGGAGTTCTAGGCTTGTTTTTGGTCTCAAACGATACCTCATGCTTGGTTACGTACAAAACCGCGTAGTTCCTGGCTCTGAATGTACTTATGTTCTATGAAAAAAATAAGCCTGAAATTTCGATTTTCTCAAATTTAAGATGTGATATGCTGATATATTTTCAGGAATTTGGGGCTTGTTTTTATTCTCAAACGATAGCTTAAGCTCGGTTACGTACAAAACCACGCAGTTCCTGGCTCTGCGCTGCCTTTTTTTATTACGAAAAAAATTAATCTGTATTTTAGATTTTCTCAAATTTCAGGTGTGATATGCTGATATATTTTCAGGAGTTCTAGGCTTAGTTTTGGTCTTAAACGATAGTTAATGCTCGGTAATGTAAGAAACCATGCAGTTCCTGGCTCTGCGCTGCCTTTTTTATTACGAAAAAATTTACTCTGAAATTTAGATTTTCTCAAACATCGTGATATGCGGTTATATTTTCAAAAGTTCTAGGCTTATTTTTGGGCTTAAATGATAGCTCATGCTTAGCTTAGTGCAAAACTGCGAAGTTCCCGTCTATGTGCTGCCTTTTTTGTAACGAAAAAAATTAACTCTGAAATTTCGATTTTCTCAAACTTTAGGTGTGATATGCTGATATATTTTCAGGAGTTCTTGGCTTGTTATTGGTCTCAAACGATACCTCATGCTTGGTTACGTACAAAACCGCGTAGTTCCTGGCTCTGAGTGTACTTATGTTCTATGAAAAAAATAAGCCTGAAATTTCGATTTTCTCAAATTTAAGATGTGATATGCTAATATATTTTCAGGAATTTGGGGCTTGTTTTTATTCTCAATCGTTAGCTTATACTCAGTTACGTACAAAACCACGCAGTTCCTGGCTCTGCGCTGCCTTTTTTTATTACGAAAAAAATTACCCTGTAATTTAGATTTTCTCAAATTTCAGGTGTGATATGCTGATATATTTTCAGGAGTTCCAGGCTTGTTTTTTTTCTTAAATGATAGCTCCTGCTTAGATTAGTACAAAACCTCGGAGTTTCCGTCTCTGTGCTGCCTTTTTGTAACGAAAAAACCTCTTACCTCTAAAATTTGAATTTTCTCAAACTTCAGGTTTGATATGCTGATATATTTTCAGGAGTTCTAGACTTGTTTTTGGTCTTAATTGATATGCTTATGTTCATACAAAGCTACGTCGTAGTCGTCTCTGCGCTGACTTTTTTGATAAGAAAAAATAAACTCCGAAAATTCAATATTCTCAAATTTCAGGTGTGATATGCTAATATATTTTCAGGAGTTCTTGGCTTAGTTTTGGTCTTAAACGATAGCTAATGCTCGGTTACGTACAAAACCACGCAGTTCCAGGCTCTACGCTGCCTTTTTTATTACGAAAAAATTTACTCTGAAATTTAGATTTTCTCGAACATCAGGTGTGGATATGCTGATATATTTTCAAGAGTTCTAGGCTTATTTTTGGTCTTAAATGATAGCTCGTGTTTAGCTTAGTGCAAAAACCCGGAGTTCAAATCTCGGTGCTGCCTTTTTTGTAACGAAAATAATTAAATCTGAAATTTCGATTTTCTCAAACTTTAGGTGTGATATGCTGATATATTAACAGGAGTTCTTGGCTTGTGATTGGTCTCAGATGATAGCTCAAGCTTGGTTTCGTACAAAACCGCGAAGTTCCCGTCTCTGTGCTGCCTTTTTTATTACGAAAAAAATTTATTCTGAAAATTTAAATTTTCTCAAATTTCAGGTGTGATATGCTGATATATTTTCAGGAGTTCTAGGCTTGCTTTCAGTCTTAAATGATAGCTCCTGCTTAGATTAGTACAAAACCTCGGAGTTTCCGTCTCTGTGCTGCCTTTTTGTAACGAAAAAACCTCTTACCTCTAAAATTTGAATTTTCTCAAACTTCAGGTTTGATATGCTGATATATTTTCAGGAGTTCTAGACTTGTTTTTGGTCTTAATTGATATGCTTATGTTCATACAAAGCTACGTCGTAGTCGTCTCTGCGCTGACTTTTTTGATAAGAAAAAATAAACTCCGAAAATTCAATATTCTCAAATTTCAGGTGTGATATGCTAATATATTTTCAGGAGTTCTTGGCTTAGTTTTGGTCTTAAACGATAGCTAATGCTCGGTTACGTACAAAACCACGCAGTTCCAGGCTCTACGCTGCCTTTTTTATTACGAAAAAATTTACTCTGAAATTTAGATTTTCTCGAACATCAGGTGTGGATATGCTGATATATTTTCAAGAGTTCTAGGCTTATTTTTGGTCTTAAATGATAGCTCGTGTTTAGCTTAGTGCAAAAACCCGGAGTTCAAATCTCGGTGCTGCCTTTTTTGTAACGAAAATAATTAAATCTGAAATTTCGATTTTCTCAAACTTTAGGTGTGATATGCTGATATATTTTCAGGAGTTCTTGGCTTGTTATTGGTCTCAAACGATACCTCATGCTTGGTTACGTACAAAACCGCGTAGTTCCTGGCTCTGAGTGTACTTATGTTCTATGAAAAAAATAAGCCTGAAATTTCGATTTTCTCAAATTTAAGATGTGATATGCTAATATATTTTCAGGAATTTGGGGCTTGTTTTTATTCTCAATCGTTAGCTTATACTCAGTTACGTACAAAACCACGCAGTTCCTGGCTCTGCGCTGCCTTTTTTTATTACGAAAAAAATTACCCTGTAATTTAGATTTTCTCAAATTTCAGGTGTGATATGCTGATATATTTTCAGGAGTTCCAGGATTGTTTTTTTTCTTAAATGATAGCTCCTGCTTAAATTAGTACGAAACCTCGGAGTTTCCGTCTCTGTGCTGCCTTTTTGTAACGAAAAAACCTCTTACCTCTAAAATTTGAATGTTCTCAAACTTCAGGTTTGATATGCTGATATATTTTCAGGAGTTCTAGACTTGTTTTTGGTCTTAATTGATATGCTTAGGTTCATACAAAGCTACGTCGTAGTCGTCTCTGCGCTGACTTTTTTGATAAGAAAAAATAAACTCCGAAAATTCAATATTCTCAAATTTCAGGTGTGATATGCTAATATATTTTCAGGAGTTCTTGGCTTAGTTTTGGTCTTAAACGATAGCTAATGCTCGGTTACGTACAAAACCACGCAGTTCCAGGCTCTACGCTGCCTTTATTATTACGAAAAAATTTACTCTGAAATTTAGATTTTCTCGAACATCAGGTGTGGATATGCTGATATATTTTCAAGAGTTCTAGGCTTATTTTTGGTCTTAAATGATAGCTCGTGCTTAGCTTAGTGCAAAAACCCGGAGTTCAAATCTCGGTGCTGCCTTTTTTGTAACGAAAATAATTAACTCTGAAATTTCGATTTTCTCAAACTTTAGGTGTGATATGCTGATATATTTTCAGGAGTTCTTGGCTTGATATTGGTCTCAAATGATAGCTCAAGCTTGGTTTCGTTCAAAACCGCGGAGTTCCCGTCTCTGTGCTGCCTTTTTTATTACGAAAAGATTTTAATCTGAAAATTTAAATTTTCTCAAACTTCAGGTGTGGTTTTGGGACCCGGGGTATGTCCTTAAACTACGTCCGGACTTGGGTATGTCCTTAAACTATGCCAAAAAGAGAGGTATGGGCACTGCGAATGGCATCTCGCTTAGTGTGGTAGGGCACGTTCAGTGAATGTCATCTCGCTCAAATCTGGAGCAGAGCCCGACTGGGGAAGTACCTCCACCTTACAGAAAACCACAGCCAAATAGCACTAGACCCTACTCATAGTGTTGTGTTCCTGCTGGTGAGTAAGGTTGCCAAAGAGCTCAAAGAGGACCCAGTGTGTTGACTATGAGGGACCCTCTTGTTCCTTTAGCCGTCAACACAGTGAATCCTCCTTTTTGTAAAGGGTCGGCAACGCGCATGTGACTCCTGTGGAGTTACAGGCGTCCATAGGTTACGGTAGCTGCTTACCATCAGGCAGGCCGTATGCTTGTTTGCCACCGTCGTAGTATAAAAAAAAAAAAAAAAAAAAAAATGCTGATATATTTTCAGGAGTTCTTGGCTTGTTATTGGTCTCAAATGATAGCTCAAGCTTGGTTTCGTACAAAACCGCGATGTTCCCGTCTCTGTGCTGCCTTTTTTATTACGAAAAAAATTTATTCTGAAAATTTAAATTTTCTCAAATTTCAGGTGTGATATGCTGAGATATTTTCAGGAGTTCTAGGATTGTTTTTAGTCTTTAATGATAGATCATGCTTAGATTATTTCAAAACCGCGGAGTTCTCGTCTCTGTGCAGCCTTTTTTGTAACGAAAAAAATTAACTCTGAAATTTCGATTTTCTCAAATTTTAGGTGTGATATGCTGATATATTTTCAGGAGTTCTTGGCTTGTGATTGGTCTCAAATGATAGCTGAAGCTTGGTTTCGTTTAAAACCGCGGAGTTCCTGTCTCTGTGCTGCCTTTTTTATTACGAAAAAATTTTAATCTGAAAATTTAAAATTTCTCAAATTTCAGGTGTGATATGCTGATATATTTTTAAGAGTTCTTGGCTTGTTATTGGTCTCAAATGATAGCTCAAGCTTGGTTTCGTACAAAACCTCGGAGTTCCCGTCTCTGTGCTGCCTTTTTTATTACGAAAAAATTTTACTCTGAAAATTTAAATTTTCTCAAATTTCAGGTGCGATATGCTGATATATTTTCAGGAGTTTTAGGCTTGCTTTTAGTCTTAAATGATAGCTCATGCTTAGATTAGTTCAAAACCGTTGAGTTCCCGTCTCCGTGCTGCCTTTTTTGTAACGAAAAAAATTAACTCTGAAATTTCGATTTTCTCAAAATTTAGGTGTGATATGCTGATATATTTTCAGGAGTTCTTGGCTTACGTCTCAAATGATAGCTCGTGCTTAGATTAGTTCAAAAACGTTGAGTTCCCGTCTCTGTGCTGCCTTTTTTGTAAAGAAAAAAATTAACTCTGAAATTTCGATTTTCTCAAACTTTAGATGTGATATGCTGATATATTTTCAGGAGTTCCTGGCTTGCTATTGGTCTCAAATGATAGCTCATGCTTGAATTAGTTCAAAACCGCGGAGATCCCATCTCTGTGCTGCCTTTTTTGTAAAGAAAAAAATTAACTCTGAAATTTCGATTTTCTCAAACTTTATGTGTGATATGCTGATATATTTTCAGGAGTTCTTGGCTTGCTATTGGTCTCAAATGATAGCTCATGCTTAAATTAGTTCAAAACCGCGGAGTTCCCGTCTCTGCGCTGCCTTTTTTGTAAAGAAAAAAATTAACTCTAAAATTTCGATTTTCTCAAATTTTAGATGTGATATGCTGATATATTTTCAGGAGTTCTTGGCTTGCTATTGGTCTCAAATGATAGCTCATGCTTAAATTAGTTCAAAACCGCGGAGTTCCCGTCTCTGCGCTGCCTTTTTTGTAAAGAAAAAAATTAACTCTAAAATTTCGATTTTCTCAAACTTTAGATGTGATATGCTGATATATTTTCAGGAGCTCTTGGCTTGCTATTGGTCTCAAATGATAGCTCATGCTTAAATTAGTTCAAAACCGCGGAGTTCCGTCTCTGTGCTGCCTTTTTTGTAAAGAAAAAAATTTATTCTGAAATTTCGATTTTCTTAAACTTTAGGTGTGATATGCTGATATATTTTCAGGAGTTCTTGGCTTGTTATTGGTCTCAAATGATAGCTCAAGCTTAGTTTCGTACAAAATCGCGGAGTTCCCGTCTCTGTGCTGCCTTTTTGTAACGAAAAAAATTAACTCTAAAATTTGAATTTTCTCAATTTTCAGGTTTGATATGCTGATACTTTTTCAGGAGTTCTAGACTTGTTTTTGGTCTTAATTGATATGCTTATGTTCATACAAAGCTACGTCGTAGTCGGCTCTGCGCTGAATTTTTTTATAAGAAATAATTAACTCCGAAAATTCAATATTCTCAAATTTCAGGTGTGATATGCTAATATATTTTCAGGAGTTCTTGGCTTATTTTTGGTCTTCAACGATAGCTAATGCTCGGTAACGTAAAAAACCATGCAGTTCTTGGCTCTGCGCTGCCTTTTTTATTACGAAAAAATTTACTCTGAAATATAGATTTTCTCAAACATCGTGATATGCTGATATATTTTCAAAAGTCCGAGGCTTATTTTTGGGCTTAAATGATAGCTCATGCTTAGCTTAGTGCAAAACTGCGAAGTTCCCGTCTATGTGCTGCCTTTTTTGTCACGAAAAAATTAACTCTGAAATTTCGATTTTCTCAAATTTTAGGCGTGATATGTTGATATATTTTCAGGAGTTCTTGGCTTGCTATTGGTCTCAAATGATAGCTCATGCTTAGATTAGTTTAAAACCTCGGAGTTCCCGTCTCTGTGCTGCCTTTTTTGTAACGAAAAAAATTAAATCTGAAATTTCGATTTTCTCAAACTTTAGGTGTGATATGCTGATATATTTTCAGGAGTTCTTGGCTTGTTATTGGTCTCAAATGATAGCACAAGCTTGGTTTCGTCGAAAACCGCGAAGTTCCCGTCTCTGTGCTGCCTTTTTTATTACCAAAAAATTTTTATTCTGAAAATTTAAGTTTTCTCAAATTTCAGGTGTGATATACTGATATATTTTCAGGAGTTATTGGCTTGTTATTGGTCTCAAATGATAGCTTAAGCTTGGTTTCGTCCAAAACCATGGAGTTCCTGGCTCTGAGTTTACTTATGTTCTGCGAAAAAATAAGTTTGAAATATCGATTTTCTCATATTTCAGGTGTGATATGCTGATATATTTTCAGGAGTTCTAGGCTTGCTTTTGGTCTTAAACGATAGCAAATGCTCAGTTACGTACAAAACCACGCAGTTTCAGGCTCTGCGCTGCCTTTTTTATTACGAAAAAAATTACTCTGTAATTTAGATTTTCTCAAATTTCAGGTGTGATATGCTGATATATTTTCAGGAGTTCTAGGCTTGTTTTTGGTCTTAAACGATAGCGAATGCTTGGTTACGTACAAAACCACGCAGTTCCAGGCTCTGCGCTGCCTTTTTTATTACGAAAAAATTTACTCGGAAATTTAGATTTTCTCAAACATCGTGATATGCTGTTATATTTTCAAAAGTTCTAGGCTTATTTTTGGGCTTAAATGATAGCTCATGCTTAGCTTAGTGCAAAACTGCGAAGTTCCCGTCTATGTGCTGCCTTTTTTGTAACGAAAAAAATTAACTCTGAAATTTCGATTTTCTCAAACTTTAGGTGTGATATGCTGATATATTTTCAGGAGTTCTTGGCTTGTTATTGGTCTCAAACGATACCTCATGCTTGGTTACGTACAAAACCGCGTAGTTCCTGGCTCTGAGTGTACTTATGTTCTATGAAAAAAATAAGCCTAAAATTTCGATTTTCTCAAATTTAAGATGTGATATGCTAATATATTTTCAGGAATTTGGGGCTTGTTTTTATTCTCAATCGTTAGCTTATACTCGGTTACGTACAAAACCACGCAGTTCCTGGCTCTGCGCTGCCTTTTTTTATTACGAAAAAAATTACCCTGTAATTTAGATTTTCTCAAATTTCAGGTGTGATATGCTGATATATTTTCAGGAGTTCCAGGCTTGTTTTTTTTCTTAAATGATAGCTCCTGCATAAATTAGTACAAAACCTCGGAGTTTCCGTCTCTGTGCTGCCTTTTTGTAACGAAAAAACCTCTTACCTCTAAAATTTGAATGTTCTCAAACTTCAGGTTTGATATGCTGATATATTTTCAGGAGTTCTAGACTTGTTTTTGGTCTTAATTGATATGCTTAGGTTCATACAAAGCTACGTCGTAGTCGTCTCTGCGCTGACTTTTTTGATAAGAAAAAATAAACTCCGAAAATTCAATATTCTCAAATTTCAGGTGTGATATGCTAATATATTTTCAGGAGTTCTTGGCTTAGTTTTGGTCTTAAACGATAGCTAATGCTCGGTTACGTACAAAACCACGCAGTTTCAGGCTCTACGCTGCCTTTTTTATTACGAAAAAATTTACTCTGTAATTTAGATTTTCTCGAACATCAGGTGTGATATGCTGATATATTTTCAGGAGTTCTTGGCTTGTGATTGGTCTCAAATGATAGCTCAAGCTTGGTTTCGTTCAAAACCGTGGAGTTCCTGTCTCTGTGCTGCCTTTTTTATTACGAAAAAATTTTTATCTGAAAATTTAAAATTTCTCAAATTTCAGGTGTGATATGCTGATATATTTTTAAGAGTTCTTGGCTTGTTATTGGTCTCAAATGATAGCTCAAGCTTGGTTTCGTACAAAACCTTGGAGTTCCCGTCTCTGTGCTGCCTTTTTTATTACGAAAAAATTTTACTCTGAAAATTTAAATTTTCTCAAATTTCAGGTGCGATATGCTGATATATTTTCAGGAGTTCTAGGCTTGCTTTTAGTCTTAAATGATAGCTCATGCTTAGATTAGTTCAAAACCGTTGAGTTCCCGTCTCCGTGCTGCCTTTTTTGTAACGAAAAAAATTAACTCTGAAATTTCGATTTTCTCAAAATTTAGGTGTGATATGCTGATATATTTTCAGGAGTTCTTGGCTTACTATTGGTCTCAAATGATAGCTCGTGCTTAGATTAGTTCAAAACCGTTGAGTTCCCGTCTCTGTGCTGCCTTTTTTGTAAAGAAAAAAATTAACTCTGAAATTTCGATTTTCTCAAATTTTAAGTGTGATATGCTGATATATTTTCAGGAGTTCTTGGCTTATTATTGGTCTCAAATGATAGCTCAAGCTGGGTTTCGTCTAAAACCGCGGAGTTCCTATCTCTGTGCTGCCTATTTTATTACGAAAAAATTTTACACTGAAAATTTCAATTTTCTTTAACTTCAGGTAACTTTCAGGAGTTTTAGGCTTGTTTTTAGTCTTAAATGATAGCTCATGTTTAGATTAGTTCAAAACCGCGGAGTTCCCGTCTCTGTGCTGCCTTTTTTGTAACGAAAAAAATTAACTCTGAAATTTAGATTTTCTCAAATTTTAGGTGTGATATGCTGATATATTTTCAGGAGTTCTTGGCTTGCTTTTGGTCTTAAACGATAGCGAATGCTCAGTTACGTACAAAACCACGCAGTTTCAGGCTCTGCGCTGCCTTTTTTATTACGAAAAAAATTACTCTGTAATTTAGATTTTCTCAAATTTCAGGTGTGATATGCTGATATATTTTCAGGAGTTCTAGGCTTGTTTTTGGTCTTAAACGATAGCGAATGCTTGGTTACGTACAAAACCACGCAGTTCCAGGCTCTGCGCTGCCTTTTTTATTACGAAAAAATTTACTCTGAAATTTAGATTTTCTCGAACATCAGCTGTGATATGCTGATATATTTTCAAGAGTTCTAGGCTTATTTTTGGTCTTAAATGATAGCTCATGCTTAGATTAGTGCAAAAACCCGGAATTCACATCTCGGTGCTGCCTTTTTTATTACGAAAAAATTTTACTCTAAAAATTTCTATTTTCTCAAACTTCAGGTGTGATATGCTGAGATATTTTCAGGAGTTCTAGGATTGTTTTTAGTCTTAAATGATAGATCATGCTTAGATTAGTTCAAAACCGCGGAGTTCTTGTCTCTGTGCAGCCTTTTTTGTAACGAAAAAATTTTACTCTGAAATTTCGATTTTCTCAAATTTTAGGTGTGATATGCTGATATATTTTCAGGAGTTCTTGGCTTGTGATTGGTCTCAAATGATAGCTCAAGCTTGGTTACGTTCAAAACCGCGGAGTTCCTGGCTCTGCGCTGCCTTTTTTATTACGAAAAAATTTACTCTGAAATTTAGATTTTCTCAAACATCGTGATATGCTGTTATATTTTCAAAAGTTCTAGGCTTATTTTTGGGCTTAAATGATAGCTCATGCTTAGCTTAGTGCAAAACTGCGAAGTTCCCGTCTATGTGCTGCCTTTTTTGTAACGAAAAAAATTAACTCTGAAATTTCGATTTTCTCAAACTTTAGGTGTGATATGCTGATATATTTTCAGGAGTTCTTGGCTTGTTATTGGTCTCAAACGATACCTCATGCTTGGTTACGTACAAAACCGCGTAGTTCCTGGCTCTGAGTGTACTTATGTTCTATGAAAAAAATAAGCCTGAAATTTCGATTTTCTCAAATTTAAGATGTGATATGCTAATATATTTTCAGGAATTTGGGGCTTGTTTTTATTCTCAATCGTTAGCTTATACTCGGTTACGTACAAAACCACGCAGTTCCTGGCTCTGCGCTGCCTTTTTTTATTACGAAAAAAATTACCCTGTAATTTAGATTTTCTCAAATTTCAGGTGTGATATGCTGATATATTTTCAGGAGTTCCAGGCTTGTTTTTTTTCTTAAATGATAGCTCCTGCTTAAATTAGTACAAAACTTCGGAGTTTCCGTCTCTGTGCTGCCTTTTTGTAACGAAAAAACCTCTTACCTCTAAAATTTGAATGTTCTCAAACTTCAGGTTTGATATGCTGATATATTTTCAGGAGTTCTAGACTTGTTTTTGGTCTTAATTGATATGCTTAGGTTCATACAAAGCTACGTCGTAGTCGTCTCTGCGCTGACTTTTTTGATAAGAAAAAATAAACTCCGAGAATTCAATATTCTCAAATTTCAGGTGTGATATGCTAATATATTTTCAGGAGTTCTTGGCTTAGTTTTGGTCTTAAACGATAGCTAATGCTCGGTTACGTACAAAACCACGCAGTTCCAGGCTCTACGCTGCCTTTTTTATTACGAAAAAATTTACTCTGAAATTTAGATTTTCTCGAACATCAGGTGTGATATGCTGATATATTTTCAGGAGTTCTTGGCTTGTGATTTGTCTCAAATGATAGCTCAAGCTTGGTTTCGTTCAAAACCGTGGAGTTCCTGTCTCTGTGCTGCCTTTTTTATTACGAAAAAAATTTTATCTGAAAATTTAAAATTTCTCAAATTTCAGGTGTGATATGCTGATATATTTTTAAGAGTTCTTGGCTTGTTATTGGTCTCAAATGATAGCTCAAGCTTGGTTTCGTACAAAACCTCGGAGTTCCCGTCTCTGTGCTGCCTTTTTTATTACGAAAAAATTTTACTCTGAAAATTTAAATTTTCTCAAATTTCAGGTGCGATATGCTGATATATTTTCAGGAGTTCTAGGCTTGCTTTTAGTCTTAAATGATAGCTCATGCTTAGATTAGTTCAAAACCGTTGAGTTCCCGTCTCCGTGCTGCCTTTTTTGTAACGAAAAAAATTAACTCTGAAATTTCGATTTTCTCAAAATTTAGGTGTGATATGCTGATATATTTTCAGGAGTTCTTGGCTTACTATTGGTCTCAAATGATAGCTCGTGCTTAGATTAGTTCAAAACCGTTGAGTTCCCGTCTCTGTGCTGCCTTTTTTGTAAAGAAAAAAATTAACTCTGAAATTTCGATTTTCTCAAATTTTAAGTGTGATATGCTGATATATTTTCAGGAGTTCTTGGCTTATTATTGGTCTCAAATGATAGCTCAAGCTGGGTTTCGTCTAAAACCGCGGAGTTCCCATCTCTGTGCTGCCTATTTTATTACGAAAAAATTTTACACTGAAAATTTCAATTTTCTTTAACTTCAGGTAACTTTCAGGAGTTTTAGGCTTGTTTTTAGTCTTAAATGATAGCTCATGTTTAGATTAGTTCAAAACCGCGGAGTTCCCGTCTCTGTGCTGCCTTTTTTGTAACGAAAAAAATTAACTCTGAAATTTAGATTTTCTCAAACTTTAGGTGTGATATGCTGATATATTTTCAGGAGTTCTTGGCTTGTTATTGTTCTCAAATGATAGCTCAAGCTTGGTTTCGTCCAAAACCGCGGAGTTTCTGGCTCTGAGTTTACGTATGTTCTGCGAAAAAATAAGTCTGAAATATCGATTTTCTCATATTTCAGGTGTGATATGCTGATATATTTTCAGGAGTTCTAGGCTTGTTTTTGGTCTCAAACGATACCTCATGCTTGGTTACGTACAAAACCGCGTAGTTCCTGGCTCTGAATGTACTTATGTTCTATGAAAAAAATAAGCCTGAAATTTCGATTTTCTCAAATTTAAGATGTGATATGCTGATATATTTTCAGGAATTTGGGGCTTGTTTTTATTCTCAAACGATAGCTTAAGCTCGGTTACGTACAAAACCACGCAGTTCCTGGCTCTGCGCTGCCTTTTTTTATTACGAAAAAAATTAATCTGTATTTTAGATTTTCTCAAATTTCAGGTGTGATATGCTGATATATTTTCAGGAGTTCTAGGCTTAGTTTTGGTCTTAAACGATAGTTAATGCTCGGTAATGTAAGAAACCATGCAGTTCCTGGCTCTGCGCTGCCTTTTTTATTACGAAAAAATTTACTCTGAAATTTAGATTTTCTCAAACATCGTGATATGCTGTTATATTTTCAAAAGTTCTAGGCTTATTTTTGGGCTTAAATGATAGCTCATGCTTAGCTTAGTGCAAAACTGCGAAGTTCCCGTCTATGTGCTGCCTTTTTTGTAACGAAAAAAATTAACTCTGAAATTTCGATTTTCTCAAACTTTAGGTGTGATATGCTGATATATTTTCAGGAGTTCTTGGCTTGTTATTGGTCTCAAACGATACCTCATGCTTGGTTACGTACAAAACCGCGTAGTTCCTGGCTCTGAGTGTACTTATGTTCTATGAAAAAAATAAGCCTGAAATTTCGATTTTCTCAAATTTAAGATGTGATATGCTAATATATTTTCAGGAATTTGGGGCTTGTTTTTATTCTCAATCGTTAGCTTATACTCAGTTACGTACAAAACCACGCAGTTCCTGGCTCTGCGCTGCCTTTTTTTATTACGAAAAAAATTACCCTGTAATTTAGATTTTCTCAAATTTCAGGTGTGATATGCTGATATATTTTCAGGAGTTCCAGGCTTGTTTTTTTTCTTAAATGATAGCTCCTGCTTAAATTAGTACGAAACCTCGGAGTTTCCGTCTCTGTGCTGCCTTTTTGTAACGAAAAAACCTCTTACCTCTAAAATTTGAATGTTCTCAAACTTCAGGTTTGATATGCTGATATATTTTCAGGAGTTCTAGACTTGTTTTTGGTCTTAATTGATATGCTTAGGTTCATACAAAGCTACGTCGTAGTCGTCTCTGCGCTGACTTTTTTGATAAGAAAAAATAAACTCCGAAAATTCAATATTCTCAAATTTCAGGTGTGATATGCTAATATATTTTCAGGAGTTCTTGGCTTAGTTTTGGTCTTAAACGATAGCTAATGCTCGGTTACGTACAAAACCACGCAGTTCCAGGCTCTACGCTGCCTTTATTATTACGAAAAAATTTACTCTGAAATTTAGATTTTCTCGAACATCAGGTGTGGATATGCTGATATATTTTCAAGAGTTCTAGGCTTATTTTTGGTCTTAAATGATAGCTCGTGCTTAGCTTAGTGCAAAAACCCGGAGTTCAAATCTCGGTGCTGCCTTTTTTGTAACGAAAATAATTAACTCTGAAATTTCGATTTTCTCAAACTTTAGGTGTGATATGCTGATATATTTTCAGGAGTTCTTGGCTTGATATTGGTCTCAAATGATAGCTCAAGCTTGGTTTCGTTCAAAACCGCGGAGTTCCCGTCTCTGTGCTGCCTTTTTTATTACGAAAAGATTTTAATCTGAAAATTTAAATTTTCTCAAACTTCAGGTGTGGTTTTGGGACCCGGGGTATGTCCTTAAACTACGTCCGGACTTGGGTATGTCCTTAAACTATGCCAAAAAGAGAGGTATGGGCACTGCGAATGGCATCTCGCTTAGTGTGGTAGGGCACGTTCAGTGAATGTCATCTCGCTCAAATCTGGAGCAGAGCCCGACTGGGGAAGTACCTCCACCTTACAGAAAACCACAGCCAAATAGCACTAGACCCTACTCATAGTGTTGTGTTCCTGCTGGTGAGTAAGGTTGCCAAAGAGCTCAAAGAGGACCCAGTGTGTTGACTATGAGGGACCCTCTTGTTCCTTTAGCCGTCAACACAGTGAATCCTCCTTTTTGTAAAGGGTCGGCAACGCGCATGTGACTCCTGTGGAGTTACAGGCGTCCATAGGTTACGGTAGCTGCTTACCATCAGGCAGGCCGTATGCTTGTTTGCCACCGTCGTAGTATAAAAAAAAAAAAAAAAAAAAAAATGCTGATATATTTTCAGGAGTTCTTGGCTTGTTATTGGTCTCAAATGATAGCTCAAGCTTGGTTTCGTACAAAACCGCGATGTTCCCGTCTCTGTGCTGCCTTTTTTATTACGAAAAAAATTTATTCTGAAAATTTAAATTTTCTCAAATTTCAGGTGTGATATGCTGATATATTTTCAGGAGTTCTAGGCTTGCTTTCAGTCTTAAATGATAGCTCATGCTTAGATTAGTTCAAAACCGTTGAGTTCCCGTCTCTGTGCTGCCTTTTTTGTAACGAAAAAAATTAACTCTGAAATTTCGATTTTCTCAAAATTTAGGTGTGATATGCTGATATATTTTCAGGAGTTCCTGGCTTACTATTGGTCTCAAATGATAACTCGTGCTTAGACTTGTTCAAAACCGCGGAGTTCCCGTCTCTGTGCAGCCTTTTTTGTAAAGAAAAAAATTAACTCTGAAATTTCGATTTTCTCAAACTTTAGGTGTGATGTGCTGATATATTTTCAGGAGTTCTTGGCTTGCTATTCGTCTCAAATGATAGCACGAGCTTGGTTTCGTCGAAAACCGCGAAGTTCCCGACTCTGTGCTGCCTTTTTTATTACCAAAAAATTTTTATTCTGAAAATTTAAGTTTTCTCAAATTTCAGGTGTGATATACTGATATATTTTCAGGAGTTATTGGCTTGTTATTGGTCTCAAATGATAGCTCGTGCTTAGATTAGTTCAAAACCGTTGAGTTCCCGTCTCTGTGCTGCCTTTTTTGTAAAGAAAAAAATTAACTCTGAAATTTCGATTTTCTCAAATTTTAAGTGTGATATGCTGATATATTTTCAGGAGTTCTTGGCTTATTATTGGTCTCAAATGATAGCTCAAGCTGGGTTTCGTCTAAAACCGCGGAGTTCCCATCTCTGCGCTGCCTATTTTATTACGAAAAAATTTTACACTGAAAATTTCAATTTTCTTTAACTTCAGGTAACTTTCAGGAGTTTTAGGCTAGTTTTTAGTCTTAAATGATAGCTCATGTTTAGATTAGTTCAAAACCGCGGAGTTCCCGTCTCTGTGCTGCCTTTTTTGTAACGAAAAAAATTAACTCTGAAATTTAGATTTTCTCAAATTTTAGGTGTGATATGCTGATATATTTTCAGGAGTTCTTGGCTTGATATTGGTCTCAAATGATAGCACAAGATTGGTGTCGTCCAAAACCGCGATGTTCCCGTCTCTGTTCTGCCTTTTTTATTACCAAACAAATTTTATTCTAAAAATTTAAGTTTTCTCTAACTTCAGGTGTGATATGCTGATATATTTTCAGGAGTTCTTGGCTTGTTATTGTTCTCAAATGATAGCTCAAGCTTGGTTTCGTCCAAAACCGCGGAGTTCCTGGCTCTGAGTTTACTTATGTTCTGCGAAAAAATAAGTCTGAAATATCGATTTTCTCATATTTCAGGTGTGATATGCTGATATATTTTCAGGAGTTCCAGGCTTGTTTTTTTTCTTAAATGATAGCTTATGCTTAGATTAGTACAAAACCTCGGAGTTTCCGTCTCTGTGCTGCCGTTTTGTAACGAAGAAACCTCTTACATCTAAAATTTGAATTTTCTCAAACTTCAGGTTTGATATGCTGATATATTTTCAGAAGTTCTAGACTTGTTTTTGGTCTTAATTGATATGCTTATGTTCATACAAAGCTACGTCGTAGTCGTCTCTGCGCTGACTTTTTTGATAAGAAAAATTAACTCCGAAAATTCAATATTCTCAAATTTTAGGTGTGATATGCTAATATATTTTCAGGAGTTCTAGGCTTAGTTTTGGTCTTAAACGATAGCTAATGCTCGGTAATGTAAGAAACCATGCAGTTCCTGGCTCTGCGCTGCCTTTTTTATTACGAAAAAATTTACTCTGAAATTTAGATTTTCTCAAACATCGTGATATGCTGTTATATTTTCAAAAGTTCTAGGCTTATTTTTGGGAAGTTCCCGTCTATGTGCTGCCTTTTTTGTAACGAAAAAAATTAACTCTGAAATTTCGATTTTCTCAAATTTTAGGTGTGATATGCTGATATATTTTCAGGAGTTCTTGGCTTGTTATTGGTCTCAAACGATACCTCATGCTTGGTTACGTACAAAACCGCGTAGTTCCTGGCTCTGAGTGTACTTATGTTCTATGAAAAAAATAAGCCTGAAATTTCGATTTTCTCAAATTTAAGATGTGATATGCTAATATATTTTCAGGAATTTGAGGCTTGTTTTTATTCTCAAACGTTAGCTTATACTCGGTTACGTACAAAACCACGCAGTTCCTGGCTCTGCGCTGCCTTTTTTTATTACGAAAAAAATTACCCTGTAATTTAGATTTTCTCAAATTTCAGGTGTGATATGCTGATATATTTTCAGGAGTTCCAGGCTTGTTTTTTTTCTTAAATGATAGCTCCTGCTTAAATTAGTACAAAACCTCGGAGTTTCCGTCTCTGTGCTGCCTTTTTGTAACGAAAAAACCTCTTACCTCTAAAATTTGAATTTTCTCAAACTTCAGGTTTGATATGCTGATATATTTTCAGGAGTTCTAGACTTGTTTTTGGTCTTAATTGATATGCTTATGTTCATACAAAGCTACGTCGTAGTCGTCTCTGCGCTGACTTTTTTGATAAGAAAAAATAAACTCCGAAAATTCAATATTCTCAAATTTCAGGTGTGATATGCTAATATATTTTCAGGAGTTCTTGGCTTAGTTTTGGTCTTAAACGATAGCTAATGCTCGGTTACGTACAAAACCACGCAGTTCCAGGCTCTACGCTGCCTTTTTTATTACGAAAAAATTTACTCTGAAATTTAGATTTTCTCGAACATCAGGTGTGGATATGCTGATATATTTTCAAGAGTTCTAGGCTTATTTTTGGTCTTAAATGATAGCTCGTGCTTAGCTTAGTGCAAAAACCCGGAGTTCAAATCTCGGTGCTGCCTTTTTTGTAACGAAAATAATTAACTCTGAAATTTCGATTTTCTCAAATTTTAGGTGTGATATGCTGATATATTAACAGGAGTTCTTGGCTTGTGATTGGTCTCAAATGATAGCTTAAGCTTGGTTTCGTTCAAAACCGCGGAGTTCCCGTCTCTGTGCTGCCTTTTTTATTACGAAAAGATTTTAATCTGAAAATTTCAATTTTCTCAAACTTCAGGTGTGATATGCTGAGATATTTTCAGGAGTTCTAGGATTGTTTTTAGTCTTAAATGATAGATCATGCTTAGTTTAGTTCAAAACCGTGGAGTTCTCGTCTCTGTGCAGCCTTTTTTGTAACCAAAAAAATTAACTCTGAAATTTCGATTTTCTCAAATTTTAGGTGTGATATGCTGATATATTTTCAGGAGTTCTTGGCTTGATATTGGTCTCAAATGATAGCATAAGATTGGTGTCGTCCAAAACCGCGATGTTCCCGTCTCTGTTCTGCCTTTTTTATTACCAAACAAATTTTATTCTAAAAATTTAAGTTTTCTCTAAATTCAGGTGTGATATGCTGATATATTTTCAGGAGTTCTTGGCTTGTTATTGTTCTCAAATGATAGCTCAAGCTTGGTTTCGTCCAAAACCGCGTAATTCCTGGCTCTGAGTGTACTTATGTTCTATGAAAAAAATAAGCCTTAAATTTCGATTTTCTCAAATTTAAGATGTGATATGCTGATATATTTTTTTTAGGAATTTGGGGCTTGTTTTTATTCTCAAACGATAGCTTATGCTCGGTTACGTACAAAACCACGCAGTTCCTGGCTTTGCGCTGCCTTTTTTTATTACGAAAAAAATTACTCTGTATTTTAGATTTACTCAAATTTCAGGTGTGATATGCTGATATATTTTCAGGAGTTCCAGGCTTGTTTTTTTTTCTTAAATGATAGCTCATGCTTAGATTAGTACAAAACCTCGGAGTTTCCGTCTCTGTGCTGCCTTTTTGTAACGAAAAAACCTCTTACATCTAAAATTTGAATTTTCTCAAACTTCAGGTTTGATATGCTGATATATTTTTAGGAGTTCTAGACTTGTTTTTGGTCTTAATTGATATGCTTATGTTCATACAAAGCTACGTCGTAGTCGTCTCTGCGCTGACTTTTTTGATAAGAAAAATTAACTCCAAAAATTCAATATTCTCAAATTTTAGGTGTGATATGCTAATATATTTTCAGGAGTTCTAGGCTTAGTTTTGGTCTTAAACGATAGCTAATGCTCGGTAATGTAAAAAACCATGCAGTTCCTGGCTCTGCGCTGCCTTTTTTATTACGAAAAAATTTACTCTGAAATTTAGATTTTCTCAAACATCGTGATATGCTGTTATATTTTCAAAAGTTCTAGGCTTATTTTTGGGCTTAAATGATAGCTCATGCTTAGCTTAGTGCAAAACTGCGAAGTTCCCGTCTATGTGCTGCCTTTTTTGTAACGAAAAAAATTAACTCTGAAATTTCGATTTTCTCAAATTTTAGGTGTGATATGCTTTTATATTTTCAGGAGTTCTTGGCTTGCTATTGGTCTCAAATGATAGCTCATGCTTAGATTAATTCAAAACCGCGGAGTTGTCGTCTCTGTGCTGCCTTTTTTGTAAAGAATAAAATTAACTCTGAAATTTCGATTTTCTCAAATTTTAGGTGTGATATGCTGATATATTTTCAGGAGTTCTTGGCTTATTATTGGTCTCAAATGATAGCTTAAGCTGGGTTTCGTATAAAACCGCGGAGTTCCCATCTCTGTGCTGCCTTTTTTATTACGAAAAATTTTTACTCTGAAAATTTCAATTTTCTTTAACTTCAGGTAACTTTCAAGAGTTTTAGGCTTGTTTTTAGTCTTAAATGATAGTTCATGTTTAGGTTAGTTCAAAACCGCGGAGTTCCCGTCTCTGTGCTGCCTTTTTTGTAACGAAAAAAATTAACTCTGAAATTTCGATTTTCTCAAATTTTAGGTGTGATATGCTGATATATTTTCAGGAGTTCTTGGCTTGTTATTGGTCTCAAACGATACCTCATGCTTGGTTACGTACAAAACCGCGTAGTTCCTGGCTCTGAGTGTACTTATGTTCTATGAAAAAAATAAGCCTGAAATTTCGATTTTCTCAAATTTAAAATGTGATATGCTAATATATTTTCAGGAATTTGGGGCTTGTTTTTATTCTCAAACGTTAGCTTATACTCGGTTACGTACAAAACACGCAGTTCCTGGCTCTGCGCTGCCTTTTTTTATTACGAAAAAAATTACCCTGTAATTTAGATTTTCTCAAATTTCAGGTGTGATATGCTGATATATTTTCAGGAGTTCCAGGCTTGTTTTTTTTCTTAAATGATAGCTCGTGCTTAGCTTAGTGCAAAAACCCGGAGTTCAAATCTCGGTGCTGCCTTTTTTGTAACGAAAATAATTAACTCTGAAATTTCGATTTTCTCAAACTTTAGGTGTGATATGCTGATATATTAACAGGAGTTCTTGGCTTGTGATTGGTCTCAAATGATAGCTCAAGCTTGGTTTCGTTCAAAACCGCGGAGTTCCCGTCTCTGTGCTGCCTTTTTTATTACGAAAAGATTTTAATCTGAAAATTTAAATTTTCTCAAACTTCAGGTGTGGTTTTGGGACCCGGGGTATGTCTTTAAACTACGTCCGGACTTGGGTATGTCCTTCAACTATGCCAAAAAGAGAGGTATGGGCACTGCGAATGGCATCTCGCTTAGTGTGGTAGGGCACGTTCAGTGAATGTCATCTCGCTCAAATCTGGAGCAGAGCCCGACTGGGGAAGTACCTCCACCTTACAGAAAACCACAGCCAAATAGCACTAGACCCTACTCATAGTGTTGTGTTCCTGCTGGTGAGTAAGGTTGCCAAAGAGCTCAAAGAGGACCCAGTGTGTTGACTATGAGGGACCCTCTTGTTCCTTTAGCCGTCAACACAGTGAATCCTCCTTTTTGTAAAGGGTCGGCAACGCGCATGTGACTCCTGTGGAGTTACAGGCGTCCATAGGTTACAGTAGCTGCTTACCATCAGGCAGGCCGTATGCTTAATTGCCACCGTCGTAGTATAAAAAAAAAAGAAAAAAAAAAGAAAAAAAAAATGCTGATATATTTTCAGGAGTTCTTGGCTTGTTATTGGTCTCAAATGATAGCTCAAGCTTGGTTTCGTACAAAACCGCGATGTTCCCGTCTCTGTGCTGCCTTTTTTATTACGAAAAAAATTTATTCTGAAAATTTAAATTTTCTCAAATTTCAGGTGTGATATGCTGATATATTTTCAGGAGTTCTAGGCTTGCTTTCAGTCTTAAATGATAGCTCATGCTTAGATTAGTTCAAAACCGCGGAGTTCCCGTCTCTGTGCAGCCTTTTTTGTAAAGAAAAAAATTAACTCTGAAATTTCGATTTTCTCAAACTTTAGGTGTGATGTGCTGATATATTTTCAGGAGTTCTTGGCTTGCTATTGGTCTCAAATGATAGCACGAGCTTGGTTTCGTCGAAAACCGCGAAGTTCCCGTCTCTGTGCTGCCTTTTTTATTACCAAAATTTTTTATTCTGAAAATTTTAGTTTTCTCAAATTTCAGGTGTGATATACTGATATATTTTCAGGAGTTATTGGCTTGTTATTGGACTCAAATGATAGCTTAAGCTTGGTTTCGTCCAAAACCACGGAGTTCCTGGCTCTGAGTTTACTTATGTTCTGCGAAAAAATAAGTTTGAAATATCGATTTTCTCATATTTCAGGTGTGATATGCTGATATATTTTCAGGAGTTCTAGGCTTGCTTTTGGTCTTAAACGATAGAGAATGCTCGGTTACGTACAAAACCAAGCAGTTCCAGGCTCTGCGCTGCCTTTTTTATTACGAAAAAAATTACTCTGTAATTTAGATTTTCTCAAATTTCAGGTGTGATATGCTGATATATTTTCAGGAGTTCTAGGCTTGTTTTTGGTCTAAAACGATAGCGAATGCTTGGTTACGTACAAAACCACGCAGTTCCAGGCTCTGCGCTTCCTTTTTTATTACGAAAAAATTTACTCTGAAATTTAGATTTTCTCGAACATCAGGTGTGATATGCTGATATATTTTCAAGAGTTCTAGGCTTATTTTTGGTCTCAAACGATACCTCATGCTTGGTTACGTACAAAACCGCGTAGTTCCTGGCTCTGAGTGTACTTATGTTCTATGAAAAAAATAAGCCTGAAATTTCGATTTTCTCAAATTTAAGATGTGATATGCTGATATATTTTCAGGAATTTGGGGCTTTTTTTTGGTCTTAAACGATAGCGAATGCTTGGTTACGTACAAAACCACGCAGTTCCAGGCTCTGCGCTGCCTCTTTTATTACGAAAAAATTTACTCTGAAATTTAGATTTTCTCGAACATCAGCTGTGATATGCTGATATATTTTCAAGAGTTCTAGGCTTATTTTTGGTCTTAAATGATAGCTTATGCTTAGCTTAGTGCAAAAACCCGGAATTCACATCTCGTTGCTGCCTTTTTTATTACGAAAAAATTTTACTCTTAAAATTTCAATTTTCTCAAACTTCAGGTGTGATATGCTGAGATATTTTCAGGAGTTCTAGGATTGTTTTTAGTCTTAAATGATAGATCATGCTTAGATTAGTTCAAAACCGCGGAGTTCTTGTCTCTGTGCAGCCTTTTTTGTAACGAAAAAAATTAACTCTGAAATTTCGATTTTCTCAAATTTTAGGTGTGATATGCTGATATCTTTTCAGGAGTTCTTGGCTTGATATTGGTCTCAAATGATAGCACAAGCTTGGTTTCGTCCAAAACCGCGATGTTCCCGCTTTCTGTTCTGCCTTTTTTATTACCAAACAAATTTTATTCTAAAAATTTAAGTTTTCTCTAAATTCAGGTGTGATATGCTGATATATTTTCAAGAGTTCTAGGCTTATTTTTGGTTTTAAATGATAGGTCATGCTTAGCTTAGTGCAAAAACCCGGAGTTCACATCTCGGTGCTGCCTTTTTTATTACGAAAAAATTTTACTCTAAAAATTTCAATTTTCTCAAACTTCAGGTGTGATATGCTGAGATATTTTCAGGAGTTCTTGGCTTGTGATTGGTCTCAAATGATAGCTCAAGCTTGGTTTCGTTCAAAACCGCGGAGTTCCTGTCTCTGTGCTGCCTTTTTTATTACGAAAAAATTTTAATCTGAAAATTTAAAATTTCTCAAATTTCAGGTGTGATATGCTGATATATTTTTAAGAGTTCATGGCTTGTTATTGGTCTCAAATGATAGCTCAAGCTTGGTTTCGTACAAAACCTTGGAGATCCCGTCTCTGTGCTGCCTTTTTTGTAAAGAAAAAAATTAACTCTGAAATTTCGATTTTCTCAAACTTTATGTGTGATATGCTGATATATTTTCAGGAGTTCTTGGCTTACTATTGGTCTCAAATGATAGCTCATGCTTAAATTAGTTCAAAACCGCGGAGTTCCCGTCTCTGCGCTGCCTTTTTTGTAAAGAAAAAAATTAACACTAAAATTTCGATTTTCTCAAACTTTAGATGTGATATGCTGATATAGTTTCAGGAGTTCTTGGCTTGCTATTGGTCTCAAATGATAGCTCATGCTTAAATTAGTTCAAAACCGCGGAGTTCTCGTCTCTGTGCTGCCTTTTTTGTAAAGAAAAAAATTTACTCTGAAATTTCGATTTTCTTAAACTTTAGGTGTGATATGCTGATATATTTTCAGGAGTTCTTGGCTTGTTATTGGTCTCAAATGATAGCTCATGCTTAAATTAGTTCAAAACCGCGGAGTTCTCGTCTCTGGGCTGCCTTTTTTGTAAAGAAAAAAATTAACTCTTAAATTTCGATTTTCTCAAATTTTAGATGTGATATGCTGATATATTTTCAGGAGCTCTTGGCTTGCTATTGGTCTCAAATGATAGCTCATGCTTAAATTAGTTTAAAACCGCGGAGTTTTCGTCTCTGTGCTGCCTTTTTTGTAAAGAAAAAAAATTATTCTGAAATTTCGATTTTCTTAAATTTTAGGTGTGATATGCTGATATATTTTCAGGAGTTCTTGGCTTGTTATTGGTCTCAAATGATAGCTCAAGCTTAGTTTCGTACAAAACCGCGGAGTTCCCGTCTCTGTGCTGCCTTTTTGTAACGAAAAAAATTAACTCTAAAATTTGAATTTTCTCAAATTTCAGGTTTGATATGCTGATACTTTTTCAGGAGTTCTAGACTTGTTTTTGGTCTTAATTGATATGCTTATGTTCATACAAAGCTACGTCGTAGTCGGCTCTGCGCTGACTTTTTTGATAGGAAAAAATTAACTCCGAAAATTCAATTTTCTCAAATTTCAGGTGTGATATGCTAATATATTTTCAGGAGTTCTTGGCTTATTTTTGGTCTTCAACGATATCTAATGCTCGGTAACGTAAAAAACCATGCAGTTCTTGGCTCTGCGCTGCCTTTTTTATTACGAAAAAATTTACTCTGAAATATAGATTTTCTCAAACATCGTGATATGCTGATATATTTTCAAAAGTCCGAGGCTTATTTTTGGGCTTAAATGATAGCTCATGCTTAGCTTAGTGCAAAACTGCGAAGTTCCCGTCTATGTGCTGCCTTTTTTGTCACGAAAAAATTAACTCTGAAATTTCGATTTTCTCAAACTTTAGGTGTGATATGCTGATATATTTTCAGGAGTTCTTGGCTTGCTATTGGTCTCAAATGATAGCTCATGCTTAGATTAGTTGAAAACCGCGGAGTTCCCGTCTCTGTGCTGCCTTTTTTGTAACGAAAAAAATTAAATCTGAAATTTCGATTTTCTCAAATTTTAGGTGTGATATGCTGATATATTTTCAGGAGTTCATGGCTTGTTATTGGTCTCAAATGATAGCACAAGCTTGGTTTCGTCGAAAACCGCGAAGTTCCCATCTCTGTGCTGCCTTTTTTATTACCAAAAAATTTTTATTCTGAAAATTTAAGTTTTCTCAAATTTCAGGTGTGATATACTGATATATTTTCAGGAGTTATTGGCTTGTTATTGGTCTCAAATGATAGCTTAAGCTTGGTTTCGTCCAAAACCACGGAGTTCCTGGCTCTGAGTTTACTTATGTTCTGCGAAAAAATAAGTTTGAAATATCGATTTTCTCATATTTCAGGTGTGATATGCTGATATATTTTCAGGAGTTCTAGGCTTGCTTTTGGTCTTAAACGATAGCGAATGCTCGGTTACGTACAAAACCACGCAGTTCCAGGCTCTGCGCTGCCTTTTTTATTACGAAAAAAATTACTCTGTAATTTAGATTTTCTCAAATTTCAGGTGTGATATGCTGATATATTTTCAGGAGTTCTAGGCTTGTTTTTGGTCTTAAACGATAGCAAATGCTTGGTTACGTACAAAACCACGCAGTTCCAGGCTCTGCGCTGCCTTTTTTATTACGAAAAAATTTACTCTGAAATTTAGAATTTCTCGAACATCAGCTGTGATATGCTGATATATTTTCAAGAGTTCTAGGCTTATTTTTGGTCTTAAATGATAGCTTATGCTTAGCTTAGTGCAAAAACCCGGAATTCACATCTCGGTGCTGCCTTTTTTATTACGAAAAAGTTTTACTCTAAAAATTTCAATTTTCTCAAACTTCAGGTGTGATATGCTGAGATATTTTCAGGAGTTCTAGGATTGTTTTTAGTCTTAAATGATAGATCATGCTTAGATTAGTTCAAAACCGCGGAGTTCTTGTCTCTGTGCAGCCTTTTTTGTAACGAAAAAAATTAACTCTGAAATTTCGATTTTCTCAAATTTTAGGTGTGATATGCTGATATATTTTCAGGAGTTCTTGGCTTGTGATTTGTCTCAAATGATAGCTCAAGCTTGGTTTCGTTCAAAACCGCGGAGTTCCTGTCTCTGTGCTGCCTTTTTTAATACGAAAAAATTTTAATCTGAAAATTTAAAATTTCTCAAATTTCAGGTGTGATATGCTGATATATTTTTAAGAGTTCTTGGCTTGTTTTTGGTCTCAAATGATAGCTCAAGCTTGGTTTCGTACAAAACCTCGGAGTTCCCGTCTCTGTGCTGCCTTTTTTATTACGAAAAAATTTTACTCTGAAAATTTAAATTTTCTCAAATTTCAGGTGCGATATGCTGATATATTTTCAGGAGTTCTAGGCTTGCTTTTAGTCTTAAATGATAGCTCATGCTTAGATTAGTTCAAAACCGTTGAGTTCCCGTCTCCGTGCTGCCTTTTTTGTAACGAAAAAAATTAACTCTGAAATTTCGATTTTCTCAAAATTTAGGTGTGATATGCTGATATATTATCAGGAGTTCTTGGCTTACTATTGGTCTTAAATGATAGCTCGTGCTTAGATTAGTTCAAAACCGTTGAGTTCCCGTCTCTGTGCTGCCTTTTTTGTAAAGAAAAAAATTAAATCTGAAATTTCGATTTTCTCAAATTTTAAGTGTGATATGCTGATATATTTTCAGGAGTTCTTGGCTTATTATTGGTCTCAAATGATAGCTCAAGTTGGGTTTCGTCTAAAACCGCGGAGTTCCCATCTCTGTGCTGCCTATTTTTTTACGAAAAAATTTTACACTGAAAATTTCAATTTTCTTTAACTTCAGGTAACTTTCAGGAGTTTTAGGCTTGTTTTTAGTCTTAAATGATAGCTCATGTTTAGATTAGTTCAAAACCGCGGAGTTCCCGTCTCTGTGCTGCCTTTTTTGTAACGAAAAAAATTAACTCTGAAATTTAGATTTTCTCAAACTTTAGGTGTGATATGCTGATATATTTTCAGGAGTTCTTGGCTTGATATTGGTCTCAAATGATAGCACAAGATTGGTGTCGTCCAAAACCGCGATGTTCCCGTCTCTGTTCTGCCTTTTTTATTACCAAACAAATTTTATTCTAAAAATTTAAGTTTTCTCTAACTTCAGGTGTGATATGCTGATATATTTTCAGGAGTTCTTGGCTTGTTATTGTTCTCAAATGATAGCTCAAGCTTGGTTTCGTCCAAAACCGCGGAGTTCCTGGCTCTGAGTTTACTTATGTTCTGCGAAAAAATATGTCTGAAATATCGATTTTCTCATAATTCAGGTGTGATATGCTGATATATTTTCAGGAGTTCTAGGCTTGTTTTTGGTCTCAAACGATACCTCATGCTTGGTTACGTACTAAACCGCGTAGTTCCTGGCTCTGAGTGTACTTATGTTCTATGAAAAAAATAAGCCTGAAATTTCGATTTTCTCAAATTTAAGATGTGATATCCTGATATATTTTCAGGAATTTGGGGCTTGTTTTTATTCTCAAACGATAGCTTAAGCTCGGTTACGTACAAAACCACGCAGTTCCTGGCTCTGCGCTGCCTTTTTTTATTACGAAAAAAATTAATCTGTATTTTACATTTTCTTAAATTTCAGGTGTGATATGCTGATATATTTTCAGGAGTTCCAGGCTTGTTTTTTTTTTTAAATGATAGCTCATGCTTAGATTAGTACAAAACCTCGGAGTTTCCGTCTCTGTGCTGCCTTTTTGTAACGAAGAAACCTCTTAAATCTAAAATTTGAATTTTCTCAAACTTCAGGTTTGATATGCTGATATATTTTCAGGAGTTCTAGACTTGTTTTTGGTCTTAATTGATATGCTTATGTTCATACAAAGCTACGTCGTAGTCGTCTCTGCGCTGACTTTTTTGATAAGAAAAATTAACTCCGAAAATTCAATATTCTCAAATTTCAGGTGTGATATACTGATATATTTTCAGGAGTTATTGGCTTGTTATTGGTCTCAAATGATAGCTTAAGCTTGGTTTCGTCCAAAATTAGGAGTTCCTGGCTCTGAGTTTACTTATGTTCTGCGAAAAAATAAGTTAGAAACATCGATTTTCTCATATTTCAGTTGTGATATGCTGATATATTTTCAGGAGTTCTAGGCTTGCTTTTGGTCTTAAACGATAGCGAATGCTCGGTTACGTACAAAACCACGCAGTTCCAGGCTCTGCGCTGCCTTTTTTATTACGAAAAAATTTACTCTGAAATTTAGATTTTCTCGAACATCAGCTGTGATATGCTGATATATTTTCAAGAGTTCTAGGCTTATTTTCGGTCTTAAATGTTAGCTCATGCTTAGCTTAGTGCAAAAACCCGGAATTCACATCTCGGTGCTGCCTTTTTTATTACGAAAAAATTTACTCTGAAATTTAGATTTTCTCGAACATCAGCTGTGATATGCTGATATATTTTCAAGAGTTCTAGGCTTATTTTTGGTCTTATATGATAGCTCATGCTTAGCTTAGTGCAAAAACCCGGAATTCACATCTCGGTGCTGCCTTTTTTATTACGAAAATATTTTAATCTGAAAATTTAAAATTTCTCAAATTTCAGGTGTGATATGCTGATATATTTTTAAGAGTTCTTGGCTTGTTATTGGTCTCAAATGATAGCTCAAGCTTGGTTTCGTACAAAACCTCGGAGTTCCCGTCTCTGTGCTGCCTTTTTTATTACGAAAAAATTTTACTCTGAAAATTTAAATTTTCTCAAATTTCAGGTGCGATATGCTGATATATTTTCAGGAGTTCTAGGCTTGCTTTTAGTCCTAAATGATAGCTCATGCTTAGATTAGTTCAAAACCGTTGAGTTCCCGTCTCCGTGCTGCCTTTTTTGTAACGAAAAAAATTAACTCTGAAATTTCGATTTTCTCAAAATTTAGGTGTGATATGCTGATATATTTTCAGGAGTTCTTGGCTTACGTCTCAAATGATAGCTCGTGCTTGGATTAGTTCAAAACCGTTGAGTTCCCGTCTCTGTGCTGCCTTTTTTGTAAAGAAAAAAATTAACTCTGAAATTTCGATTTTCTCAAATTTTAAGTGTGATATGCTGATATATTTTCAGGAGTTCTTGGCTTATTATTGGTCTCAAATGATAGCTCAAGCTGGGTTTCGTCTAAAACCGCGGAGTTCCTATCTCTGTGCTGCCTATTTTATTACGAAAAAATTTTACACTGAAAATTTCAATTTTCTTTAACTTCAGGTAACTTTCAGGAGTTTTAGGCTTGTTTTTAGTCTTAAATGATAGCTCATGTTTAGATTAGTTCAAAACCGTGGAGTTCCCGTCTCTGTGCTGCCTTTTTTGTAACGAAAAAAATTAACTCTGAAATTTAGATTTTCTCAAACTTTAGGTGTGATATGCTGATATATTTTCAGGAGTTCTTGGCTTGATATTGGTCTCAAATGATAGCACAAGATTGGTGTCGTCCAAAACCGCGATGTTCCGGTCTCTGTTCTGCCTTTTTTATTACCAAACAAATTTTATATAAGCATATAGCACATATAGGCTTTTTGTATAAGCAAGCGTTTTAATTTTTGTTTAAATATGTGTTTTTTTTCCTCGGCTTTTATTTTGACAGGAGATTTATTATTCCTTAATTTGATTTTGGAAGATCAAGTCTATTTTCTTGCCGAGTTACCATTCTGCGATTTGGGGCATCTTTAATTTTACGGAAAAATCGGTTGTCTGTAAAGTCGGTTTACTGTCGATAGTTGATGTCCGTGAAGTTAGCATATCAAGTTTCAGCAGATCACTTTTTTATAAGTGTTCTATTAGCATGCACTATAGTTCTACAGTTCCTGATAGGTTTCATGAATAGTTCTGTCGTTTTTACCAAAAAAACATATAGTATGGTTTTTTACAAAATGATATGCTAACTTCACACACCAGCATATCATTTAGTACTAAATCAAACAAAAATTATACCATTGACTCGTCATACACTAATAAAGAGTTCCTGATACCTTAAACACGTTACTTCATGAAATATGCACAAAAGATTTTTTTTTCCTTATTCCTTGATATGCTAACTTCACACCTGCTATGCTGGTGGAAATAATGAAGTCATAGACTTAGTTTTTATCTTAAATGAAAGCTGTTGCTCTGTTATGTACAAAACCGTGGAGTTCTCGGCTCTGCACTGTCTTTGAAGTTAAGTAAAATAATATACTCTGTAATTTAGATTTTCTCAAATTTCAGGTCTGATATGCTGATATATTTTCAGTAGTTCTAGGCTTGTTTTTGGTCTCAAATGATAGCTCATGCTTAGATTAGTACAAAACCGTGGAGTTCCCGTCTCTGTGCTGCCTTTTTTGTAACGAAAAAAATTAACTCTGAAATTTCGATTTTCTCAAACTTTAGAATTGATATGCTGATATATTTTCAGGAGTTCTTGGCTTGCTATTGGTCTCAAATGATAGCTCATGCTTAAATTAGTTCAAAACCGCGGAGATCCCGTCTCTGTGCTGCCTTTTTTGTAAAGAAAAAAATTAACTCTGAAATTTCGATTTTCTCAAACTTTATATGTGATATGCTGATATATTTTCAGGAGTTCTTGGCTTGCTATTGGTCTCAAATGATAGCTCATGCTTAAATTAGTTCAAAACCGCGGAGTTCCCGTCTCTGCGCTGCCTTTTTTGTAAAGAAAAAAATTAACTCTAAAATTTCGATTTTCTCAAATTTTAGATGTGATATGCTGATATATTTTCAGGAGTTCTTGGCTTGCTATTGGCCTCAAATGATAGCTCATGCTTAAATTAGTTCAAAACCGCGGAGATCCTATCTCTGTGCTGCCTTTTTTGTAAAGAAAAAAATTAACTCTGAAATTTCGATTTTCTCAAACTTTATGTGTGATATGCTGATATATTTTCAGGAGTTCTTGGCTTGTTATTGGTCTCAAATGATAGCTCATGCTTAAATTAGTTCAAAACCGCGGAGTTCCCGTCTCTGCGCTGCCTTTTTTGTAAAGAAAAAAATTAACTCTAAAATTTCGATTTTCTCAAACTTTAGATGTGATATGCTGATATATTTTCAGGAGTTCTTGGCTTGCTATTGGTCTCAAATGATAGCTCATGCTTAAATTAGTTCAAAACCGCGGAGTTCCCGTCTCTGTGCTGCCTTTTTTGTGAAGAAAAAAAATTACTCTGAAATTTCGATTTTCTTAAACTTTAGGTGTGATATGCTGATATATTTTCAGGAGTTCTTGGCTTGTTATTGGTCTCAAATGATAGCTCATGCTTAAATTAGTTCAAAACCGCGGAGTTCCCGTCTCTGCGCTGCCTTTTTTGTAAAGAAAAAAATTAACTCTAAAATTTCGATTTTCTCAAACTTTAGATGTGATATGCTGATATATTTTCAGGAGCTCTTGGCTTGCTATTGGTCTCAAATGATAGCTCATGCTTAAATTAGTTCAAAACCGCGGAGTTCCCGTCTCTGTGCTGCCTTTTTTGTAACGAAAAAAATTAACTCTGAAATTTAGATTTTCTCAAATTTTAGGTGTGATATGCTGATATATTTTCAGGAGTTCTTGGCTTGATATTGGTCTCAAATGATAGCACAAGATTGTTGTCGTCCAAAACCGCGATGTTCCCGTCTCTGTTCTGCCTTTTTTATTACCAAAAAAATTTTATTCTAAAAATTTAAGTTTTCTCTAACTTCAGGTGTGATATGCTGATATATTTTCAGGAGTTCTTGGCTTGTTATTGTTCTCAAATGATAGCTCAAGCTTGGTTTCGTCCAAAACCGCGGAGTTCCTGGCTCTGAGTTTACTTATGTTCTGCGAAAAAATAAGTCTGAAATATCGATTTTCTCATATTTCAGGTGTGATATGCTGATATATTTTCAGGAGTTCTAGGCTTGTTTTTGGTCTCAAACGATACCTCATGCTTAGTTACGTACAAAACCGCGTAGTTCCTGGCTCTGAGTGTACTTATGTTCTATGAAAAAAATAAGCCTGAAATTTCGATTTTCTCAAATTTAAGATGTGATATGCTGATATATTTTCAGGAATTTGGGGCTTGTTTTTATTCTCAAACGATAGCTTAAGCTTGGTTACGTACAAAACCACGCAGTTCCTGGCTCTGCGCTTCCTTTTTTTATTACGAAAAAAATTAATCTGTATTTTAGATTTTCTCAAATTTCAGGTGTGATATGCTGATATATTTTCAGGAGTTCCAGGCTTGTTTTTTTTCTTAAATGATAGCTTATGCTTAGATTAGTACAAAACCTCGGAGTTTCCGTCTCTGTGCTGCCGTTTTGTAACGAAGAAACCTCTTACATCTAAAATTTGAATTTTCTCAAACTTCAGGTTTGATATGCTGATATATTTTCAGAAGTTCTAGACTTGTTTTTGGTCTTAATTGATATGCTTATGTTCATACAAAGCTACGTCGTAGTCGTCTCTGCGCTGAATTTTTTGATAAGAAAAATTAACTCCGAAAATTCAATATTCTCAAATTTTAGGTGTGATATGCTAATATATTTTCAGGAGTTCTAGGCTTAGTTTTGGTCTTAAACGATAGCTAATGCTCGGTAATGTAAGAAACCATGCAGTTCCTGGCTCTGCGCTGCCTTTTTTATTACGAAAAAATTTACTCTGAAATTTAGATTTTCTCAAACATCGTGATATGCTGTTATATTTTCAAAAGTTCTAGGCTTATTTTTGGGAAGTTCCCGTCTATGTGCTGCCTTTTTTGTAACGAAAAAAATTAACTCTGAAATTTCGATTTTCTCAAACTTTAGGTGTGATATGCTGATATATTTTCAGGAGTTCTTGGCTTGTTATTGGTCTCAAACGATACCTTATGCTTGGTTACGTACAAAACCGCGTAGTTCCTGGCTCTGAGTGTACTTATGTTCTATGAAAAAAATAAGCCTGAAATTTCGATTTTCTCAAATTTAAGATGTGATATGCTAATATATTTTCAGGAATTTGAGGCTTGTTTTTATTCTCAAACGATAGCTTAAGCTTGGTTACGTACAAAACCACGCAGTTCCTGGCTCTGCGCTGCCTTTTTTTATTACGAAAAAAATTACCCTGTAATTTAGATTTTCTCAAATTTCAGGTGTGATATGCTGATATATTTTCAGGAGTTCCAGGCTTGTTTTTTTTCTTAAATGATAGCTCCTGCTTAAATTAGTACAAAACCTCGGAGTTTCCGTCTCTGTGCTGCCTTTTTGTAACGAAAAAACCTCTTACCTCTAAAATTTGAATTTTCTCAAACTTCAGGTTTGATATGCTGATATATTTTCAGGAGTTCTAGACTTGTTTTTGGTCTTAATTGATATGCTTATGTTCATACAAAGCTACGTCGTAGTCGTCTCTGCGCTGACTTTTTTGATAAGAAAAAATAAACTCCGAAAATTCAATATTCTCAAATTTCAGGTGTGATATGCTAATATATTTTCAGGAGTTCTTGGCTTAGTTTTGGTCTTAAACGATAGCTAATGCTCGGTTACGTACAAAACCACGCAGTTCCAGGCTCTACGCTGCCTTTTTTATTACGAAAAAATTTACTCTGAAATTTAGATTTTCTCGAACATCAGGTGTGGATATGCTGATATATTTTCAAGAGTTCTAGGCTTATTTTTGGTCTTAAATGATAGCTCGTGCTTAGCTTAGTGCAAAAACCCGGAGTTCAAATCTCGGTGCTGCCTTTTTTGTAACGAAAATAATTAACTCTGAAATTTCGATTTTCTCAAATTTTAGGTGTGATATGCTGATATATTAACAGGAGTTCTTGGCTTGTGATTGGTCTCAAATGATAGCTTAAGCTTGGTTTCGTTCAAAACCGCGGAGTTCCCGTCTCTGTGCTGCCTTTTTTATTACGAAAAGATTTTAATCTGAAAATTTAAATTTTCTCAAATTTCAGGTGTGATATGCTGAGATATTTTCAGGAGTTCTAGGATTGTTTTTAGTCTTAAATGATAGATCATGCTTAGATTAGTTCAAAACCGTGGAGTTCTCGTCTCTGTGCAGCCTTTTTTGTAACCAAAAAAATTAACTCTGAAATTTCGATTTTCTCAAATTTTAGGTGTGATATGCTGATATATTTTCAGGAGTTCTTGGCTTGATATTGGTCTCAAATGATAGCATAAGATTGGTGTCGTCCAAAACCGCGATGTTCCCGTCTCTGTTCTGCCTTTTTTATTACCAAACAAATTTTATTCTAAAAATTTAAGTTTTCTCTAACTTCAGGTGTGATATGCTGATATATTTTCAGGAGTTCTTGGCTTGTTATTGTTCTCAAATGATAGCTCAAGCTTGGTTTCGTCCAAAACCGCGTAATTCCTGGCTCTGAGTGTACTTATGTTCTATGAAAAAAATAAGCCTTAAATTTCGATTTTCTCAGTTTTAAGATGTGATATGCTGATATATTTTTTTTAGGAATTTGGGGCTTGTTTTTATTCTCAAACGATAGCTTATGCTCGGTTACGTACAAAACCACGCAGTTCCTGGCTTTGCGCTGCCTTTTTTTATTACGAAAAAAATTACTCTGTATTTTAGATTTACTCAAATTTCAGGTGTGATATGCTGATATATTTTCAGGAGTTCCAGGCTTGTTTTTTTTTCTTAAATGATAGCTCATGCTTAGATTAGTACAAAACCTCGGAGTTTCCGTCTCTGTGCTGCCTTTTTGTAACGAAAAAACCTCTTACATCTAAAATTTGAATTTTCTCAAACTTCAGGTTTGATATGCTGATATATTTTCAGGAGTTCTAGACTTGTTTTTGGTCTTAATTGATATGCTTATGTTCATACAAAGCTACGTCGTAGTCGTCTCTGCGCTGACTTTTTTGATAAGAAAAATTAACTCCAAAAATTCAATATTCTCAAATTTTAGGTGTGATATGCTAATATATTTTCAGGAGTTCTAGGCTTAGTTTTGGTCTTAAACGATAGCTAATGCTCGGTAATGTAAAAAACCATGCAGTTCCTGGCTCTGCGCTGCCTTTTTTATTACGAAAAAATTTACTCTGAAATTTAGATTTTCTCAAACATCGTGATATGCTGTTATATTTTCAAAAGTTCTAGGCTTATTTTTGGGCTTAAATGATAGCTCATGCTTAGCTTAGTGCAAAACTGCGAAGTTCCCGTCTATGTGCTGCCTTTTTTGTAACGAAAAAAATTAACTCTGAAATTTCGATTTTCTCAAATTTTAGGTGTGATATGCTTTTATATTTTCAGGAGTTCTTGGCTTGCTATTGGTCTCAAATGATAGCTCATGCTTAGATTAATTCAAAACCGCGGAGTTGACGTCTCTGTGCTGCCTTTTTTGTAAAGAATAAAATTAACTCTGAAATTTCGATTTTCTCAAATTTTAGGTGTGATATGCTGATATATTTTCAGGAGTTCTTGGCTTATTATTGGTCTCAAAAGATTGCTTAAGCTGGGTTTCGTATAAAACCGCGGAGTTCCCATCTCTGTGCTGCCTTTTTTATTACGAAAAATTTTTACTCTGAAAATTTCAATTTTCTTTAACTTCAGGTAACTTTCAAGAGTTTTAGGCTTGTTTTTAGTCTTAAATGATAGTTCATGTTTAGGTTAGTTCAAAACCGCGGAGTTCCCGTCTCTGTGCTGCCTTTTTTGTAACGAAAAAAATTAACTCTGAAATTTCGATTTTCTCAAATTTTAGGTGTGATATGCTGATATCTTTTCAGGAGTTCTTGGCTTGATATTGGTCTCAAATGATAGCACAAGCTTGGTTTCGTCCAAAACCGCGATGTTCCCGCTTTCTGTTCTGCCTTTTTTATTACCAAACAAATTTTATTCTAAAAATTTAAGTTTTCTCTATATTCAGGTGTGATATGCTGATATATTTTCAGGAGTTCTTGGCTTGTTATTGGTCTCAAACGATACCTCATGCTTGGTTACGTACAAAACCGCGTAATTACTGGCTCTGAGTGTACTTATGTTCTATGAAAAAAATAAGCCTGAAATTTCGATTTTCTCAAATTTAAAATGTGATATGCTAATATATTTTCAGGAATTTGGGGCTTGTTTTTATTCTCAAACGTTAGCTTATACTCGGTTACGTACAAAACCACGCAGTTCCTGGCTCTGCGCTGCCTTTTTTTATTACGAAAAAAATTACCCTGTAATTTAGATTTTCTCAAATTTCAGGTGTGATATGCTGATATATTTTCAGGAGTTTTAGGCTTGTTTTTTTTCTTAAATGATAGCTCGTGCTTAGCTTAGTGCAAAAACCCGGAGTTCAAATCTCGGTGCTGCCTTTTTTGTAACGAAAATAATTAACTCTGAAATTTCGATTTTCTCAAACTTTAGGTGTGATATGCTGATATATTAACAGGAGTTCTTGGCTTGTGATTGGTCTCAAATGATAGCTCAAGCTTGGTTTCGTTCAAAACCGCGGAGTTTCCGTCTCTGTGCTGCCTTTTTTATTACGAAAAGATTTTAATCTGAAAATTTAAATTTTCTCAAACTTCAGGTGTCGTTTTGGGACCCGGGGTATGTCCTTAAACTACGTCCGGACTTGGGTATGTCCTTAAACTATGCCAAAAAGAGAGGTATGGGCACTGCGAATGGCATCTCGCTTAGTGTGGTAGGGCACGTTCAGTGAATGTCATCTCGCTCAAATCTGGAGCAGAGCCCGACTGGGGAAGTACCTCCACCTTACAGAAAACCACAGCCAAATAGCACTAGACCCTACTCATAGTGTTGTGTTCCTGCTGGTGAGTAAGGTTGCCAAAGAGCTCAAAGAGGACCCAGTGTGTTGACTATGAGGGACCCTCTTGTTCCTTTAGCCGTCAACACATTGAATCCTCCTTTTTGTAAAGGGTCGGCAACGCGCATGTGACTCCTGTGGAGTTACAGGCGTCCATAGGTTACAGTAGCTGCTTACCATCAGGCAGGCCGTATGCTTGTTTGCCACCGTCGTAGTATGAAAAAAAAAAAAAAAAAAAAAGAAAAAAAAAATGCTGATATATTTTCAGGAGTTCTTGGCTTGTTATTGGTCTCAAATGATAGCTCAAGCTTGGTTTCGTACAAAACCGCGATGTTCCCGTCTCTGTGCTGCCTTTTTTATTACGAAAAAAATTTATTCTGAAAATTTAAATTTTCTCAAATTTCAGGTGTGATATGCTGATATATTTTCAGGAGTTCTAGGCTTGCTTTCAGTCTTAAATGATAGCTCATGCTTAGATTAGTTCAAAACCGCGGAGTTCCCGTCTCTGTGCAGCCTTTTTTTAAAGAAAAAAATTAACTCTGAAATTTCGATTTTCTCAAACTTTAGGTGTGATGTGCTGATATATTTTCAGGAGTTCTTGGCTTGCTATTGGTCTCAAATGATAGCACGAGCTTGGTTTCGTCGAAAACCGCGAAGTTCCCGTCTCTGTGCTGCCTTTTTTATTACCAAAATTTTTTATTCTGAAAATTTAAGTTTTCTCAAATTTCAGGTGTGATATACTGATATATTTTCAGGAGTTATTGGCTTGTTATTGGACTCAAATGATAGCTTAAGCTTGGTTTCGTCCAAAACCACGGAGTTCCTGGCTCTGAGTTTACTTATGTTCTGCGAAAAAATAAGTTTGAAATATCGATTTTCTCATATTTCAGGTGTGATATGCTGATATATTTTCAGGAGTTCTAGGCTTGCTTTTGGTCTTAAACGATAGAGAATGCTCGGTTACGTACAAAACCAAGCAGTTCCAGGCTCTGCGCTGCCTTTTTTATTACGAAAAAAATTACTCTGTAATTTAGATTTTCTCAAATTTCAGGTGTGATATGCTGATATATTTTCAGGAGTTCTAGGCTTGTTTTTGGTCTAAAACGATAGCGAATGCTTGGTTACGTACAAAACCACGCAGTTCCAGGCTCTGCGCTTCCTTTTTTATTACGAAAAAATTTACTCTGAAATTTAGATTTTCTCGAACATCAGGTGTGATATGCTGATATATTTTCAAGAGTTCTAGGCTTATTTTTGGTCTCAAACGATACCTCATGCTTGGTTACGTACAAAACCGCGTAGTTCCTGGCTCTGAGTGTACTTATGTTCTATGAAAAAAATAAGCCTGAAATTTCGATTTTCTCAAATTTAAGATGTGATATGCTGATATATTTTCAGGAATTTGGGGCTTTTTTTTGGTCTTAAACGATAGCGAATGCTTGGTTACGTACAAAACCACGCAGTTCCAGGCTCTGCGCTGCCTCTTTTATTACGAAAAAATTTACTCTGAAATTTAGATTTTCTCGAACATCAGCTGTGATATGCTGATATATTTTCAAGAGTTCTAGGCTTATTTTTGGTCTTAAATGATAGCTTATGCTTAGCTTAGTGCAAAAACCCGGAATTCACATCTCGGTGCTGCCTTTTTTATTACGAAAAAATTTTACTCTTAAAATTTCAATTTTCTCAAATTTCAGGTGTGATATGCTGAGATATTTTCAGGAGTTCTAGGATTGTTTTTAGTCTTAAATGATAGATCATGCTTAGATTAGTTCAAAACCGCGGAGTTCTTGTCTCTGTGCAGCCTTTTTTGTAACGAAAAAAATTAACTCTGAAATTTCGATTTTCTCAAATTTTAGGTGTGATATGCTGATATCTTTTCAGGAGTTCTTGGCTTGATATTGGTCTCAAATGATAGCACAAGCTTGGTTTCGTCCAAAACCGCGATGTTCCCGCTTTCTGTTCTGCCTTTTTTATTACCAAACAAATTTTATTCTAAAAATTTAAGTTTTCTCTAAATTCAGGTGTGATATGCTGATATATTTTCAAGAGTTCTAGGCTTATTTTTGGTTTTAAATGATAGATCATGCTTAGCTTAGTGCAAAAACCCGGAGTTCACATCTCGGTGCTGCCTTTTTTATTACGAAAAAATTTTACTCTAAAAATTTCAATTTTCTCAAACTTCAGGTGTGATATGCTGAGATATTTTCAGGAGTTCTTGGCTTGTGATTGGTCTCAAATGATAGCTCAAGCTTGGTTTCGTTCAAAACCGCGGAGTTCCTGTCTCTGTGCTGCCTTTTTTATTACGAAAAAATTTTAATCTGAAAATTTAAAATTTCTCAAATTTCAGGTGTGATATGCTGATATATTTTTAAGAGTTCTTGGCTTGTTATTGGTCTCAAATGATAGCTCAAGCTTGGTTTCGTACAAAACCTTGGAGATCCCGTCTCTGTGCTGCCTTTTTTGTAAAGAAAAAAATTAACTCTGAAATTTCGATTTTCTCAAACTTTATGTGTGATATGCTGATATATTTTCAGGAGTTCTTGGCTTACTATTGGTCTCAAATGATAGCTCATGCTTAAATTAGTTCAAAACCGCGGAGTTCCCGTCTCTGCGCTGCCTTTTTTGTAAAGAAAAAAATTAACACTAAAATTTCGATTTTCTCAAACTTTAGATGTGATATGCTGATATAGTTTCAGGAGTTCTTGGCTTGCTATTGGTCTCAAATGATAGCTCATGCTTAAATTAGTTCAAAACCGCGGAGTTCTCGTCTCTGTGCTGCCTTTTTTGTAAAGAAAAAAAATTACTCTGAAATTTCGATTTTCTTAAACTTTAGGTGTGATATGCTGATATATTTTCAGGAGTTCTTGGCTTGTTATTGGTCTCAAATGATAGCACATGCTTAAATTAGTTCAAAACCGCGGAGTTCTCGTCTCTGGGCTGCCTTTTTTGTAAAGAAAAAAATTAACTCTTAAATTTCGATTTTCTCAAATTTTAGATGTGATATGCTGATATATTTTCAGGAGCTCTTGGCTTGCTATTGGTCTCAAATGATAGCTCATGCTTAAATTAGTTCAAAACCGCGGAGTTCCCGTCTCTGTGCTGCCTTTTTTGTAAAGAAAAAAATTTATTCTGAAATTTCGATTTTCTTAAACTTTAGGTGTGATATGCTGATATATTTTCAGGAGTTCTTGGCTTGTTATTGGTCTCAAATGATAGCTCAAGCTTAGTTTCGTACAAAACCGCGGAGTTCCCGTCTCTGTGCTGCCTTTTTGTAACGAAAAAAATTAACTCTAAAATTTGAATTTTCTCAAATTTCAGGTTTGATATGCTGATACTTTTTCAGGAGTTCTAGACTTGTTTTTGGTCTTAATTGATATGCTTATGTTCATACAAAGCTACGTCGTAGTCGGCTCTGCGCTGACTTTTTTGATAGGAAAAAATTAACTCCGAAAATTCAATTTTCTCAAATTTCAGGTGTGATATGCTAATATATTTTCAGGAGTTCTTGGCTTATTTTTGGTCTTCAACGATAGCTAATGCTCGGTAACGTAAAAAACCATGCAGTTCTTGGCTCTGCGCTGCCTTTTTTATTACGAAAAAATTTACTCTGAAATATAGATTTTCTCAAACATCGTGATATGCTGATATATTTTCAAAAGTCCGAGGCTTATTTTTGGGCTTAAATGATAGCTCATGCTTAGCTTAGTGCAAAACTGCGAAGTTCCCGTCTATGTGCTGCCTTTTTTGTCACGAAAAAATTAACTCTGAAATTTCGATTTTCTCAAACTTTAGGTGTGATATGCTGATATATTTTCAGGAGTTCTTGGCTTGCTATTGGTCTCAAATGATAGCTCATGCTTAGATTAGTTGAAAACCGCGGAGTTCCCGTCTCTGTGCTGCCTTTTTTGTAACGAAAAAAATTAAATCTGAAATTTCGATTTTCTCAAATTTTAGGTGTGATATGCTGATATATTTTCAGGAGTTCTTGGCTTGTTATTGGTCTCAAATGATAGCACAAGCTTGGTTTCGTCGAAAACCGCGAAGTTCCCATCTCTGTGCTGCCTTTTTTATTACCAAAAAATTTTTATTCTGAAAATTTAAGTTTTCTCAAATTTCAGGTGTGATATACTGATATATTTTCAGGAGTTATTGGCTTGTTATTGGTCTCAAATGATAGCTTAAGCTTGGTTTCGTCCAAAACCACGGAGTTCCTGGCTCTGAGTTTACTTATGTTCTGCGAAAAAATAAGTTTGAAATATCGATTTTCTCATATTTCAGGTGTGATATGCTGATATATTTTCAGGAGTTCTAGGCTTGCTTTTGGTCTTAAACGATAGCGAATGCTCGGTTACGTACAAAACCACGCAGTTCCAGGCTCTGCGCTGCCTTTTTTATTACGAAAAAAATTACTCTGTAATTTAGATTTTCTCAAATTTCAGGTGTGATATGCTGATATATTTTCAGGAGTTCTAGGCTTGTTTTTGGTCTTAAACGATAGCAAATGCTTGGTTACGTACAAAACCACGCAGTTCCAGGCTCTGCGCTGCCTTTTTTATTACGAAAAAATTTACTCTGAAATTTAGAATTTCTCGAACATCAGCTGTGATATGCTGATATATTTTCAAGAGTTCTAGGCTTATTTTTGGTCTTAAATGATAGCTTATGCTTAGCTTAGTGCAAAAACCCGGAATTCACATCTCGGTGCTGCCTTTTTTATTACGAAAAAGTTTTACTCTAAAAATTTCAATTTTCTCAAACTTCAGGTGTGATATGCTGAGATATTTTCAGGAGTTCTAGGATTGTTTTTAGTCTTAAATGATAGATCATGCTTAGATTAGTTCAAAACCGCGGAGTTCTTGTCTCTGTGCAGCCTTTTTTGTAACGAAAAAAATTAACTCTGAAATTTCGATTTTCTCAAATTTTAGGTGTGATATGCTGATATATTTTCAGGAGTTCTTGGCTTGTGATTTGTCTCAAATGATAGCTCAAGCTTGGTTTCGTTCAAAACCGCGGAGTTCCTGTCTCTGTGCTGCCTTTTTTATTACGAAAAAATTTTAATCTGAAAATTTAAAATTTCTCAAATTTCAGGTGTGATATGCTGATATATTTTTAAGAGTTCTTGGCTTGTTTTTGGTCTCAAATGATAGCTCAAGCTTGGTTTCGTACAAAACCTCGGAGTTCCCGTCTCTGTGCTGCCTTTTTTATTACGAAAAAATTTTACTCTGAAAATTTAAATTTTCTCAAATTTCAGGTGCGATATGCTGATATATTTTCAGGAGTTCTAGGCTTGCTTTTAGTCTTAAATGATAGCTCATGCTTAGATTAGTTCAAAACCGTTGAGTTCCCGTCTCCGTGCTGCCTTTTTTGTAACGAAAAAAATTAACTCTGAAATTTCGATTTTCTCAAAATTTAGGTGTGATATGCTGATATATTATCAGGAGTTCTTGGCTTACTATTGGTCTTAAATGATAGCTCGTGCTTAGATTAGTTCAAAACCGTTAAGTTCCCGTCTCTGTGCTGCCTTTTTTGTAAAGAAAAAAATTAAATCTGAAATTTCGATTTTCTCAAATTTTAAGTGTGATATGCTGATATATTTTCAGGAGTTCTTGGCTTATTATTGGTCTCAAATGATAGCTCAAGTTGGGTTTCGTCTAAAACCGCGGAGTTCCCATCTCTGTGCTGCCTATTTTTTTACGAAAAAATTTTACACTGAAAATTTCAATTTTCTTTAACTTCAGGTAACTTTCAGGAGTTTTAGGCTTGTTTTTAGTCTTAAATGATAGCTCATGTTTAGATTAGTTCAAAACCGCGGAGTTCCCGTCTCTGTGCTGCCTTTTTTGTAACGAAAAAAATTAACTCTGAAATTTAGATTTTCTCAAACTTTAGGTGTGATATGCTGATATATTTTCAGGAGTTCTTGGCTTGATATTGGTCTCAAATGATAGCACAAGATTGGTGTCGTCCAAAACCGCGATGTTCCCGTCTCTGTTCTGCCTTTTTTATTACCAAACAAATTTTATTCTAAAAATTTAAGTTTTCTCTAACTTCAGGTGTGATATGCTGATATATTTTCAGGAGTTCTTGGCTTGTTATTGTTCTCAAATGATAGCTCAAGCTTGGTTTCGTCCAAAACCGCGGAGTTCCTGGCTCTGAGTTTACTTATGTTCTGCGAAAAAATATGTCTGAAATATCGATTTTCTCATAATTCAGGTGTGATATGCTGATATATTTTCAGGAGTTCTAGGCTTGTTTTTGGTCTCAAACGATACCTCATGCTTGGTTACGTACTAAACCGCGTAGTTCCTGGCTCTGAGTGTACTTATGTTCTATGAAAAAAATAAGCCTGAAATTTCGATTTTCTCAAATTTAAGATGTGATATCCTGATATATTTTCAGGAATTTGGGGCTTGTTTTTATTCTCAAACGATAGCTTAAGCTCGGTTACGTACAAAACCACGCAGTTCCTGGCTCTGCGCTGCCTTTTTTTATTACGAAAAAAATTAATCTGTATTTTACATTTTCTCAAATTTCAGGTGTGATATGCTGATATATTTTCAGGAGTTCCAGGCTTGTTTTTTTTTTAAATGATAGCTCATGCTTAGATTAGTACAAAACCTCGGAGTTTCCGTCTCTGTGCTGCCTTTTTGTAACGAAGAAACCTCTTACATCTAAAATTTGAATTTTCTCAAACTTCAGGTTTGATATGCTGATATATTTTCAGGAGTTCTAGACTTGTTTTTGGTCTTAATTGATATGCTTATGTTCATACAAAGCTACGTCGTAGTCGTCTCTGCGCTGACTTTTTTGATAAGAAAAATTAACTCCGAAAATTCAATATTCTCAAATTTCAGGTGTGATATACTGATATATTTTCAGGAGTTATTGGCTTGTTATTGGTCTCAAATGATAGCTTAAGCTTGGTTTCGTCCAAAATTAGGAGTTCCTGGCTCTGAGTTTACTTATGTTCTGCGAAAAAATAAGTTAGAAACATCGATTTTCTCATATTTCAGTTGTGATATGCTGATATATTTTCAGGAGTTCTAGGCTTGCTTTTGGTCTTAAACGATAGCGAATGCTCGGTTACGTACAAAACCACGCAGTTCCAGGCTCTGCGCTGCCTTTTTTATTACGAAAAAATTTACTCTGAAATTTAGATTTTCTCGAACATCAGCTGTGATATGCTGATATATTTTCAAGAGTTCTAGGCTTATTTTCGGTCTTAAATGTTAGCTCATGCTTAGCTTAGTGCAAAAACCCGGAATTCACATCTCGGTGCTGCCTTTTTTATTACGAAAAAATTTACTCTGAAATTTAGATTTTCTCGAACATCAGCTGTGATATGCTGATATATTTTCAAGAGTTCTAGGCTTATTTTTGGTCTTAAATGATAGCTCATACTTAGCTTAGTGCAAAAACCCGGAATTCACATCTCGGTGCTGCCTTTTTTATTACGAAAATATTTTACTCTAAAAATTTCAATTTTCTCAAACTTCAGGTGTGATATGCTGAGATATTTTCAGGAGTTCTAGGATTGTTTTTAGTCTTTAATGATAGATCATGCTTAGATTAGTTCAAAACCGCGGAGTTCTCGTCTCTGTGCAGCCTTTTTTGTAACGAAAAAAATTAACTCTGAAATTTCGATTTTCTCAAATTTTAGGTGTGATATGCTGATATATTTTCAGGAGTTCTTGGCTTGTGATTGGTCTCAAATGATAGCTGAAGCTTGGTTTCGTTAAAAACCGCGGAGTTCCTGTCTCTGTGCTGCCTTTTTTATTACGAAAAAATTTTAATCTGAAAATTTAAAATTTCTCAAATTTCAGGTGTTATATGCTGATATATTTTTAAGAGTTCTTGGCTTGTTATTGGTCTCAAATGATAGCTCAAGCTTGGTTTCGTACAAAACCTCGGAGTTCCCGTCTCTGTGCTGCCTTTTTTATTACGAAAAAATTTTACTCTGAAAATTTAAATTTTCTCAAATTTCAGGTGCGATATGCTGATATATTTTCAGGAGTTCTAGGCTTGCTTTTAGTCTTAAATGATAGCTCATGCTTAGATTAGTTCAAAACCGTTGAGTTCCCGTCTCCGTGCTGCCTTTTTTGTAAAGAAAAAAATTAACTCTGAAATTTCGATTTTCTCAAATTTTAAGTGTGATATGCTGATATATTTTCAGGAGTTCTTGGCTTATTATTGGTCTCAAATGATAGCTCAAGCTGGGTTTCGTCTAAAACCGCGGAGTTCCTATCTCTGTGCTGCCTATTTTATTACGAAAAAATTTTACACTGAAAATTTCAATTTTCTTTAACTTCAGGTAACTTTCAGGAGTTTTAGGCTTGTTTTTAGTCTTAAATGATAGCTCATGTTTAGATTAGTTCAAAACCGCGGAGTTCCCGTCTCTGTGCTGCCTTTTTTGTAACGAAAAAAATTAACTCTGAAATTTAGATTTTCTCAAACTTTAGGTGTGATATGCTGATATATTTTCAGGAGTTCTTGGCTTGATATTGGTCTCAAATGATAGCACAAGATTGGTGTCGTCCAAAACCGCGATGTTCCGTTCTCTGTTCTGCCTTTTTTATTACCAAACAAATTTTATATAAGCATATAGCACATATAGGCTTTTTGTATAAGCAAGCGTTTTAATTTTTGTTTAAATATGTGTTTTTTTTCCTCGGCTTTTATTTTGACAGGAGATTTATTATTCCTTAATTTGATTTTGGAAGATCAAGTCTATTTTCTTGCCGAGTTACCATTCTGCGATTTGGGGCATCTTTAATTTTACGGAAAAATCGGTTGTCTGTAAAGTCGGTTTACTGTCGATAGTTGATGTCCGTGAAGTTAGCATATCAAGTTTCAGCAGATCACTTTTTTATAAGTGTTCTATTAGCATGCACTATAGTTCTACAGTTCCTGATAGGTTTCATGAATAGTTCTGTCGTTTTTACCAAAAAAACATATAGTATGGTTTTTTACAAAATGATATGCTAACTTCACACACCAGCATATCATTTAGTACTAAATCAAACAAAAATTATACCATTGACTCGTCATACACTAATAAAGAGTTCCTGATACCTTAAACACGTTACTTCATGAAATATGCACAAAAGATTTTTTTTTCCTTATTCCTTGATATGCTAACTTCACACCTGCTATGCTGGTGGAAATAATGAAGTCATAGACTTAGTTTTTATCTTAAATGAAAGCTGTTGCTCTGTTATGTACAAAACCGTGGAGTTCTCGGCTCTGCACTGTCTTTGAAGTTAAGTAAAATAATTTACTCTGTAATTTAGATTTTCTCAAATTTCAGGTCTGATATGCTGATATATTTTCAGTAGTTCTAGGCTTGTTTTTGGTCTCAAATGATAGCTCATGCTTAGATTAGTACAAAACCGTGGAGTTCCCGTCTCTGTGCTGCCTTTTTTGTAACGAAAAAAATTAACTCTGAAATTTCGATTTTCTCAAACTTTAGAATTGATATGCTGATATATTTTCAGGAGTTCTTGGCTTGCTATTGGTCTCAAATGATAGCTCATGCTTAAATTAGTTCAAAACCGCGGAGATCCCGTCTCTGTGCTGCCTTTTTTGTAAAGAAAAAAATTAACTCTGAAATTTCGATTTTCTCTAACTTTATATGTGATATGCTGATATATTTTCAGGAGTTCTTGGCTTGCTATTGGTCTCAAATGATAGCTCATGCTTAAATTAGTTCAAAACCGCGGAGTTCCCGTCTCTGCGCTGCCTTTTTTGTAAAGAAAAAAATTAACTCTAAAATTTCGATTTTCTCAAATTTTAGATGTGATATGCTGATATATTTTCAGGAGTTCTTGGCTTGCTATTGGCCTCAAATGATAGCTCATGCTTAAATTAGTTCAAAACCGCGGAGATCCTATCTCTGTGCTGCCTTTTTTGTAAAGAAAAAAATTAACTCTGAAATTTCGATTTTCTCAAACTTTATGTGTGATATGCTGATATATTTTCAGGAGTTCTTGGCTTGTTATTGGTCTCAAATGATAGCTCATGCTTAAATTAGTTCAAAACCGCGGAGTTCCCGTCTCTGCGCTGCCTTTTTTGTAAAGAAAAAAATTAACTCTAAAATTTCGATTTTCTCAAACTTTAGATGTGATATGCTGATATATTTTCAGGAGTTCTTGGCTTGCTATTGGTCTCAAATGATAGCTCATGCTTAAATTAGTTCAAAACCGCGGAGTTCCCGTCTCTGTGCTGCCTTTTTTGTGAAGAAAAAAAATTACTCTGAAATTTCGATTTTCTTAAACTTTAGGTGTGATATGCTGATATATTTTCAGGAGTTCTTGGCTTGTTATTGGTCTCAAATGATAGCTCATGCTTAGATTAGTTCAAAACCGTTGAGTTCCCGTCTCCGTGCTGCCTTTTTTGTAACGAAAAAAATTAACTCTGAAATTTCGATTTTCTCAAAATTTAGGTGTGATATGCTGATATATTTTCAGGAGTTCTTGGCTTACTATTGGTCTCAAATGATAGCTCGTGCTTAGATTAGTTCAAAACCGTTGAGTTCCCATCTCTGTGCTGCCTTTTTTGTAAAGAAAAAAATTAACTCTGAAATTTCGATTTTCTCAAATTTTAAGTGTGATATGCTGATATATTTTCAGGAGTTCTTGGCTTATTATTGGTCTCAAATGATAGCTCAAGCTGGGTTTCGTCTAAAACCGCGGAGTTTTCATCTCTGTGCTGCCTATTTTATTACGAAAAAATTTTACACTGAAAATTTCAATTTTCTTTAACTTCAGGTAACTTTCAGGAGTTTTAGGCTTGTTTTTAGTCTTAAATGATAGTTCATGTTTAGATTAGTTCAAAACCGCGGAGTTCCCGTCTCTGTGCTGCCTTTTTTGTAACGAAAAAAATTAACTCTGAAATTTAGATTTTCTCAAACTTTAGGTGTGATATGCTGATATATTTTCAGGAGTTCTTGGCTTGATATTGGTCTCAAATGATAGCACAAGATTGGTGTCGTCCAAAACCGCGATGTTCCCGTCTCTGTTCTGCCTTTTTTATTACCAAACAAATTTTATTCTAAAAATTTAAGTTTTCTCTAACTTCAGGTGTGATATGCTGATATATTTTCAGGAGTTCTTGGCTTGTTATTGTTCTCAAATGATAGCTCAAGCTTGGTTTCGTCCAAAACCGCGGAGTTCCTGGCTCTGAGTTTACTTATGTTCTGCGAAAAAATAAGTCTGAAATATCGATTTTCTCATATTTCAGGTGTGATATGCTGATATATTTTCAGGAGTTCTAGGCTTGTTTTTGGTCTCAAACGATAGCTCATGCTTGGTTACGTACAAAACCGCGTAGTTCCTGGCTCTGAGTGTACTTATGTTCTATGAAAAAAATAAGCCTGAAATTTCGATTTTCTCAAATTTAAGATGTGATATGCTAATATATTTTCAGGAATTTGGGGCTTGTTTTTATTCTCAAACGATAGCTTAAGCTCGGTTACGTACAAAACTACGCAGTTCCTGGCTCTGCGCTGCCTTTTTTTATTACGAAAAAAATTAATCTGTATTTTAGATTTTCTCAAATTTCAGGTGTGATATGCTGATATATTTTCAGGAGTTCCAGGCTTGTTTTTTTTCTTAAATGATAGCTCATGCTTGGATTAGTACAAAACCTCGGAGTTTCCGTCTCTGTGCTGCCTTTTTGTAACGAAGAAACCTCTTACATCTAAAATTTGAATTTTCTCAAACTTCAGGTTTGATATGCTGATATATTTTCAGGAGTTCTAGACTTGTTTTTGGTCTTAATTGATATGCTTATGTTCATACAAAGCTACGTCGTAGTCGTCTCTGCGCTGACTTTTTTGATAAGAAAAGTTAACTCCGAAAATTCAATATTCTCAAATTTTAGGTGTGATATGCTAATATATTTTCAGGAGTTCTAGGCTTAGTTTTGGTCTTAAACGATAGCTAATGCTCGGTAATGTAAGAAACCATGCAGTTCCTGGCTCTGCGCTGCCTTTTTTATTACGAAAAAATTTACTCTGAAATTTAGATTTTCTCAAACATCGTGATATGCTGTTATATTTTTGGGCTTAAATGATAGCACATGCTTAGCTTAGTGCAAAACTGCGAAGTTCCCGTCTATGTGCTGCCTTTTTTGTAACGAAAAAAATTAACTCTGAAATTTCGATTTTCTCAAACTTTAGGTGTGATATGCTGATATATTTTCAGGAGTTCTTGGCTTGTTATTGGTCTCAAACGATACCTCATGCTTGGTTACGTACAAAACCGCGTAGTTCCTGGCTCTGAGTGTACTTATGTTCTATGAAAAAAATAAGCCTGAAATTTCGATTTTCTCAAATTTAAGATGTGATATGCTAATATATTTTCAGGAATTTGGGGCTTGTTTTTATTCTCAAACGTTAGCTTATACTCGGTTTCGTACAAAACCACGCAGTTCCTGGCTCTGCGCTGCCTTTTTTTATTACGAAAAAAATTACCCTGTAATTTAGATTTTCTCAAATTTCAGGTGTGATATGCTGATATATTTTCAGGAGTTCCAGGCTTGTTTTTTTTCTTAAATGATAGCTCCTGCTTAAATTAGTACAAAACCTCGGAGTTTCCGTCTCTGTGCTGCCTTTTTGTAACGAAAAAATCTCTTACCTCTAAAATTTGAATTTTCTCAAACTTCAGGTTTGATATGCTGATATATTTTCAGGAGTTCTAGACTTGTTTTTGGTCTTAATTGATATGCTTATGTTCATACAAAGCTACGTCGTAGTCGTCTCTGCGCTGACTTTTTTGATAAGAAAAAATAAACTCCGAAAATTCAATATTCTCAAATTTCAGGTGTGATATGCTAATATATTTTCAGGAGTTCTTGGCTTAGTTTTGGTCTTAAACGATAGCTAATGCTCGGTTACGTACAAAACCACGCAGTTCCAGGCTATACGCTGCCTTTTTTATTACGAAAAAATTTACTCTGAAATTTAGATTTTCTCGAACATCAGGTGTGGATATGCTGATATATTTTCAAGAGTTCTAGGCTTATTTTTGGTCTTAAATGATAGCTCGTGCTTAGCTTAGAGCAAAAACCCGGAGTTCAAATCTCGGTGCTGCCTTTTTTGTAACGAAAATAATTAACTCTGAAATTTCGATTTTCTCAAATTTTAGGTGTGATATGCTGATATATTAACAGGAGTTCTTGGCTTGTGATTGGTCTCAAATGATAGCTCAAGCTTGGTTTCATTCAAAACCGCGGAGTTCCCGTCTCTGTGCTGCCTTTTTTATTACAAAAAGATTTTAATCTTAAAATTTAAATTTTCTTTAACTTCAGGTAACTTTCAGGAGTTTTAGGCTTGTTTTTAGTCTTAAATGATAGCTCATGTTTAGATTAGTTCAAAACCGCGGAGTTCCCGTCTCTGTGCTGCCTTTTTTGTAACGAAAAAAATTAACTCTGAAATTTAGATTTTCTCAAACTTTAGGTGTGATATGCTGATATATTTTCAGGAGTTCTTGGCTTGATATTGGTCTCAAATGATAGCACAAGATTGGTGTCGTCCAAAACCGCGATGTTCCCGTCTCTGTTCTGCCTTTTTTATTACCAAACAAATTTTATTCTAAAAATTTAAGTTTTCTCTAACTTCAGGTGTGATATGCTGATATATTTTCAGGAGTTCTTGGCTTGTTATTGTTCTCAAATGATAGCTCAAGCTTGGTTTCGTCCAAAACCGCGGAGTTCCTGGCTCTGAGTTTACTTATGTTCTGCGAAAAAATATGTCTGAAATATCGATTTTCTCATAATTCAGGTGTGATATGCTGATATATTTTCAGGAGTTCTAGGTTTGTTTTTGGTCTCAAACGATACCTCATGCTTGGTTACGTACTAAACCGCGTAGTTCCTGGCTCTGAGTGTACTTATGTTCTATGAAAAAAATAAGCCTGAAATTTCGATTTTCTCAAATTTAAGATGTGATATCCTGATATATTTTCAGGAATTTGGGGCTTGTTTTTATTCTCAAACGATAGCTTAAGCTCGGTTACGTACAAAACCACGCAGTTCCTGGCTCTGCGCTGCCTTTTTTTATTACGAAAAAAATTAATCTGTATTTTACATTTTCTCAAATTTCAGGTGTGATATGCTGATATATTTTCAGGAGTTCCAGGCTTGTTTTTTTTTTAAATGATAGCTCATGCTTAGATTAGTACAAAACCTCGGAGTTTCCGTCTCTGTGCTGCCTTTTTGTAACGAAGAAACCTCTTACATCTAAAATTTGAATTTTCTCAAACTTCAGGTTTGATATGCTGATATATTTTCAGGAGTTCTAGACTTGTTTTTGGTCTTAATTGATATGCTTATGTTCATACAAAGCTACGTCGTAGTCGTCTCTGCGCTGACTTTTTTGATAAGAAAAATTAACTCCGAAAATTCAATATTCTCAAATTTCAGGTGTGATATACTGATATATTTTCAGGAGTTATTGGCTTGTTATTGGTCTCAAATGATAGCTTAAGCTTGGTTTCGTCCAAAATTAGGAGTTCCTGGCTCTGAGTTTACTTATGTTCTGCGAAAAAATAAGTTAGAAACATCGATTTTCTCATATTTCAGTTGTGATATGCTGATATATTTTCAGGAGTTCTAGGCTTGCTTTTGGTCTTAAACGATAGCGAATGCTCGGTTACGTACAAAACCACGCAGTTCCAGGCTCTGCGCTGCCTTTTTTATTACGAAAAAATTTACTCTGAAATTTAGATTTTCTCGAACATCAGCTGTGATATGCTGATATATTTTCAAGAGTTCTAGGCTTATTTTCGGTCTTAAATGTTAGCTCATGCTTAGCTTAGTGCAAAAACCCGGAATTCACATCTCGGTGCTGCCTTTTTTATTACGAAAAAATTTACTCTGAAATTTAGATTTTCTCGAACATCAGCTGTGATATGCTGATATATTTTCAAGAGTTCTAGGCTTATTTTTGGTCTTAAATGATAGCTCATGCTTAGCTTAGTGCAAAAACCCGGAATTCACATCTCGGTGCTGCCTTTTTTATTACGAAAATATTTTACTCTAAAAATTTCAATTTTCTCAAACTTCAGGTGTGATATGCTGAGATATTTTCAGGAGTTCTAGGATTGTTTTTAGTCTTTAATGATAGATCATGCTTAGATTAGTTCAAAACCGCGGAGTTCTCGTCTCTGTGCAGCCTTTTTTGTAACGAAAAAAATTAACTCTGAAATTTCGATTTTCTCAAATTTTAGGTGTGATATGCTGATATATTTTCAGGAGTTCTTGGCTTGTGATTGGTCTCAAATGATAGCTGAAGCTTGGTTTCGTTAAAAACCGCGGAGTTCCTGTCTCTGTGCTGCCTTTTTTATTACGAAAAAATTTTAATCTGAAAATTTAAAATTTCTCAAATTTCAGGTGTGATATGCTGATATATTTTTAAGAGTTCTTGGCTTGTTATTGGTCTCAAATGATAGCTCAAGCTTGGTTTCGTACAAAACCTCGGAGTTCCCGTCTCTGTGCTGCCTTTTTTATTACGAAAAAATTTTACTCTGAAAATTTAAATTTTCTCAAATTTCAGGTGCGATATGCTGATATATTTTCAGGAGTTCTAGGCTTGCTTTTAGTCTTAAATGATAGCTCATGCTTAGATTAGTTCAAAACCGTTGAGTTCCCGTCTCCGTGCTGCCTTTTTTGTAAAGAAAAAAATTAACTCTGAAATTTCGATTTTCTCAAATTTTAAGTGTGATATGCTGATATATTTTCAGGAGTTCTTGGCTTATTATTGGTCTCAAATGATAGCTCAAGCTGGGTTTCGTCTAAAACCGCGGAGTTCCTATCTCTGTGCTGCCTATTTTATTACGAAAAAATTTTACACTGAAAATTTCAATTTTCTTTAACTTCAGGTAACTTTCAGGAGTTTTAGGCTTGTTTTTAGTCTTAAATGATAGCTCATGTTTAGATTAGTTCAAAACCGCGGAGTTCCCGTCTCTGTGCTGCCTTTTTTGTAACGAAAAAAATTAACTCTGAAATTTAGATTTTCTCAAACTTTAGGTGTGATATGCTGATATATTTTCAGGAGTTCTTGGCTTGATATTGGTCTCAAATGATAGCACAAGATTGGTGTCGTCCAAAACCGCGATGTTCCGGTCTCTGTTCTGCCTTTTTTATTACCAAACAAATTTTATATAAGCATATAGCACATATAGGCTTTTTGTATAAGCAAGCGTTTTAATTTTTGTTTAAATATGTGTTTTTTTTCCTCGGCTTTTATTTTGACAGGAGATTTATTATTCCTTAATTTGATTTTGGAAGATCAAGTCTATTTTCTTGCCGAGTTACCATTCTGCGATTTGGGGCATCTTTAATTTTACGGAAAAATCGGTTGTCTGTAAAGTCGGTTTACTGTCGATAGTTGATGTCCGTGAAGTTAGCATATCAAGTTTCAGCAGATCACTTTTTTATAAGTGTTCTATTAGCATGCACTATAGTTCTACAGTTCCTGATAGGTTTCATGAATAGTTCTGTCGTTTTTACCAAAAAAACATATAGTATGGTTTTTTACAAAATGATATGCTAACTTCACACACCAGCATATCATTTAGTACTAAATCAAAAAAAAAATATACCATTGACTCGTCATACACTAATAAAGAGTTCCTGATACCTTAAACACGTTACTTCATGAAATATGCACAAAAGATTTTTTTTTTCCTTATTCCTTGATATGCTAACTTCACACCTGCTATGCTGGTGGAAATAATGAAGTCATAGACTTAGTTTTTATCTTAAATGAAAGCTGTTGCTCTGTTATGTACAAAACCGTGGAGTTCTCGGCTCTGCACTGTCTTTGAAGTTAAGTAAAATAATTTACTCTGTAATTTAGATTTTCTCAAATTTCAGGTCTGATATGCTGATATATTTTCAGTAGTTCTAGGCTTGTTTTTGGTCTCAAATGATAGCTCATGCTTAGATTAGTACAAAACCGTGGAGTTCCCGTCTCTGTGCTGCCTTTTTTGTAACGAAAAAAATTAACTCTGAAATTTCGATTTTCTCAAACTTTAGAATTGATATGCTGATATATTTTCAGGAGTTCTTGGCTTGCTATTGGTCTCAAATGATAGCTCATGCTTAAATTAGTTCAAAACCGCGGAGATCCCGTCTCTGTGCTGCCTTTTTTGTAAAGAAAAAAATTAACTCTGAAATTTCGATTTTCTCAAACTTTATATGTGATATGCTGATATATTTTCAGGAGTTCTTGGCTTGCTATTGGTCTCAAATGATAGCTCATGCTTAAATTAGTTCAAAACCGCGGAGTTCCCGTCTCTGCGCTGCCTTTTTTGTAAAGAAAAAAATTAACTCTAAAATTTCGATTTTCTCAAATTTTAGATGTGATATGCTGATATATTTTCAGGAGTTCTTGGCTTGCTATTGGCCTCAAATGATAGCTCATGCTTAAATTAGTTCAAAACCGCGGAGATCCTATCTCTGTGCTGCCTTTTTTGTAAAGAAAAAAATTAACTCTGAAATTTCGATTTTCTCAAACTTTATGTGTGATATGCTGATATATTTTCAGGAGTTCTTGGCTTGTTATTGGTCTCAAATGATAGCTCATGCTTAAATTAGTTCAAAACCGCGGAGTTCCCGTCTCTGCGCTGCCTTTTTTGTAAAGAAAAAAATTAACTCTAAAATTTCGATTTTCTCAAACTTTAGATGTGATATGCTGATATATTTTCAGGAGTTCTTGGCTTGCTATTGGTCTCAAATGATAGCTCATGCTTAAATTAGTTCAAAACCGCGGAGATCCCGTCTCTGTGCTGCCTTTTTTGTGAAGAAAAAAAATTACTCTGAAATTTCGATTTTCTTAAACTTTAGGTGTGATATGCTGATATATTTTCAGGAGTTCTTGGCTTGTTATTGGTCTCAAATGATAGCTCATGCTTAAATTAGTTCAAAACCGCGGAGTTTCCGTCTCTGCGCTGCCTTTTTTGTAAAGAAAAAAATTAACTCTAAAATTTCGATTTTCTCAAACTTTAGATGTGATATGCTGATATATTTTCAGGAGCTCTTGGCTTGCTATTGGTCTCAAATGACAGCTCATGCTTAAATTAGTTCAAAACCGCGGAGTTCCCGTCTCTGTGCTGCCTTTTTTGTAACGAAAAAAATTAACTCTGAAATTTAGATTTTCTCAAATTTTAGGTGTGATATGCTGATATATTTTCAGGAGTTCTTGGCTTGATATTGGTCTCAAATGATAGCACAAGATTGGTGTCGTCCAAAACCGCGATGTTCCCGTCTCTGTTCTGCCTTTTTTATTACCAAACAAATTTTATTCTAAAAATTTAAGTTTTCTCTAACTTCAGGTGTGATATGCTGATATATTTTCAGGAGTTCTTGGCTTGTTATTGTTCTCAAATGATAGCTCAAGCTTGGTTTCGTCCAAAACCGCGGAGTTCCTGGCTCTGAGTTTACTTATGTTCTGCGAAAAAATAAGTCTGAAATATCGATTTTCTCATATTTCAGGTGTGATATGCTGATATATTTTCAGGAGTTCTAGGCTTGTTTTTGGTCTCAAACGATACCTCATGCTTGGTTACGTACAAAACCGCGTAGTTCCTGGCTCTGAGTGTACTTATGTTCTATGAAAAAAATAAGCCTGAAATTTCGATTTTCTCAAATTTAAGATGTGATATGCTGATATATTTTCAGGAATTTGGGGCTTGTTTTTATTCTCAAACGATAGCTTAAGCTTGGTTTCGTACAAAACCACGCAGTTCCTGGCTCTGCGCTGCCTTTTTTTATTACGAAAAAAATTAATCTGTATTTTAGATTTTCTCAAATTTCAGGTGTGATATGCTGATATATTTTCAGGAGTTCCAGGCTTGTTTTTTTTCTTAAATGATAGCTTATGCTTAGATTAGTACAAAACCTCGGAGTTTCCGTCTCTGTGCTGCCGTTTTGTAACGAAGAAACCTCTTACATCTAAAATTTGAATTTTCTCAAACTTCAGGTTTGATATGCTGATATATTTTCAGAAGTTCTAGACTTGTTTTTGGTCTTAATTGATATGCTTATGTTCATACAAAGCTACGTCGTAGTCGTCTCTGCGCTGACTTTTTTGATAAGAAAAATTAACTCCGAAAATTCAATATTCTCAAATTTTAGGTGTGATATGCTAATATATTTTCAGGAGTTCTAGGCTTAGTTTTGGTCTTAAACGATAGCTAATGCTCGGTAATGTAAGAAACCATGCAGTTCCTGGCTCTGCGCTGCCTTTTTTATTACGAAAAAATTTACTCTGAAATTTAGATTTTCTCAAACATCGTGATATGCTGTTATATTTTCAAAAGTTCTAGGCTTATTTTTGGGAAGTTCCCGTCTATGTGCTGCCTTTTTTGTAACGAAAAAAATTAACTCTGAAATTTCGATTTTCTCAAACTTTAGGCGTGATATGCTGATATATTTTTAGGAGTTCTTGGCTTGTTATTGGTCTCAAACGATACCTCATGCTTGGTTACGTACAAAACCGCGTAGTTCCTGGCTCTGAGTGTACTTATGTTCTATGAAAAAAATAAGCCTGAAATTTCGATTTTCTCAAATTTAAGATGTGATATGCTAATATATTTTCAGGAATTTGAGGCTTGTTTTTATTCTCAAACGTTAGCTTATACTCGGTTACGTACAAAACCACGCAGTTCCTGGCTCTGCGCTGCCTTTTTTTATTACGAAAAAAATTACCCTGTAATTTAGATTTTCTCAAATTTCAGGTGTGATATGCTGATATATTTTCAGGAGTTCCAGGCTTGTTTTTTTTCTTAAATGATAGCTCCTGCTTAAATTAGTACAAAACCTCGGAGTTTCCGTCTCTGTGCTGCCTTTTTGTAACGAAAAAACCTCTTACCTCTAAAATTTGAATTTTCTCAAACTTCAGGTTTGATATGCTGATATATTTTCAGGAGTTCTAGACTTGTTTTTGGTCTTAATTGATATGCTTATGCTCATACAAAGCTACGTCGTAGTCGTCTCTGCGCTGACTTTTTTGATAAGAAAAAATAAACTCCGAAAATTCAATATTCTCAAATTTCAGGTGTGATATGCTAATATATTTTCAGGAGTTCTTGGCTTAGTTTTGGTCTTAAACGATAGCTAATGCTCGGTTACGTACAAAACCACACAGTTCCAGGCTCTACGCTGCCTTTTTTATTACGAAAAAATTTACTCTGAAATTTAGATTTTCTCGAACATCAGGTGTGGATATGCTGATATATTTTCAAGAGTTCTAGGCTTATTTTTGGTCTTAAATGATAGCTCGTGCTTAGCTTAGTGCAAAAACCCGGAGTTCAAATCTCGGTGCTGCCTTTTTTGTAACGAAAATAATTAACTCTGAAATTTCGATTTTCTCAAATTTTAGGTGTGATATGCTGATATATTAACAGGAGTTCTTGGCTTGTGATTGGTCTCAAATGATAGCTTAAGCTTGGTTTCGTTCAAAACCGCGGAGTTCCCGTCTCTGTGCTGCATTTTTTATTACGAAAAGATTTTAATCTGAAAATTTAAATTTTCTCAAACTTCAGGTGTGATATGCTGAGATATTTTCAGGAGTTCTAGGATTGTTTTTAGTTTTAAATGATAGATCATGCTTAGATTAGTTCAAAACCGTGGAGTTCTCGTCTCTGTGCAGCCTTTTTTGTAACCAAAAAAATTAACTCTGAAATTTCGATTTTCTCAAATTTTAGGTGTGATATGCTGATATATTTTCAGGAGTTCTTGGCTTGATATTGGTCTCAAATGATAGCATAAGATTGGTGTCGTCCAAAACCGCGATGTTCCCGTCTCTGTTTTGCCTTTTTTATTACCAAACAAATTTTATTCTAAAAATTTAAGTTTTCTCTAACTTCAGGTGTGATATGCTGATATATTTTCAGGAGTTCTTGGCTTGTTATTGTTCTCAAATGATAGCTCAAGCTTGGTTTCGTCCAAAACCGCGTAATTCCTGGCTCTGAGTGTACTTATGTTCTATTAAAAAAATAAGCCTTAAATTTCGATTTTCTCAAATTTAAGATGTGATATGCTGATATATTTTTTTTAGGAATTTGGGGCTTGTTTTTATTCTCAAACGATAGCTTATGCTCGGTTACGCACAAAACCACGCAGTTCCTGGCTTTGCGCTGCCTTTTTTTATTACGAAAAAAATTACTCTGTATTTTAGATTTACTCAAATTTCAGGTGTGATATGCTGATATATTTTCAGGAGTTCCAGGCTTGTTTTTTTTTCTTAAATGATAGCTCATGCTTAGATTAGTACAAAGCCTCGGAGTTTCCGTCTCTGTGCTGCCTTTTTGTAACGAAAAAACCTCTTACATCTAAAATATGAATTTTCTCAAACTTCAGGTTTGATATGCTGATATATTTTCAGGAGTTCTCGACTTGTTTTTGGTCTTAATTGATATGCTTATGTTCATACAAAGCTACGTCGTAGTCGTCTCTGCGCTGACTTTTTTGATAAGAAAAATTAACTCCAAAAATTCAATATTCTCAAATTTTAGGTGTGATATGCTAATATATTTTCAGGAGTTCTAGGCTTAGTTTTGGTCTTAAACGATAGCTAATGCTCGGTAATGTAAAAAACCATGCAGTTCCTGGCTCTGCGCTGCCTTTTTTATTACGAAAAAATTTACTCTGAAATTTAGATTTTCTCAAACATCGTGATATGCTGTTATATTTTCAAAAGTTCTAGGCTTATTTTTGGGCTTAAATGATAGCTCATGCTTAGCTTAGTGCAAAACTGCGAAGTTCCCGTCTATGTGCTGCCTTTTTTGTAACGAAAAAAATTAACTCTGAAATTTCGATTTTCTCAAATTTTAGGTGTGATATGCTTTTATATTTTCAGGAGTTCTTGGCTTGCTATTGGTCTCAAATGATAGCTCATGCTTAGATTAATTCAAAACCGCGGAGTTGTCGTCTCTGTGCTGCCTTTTTTGTAAAGAATAAAATTAACTCTGAAATTTCGATTTTCTCAAATTTTAGGTGTGATATGCTGATATATTTTCAGGAGTTCTTGGCTTATTATTGGTCTCAAATGATAGCTCAAGCTGGGTTTCGTATAAAACCGCGGAGTTCCCATCTCTGTGCTGCCTTTTTTATTACGAAAAATTTTTACTCTGAAAATTTCAATTTTCTTTAACTTCAGGTAACTTTCAAGAGTTTTAGGCTTGTTTTTAGTCTTAAATGATAGTTCATGTTTAGGTTAGTTCAAAACCGCGGAGTTCCCGTCTCTGTGCTGCCTTTTTTGTAACGAAAAAAATTAACTCTGAAATTTCGATTTTCTCAAATTTTAGGTGTGATATGCTGATATCTTTTCAGGAGTTCTTGGCTTGATATTGGTCTCAAATGATAGCACAAGCTTGGTTTCGTCCAAAACCGCGATGTTCCCGCTTTCTGTTCTGCCTTTTTTATTACCAAACAAATTTTATTCTAAAAATTTAAGTTTTCTCTATATTCAGGTGTGATATGCTGATATATTTTCAGGAGTTCTTGGCTTGTTATTGGTCTCAAACGATACCTCATGCTTGGTTACGTACAAAACCGCGTAATTACTGGCTCTGAGTGTACTTATGTTCTATGAAAAAAATAAGCCTGAAATTTCGATTTTCTCAAATTTAAAATGTGATATGCTAATATATTTTCAGGAATTTGGGGCTTGTTTTTATTCTCAAACGTTAGCTTATACTCGGTTACGTACAAAACCACGCAGTTCCTGGCTCTGCGCTGCCTTTTTTTATTACGAAAAAAATTACCCTGTAATTTAGATTTTCTCAAATTTCAGGTGTGATATGCTGATATATTTTCAGGAGTTCCAGGCTTGTTTTTTTTCTTAAATGATAGCTCGTGCTTAGCTTAGTGCAAAAACCCGGAGTTCAAATCTCGGTGCTGCCTTTTTTGTAACGAAAATAATTAACTCTGAAATTTCGATTTTCTCAAACTTTAGGTGTGATATGCTGATATATTAACAGGAGTTCTTGGCTTGTGATTGGTCTCAATTGATAGCTCAAGCTTGGTTTCGTTCAAAACCGCGGAGTTCCCGTCTCTGTGCTGCCTTTTTTATTACGAAAAGATTTTAATCTGAAAATTTAAATTTTCTCAAACTTCAGGTGTGGTTTTGGGACCCGGGGTATGTCCTTAAACTACGTCCGGACTTGGGTATGTCCTTAAACTATGCCAAAAAGAGAGGTATGGGCACTGCGAATGGCATCTCGCTTAGTGTGGTAGGGCACGTTCAGTGAATGTCATCTCGCTCAAATCTGGAGCAGAGCCCGACTGGGGAAGTACCTCCACCTTACAGAAAACCACAGCCAAATAGCACTAGACCCTACTCATAGTGTTGTGTTCCTGCTGGTGAGTAAGGTTGCCAAAGAGCTCAAAGAGGACCCAGTGTGTTGACTATGAGGGACCCTCTTGTTCCTTTAGCCGTCAACACAGTGAATCCTCCTTTTTGTAAAGGGTCGGCAACGCGCATGTGACTCCTGTGGAGTTACAGGCGTCCATAGGTTACAGTAGCTGCTTACCATCAGGCAGGCAAGGCCGTATGCTTGTTTGCCACCGTCGTAGTATGAAAAAAAAAAAAAAAAAAAGAAAAAAAAAATGCTGATATATTTTCAGGAGTTCTTGGCTTGTTATTGGTCTCAAATGATAGCTCAAGCTTGGTTTCGTACAAAACCGCGATGTTCCCGTCTCTGTGCTGCCTTTTTTATTACGAAAAAAATTTATTCTGAAAATTTAAATTTTCTCAAATTTCAGGTGTGATATGCTGATATATTTTCAGGAGTTCTAGGCTTGCTTTCAGTCTTAAATGATAGCTCATGCTTAGATCAGTTCAAAACCGCGGAGTTCCCGTCTCTGTGCAGCCTTTTTTGTAAAGAAAAAAATTAACTCTGAAATTTCGATTTTCTCAAACTTTAGGTGTGATGTGCTGATATATTTTCAGGAGTTATTGGCTTGCTATTGGTCTCAAATGATAGCACGAGCTTGGTTTCGTCGAAAACCGCGAAGTTCCCGTCTCTGTGCTGCCTTTTTTATTACCAAAATTTTTTATTCTGAAAATTTAAGTTTTCTCAAATTTCAGGTGTGATATACTGATATATTTTCAGGAGTTATTGGCTTGTTATTGGACTCAAATGATAGCTTAAGCTTGGTTTCGTCCAAAACCACGGAGTTCCTGGCTCTGAGTTTACTTATGTTCTGCGAAAAAATAAGTTTGAAATATCGATTTTCTCATATTTCAGGTGTGATATGCTGATATATTTTCAGGAGTTCTAGGCTTGCTTTTGGTCTTAAACGATAGAGAATGCTCGGTTACGTACAAAACCAAGCAGTTCCAGGCTCTGCGCTGCCTTTTTTATTACGAAAAAAATTACTCTGTAATTTAGATTTTCTCAAATTTCAGGTGTGATATGCTGATATATTTTCAGGAGTTCTAGGCTTGTTTTTGGTCTAAAACGATAGCGAATGCTTGGTTACGTACAAAACCACGCAGTTCCAGGCTCTGCGCTTCCTTTTTTATTACGAAAAAATTTACTCTGAAATTTAGATTTTCTCGAACATCAGGTGTGATATGCTGATATATTTTCAAGAGTTCTAGGCTTATTTTTGGTCTCAAACGATACCTCATGCTTGGTTACGTACAAAACCGCGTAGTTCCTGGCTCTGAGTGTACTTATGTTCTATGAAAAAAATAAGCCTGAAATTTCGATTTTCTCAAATTTAAGATGTGATATGCTGATATATTTTCAGGAATTTGGGGCTTTTTTTTGGTCTTAAACGATAGCGAATGCTTGGTTACGTACAAAACCACGCAGTTCCAGGCTCTGCGCTGCCTCTTTTATTACGAAAAAATTTACTCTGAAATTTAGATTTTCTCGAACATCAGCTGTGATATGCTGATATATTTTCAAGAGTTCTAGGCTTATTTTTGGTCTTAAATGATAGCTTATGCTTAGCTTAGTGCAAAAACCCGGAATTCACATCTCGGTGCTGCCTTTTTTATTACGAAAAAATTTTACTCTTAAAATTTCAATTTTCTCAAACTTCAGGTGTGATATGCTGAGATATTTTCAGGAGTTCTAGGATTGTTTTTAGTCTTAAATGATAGATCATGCTTAGATTAGTTCAAAACCGCGGAGTTCTTGTCTCTGTGCAGCCTTTTTTGTAACGAAAAAAATTAACTCTGAAATTTCGATTTTCTCAAATTTTAGGTGTGATATGCTGATATCTTTTCAGGAGTTCTTGGCTTGATATTGGTCTTAAATGATAGCACAAGCTTGGTTTCGTCCAAAACCGCGATGTTCCCGCTTTCTGTTCTGCCTTTTTTATTACCAAACAAATTTTATTCTAAAAATTTAAGTTTTCTCTAAATTCAGGTGTGATATGCTGATATATTTTCAAGAGTTCTAGGCTTATTTTTGGTTTTAAATGATAGCTCATGCTTAGCTTAGTGCAAAAACCCGGAGTTCACATCTCGGTGCTGCCTTTTTTATTACGAAAAAATTTTACTCTAAAAATTTCAATTTTCTCAAACTTCAGGTGTGATATGCTGAGATATTTTCAGGAGTTCTTGGCTTGTGATTGGTCTCAAATGATAGCTCAAGCTTGGTTTCGTTCAAAACCGCGGAGTTCCTGTCTCTGTGCTGCCTTTTTTATTACGAAAAAATTTTAATCTGAAAATTTAAAATTTCTCAAATTTCAGGTGTGATATGCTGATATATTTTTAAGAGTTCTTGGCTTGTTTTTGGTCTCAAATGATAGCTCAAGCTTGGTTTCGTACAAAACCTTGGAGATCCCGTCTCTGTGCTGCCTTTTTTGTAAAGAAAAAAATTAACTCTGAAATTTCGATTTTCTCAAACTTTATGTGTGATATGCTGATATATTTTCAGGAGTTCTTGGCTTACTATTGGTCTCAAATGATAGCTCATGCTTAAATTAGTTCAAAACCGCGGAGTTCCCGTCTCTGCGCTGCCTTTTTTGTAAAGAAAAAAATTAACACTAAAATTTCGATTTTCTCAAACTTTAGATGTGATATGCTGATATAGTTTCAGGAGTTCTTGGCTTGCTATTGGTCTCAAATGATAGCTCATGCTTAAATTAGTTCAAAACCGCGGAGTTCTCGTCTCTGTGCTGCCTTTTTTGTAAAGAAAAAAATTTACTCTGAAATTTCGATTTTCTTAAACTTTAGGTGTGATATGCTGATATATTTTCAGGAGTTCTTGGCTTGTTATTGGTCTCAAATGATAGCTCATGCTTAAATTAGTTCAAAACCGCGGAGTTCTCGTCTCTGGGCTGCCTTTTTTGTAAAGAAAAAAATTAACTCTAAAATTTCGATTTTCTCAAATTTTAGATGTGATATGCTGATATATTTTCAGGAGCTCTTGGCTTGCTATTGGTCTCAAATGATAGCTCATGCTTAAATTAGTTCAAAACCGCGGAGTTCCCGTCTCTGTGCTGCCTTTTTTGTAAAGAAAAAAATTTATTCTGAAATTTCGATTTTCTTAAACTTTAGGTGTGATATGCTGATATATTTTCAGGAGTTCTTGGCTTGTTATTGGTCTCAAATGATAGCTCAAGCTTAGTTTCGTACAAAACCGCGGAGTTTCCGTCTCTGTGCTGCCTTTTTGTAACGAAAAAAATTAACTCTAAAATTTGAATTTTCTCAAATTTCAGGTTTGATATGCTGATACTTTTTCAGGAGTTCTAGACTTGTTTTTGGTCTTAATTGATATGCTTATGTTCATACAAAGCTACGTCGTAGTCGGCTCTGCGCTGACTTTTTTGATAGGAAAAAATTAACTCCGAAAATTCAATTTTCTCAAATTTCAGGTGTGATATGCTAATATATTTTCAGGAGTTCTTGGCTTATTTTTGGTCTTCAACGATAGCTAATGCTCGGTAACGTAAAAAACCATGCAGTTCTTGGCTCTGCGCTGCCTTTTTTATTACGAAAAAATTTACTCTGAAATATAGATTTTCTCAAACATCGTGATATGCTGATATATTTTCAAAAGTCCGAGGCTTATTTTTGGGCTTAAATGATAGCTCATGCTTAGCTTAGTGCAAAACTGCGAAGTTCCCGTCTATGTGCTGCCTTTTTTGTCACGAAAAAATTAACTCTGAAATTTCGATTTTCTCATATTTCAGTTGTGATATGCTGATATATTTTCAGGAGTTCTAGGCTTGCTTTTGGTCTTAAACGATAGCGAATGCTCGGTTACGTACAAAACCACGCAGTTCCAGGCTCTGCGCTGCCTTTTTTATTACGAAAAAATTTACTCTGAAATTTAGATTTTCTCGAACATCAGCTGTGATATGCTGATATATTTTCAAGAGTTCTAGGCTTATTTTCGGTCTTAAATGTTAGCTCATGCTTAGCTTAGTGCAAAAACCCGGAATTCACATCTCGGTGCTGCCTTTTTTATTACGAAAAAATTTACTCTGAAATTTAGATTTTCTCGAACATCAGCTGTGATATGCTGATATATTTTCAAGAGTTCTAGGCTTATTTTTGGTCTTAAATGATAGCTCATGCTTAGCTTAGTGCAAAAACCCGGAATTCACATCTCGGTGCTGCCTTTTTTATTACGAAAATATTTTACTCTAAAAATTTCAATTTTCTCAAACTTCAGGTGTGATATGCTGAGATATTTTCAGAAGTTCTAGGATTGTTTTTAGTCTTTAATGATAGATCATGCTTAGATTAGTTCAAAACCGCGGAGTTCTCGTCTCTGTGCAGCCTTTTTTGTAACGAAAAAAATTAACTCTGAAATTTCGATTTTCTCAAATTTTAGGTGTGATATGCTGATATATTTTCAGGAGTTCTTGGCTTGTGATTGGTCTCAAATGATAGCTGAAGCTTGGTTTCGTTAAAAACCGCGGAGTTCCTGTCTCTGTGCTGCCTTTTTTATTACGAAAAAATTTTAATCTGAAAATTTAAAATTTCTCAAATTTCAGGTGTGATATGCTGATATATTTTTAAGAGTTCTTGGCTTGTTATTGGTCTCAAATGATAGCTCAAGCTTGGTTTCGTACAAAACCTCGGAGTTCCCGTCTCTGTGCTGCCTTTTTTATTACGAAAAAATTTTACTCTGAAAATTTAAATTTTCTCAAATTTCAGGTGCGATATGCTGATATATTTTCAGGAGTTCTAGGCTTGCTTTTAGTCTTAAATGATAGCTCATGCTTAGATTAGTTCAAAACCGTTGAGTTCCCGTCTCCGTGCTGCCTTTTTTGTAACGAAAAAAATTAACTCTGAAATTTCGATTTTCTCAAAATTTAGGTGTGATATGCTGATATATTTTCAGGAGTTCTTGGCTTACGTCTCAAATGATAGCCCGTGCTTAGATTAGTTCAAAACCGTTGAGTTCCCGTCTCTGTGCTGCCTTTTTTGTAAAGAAAAAAATTAACTCTGAAATTTCGATTTTCTCAAATTTTAAGTGTGATATGCTGATATATTTTCAGGAGTTCTTGGCTTATTATTGGTCTCAAATGATAGCTCAAGCTGGGTTTCGTCTAAAACCGCGGAGTTCCTATCTCTGTGCTGCCTATTTTATTACGAAAATATTTTACACTGAAAATTTCAATTTTCTTTAACTTCAGGTAACTTTCAGGAGTTTTAGGCTTGTTTTTAGTCTTAAATGATAGCTCATGTTTAGATTAGATCAAAACCGCGGAGTTCCCGTCTCTGTGCTGCCTTTTTTGTAACGAAAAAAATTAACTCTGAAATTTAGATTTTCTCAAACTTTAGGTGTGATATGCTGATATATTTTCAGGAGTTCTTGGCTTGATATTGGTCTCAAATGATAGCACAAGATTGGTGTCGTCCAAAACCGCGATGTTCCGGTCTCTGTTCTGCCTTTTTTATTACCAAACAAATTTTATATAAGCATATAGCACATATAGGCTTTTTGTATAAGCAAGCGTTTTAATTTTTGTTTAAATATGTGTTTTTTTTCCTCGGCTTTTATTTTGACAGGAGATTTATTATTCCTTAATTTGATTTTGGAAGATCAAGTCTATTTTCTTGCCGAGTTACCATTCTGCGATTTGGGGCATCTTTAATTTTACGGAAAAATCGGTTGTCTGTAAAGTCGGTTTACTGTCGATAGTTGATGTCCGTGAAGTTAGCATATCAAGTTTCAGCAGATCACTTTTTTATAAGTGTTCTATTAGCATGCACTATAGTTCTACAGTTCCTGATAGGTTTCATGAATAGTTCTGTCGTTTTTACCAAAAAAACATATAGTATGGTTTTTTACAAAATGATATGCTAACTTCACACACCAGCATATCATTTAGTACTAAATCAAACAAAAATTATACCATTGACTCGTCATACACTAATAAAGAGTTCCTGATACCTTAAACACGTTACTTCATGAAATATGCACAAAAGATTTTTTTTTCCTTATTCCTTGATATGCTAACTTCACACCTGCTATGCTGGTGGAAATAATGAAGTCATAGACTTAGTTTTTATCTTAAATGAAAGCTGTTGCTCTGTTATGTACAAAACCGTGGAGTTCTCGGCTCTGCACTGTCTTTGAAGTTAAGTAAAATAATTTACTCTGTAATTTAGATTTTCTCAAATTTCAGGTCTGATATGCTGATATATTTTCAGTAGTTCTAGGCTTGTTTTTGGTCTCAAATGATAGCTCATGCTTAGATTAGTACAAAACCGTGGAGTTCCCGTCTCTGTGCTGCCTTTTTTGTAACGAAAAAAATTAACTCTGAAATTTCGATTTTCTCAAACTTTAGAATTGATATGCTGATATATTTTCAGGAGTTCTTGGCTTGCTATTGGTCTCAAATGATAGCTCATGCTTAAATTAGTTCAAAACCGCGGAGATCCCGTCTCTGTGCTGCCTTTTTTGTAAAGAAAAAAATTAACTCTGAAATTTCGATTTTCTCAAACTTTATATGTGATATGCTGATATATTTTCAGGAGTTCTTGGCTTGCTATTGGTCTCAAATGATAGCTCATGCTTAAATTAGTTCAAAACCGCGGAGTTCCCGTCTCTGCGCTGCCTTTTTTGTAAAGAAAAAAATTAACTCTAAAATTTCGATTTTCTCAAATTTTAGATGTGATATGCTGATATATTTTCAGGAGTTCTTGGCTTGCTATTGGTCTCAAATGATAGCTCATGCTTAAATTAGTTCAAAACCGCGGAGATCCCATCTCTGTGCTGCCTTTTTTGTAAAGAAAAAAATTAACTCTGAAATTTCGATTTTCTCAAACTTTATGTGTGATATGCTGATATATTTTCAGGAGTTCTTGGCTTGTTATTGGTCTCAAATGATAGCTCATGCTTAAATTAGTTCAAAACCGCGGAGTTCCCGTCTCTGCGCTGCCTTTTTTGTAAAGAAAAAAATTAACTCTAAAATTTCGATTTTCTCAAACTTTAGATGTGATATGCTGATATATTTTCAGGAGTTCTTGGCTTGCTATTGGTCTCAAATGATAGCTCATGCTTAAATTAGTTCAAAACCGCGGAGTTCCCGTCTCTGTGCTGCCTTTTTTGTAAAGAAAAAAAATTACTCTGAAATTTCGATTTTCTTAAACTTTAGGTGTGATATGCTGATATATTTTCAGGAGTTCTTGGCTTGTTATTGGTCTCAAATGATAGCTCATGCTTAAATTAGTTCAAAACCGCGGAGTTCCCGTCTCTGCGCTGCCTTTTTTGTAAAGAAAAAAATTAACTCTAAAATTTCGATTTTCTCAAACTTTAGATGTGATATGCTGATATATTTTCAGGAGCTCTTGGCTTGCTATTGGTCTCAAATGATAGCTCATGCTTAAATTAGTTCAAAACCGCGGAGTTCTCGTCTCTGTGCTGCCTTTTTTGTAAAGAAAAAAAATTATTCTGAAATTTCGATTTTCTTAAACTTTAGGTGTGATATGCTGATATATTTTCAGGAGTTCATGGCTTGTTATTGGTCTCAAATGATAGATCAAGCTTAGTTTCGTACAAAATCGCGGAGTTCCCGTCTCTGTGCTGCCTTTTTGTAACGAAAAAAATTAACTCTAAAATTTGAATTTTCTCAAATTTCAGGTTTGATATGCTGATACTTTTTCAGGAGTTCTAGATTTGTTTTTGGTCTTAATTGATATGCTTATGTTCAAACAAAGCTACGTCGTAGTCGGCTCTGCGCTGACTTTTTTGATAAGAAAAAAATAACTCCGAAAATTCAATATTCTCAAATTTCAGGTGTGATATTTTAATATATTTTCAGGAGTTCTTGGCTTATTTTTGGTCTTCAACGATAGCTTATGCTCGGTAACGTAAAAAACCATGCAGTTCTTGGCTCTGCGCTGCCTTTTTTATTACGAAAAAATTTACTCTGAAATATAGATTTTCTCAAACATCGTGATATGCTGATATATTTTCAAAAGTCCGAGGCTTATTTTTGGGCTTAAATGATAGCTCATGCTTAGCTTAGTGCAAAACTGCGAAGTTCCCGTCTATGTGCTGCCTTTTTTGTCACGAAAAAATTAACTCTGAAATTTCGATTTTCTCAAACTTTAGGTGTGATATGCTGATATATTTTCAGGAGTTCTTGGCTTGTTATTGGTCTCAAATGATAGCTCATGCTTAGATTAGTTTAAAACCGCGGAGTTCCCCTCTCTGTGCTGCCTTTTTTGTAACGAAAAAAATTAAATCTGAAATTTCGATTTTCTCAAACTTTAGGTGTGATATGCTGATATATTTTCAGGAGTTCTTGGCTTGTTATTGGTCTCAAATGATAGCACAAGCTTGGTTTCGTCGAAAACCGCGAAGTTCCCGTGTCTGTGCTGCCTTTTTTATTACCAAAAAATTTTTATTCTGAAAATTTAAGTTTTCTCAAATTTTAGGTGTGATATGATGATATATTTTCAGGAGTTCTTGGCTTGTGATTGGTCTCAAATGATAGCTGAAGCTTGGTTTCTTTCAAAACCGCGGAGTTCCTGTCTCTGTGCTGCCTTTTTTATTACGAAAAAATTTAAATCTGAAAATTTAAAATTTCTCAAATTTCAGGTGTGATATGCTGATATATTTTTAAGAGTTCTTGGCTTGTTATTGGTCTTAAATGATAGCTCAAGCTTGGTTTCGTACAAAACCTCGGAGTTCCCGTCTCTGTGCTGCCTTTTTTATTACGAAAAAATTTTACTCTGAAAATTTAAATTTTCTCAAATTTCAGGTGCGATATGCTGATATATTTTCAGGAGTACTAGGCTTGTTTTTAGTCTTAAATGATAGCTCATGCTTAGATTAGTTCAAAACCGTTGAGTTCCCGTCTCCGTGCTGCCTTTTTTGTAACGAAAAAAATTAACTCTGAAATTTCGATTTTCTCAAAATTTAGGTGTGATATGCTGATATATTTTCAGGAGTTCTTGGCTTACTATTGGTCTCAAATGATAGCTCGTGCTTAGATTAGTTCAAAACCGTTGAGTTCCCATCTCTGTGCTGCCTTTTTTGTAAAGAAAAAAATTAACTCTGAAATTTCGATTTTCTCAAATTTTAAGTGTGATATGCTGATATATTTTCAGGAGTTCTTGGCTTATTATTGGTCTCAAATGATAGCTCAAGCTGGGTTTCGTCTAAAACCGCGGAGTTTTCATCTCTGTGCTGCCTATTTTATTACGAAAAAATTTTACACTGAAAATTTCAATTTTCTTTAACTTCAGGTAACTTTCAGGAGTTTTAGGCTTGTTTTTAGTCTTAAATGATAGTTCATGTTTAGATTAGTTCAAAACCGCGGAGTTCCCGTCTCTGTGCTGCCTTTTTTGTAACGAAAAAAATTAACTCTGAAATTTAGATTTTCTCAAACTTTAGGTGTGATATGCTGATATATTTTCAGGAGTTCTTGGCTTGATATTGGTCTCAAATGATAGCACAAGATTGGTGTCGTCCAAAACCGCGATGTTCCCGTCTCTGTTCTGCCTTTTTTATTACCAAACAAATTTTATTCTAAAAATTTAAGTTTTCTCTAACTTCAGGTGTGATATGCTGATATATTTTCAGGAGTTCTTGGCTTGTTATTGTTCTCAAATGATAGCTCAAGCTTGGTTTCGTCCAAAACCGCGGAGTTCCTGGCTCTGAGTTTACTTATGTTCTGCGAAAAAATAAGTCTGAAATATCGATTTTCTCATATTTCAGGTGTGATATGCTGATATATTTTCAGGAGTTCTAGGCTTGTTTTTGGTCTCAAACGATAGCTCATGCTTGGTTACGTACAAAACCGCGTAGTTCCTGGCTCTGAGTGTACTTATGTTCTATGAAAAAAATAAGCCTGAAATTTCGATTTTCTCAAATTTAAGATGTGATATGCTAATATATTTTCAGGAATTTGGGGCTTGTTTTTATTCTCAAACGATAGCTTAAGCTCGGTTACGAACAAAACTACGCAGTTCCTGGCTCTGCGCTGCCTTTTTTTATTACGAAAAAAATTAATCTGTATTTTAGATTTTCTCAAATTTCAGGTGTGATATGCTGATATATTTTCAGGAGTTCCAGGCTTGTTTTTTTTCTTAAATGATAGCTCATGCTTGGATTAGTACAAAACCTCGGAGTTTCCGTCTCTGTGCTGCCTTTTTGTAACGAAGAAACCTCTTACATCTAAAATTTGAATTTTCTCAAACTTCAGGTTTGATATGCTGATATATTTTCAGGAGTTCTAGACTTGTTTTTGGTCTTAATTGATATGCTTATGTTCATACAAAGCTACGTCGTAGTCGTCTCTGCGCTGACTTTTTTGATAAGAAAAGTTAACTCCGAAAATTCAATATTCTCAAATTTTAGGTGTGATATGCTAATATATTTTCAGGAGTTCTAGGCTTAGTTTTGGTCTTAAACGATAGCTAATGCTCGGTAATGTAAGAAACCATGCAGTTCCTGGCTCTGCGCTGCCTTTTTTATTACGAAAAAATTTACTCTGAAATTTAGATTTTCTCAAACATCGTGATATGCTGTTATATTTTTGGGCTTAAATGATAGCACATGCTTAGCTTAGTGCAAAACTGCGAAGTTCCCGTCTATGTGCTGCCTTTTTTGTAACGAAAAAAATTAACTCTGAAATTTCGATTTTCTCAAACTTTAGGTGTGATATGCTGATATATTTTCAGGAGTTCTTGGCTTGTTATTGGTCTCAAACGATACCTCATGCTTGGTTACGTACAAAACCGCGTAGTTCCTGGCTCTGAGTGTACTTATGTTCTATGAAAAAAATAAGCCTGAAATTTCGATTTTCTCAAATTTAAGATGTGATATGCTAATATATTTTCAGGAATTTGGGGCTTGTTTTTATTCTCAAACGTTAGCTTATACTCGGTTTCGTACAAAACCACGCAGTTCCTGGCTCTGCGCTGCCTTTTTTTATTACGAAAAAAATTACCCTGTAATTTAGATTTTCTCAAATTTCAGGTGTGATATGCTGATATATTTTCAGGAGTTCCAGGCTTGTTTTTTTTCTTAAATGATAGCTCCTGCTTAAATTAGTACAAAACCTCGGAGTTTCCGTCTCTGTGCTGCCTTTTTGTAACGAAAAAATCTCTTACCTCTAAAATTTGAATTTTCTCAAACTTCAGGTTTGATATGCTGATATATTTTCAGGAGTTCTAGACTTGTTTTTGGTCTTAATTGATATGCTTATGTTCATACAAAGCTACGTCGTAGTCGTCTCTGCGCTGACTTTTTTGATAAGAAAAAATAAACTCCGAAAATTCAATATTCTCAAATTTCAGGTGTGATATGCTAATATATTTTCAGGAGTTCTTGGCTTAGTTTTGGTCTTAAACGATAGCTAATGCTCGGTTACGTACAAAACCACGCAGTTCCAGGCTATACGCTGCCTTTTTTATTACGAAAAAATTTACTCTGAAATTTAGATTTTCTCGAACATCAGGTGTGGATATGCTGATATATTTTCAAGAGTTCTAGGCTTATTTTTGGTCTTAAATGATAGCTCGTGCTTAGCTTAGAGCAAAAACCCGGAGTTCAAATCTCGGTGCTGCCTTTTTTGTAACGAAAATAATTAACTCTGAAATTTCGATTTTCTCAAATTTTAGGTGTGATATGCTGATATATTAACAGGAGTTCTTGGCTTGTGATTGGTCTCAAATGATAGCTCAAGCTTGGTTTCATTCAAAACCGCGGAGTTCCCGTCTCTGTGCTGCCTTTTTTATTACAAAAAGATTTTAATCTTAAAATTTAAATTTTCTTTAACTTCAGGTAACTTTCAGGAGTTTTAGGCTTGTTTTTAGTCTTAAATGATAGCTCATGTTTAGATTAGTTCAAAACCGCGGAGTTCCCGTCTCTGTGCTGCCTTTTTTGTAACGAAAAAAATTAACTCTGAAATTTAGATTTTCTCAAACTTTAGGTGTGATATGCTGATATATTTTCAGGAGTTCTTGGCTTGATATTGGTCTCAAATGATAGCACAAGATTGGTGTCGTCCAAAACCGCGATGTTCCCGTCTCTGTTCTGCCTTTTTTATTACCAAACAAATTTTATTCTAAAAATTTAAGTTTTCTCTAACTTCAGGTGTGATATGCTGATATATTTTCAGGAGTTCTTGGCTTGTTATTGTTCTCAAATGATAGCTCAAGCTTGGTTTCGTCCAAAACCGCGGAGTTCCTGGCTCTGAGTTTACTTATGTTCTGCGAAAAAATATGTCTGAAATATCGATTTTCTCATAATTCAGGTGTGATATGCTGATATATTTTCAGGAGTTCTAGGCTTGTTTTTGGTCTCAAACGATACCTCATGCTTGGTTACGTACTAAACCGCGTAGTTCCTGGCTCTGAGTGTACTTATGTTCTATGAAAAAAATAAGCCTGAAATTTCGATTTTCTCAAATTTAAGATGTGATATCCTGATATATTTTCAGGAATTTGGGGCTTGTTTTTATTCTCAAACGATAGCTTAAGCTCGGTTACGTACAAAACCACGCAGTTCCTGGCTCTGCGCTGCCTTTTTTTATTACGAAAAAAATTAATCTGTATTTTACATTTTCTCAAATTTCAGGTGTGATATGCTGATATATTTTCAGGAGTTCCAGGCTTGTTTTTTTTTTAAATGATAGCTCATGCTTAGATTAGTACAAAACCTCGGAGTTTCCGTCTCTGTGCTGCCTTTTTGTAACGAAGAAACCTCTTACATCTAAAATTTGAATTTTCTCAAACTTCAGGTTTGATATGCTGATATATTTTCAGGAGTTCTAGACTTGTTTTTGGTCTTAATTGATATGCTTATGTTCATACAAAGCTACGTCGTAGTCGTCTCTGCGCTGACTTTTTTGATAAGAAAAATTAACTCCGAAAATTCAATATTCTCAAATTTCAGGTGTGATATACTGATATATTTTCAGGAGTTATTGGCTTGTTATTGGTCTCAAATGATAGCTTAAGCTTGGTTTCGTCCAAAATTAGGAGTTCCTGGCTCTGAGTTTACTTATGTTCTGCGAAAAAATAAGTTAGAAACATCGATTTTCTCATATTTCAGTTGTGATATGCTGATATATTTTCAGGAGTTCTAGGCTTGCTTTTGGTCTTAAACGATAGCGAATGCTCGGTTACGTACAAAACCACGCAGTTCCAGGCTCTGCGCTGCCTTTTTTATTACGAAAAAATTTACTCTGAAATTTAGATTTTCTCGAACATCAGCTGTGATATGCTGATATATTTTCAAGAGTTCTAGGCTTATTTTCGGTCTTAAATGTTAGCTCATGCTTAGCTTAGTGCAAAAACCCGGAATTCACATCTCGGTGCTGCCTTTTTTATTACGAAAAAATTTACTCTGAAATTTAGATTTTCTCGAACATCAGCTGTGATATGCTGATATATTTTCAAGAGTTCTAGGCTTATTTTTGGTCTTAAATGATAGCTCATGCTTAGCTTAGTGCAAAAACCCGGAATTCACATCTCGGTGCTGCCTTTTTTATTACGAAAATATTTTACTCTAAAAATTTCAATTTTCTCAAACTTCAGGTGTGATATGCTGAGATATTTTCAGGAGTTCTAGGATTGTTTTTAGTCTTTAATGATAGATCATGCTTAGATTAGTTCAAAACCGCGGAGTTCTCGTCTCTGTGCAGCCTTTTTTGTAACGAAAAAAATTAACTCTGAAATTTCGATTTTCTCAAATTTTAGGTGTGATATGCTGATATATTTTCAGGAGTTCTTGGCTTGTGATTGGTCTCAAATGATAGCTGAAGCTTGGTTTCGTTAAAAACCGCGGAGTTCCTGTCTCTGTGCTGCCTTTTTTATTACGAAAAAATTTTAATCTGAAAATTTAAAATTTCTCAAATTTCAGGTGTGATATGCTGATATATTTTTAAGAGTTCTTGGCTTGTTATTGGTCTCAAATGATAGCTCAAGCTTGGTTTCGTACAAAACCTCGGAGTTCCCGTCTCTGTGCTGCCTTTTTTATTACGAAAAAATTTTACTCTGAAAATTTAAATTTTCTCAAATTTCAGGTGCGATATGCTGATATATTTTCAGGAGTTCTAGGCTTGCTTTTAGTCTTAAATGATAGCTCATGCTTAGATTAGTTCAAAACCGTTGAGTTCCCGTCTCCGTGCTGCCTTTTTTGTAAAGAAAAAAATTAACTCTGAAATTTCGATTTTCTCAAATTTTAAGTGTGATATGCTGATATATTTTCAGGAGTTCTTGGCTTATTATTGGTCTCAAATGATAGCTCAAGCTGGGTTTCGTCTAAAACCGCGGAGTTCCTATCTCTGTGCTGCCTATTTTATTACGAAAAAATTTTACACTGAAAATTTCAATTTTCTTTAACTTCAGGTAACTTTCAGGAGTTTTAGGCTTGTTTTTAGTCTTAAATGATAGCTCATGTTTAGATTAGTTCAAAACCGCGGAGTTCCCGTCTCTGTGCTGCCTTTTTTGTAACGAAAAAAATTAACTCTGAAATTTAGATTTTCTCAAACTTTAGGTGTGATATGCTGATATATTTTCAGGAGTTCTTGGCTTGATATTGGTCTCAAATGATAGCACAAGATTGGTGTCGTCCAAAACCGCGATGTTCCGGTCTCTGTTCTGCCTTTTTTATTACCAAACAAATTTTATATAAGCATATAGCACATATAGGCTTTTTGTATAAGCAAGCGTTTTAATTTTTGTTTAAATATGTGTTTTTTTTCCTCGGCTTTTATTTTGACAGGAGATTTATTATTCCTTAATTTGATTTTGGAAGATCAAGTCTATTTTCTTGCCGAGTTACCATTCTGCGATTTGGGGCATCTTTAATTTTACGGAAAAATCGGTTGTCTGTAAAGTCGGTTTACTGTCGATAGTTGATGTCCGTGAAGTTAGCATATCAAGTTTCAGCAGATCACTTTTTTATAAGTGTTCTATTAGCATGCACTATAGTTCTACAGTTCCTGATAGGTTTCATGAATAGTTCTGTCGTTTTTACCAAAAAAACATATAGTATGGTTTTTTACAAAATGATATGCTAACTTCACACACCAGCATATCATTTAGTACTAAATCAAAAAAAAATTATACCATTGACTCGTCATACACTAATAAAGAGTTCCTGATACCTTAAACACGTTACTTCATGAAATATGCACAAAAGATTTTTTTTTCCTTATTCCTTGATATGCTAACTTCACACCTGCTATGCTGGTGGAAATAATGAAGTCATAGACTTAGTTTTTATCTTAAATGAAAGCTGTTGCTCTGTTATGTACAAAACCGTGGAGTTCTCGGCTCTGCACTGTCTTTGAAGTTAAGTAAAATAATTTACTCTGTAATTTAGATTTTCTCAAATTTCAGGTCTGATATGCTGATATATTTTCAGTAGTTCTAGGCTTGTTTTTGGTCTCAAATGATAGCTCATGCTTAGATTAGTACAAAACCGTGGAGTTCCCGTCTCTGTGCTGCCTTTTTTGTAACGAAAAAAATTAACTCTGAAATTTCGATTTTCTCAAACTTTAGAATTGATATGCTGATATATTTTCAGGAGTTCTTGGCTTGCTATTGGTCTCAAATGATAGCTCATGCTTAAATTAGTTCAAAACCGCGGAGATCCCGTCTCTGTGCTGCCTTTTTTGTAAAGAAAAAAATTAACTCTGAAATTTCGATTTTCTCAAACTTTATATGTGATATGCTGATATATTTTCAGGAGTTCTTGGCTTGCTATTGGTCTCAAATGATAGCTCATGCTTAAATTAGTTCAAAACCGCGGAGTTCCCGTCTCTGCGCTGCCTTTTTTGTAAAGAAAAAAATTAACTCTAAAATTTCGATTTTCTCAAATTTTAGATGTGATATGCTGATATATTTTCAGGAGTTCTTGGCTTGCTATTGGCCTCAAATGATAGCTCATGCTTAAATTAGTTCAAAACCGCGGAGATCCTATCTCTGTGCTGCCTTTTTTGTAAAGAAAAAAATTAACTCTGAAATTTCGATTTTCTCAAACTTTATGTGTGATATGCTGATATATTTTCAGGAGTTCTTGGCTTGTTATTGGTCTCAAATGATAGCTCATGCTTAAATTAGTTCAAAACCGCGGAGTTCCCGTCTCTGCGCTGCCTTTTTTGTAAAGAAAAAAATTAACTCTAAAATTTCGATTTTCTCAAACTTTAGATGTGATATGCTGATATATTTTCAGGAGTTCTTGGCTTGCTATTGGTCTCAAATGATAGCTCATGCTTAAATTAGTTCAAAACCGCGGAGTTCCCGTCTCTGTGCTGCCTTTTTTGTGAAGAAAAAAAATTACTCTGAAATTTCGATTTTCTTAAACTTTAGGTGTGATATGCTGATATATTTTCAGGAGTTCTTGGCTTGTTATTGGTCTCAAATGATAGCTCATGCTTAAATTAGTTCAAAACCGCGGAGTTTCCGTCTCTGCGCTGCCTTTTTTGTAAAGAAAAAAATTAACTCTAAAATTTCGATTTTCTCAAACTTTAGATGTGATATGCTGATATATTTTCAGGAGCTCTTGGCTTGCTATTGGTCTCAAATGACAGCTCATGCTTAAATTAGTTCAAAACCGCGGAGTTCCCGTCTCTGTGCTGCCTTTTTTGTAACGAAAAAAATTAACTCTGAAATTTAGATTTTCTCAAATTTTAGGTGTGATATGCTGATATATTTTCAGGAGTTCTTGGCTTGATATTGGTCTCAAATGATAGCACAAGATTGGTGTCGTCCAAAACCGCGATGTTCCCGTCTCTGTTCTGCCTTTTTTATTACCAAACAAATTTTATTCTAAAAATTTAAGTTTTCTCTAACTTCAGGTGTGATATGCTGATATATTTTCAGGAGTTCTTGGCTTGTTATTGTTCTCAAATGATAGCTCAAGCTTGGTTTCGTCCAAAACCGCGGAGTTCCTGGCTCTGAGTTTACTTATGTTCTGCGAAAAAATAAGTCTGAAATATCGATTTTCTCATATTTCAGGTGTGATATGCTGATATATTTTCAGGAGTTCTAGGCTTGTTTTTGGTCTCAAACGATACCTCATGCTTGGTTACGTACAAAACCGCGTAGTTCCTGGCTCTGAGTGTACTTATGTTCTATGAAAAAAATAAGCCTGAAATTTCGATTTTCTCAAATTTAAGATGTGATATGCTGATATATTTTCAGGAATTTGGGGCTTGTTTTTATTCTCAAACGATAGCTTAAGCTTGGTTTCGTACAAAACCACGCAGTTCCTGGCTCTGCGCTGCCTTTTTTTATTACGAAAAAAATTAATCTGTATTTTAGATTTTCTCAAATTTCAGGTGTGATATGCTGATATATTTTCAGGAGTTCCAGGCTTGTTTTTTTTCTTAAATGATAGCTTATGCTTAGATTAGTACAAAACCTCGGAGTTTCCGTCTCTGTGCTGCCGTTTTGTAACGAAGAAACCTCTTACATCTAAAATTTGAATTTTCTCAAACTTCAGGTTTGATATGCTGATATATTTTCAGAAGTTCTAGACTTGTTTTTGGTCTTAATTGATATGCTTATGTTCATACAAAGCTACGTCGTAGTCGTCTCTGCGCTGACTTTTTTGATAAGAAAAATTAACTCCGAAAATTCAATATTCTCAAATTTTAGGTGTGATATGCTAATATATTTTCAGGAGTTCTAGGCTTAGTTTTGGTCTTAAACGATAGCTAATGCTCGGTAATGTAAGAAACCATGCAGTTCCTGGCTCTGCGCTGCCTTTTTTATTACGAAAAAATTTACTCTGAAATTTAGATTTTCTCAAACATCGTGATATGCTGTTATATTTTCAAAAGTTCTAGGCTTATTTTTGGGAAGTTCCCGTCTATGTGCTGCCTTTTTTGTAACGAAAAAAATTAACTCTGAAATTTCGATTTTCTCAAACTTTAGGCGTGATATGCTGATATATTTTTAGGAGTTCTTGGCTTGTTATTGGTCTCAAACGATACCTCATGCTTGGTTACGTACAAAACCGCGTAGTTCCTGGCTCTGAGTGTACTTATGTTCTATGAAAAAAATAAGCCTGAAATTTCGATTTTCTCAAATTTAAGATGTGATATGCTAATATATTTTCAGGAATTTGAGGCTTGTTTTTATTCTCAAACGTTAGCTTATACTCGGTTACGTACAAAACCACGCAGTTCCTGGCTCTGCGCTGCCTTTTTTTATTACGAAAAAAATTACCCTGTAATTTAGATTTTCTCAAATTTCAGGTGTGATATGCTGATATATTTTCAGGAGTTCCAGGCTTGTTTTTTTTCTTAAATGATAGCTCCTGCTTAAATTAGTACAAAACCTCGGAGTTTCCGTCTCTGTGCTGCCTTTTTGTAACGAAAAAACCTCTTACCTCTAAAATTTGAATTTTCTCAAACTTCAGGTTTGATATGCTGATATATTTTCAGGAGTTCTAGACTTGTTTTTGGTCTTAATTGATATGCTTATGCTCATACAAAGCTACGTCGTAGTCGTCTCTGCGCTGACTTTTTTGATAAGAAAAAATAAACTCCGAAAATTCAATATTCTCAAATTTCAGGTGTGATATGCTAATATATTTTCAGGAGTTCTTGGCTTAGTTTTGGTCTTAAACGATAGCTAATGCTCGGTTACGTACAAAACCACACAGTTCCAGGCTCTACGCTGCCTTTTTTATTACGAAAAAATTTACTCTGAAATTTAGATTTTCTCGAACATCAGGTGTGGATATGCTGATATATTTTCAAGAGTTCTAGGCTTATTTTTGGTCTTAAATGATAGCTCGTGCTTAGCTTAGTGCAAAAACCCGGAGTTCAAATCTCGGTGCTGCCTTTTTTGTAACGAAAATAATTAACTCTGAAATTTCGATTTTCTCAAATTTTAGGTGTGATATGCTGATATATTAACAGGAGTTCTTGGCTTGTGATTGGTCTCAAATGATAGCTTAAGCTTGGTTTCGTTCAAAACCGCGGAGTTCCCGTCTCTGTGCTGCATTTTTTATTACGAAAAGATTTTAATCTGAAAATTTAAATTTTCTCAAACTTCAGGTGTGATATGCTGAGATATTTTCAGGAGTTCTAGGATTGTTTTTAGTCTTAAATGATAGATCATGCTTAGATTAGTTCAAAACCGTGGAGTTCTCGTCTCTGTGCAGCCTTTTTTGTAACCAAAAAAATTAACTCTGAAATTTCGATTTTCTCAAATTTTAGGTGTGATATGCTGATATATTTTCAGGAGTTCTTGGCTTGATATTGGTCTCAAATGATAGCATAAGATTGGTGTCGTCCAAAACCGCGATGTTCCCGTCTCTGTTTTGCCTTTTTTATTACCAAACAAATTTTATTCTAAAAATTTAAGTTTTCTCTAACTTCAGGTGTGATATGCTGATATATTTTCAGGAGTTCTTGGCTTGTTATTGTTCTCAAATGATAGCTCAAGCTTGGTTTCGTCCAAAACCGCGTAATTCCTGGCTCTGAGTGTACTTATGTTCTATTAAAAAAATAAGCCTTAAATTTCGATTTTCTCAAATTTAAGATGTGATATGCTGATATATTTTTTTTAGGAATTTGGGGCTTGTTTTTATTCTCAAACGATAGCTTATGCTCGGTTACGCACAAAACCACGCAGTTCCTGGCTTTGCGCTGCCTTTTTTTATTACGAAAAAAATTACTCTGTATTTTAGATTTACTCAAATTTCAGGTGTGATATGCTGATATATTTTCAGGAGTTCCAGGCTTGTTTTTTTTTCTTAAATGATAGCTCATGCTTAGATTAGTACAAAACCTCGGAGTTTCCGTCTCTGTGCTGCCTTTTTGTAACGAAAAAACCTCTTACATCTAAAATATGAATTTTCTCAAACTTCAGGTTTGATATGCTGATATATTTTCAGGAGTTCTCGACTTGTTTTTGGTCTTAATTGATATGCTTATGTTCATACAAAGCTACGTCGTAGTCGTCTCTGCGCTGACTTTTTTGATAAGAAAAATTAACTCCAAAAATTCAATATTCTCAAATTTTAGGTGTGATATGCTAATATATTTTCAGGAGTTCTAGGCTTAGTTTTGGTCTTAAACGATAGCTAATGCTCGGTAATGTAAAAAACCATGCAGTTCCTGGCTCTGCGCTGCCTTTTTTATTACGAAAAAATTTACTCTGAAATTTAGATTTTCTCAAACATCGTGATATGCTGTTATATTTTCAAAAGTTCTAGGCTTATTTTTGGGCTTAAATGATAGCTCATGCTTAGCTTAGTGCAAAACTGCGAAGTTCCCGTCTATGTGCTGCCTTTTTTGTAACGAAAAAAATTAACTCTGAAATTTCGATTTTCTCAAATTTTAGGTGTGATATGCTTTTATATTTTCAGGAGTTCTTGGCTTGCTATTGGTCTCAAATGATAGCTCATGCTTAGATTAATTCAAAACCGCGGAGTTGTCGTCTCTGTGCTGCCTTTTTTGTAAAGAATAAAATTAACTCTGAAATTTCGATTTTCTCAAATTTTAGGTGTGATATGCTGATATATTTTCAGGAGTTCTTGGCTTATTATTGGTCTCAAATGATAGCTCAAACTGGGTTTCGTATAAAACCGCGGAGTTCCCATCTCTGTGCTGCCTTTTTTATTACGAAAAATTTTTACTCTGAAAATTTCAATTTTCTTTAACTTCAGGTAACTTTCAAGAGTTTTAGGCTTGTTTTTAGTCTTAAATGATAGTTCATGTTTAGGTTAGTTCAAAACCGCGGAGTTCCCGTCTCTGTGCTGCCTTTTTTGTAACGAAAAAAATTAACTCTGAAATTTCGATTTTCTCAAATTTTAGGTGTGATATGCTGATATCTTTTCAGGAGTTCTTGGCTTGATATTGGTCTCAAATGATAGCACAAGCTTGGTTTCGTCCAAAACCGCGATGTTCCCGCTTTCTGTTCTGCCTTTTTTATTACCAAACAAATTTTATTCTAAAAATTTAAGTTTTCTCTATATTCAGGTGTGATATGCTGATATATTTTCAGGAGTTCTTGGCTTGTTATTGGTCTCAAACGATACCTCATGCTTGGTTACGTACAAAACCGCGTAATTACTGGCTCTGAGTGTACTTATGTTCTATGAAAAAAATAAGCCTGAAATTTCGATTTTCTCAAATTTAAAATGTGATATGCTAATATATTTTCAGGAATTTGGGGCTTGTTTTTATTCTCAAACGTTAGCTTATACTCGGTTACGTACAAAACCACGCAGTTCCTGGCTCTGCGCTGCCTTTTTTTATTACGAAAAAAATTACCCTGTAATTTAGATTTTCTCAAATTTCAGGTGTGATATGCTGATATATTTTCAGGAGTTCCAGGCTTGTTTTTTTTCTTAAATGATAGCTCGTGCTTAGCTTAGTGCAAAAACCCGGAGTTCAAATCTCGGTGCTGCCTTTTTTGTAACGAAAATAATTAACTCTGAAATTTCGATTTTCTCAAACTTTAGGTGTGATATGCTGATATATTAACAGGAGTTCTTGGCTTGTGATTGGTCTCAATTGATAGCTCAAGCTTGGTTTCGTTCAAAACCGCGGAGTTCCCGTCTCTGTGCTGCCTTTTTTATTACGAAAAGATTTTAATCTGAAAATTTAAATTTTCTCAAACTTCAGGTGTGGTTTTGGGACCCGGGGTATGTCCTTAAACTACGTCCGGACTTGGGTATGTCCTTAAACTATGCCAAAAAGAGAGGTATGGGCACTGCGAATGGCATCTCGCTTAGTGTGGTAGGGCACGTTCAGTGAATGTCATCTCGCTCAAATCTGGAGCAGAGCCCGACTGGGGAAGTACCTCCACCTTACAGAAAACCACAGCCAAATAGCACTAGACCCTACTCATAGTGTTGTGTTCCTGCTGGTGAGTAAGGTTGCCAAAGAGCTCAAAGAGGACCCAGTGTGTTGACTATGAGGGACCCTCTTGTTCCTTTAGCCGTCAACACAGTGAATCCTCCTTTTTGTAAAGGGTCGGCAACGCGCATGTGACTCCTGTGGAGTTACAGGCGTCCATAGGTTACAGTAGCTGCTTACCATCAGGCAGGCCAGGCCGTATGCTTGTTTGCCACCGTCGTAGTATGAAAAAAAAAAAAAAAAAAAGAAAAAAAAAATGCTGATATATTTTCAGGAGTTCTTGGCTTGTTATTGGTCTCAAATGATAGCTCAAGCTTGGTTTCGTACAAAACCGCGATGTTCCCGTCTCTGTGCTGCCTTTTTTATTACGAAAAAAATTTATTCTGAAAATTTAAATTTTCTCAAATTTCAGGTGTGATATGCTGATATATTTTCAGGAGTTCTAGGCTTGCTTTCAGTCTTAAATGATAGCTCATGCTTAGATCAGTTCAAAACCGCGGAGTTCCCGTCTCTGTGCAGCCTTTTTTGTAAAGAAAAAAATTAACTCTGAAATTTCGATTTTCTCAAACTTTAGGTGTGATGTGCTGATATATTTTCAGGAGTTCTTGGCTTGCTATTGGTCTCAAATGATAGCACGAGCTTGGTTTCGTCGAAAACCGCGAAGTTCCCGTCTCTGTGCTGCCTTTTTTATTACCAAAATTTTTTATTCTGAAAATTTAAGTTTTCTCAAATTTCAGGTGTGATATACTGATATATTTTCAGGAGTTATTGGCTTGTTATTGGACTCAAATGATAGCTTAAGCTTGGTTTCGTCCAAAACCACGGAGTTCCTGGCTCTGAGTTTACTTATGTTCTGCGAAAAAATAAGTTTGAAATATCGATTTTCTCATATTTCAGGTGTGATATGCTGATATATTTTCAGGAGTTCTAGGCTTGCTTTTGGTCTTAAACGATAGAGAATGCTCGGTTACGTACAAAACCAAGCAGTTCCAGGCTCTGCGCTGCCTTTTTTATTACGAAAAAAATTACTCTGTAATTTAGATTTTCTCAAATTTCAGGTGTGATATGCTGATATATTTTCAGGAGTTCTAGGCTTGTTTTTGGTCTAAAACGATAGCGAATGCTTGGTTACGTACAAAACCACGCAGTTCCAGGCTCTGCGCTTCCTTTTTTATTACGAAAAAATTTACTCTGAAATTTGGATTTTCTCGAACATCAGGTGTGATATGCTGATATATTTTCAAGAGTTCTAGGCTTATTTTTGGTCTCAAACGATACCTCATGCTTGGTTACGTACAAAACCGCGTAGTTCCTGGCTCTGAGTGTACTTATGTTCTATGAAAAAAATAAGCCTGAAATTTCGATTTTCTCAAATTTAAGATGTGATATGCTGATATATTTTCAGGAATTTGGGGCTTTTTTTTGGTCTTAAACGATAGCGAATGCTTGGTTACGTACAAAACCACGCAGTTCCAGGCTCTGCGCTGCCTCTTTTATTACGAAAAAATTTACTCTGAAATTTAGATTTTCTCGAACATCAGCTGTGATATGCTGATATATTTTCAAGAGTTCTAGGCTTATTTTTGGTCTTAAATGATAGCTTATGCTTAGCTTAGTGCAAAAACCCGGAATTCACATCTCGGTGCTGCCTTTTTTATTACGAAAAAATTTTACTCTTAAAATTTCAATTTTCTCAAACTTCAGGTGTGATATGCTGAGATATTTTCAGGAGTTCTAGGATTGTTTTTAGTCTTAAATGATAGATCATGCTTAGATTAGTTCAAAACCGCGGAGTTCTTGTCTCTGTGCAGCCTTTTTTGTAACGAAAAAAATTAACTCTGAAATTTCGATTTTCTCAAATTTTAGGTGTGATATGCTGATATCTTTTCAGGAGTTCTTGGCTTGATATTGGTCTCAAATGATAGCACAAGCTTGGTTTCGTCCAAAACCGCGATGTTCCCGCTTTCTGTTCTGCCTTTTTTATTACCAAACAAATTTTATTCTAAAAATTTAAGTTTTCTCTAAATTCAGGTGTGATATGCTGATATATTTTCAAGAGTTCTAGGCTTATTTTTGGTTTTAAATGATAGCTCATGCTTAGCTTAGTGCAAAAACCCGGAGTTCACATCTCGGTGCTGCCTTTTTTATTACGAAAAAATTTTACTCTAAAAATTTCAATTTTCTCAAACTTCAGGTGTGATATGCTGAGATATTTTCAGGAGTTCTTGGCTTGTGATTGGTCTCAAATGATAGCTCAAGCTTGGTTTCGTTCAAAACCGCGGAGTTCCTGTCTCTGTGCTGCCTTTTTTATTACGAAAAAATTTTAATCTGAAAATTTAAAATTTCTCAAATTTCAGGTGTGATATGCTGATATATTTTTAAGAGTTCTTGGCTTGTTTTTGGTCTCAAATGATAGCTCAAGCTTGGTTTCGTACAAAACCTTGGAGATCCCGTCTCTGTGCTGCCTTTTTTGTAAAGAAAAAAATTAACTCTGAAATTTCAATTTTCTCAAACTTTATGTGTGATATGCTGATATATTTTCAGGAGTTCTTGGCTTACTATTGGTCTCAAATGATAGCTCATGCTTAAATTAGTTCAAAACCGCGGAGTTCCCGTCTCTGCGCTGCCTTTTTTGTAAAGAAAAAAATTAACACTAAAATTTCGATTTTCTCAAACTTTAGATGTGATATGCTGATATAGTTTCAGGAGTTCTTGGCTTGCTATTGGTCTCAAATGATAGCTCATGCTTAAATTAGTTCAAAACCGCGGAGTTCTCGTCTCTGTGCTGCCTTTTTTGTAAAGAAAAAAATTTACTCTGAAATTTCGATTTTCTTAAACTTTAGGTGTGATATGCTGATATATTTTCAGGAGTTCTTGGCTTGTTATTGGTCTCAAATGATAGCTCATGCTTAAATTAGTTCAAAACCGCGGAGTTCTCGTCTCTGGGCTGCCTTTTTTGTAAAGAAAAAAATTAACTCTAAAATTTCGATTTTCTCAAATTTTAGATGTGATATGCTGATATATTTTCAGGAGCTCTTGGCTTGCTATTGGTCTCAAATGATAGCTCATGCTTAAATTAGTTCAAAACCGCGGAGTTCCCGTCTCTGTGCTGCCTTTTTTGTAAAGAAAAAAATTTATTCTGAAATTTCGATTTTCTTAAACTTTAGGTGTGATATGCTGATATATTTTCAGGAGTTCTTGGCTTGTTATTGGTCTCAAATGATAGCTCAAGCTTAGTTTCGTACAAAACCGCGGAGTTTCCGTCTCTGTGCTGCCTTTTTGTAACGAAAAAAATTAACTCTAAAATTTGAATTTTCTCAAATTTCAGGTTTGATATGCTGATACTTTTTCAGGAGTTCTAGACTTGTTTTTGGTCTTAATTGATATGCTTATGTTCATACAAAGCTACGTCGTAGTCGGCTCTGCGCTGACTTTTTTGATAGGAAAAAATTAACTCCGAAAATTCAATTTTCTCAAATTTCAGGTGTGATATGCTAATATATTTTCAGGAGTTCTTGGCTTATTTTTGGTCTTCAACGATAGCTAATGCTCGGTAACGTAAAAAACCATGCAGTTCTTGGCTCTGCGCTGCCTTTTTTATTACGAAAAAATTTACTCTGAAATATAGATTTTCTCAAACATCGTGATATGCTGATATATTTTCAAAAGTCCGAGGCTTATTTTTGGGCTTAAATGATAGCTCATGCTTAGCTTAGTGCAAAACTGCGAAGTTCCCGTCTATGTGCTGCCTTTTTTGTCACGAAAAAATTAACTCTGAAATTTCGATTTTCTCATATTTCAGTTGTGATATGCTGATATATTTTCAGGAGTTCTAGGCTTGCTTTTGGTCTTAAACGATAGCGAATGCTCGGTTACGTACAAAACCACGCAGTTCCAGGCTCTGCGCTGCCTTTTTTATTACGAAAAAATTTACTCTGAAATTTAGATTTTCTCGAACATCAGCTGTGATATGCTGATATATTTTCAAGAGTTCTAGGCTTATTTTCGGTCTTAAATGTTAGCTCATGCTTAGCTTAGTGCAAAAACCCGGAATTCACATCTCGGTGCTGCCTTTTTTATTACGAAAAAATTTACTCTGAAATTTAGATTTTCTCGAACATCAGCTGTGATATGCTGATATATTTTCAAGAGTTCTAGGCTTATTTTTGGTCTTAAATGATAGCTCATGCTTAGCTTAGTGCAAAAACCCGGAATTCACATCTCGGTGCTGCCTTTTTTATTACGAAAATATTTTACTCTAAAAATTTCAATTTTCTCAAACTTCAGGTGTGATATGCTGAGATATTTTCAGGAGTTCTAGGATTGTTTTTAGTCTTTAATGATAGATCATGCTTAGATTAGTTCAAAACCGCGGAGTTCTCGTCTCTGTGCAGCCTTTTTTGTAACGAAAAAAATTAACTCTGAAATTTCGATTTTCTCAAATTTTAGGTGTGATATGCTGATATATTTTCAGGAGTTCTTGGCTTGTGATTGGTCTCAAATGATAGCTGAAGCTTGGTTTCGTTAAAAACCGCGGAGTTCCTGTCTCTGTGCTGCCTTTTTTATTACGAAAAAATTTTAATCTGAAAATTTAAAATTTCTCAAATTTCAGGTGTGATATGCTGATATATTTTTAAGAGTTCTTGGCTTGTTATTGGTCTCAAATGATAGCTCAAGCTTGGTTTCGTACAAAACCTCGGAGTTCCCGTCTCTGTGCTGCCTTTTTTATTACGAAAAAATTTTACTCTGAAAATTTAAATTTTCTCAAATTTCAGGTGCGATATGCTGATATATTTTCAGGAGTTCTAGGCTTGCTTTTAGTCTTAAATGATAGCTCATGCTTAGATTAGTTCAAAACCGTTGAGTTCCCGTCTCCGTGCTGCCTTTTTTGTAACGAAAAAAATTAACTCTGAAATTTCGATTTTCTCAAAATTTAGGTGTGATATGCTGATATATTTTCAGGAGTTCTTGGCTTACGTCTCAAATGATAGCCCGTGCTTAGATTAGTTCAAAACCGTTGAGTTCCCGTCTCTGTGCTGCCTTTTTTGTAAAGAAAAAAATTAACTCTGAAATTTCGATTTTCTCAAATTTTAAGTGTGATATGCTGATATATTTTCAGGAGTTCTTGGCTTATTATTGGTCTCAAATGATAGCTCAAGCTGGGTTTCGTCTAAAACCGCGGAGTTCCTATCTCTGTGCTGCCTATTTTATTACGAAAATATTTTACACTGAAAATTTCAATTTTCTTTAACTTCAGGTAACTTTCAGGAGTTTTAGGCTTGTTTTTAGTCTTAAATGATAGCTCATGTTTAGATTAGTTCAAAACCGCGGAGTTCCCGTCTCTGTGCTGCCTTTTTTGTAACGAAAAAAATTAACTCTGAAATTTAGATTTTCTCAAACTTTAGGTGTGATATGCTGATATATTTTCAGGAGTTCTTGGCTTGATATTGGTCTCAAATGATAGCACAAGATTGGTGTCGTCCAAAACCGCGATGTTCCGGTCTCTGTTCTGCCTTTTTTATTACCAAACAAATTTTATATAAGCATATAGCACATATAGGCTTTTTGTATAAGCAAGCGTTTTAATTTTTGTTTAAATATGTGTTTTTTTTCCTCGGCTTTTATTTTGACAGGAGATTTATTATTCCTTAATTTGATTTTGGAAGATCAAGTCTATTTTCTTGCCGAGTTACCATTCTGCGATTTGGGGCATCTTTAATTTTACGGAAAAATCGGTTGTCTGTAAAGTCGGTTTACTGTCGATAGTTGATGTCCGTGAAGTTAGCATATCAAGTTTCAGCAGATCACTTTTTTATAAGTGTTCTATTAGCATGCACTATAGTTCTACAGTTCCTGATAGGTTTCATGAATAGTTCTGTCGTTTTTACCAAAAAAACATATAGTATGGTTTTTTACAAAATGATATGCTAACTTCACACACCAGCATATCATTTAGTACTAAATCAAACAAAAATTATACCATTGACTCGTCATACACTAATAAAGAGTTCCTGATACCTTAAACACGTTACTTCATGAAATATGCACAAAAGATTTTTTTTTCCTTATTCCTTGATATGCTAACTTCACACCTGCTATGCTGGTGGAAATAATGAAGTCATAGACTTAGTTTTTATCTTAAATGAAAGCTGTTGCTCTGTTATGTACAAAACCGTGGAGTTCTCGGCTCTGCACTGTCTTTGAAGTTAAGTAAAATAATTTACTCTGTAATTTAGATTTTCTCAAATTTCAGGTCTGATATGCTGATATATTTTCAGTAGTTCTAGGCTTGTTTTTGGTCTCAAATGATAGCTCATGCTTAGATTAGTACAAAACCGTGGAGTTCCCGTCTCTGTGCTGCCTTTTTTGTAACGAAAAAAATTAACTCTGAAATTTCGATTTTCTCAAACTTTAGAATTGATATGCTGATATATTTTCAGGAGTTCTTGGCTTGCTATTGGTCTCAAATGATAGCTCATGCTTAAATTAGTTCAAAACCGCGGAGATCCCGTCTCTGTGCTGCCTTTTTTGTAAAGAAAAAAATTAACTCTGAAATTTCGATTTTCTCAAACTTTATATGTGATATGCTGATATATTTTCAGGAGTTCTTGGCTTGCTATTGGTCTCAAATGATAGCTCATGCTTAAATTAGTTCAAAACCGCGGAGTTCCCGTCTCTGCGCTGCCTTTTTTGTAAAGAAAAAAATTAACTCTAAAATTTCGATTTTCTCAAATTTTAGATGTGATATGCTGATATATTTTCAGGAGTTCTTGGCTTGCTATTGGTCTCAACTGATAGCTCATGCTTAAATTAGTTCAAAACCGCGGAGATCCCATCTCTGTGCTGCCTTTTTTGTAAAGAAAAAAATTAACTCTGAAATTTCGATTTTCTCAAACTTTATGTGTGATATGCTGATATATTTTCAGGAGTTCTTGGCTTGTTATTGGTCTCAAATGATAGCTCATGCTTAAATTAGTTCAAAACCGCGGAGTTCCCGTCTCTGCGCTGCCTTTTTTGTAAAGAAAAAAATTAACTCTAAAATTTCGATTTTCTCAAACTTTAGATGTGATATGCTGATATATTTTCAGGAGTTCTTGGCTTGCTATTGGTCTCAAATGATAGCTCATGCTTAAATTAGTTCAAAACCGCGGAGTTCCCGTCTCTGTGCTGCCTTTTTTGTAAAGAAAAAAAATTACTCTGAAATTTCGATTTTCTTAAACTTTAGGTGTGATATGCTGATATATTTTCAGGAGTTCTTGGCTTGTTATTGGTCTCAAATGATAGCTCATGCTTAAATTAGTTCAAAACCGCGGAGTTCCCGTCTCTGCGCTGCCTTTTTTGTAAAGAAAAAAATTAACTCTAAAATTTCGATTTTCTCAAACTTTAGATGTGATATGCTGATATATTTTCAGGAGCTCTTGGCTTGCTATTGGTCTCAAATGATAGCTCATGCTTAAATTAGTTCAAAACCGCGGAGTTCTCGTCTCTGTGCTGCCTTTTTTGTAAAGAAAAAAAATTATTCTGAAATTTCGATTTTCTTAAACTTTAGGTGTGATATGCTGATATATTTTCAGGAGTTCATGGCTTGTTATTGGTCTCAAATGATAGATCAAGCTTAGTTTCGTACAAAATCGCGGAGTTCCCGTCTCTGTGCTGCCTTTTTGTAACGAAAAAAATTAACTCTAAAATTTGAATTTTCTCAAATTTCAGGTTTGATATGCTGATACTTTTTCAGGAGTTCTAGATTTGTTTTTGGTCTTAATTGATATGCTTATGTTCAAACAAAGCTACGTCGTAGTCGGCTCTGCGCTGACTTTTTTGATAAGAAAAAAATAACTCCGAAAATTCAATATTCTCAAATTTCAGGTGTGATATTTTAATATATTTTCAGGAGTTCTTGGCTTATTTTTGGTCTTCAACGATAGCTTATGCTCGGTAACGTAAAAAACCATGCAGTTCTTGGCTCTGCGCTGCCTTTTTTATTACGAAAAAATTTACTCTGAAATATAGATTTTCTCAAACATCGTGATATGCTGATATATTTTCAAAAGTCCGAGGCTTATTTTTGGGCTTAAATGATAGCTCATGCTTAGCTTAGTGCAAAACTGCGAAGTTCCCGTCTATGTGCTGCCTTTTTTGTCACGAAAAAATTAACTCTGAAATTTCGATTTTCTCAAACTTTAGGTGTGATATGCTGATATATTTTCAGGAGTTCTTGGCTTGTTATTGGTCTCAAATGATAGCTCATGCTTAGATTAGTTTAAAACCGCGGAGTTCCCCTCTCTGTGCTGCCTTTTTTGTAACGAAAAAAATTAAATCTGAAATTTCGATTTTCTCAAACTTTAGGTGTGATATGCTGATATATTTTCAGGAGTTCTTGGCTTGTTATTGGTCTCAAATGATAGCACAAGCTTGGTTTCGTCGAAAACCGCGAAGTTCCCGTGTCTGTGCTGCCTTTTTTATTACCAAAAAATTTTTATTCTGAAAATTTAAGTTTTCTCAAATTTTAGGTGTGATATGATGATATATTTTCAGGAGTTCTTGGCTTGTGATTGGTCTCAAATGATAGCTGAAGCTTGGTTTCTTTCAAAACCGCGGAGTTCCTGTCTCTGTGCTGCCTTTTTTATTACGAAAAAATTTAAATCTGAAAATTTAAAATTTCTCAAATTTCAGGTGTGATATGCTGATATATTTTTAAGAGTTCTTGGCTTGTTTTTGGTCTCAAATGATAGCTCAAGCTTGGTTTCGTACAAAACCTCGGAGTTCCCGTCTCTGTGCTGCCTTTTTTATTACGAAAAAATTTTACTCTGAAAATTTAAATTTTCTCAAATTTCAGGTGCGATATGCTGATATATTTTCAGGAGTACTAGGCTTGTTTTTAGTCTTAAATGATAGCTCATGCTTAGATTAGTTCAAAACCGTTGAGTTCCCGTCTCCGTGCTGCCTTTTTTGTAACGAAAAAAATTAACTCTGAAATTTCGATTTTCTCAAAATTTAGGTGTGATATGCTGATATATTTTCAGGAGTTCTTGGCTTACTATTGGTCTCAAATGATAGCTCGTGCTTAGATTAGTTCAAAACCGTTGAGTTCCCATCTCTGTGCTGCCTTTTTTGTAAAGAAAAAAATTAACTCTGAAATTTCGATTTTCTCAAATTTTAAGTGTGATATGCTGATATATTTTCAGGAGTTCTTGGCTTATTATTGGTCTCAAATGATAGCTCAAGCTGGGTTTCGTCTAAAACTGCGGAGTTTTCATCTCTGTGCTGCCTATTTTATTACGAAAAAATTTTACACTGAAAATTTCAATTTTCTTTAACTTCAGGTAACTTTCAGGAGTTTTAGGCTTGTTTTTAGTCTTAAATGATAGTTCATGTTTAGATTAGTTCAAAACCGCGGAGTTCCCGTCTCTGTGCTGCCTTTTTTGTAACGAAAAAAATTAACTCTGAAATTTAGATTTTCTCAAACTTTAGGTGTGATATGCTGATATATTTTCAGGAGTTCTTGGCTTGATATTGGTCTCAAATGATAGCACAAGATTGGTGTCGTCCAAAACCGCGATGTTCCCGTCTCTGTTCTGCCTTTTTTATTACCAAACAAATTTTATTCTAAAAATTTAAGTTTTCTCTAACTTCAGGTGTGATATGCTGATATATTTTCAGGAGTTCTTGGCTTGTTATTGTTCTCAAATGATAGCTCAAGCTTGGTTTCGTCCAAAACCGCGGAGTTCCTGGCTCTGAGTTTACTTATGTTCTGCGAAAAAATAAGTCTGAAATATCGATTTTCTCATATTTCAGGTGTGATATGCTGATATATTTTCAGGAGTTCTAGGCTTGTTTTTGGTCTCAAACGATAGCTCATGCTTGGTTACGTACAAAACCGCGTAGTTCCTGGCTCTGAGTGTACTTATGTTCTATGAAAAAAATAAGCCTGAAATTTCGATTTTCTCAAATTTAAGATGTGATATGCTAATATATTTTCAGGAATTTGGGGCTTGTTTTTATTCTCAAACGATAGCTTAAGCTCGGTTACGTACAAAACTACGCAGTTCCTGGCTCTGCGCTGCCTTTTTTTATTACGAAAAAAATTAATCTGTATTTTAGATTTTCTCAAATTTCAGGTGTGATATGCTGATATATTTTCAGGAGTTCCAGGCTTGTTTTTTTTCTTAAATGATAGCTCATGCTTGGATTAGTACAAAACCTCGGAGTTTCCGTCTCTGTGCTGCCTTTTTGTAACGAAGAAACCTCTTACATCTAAAATTTGAATTTTCTCAAACTTCAGGTTTGATATGCTGATATATTTTCAGGAGTTCTAGACTTGTTTTTGGTCTTAATTGATATGCTTATGTTCATACAAAGCTACGTCGTAGTCGTCTCTGCGCTGACTTTTTTGATAAGAAAAGTTAACTCCGAAAATTCAATATTCTCAAATTTTAGGTGTGATATGCTAATATATTTTCAGGAGTTCTAGGCTTAGTTTTGGTCTTAAACGATAGCTAATGCTCGGTAATGTAAGAAACCATGCAGTTCCTGGCTCTGCGCTGCCTTTTTTATTACGAAAAAATTTACTCTGAAATTTAGATTTTCTCAAACATCGTGATATGCTGTTATATTTTTGGGCTTAAATGATAGCACATGCTTAGCTTAGTGCAAAACTGCGAAGTTCCCGTCTATGTGCTGCCTTTTTTGTAACGAAAAAAATTAACTCTGAAATTTCGATTTTCTCAAACTTTAGGTGTGATATGCTGATATATTTTCAGGAGTTCTTGGCTTGTTATTGGTCTCAAACGATACCTCATGCTTGGTTACGTACAAAACCGCGTAGTTCCTGGCTCTGAGTGTACTTATGTTCTATGAAAAAAATAAGCCTGAAATTTCGATTTTCTCAAATTTAAGATGTGATATGCTAATATATTTTCAGGAATTTGGGGCTTGTTTTTATTCTCAAACGTTAGCTTATACTCGGTTTCGTACAAAACCACGCAGTTCCTGGCTCTGCGCTGCCTTTTTTTATTACGAAAAAAATTACCCTGTAATTTAGATTTTCTCAAATTTCAGGTGTGATATGCTGATATATTTTCAGGAGTTCCAGGCTTGTTTTTTTTCTTAAATGATAGCTCCTGCTTAAATTAGTACAAAACCTCGGAGTTTCCGTCTCTGTGCTGCCTTTTTGTAACGAAAAAATCTCTTACCTCTAAAATTTGAATTTTCTCAAACTTCAGGTTTGATATGCTGATATATTTTCAGGAGTTCTAGACTTGTTTTTGGTCTTAATTGATATGCTTATGTTCATACAAAGCTACGTCGTAGTCGTCTCTGCGCTGACTTTTTTGATAAGAAAAAATAAACTCCGAAAATTCAATATTCTCAAATTTCAGGTGTGATATGCTAATATATTTTCAGGAGTTCTTGGCTTAGTTTTGGTCTTAAACGATAGCTAATGCTCGGTTACGTACAAAACCACGCAGTTCCAGGCTATACGCTGCCTTTTTTATTACGAAAAAATTTACTCTGAAATTTAGATTTTCTCGAACATCAGGTGTGGATATGCTGATATATTTTCAAGAGTTCTAGGCTTATTTTTGGTCTTAAATGATAGCTCGTGCTTAGCTTAGAGCAAAAACCCGGAGTTCAAATCTCGGTGCTGCCTTTTTTGTAACGAAAATAATTAACTCTGAAATTTCGATTTTCTCAAATTTTAGGTGTGATATGCTGATATATTAACAGGAGTTCTTGGCTTGTGATTGGTCTCAAATGATAGCTCAAGCTTGGTTTCATTCAAAACCGCGGAGTTCCCGTCTCTGTGCTGCCTTTTTTATTACAAAAAGATTTTAATCTTAAAATTTAAATTTTCTTTAACTTCAGGTAACTTTCAGGAGTTTTAGGCTTGTTTTTAGTCTTAAATGATAGCTCATGTTTAGATTAGTTCAAAACCGCGGAGTTCCCGTCTCTGTGCTGCCTTTTTTGTAACGAAAAAAATTAACTCTGAAATTTAGATTTTCTCAAACTTTAGGTGTGATATGCTGATATATTTTCAGGAGTTCTTGGCTTGATATTGGTCTCAAATGATAGCACAAGATTGGTGTCGTCCAAAACCGCGATGTTCCCGTCTCTGTTCTGCCTTTTTTATTACCAAACAAATTTTATTCTAAAAATTTAAGTTTTCTCTAACTTCAGGTGTGATATGCTGATATATTTTCAGGAGTTCTTGGCTTGTTATTGTTCTCAAATGATAGCTCAAGCTTGGTTTCGTCCAAAACCGCGGAGTTCCTGGCTCTGAGTTTACTTATGTTCTGCGAAAAAATATGTCTGAAATATCGATTTTCTCATAATTCAGGTGTGATATGCTGATATATTTTCAGGAGTTCTAGGCTTGTTTTTGGTCTCAAACGATACCTCATGCTTGGTTACGTACTAAACCGCGTAGTTCCTGGCTCTGAGTGTACTTATGTTCTATGAAAAAAATAAGCCTGAAATTTCGATTTTCTCAAATTTAAGATGTGATATCCTGATATATTTTCAGGAATTTGGGGCTTGTTTTTATTCTCAAACGATAGCTTAAGCTCGGTTACGTACAAAACCACGCAGTTCCTGGCTCTGCGCTGCCTTTTTTTATTACGAAAAAAATTAATCTGTATTTTACATTTTCTCAAATTTCAGGTGTGATATGCTGATATATTTTCAGGAGTTCCAGGCTTGTTTTTTTTTTAAATGATAGCTCATGCTTAGATTAGTACAAAACCTCGGAGTTTCCGTCTCTGTGCTGCCTTTTTGTAACGAAGAAACCTCTTACATCTAAAATTTGAATTTTCTCAAACTTCAGGTTTGATATGCTGATATATTTTCAGGAGTTCTAGACTTGTTTTTGGTCTTAATTGATATGCTTATGTTCATACAAAGCTACGTCGTAGTCGTCTCTGCGCTGACTTTTTTGATAAGAAAAATTAACTCCGAAAATTCAATATTCTCAAATTTCAGGTGTGATATACTGATATATTTTCAGGAGTTATTGGCTTGTTATTGGTCTCAAATGATAGCTTAAGCTTGGTTTCGTCCAAAATTAGGAGTTCCTGGCTCTGAGTTTACTTATGTTCTGCGAAAAAATAAGTTAGAAACATCGATTTTCTCATATTTCAGTTGTGATATGCTGATATATTTTCAGGAGTTCTAGGCTTGCTTTTGGTCTTAAACGATAGCGAATGCTCGGTTACGTACAAAACCACGCAGTTCCAGGCTCTGCGCTGCCTTTTTTATTACGAAAAAATTTACTCTGAAATTTAGATTTTCTCGAACATCAGCTGTGATATGCTGATATATTTTCAAGAGTTCTAGGCTTATTTTCGGTCTTAAATGTTAGCTCATGCTTAGCTTAGTGCAAAAACCCGGAATTCACATCTCGGTGCTGCCTTTTTTATTACGAAAAAATTTACTCTGAAATTTAGATTTTCTCGAACATCAGCTGTGATATGCTGATATATTTTCAAGAGTTCTAGGCTTATTTTTGGTCTTAAATGATAGCTCATGCTTAGCTTAGTGCAAAAACCCGGAATTCACATCTCGGTGCTGCCTTTTTTATTACGAAAATATTTTACTCTAAAAATTTCAATTTTCTCAAACTTCAGGTGTGATATGCTGAGATATTTTCAGGAGTTCTAGGATTGTTTTTAGTCTTTAATGATAGATCATGCTTAGATTAGTTCAAAACCGCGGAGTTCTCGTCTCTGTGCAGCCTTTTTTGTAACGAAAAAAATTAACTCTGAAATTTCGATTTTCTCAAATTTTAGGTGTGATATGCTGATATATTTTCAGGAGTTCTTGGCTTGTGATTGGTCTCAAATGATAGCTGAAGCTTGGTTTCGTTAAAAACCGCGGAGTTCCTGTCTCTGTGCTGCCTTTTTTATTACGAAAAAATTTTAATCTGAAAATTTAAAATTTCTCAAATTTCAGGTGTGATATGCTGATATATTTTTAAGAGTTCTTGGCTTGTTATTGGTCTCAAATGATAGCTCAAGCTTGGTTTCGTACAAAACCTCGGAGTTCCCGTCTCTGTGCTGCCTTTTTTATTACGAAAAAATTTTACTCTGAAAATTTAAATTTTCTCAAATTTCAGGTGCGATATGCTGATATATTTTCAGGAGTTCTAGGCTTGCTTTTAGTCTTAAATGATAGCTCATGCTTAGATTAGTTCAAAACCGTTGAGTTCCCGTCTCCGTGCCGCCTTTTTTGTAAAGAAAAAAATTAACTCTGAAATTTCGATTTTCTCAAATTTTAAGTGTGATATGCTGATATATTTTCAGGAGTTCTTGGCTTATTATTGGTCTCAAATGATAGCTCAAGCTGGGTTTCGTCTAAAACCGCGGAGTTCCTATCTCTGTGCTGCCTATTTTGTTACGAAAAAATTTTACACTGAAAATTTCAATTTTCTTTAACTTCAGGTAACTTTCAGGAGTTTTAGGCTTGTTTTTAGTCTTAAATGATAGCTCATGTTTAGATTAGTTCAAAACCGCGGAGTTCCCGTCTCTGTGCTGCCTTTTTTGTAACGAAAAAAATTAACTCTGAAATTTAGATTTTCTCAAACTTTAGGTGTGATATGCTGATATATTTTCAGGAGTTCTTGGCTTGATATTGGTCTCAAATGATAGCACAAGATTGGTGTCGTCCAAAACCGCGATGTTCCGGTCTCTGTTCTGCCTTTTTTATTACCAAACAAATTTTATATAAGCATATAGCACATATAGGCTTTTTGTATAAGCAAGCGTTTTAATTTTTGTTTAAATATGTGTTTTTTTTCCTCGGCTTTTATTTTGACAGGAGATTTATTATTCCTTAATTTGATTTTGGAAGATCAAGTCTATTTTCTTGCCGAGTTACCATTCTGCGATTTGGGGCATCTTTAATTTTACGGAAAAATCGGTTGTCTGTAAAGTCGGTTTACTGTCGATAGTTGATGTCCGTGAAGTTAGCATATCAAGTTTCAGCAGATCACTTTTTTATAAGTGTTCTATTAGCATGCACTATAGTTCTACAGTTCCTGATAGGTTTCATGAATAGTTCTGTCGTTTTTACCAAAAAAACATATAGTATGGTTTTTTACAAAATGATATGCTAACTTCACACACCAGCATATCATTTAGTACTAAATCAAAAAAAAATTATACCATTGACTCGTCATACACTAATAAAGAGTTCCTGATACCTTAAACACGTTACTTCATGAAATATGCACAAAAGATTTTTTTTTCCTTATTCCTTGATATGCTAACTTCACACCTGCTATGCTGGTGGAAATAATGAAGTCATAGACTTAGTTTTTATCTTAAATGAAAGCTGTTGCTCTGTTATGTACAAAACCGTGGAGTTCTCGGCTCTGCACTGTCTTTGAAGTTAAGTAAAATAATTTACTCTGTAATTTAGATTTTCTCAAATTTCAGGTCTGATATGCTGATATATTTTCAGTAGTTCTAGGCTTGTTTTTGGTCTCAAATGATAGCTCATGCTTAGATTAGTACAAAACCGTGGAGTTCCCGTCTCTGTGCTGCCTTTTTTGTAACGAAAAAAATTAACTCTGAAATTTAGATTTTCTCAAACTTTAGGTGTGATATGCTGATATATTTTCAGGAGTTCTTGGCTTGATATTGGTCTCAAATGATAGCACAAGATTGGTGTCGTCCAAAACCGCGATGTTCCCGTCTCTGTTCTGCCTTTTTTATTACCAAACAAATTTTATTCTAAAAATTTAAGTTTTCTCTAACTTCAGGTGTGATATGCTGATATATTTTCAGGAGTTCTTGGCTTGTTATTGTTCTCAAATGATAGCTCAAGCTTGGTTTCGTCCAAAACCGCGGAGTTCCTGGCTCTGAGTTTACTTATGTTCTGCGAAAAAATAAGTCTGAAATATCGATTTTCTCATATTTCAGGTGTGATATGCTGATATATTTTCAGGAGTTCTAGGCTTGTTTTTGGTCTCAAACGATAGCTCATGCTTGGTTACGTACAAAACCGCGTAGTTCCTGGCTCTGAGTGTACTTATGTTCTATGAAAAAAATAAGCCTGAAATTTCGATTTTCTCAAATTTAAGATGTGATATGCTAATATATTTTCAGGAATTTGGGGCTTGTTTTTATTCTCAAACGATAGCTTAAGCTCGGTTACGTACAAAACTACGCAGTTCCTGGCTCTGCGCTGCCTTTTTTTATTACGAAAAAAATTAATCTGTATTTTAGATTTTCTCAAATTTCAGGTGTGATATGCTGATATATTTTCAGGAGTTCCAGGCTTGTTTTTTTTCTTAAATGATAGCTCATGCTTGGATTAGTACAAAACCTCGGAGTTTCCGTCTCTGTGCTGCCTTTTTGTAACGAAGAAACCTCTTACATCTAAAATTTGAATTTTCTCAAACTTCAGGTTTGATATGCTGATATATTTTCAGGAGTTCTAGACTTGTTTTTGGTCTTAATTGATATGCTTATGTTCATACAAAGCTACGTCGTAGTCGTCTCTGCGCTGACTTTTTTGATAAGAAAAGTTAACTCCGAAAATTCAATATTCTCAAATTTTAGGTGTGATATGCTAATATATTTTCAGGAGTTCTAGGCTTAGTTTTGGTCTTAAACGATAGCTAATGCTCGGTAATGTAAGAAACCATGCAGTTCCTGGCTCTGCGCTGCCTTTTTTATTACGAAAAAATTTACTCTGAAATTTAGATTTTCTCAAACATCGTGATATGCTGTTATATTTTTGGGCTTAAATGATAGCACATGCTTAGCTTAGTGCAAAACTGCGAAGTTCCCGTCTATGTGCTGCCTTTTTTGTAACGAAAAAAATTAACTCTGAAATTTCGATTTTCTCAAACTTTAGGTGTGATATGCTGATATATTTTCAGGAGTTCTTGGCTTGTTATTGGTCTCAAACGATACCTCATGCTTGGTTACGTACAAAACCGCGTAGTTCCTGGCTCTGAGTGTACTTATGTTCTATGAAAAAAATAAGCCTGAAATTTCGATTTTCTCAAATTTAAGATGTGATATGCTAATATATTTTCAGGAATTTGGGGCTTGTTTTTATTCTCAAACGTTAGCTTATACTCGGTTTCGTACAAAACCACGCAGTTCCTGGCTCTGCGCTGCCTTTTTTTATTACGAAAAAAATTACCCTGTAATTTAGATTTTCTCAAATTTCAGGTGTGATATGCTGATATATTTTCAGGAGTTCCAGGCTTGTTTTTTTTCTTAAATGATAGCTCCTGCTTAAATTAGTACAAAACCTCGGAGTTTCCGTCTCTGTGCTGCCTTTTTGTAACGAAAAAATCTCTTACCTCTAAAATTTGAATTTTCTCAAACTTCAGGTTTGATATGCTGATATATTTTCAGGAGTTCTAGACTTGTTTTTGGTCTTAATTGATATGCTTATGTTCATACAAAGCTACGTCGTAGTCGTCTCTGCGCTGACTTTTTTGATAAGAAAAAATAAACTCCGAAAATTCAATATTCTCAAATTTCAGGTGTGATATGCTAATATATTTTCAGGAGTTCTTGGCTTAGTTTTGGTCTTAAACGATAGCTAATGCTCGGTTACGTACAAAACCACGCAGTTCCAGGCTATACGCTGCCTTTTTTATTACGAAAAAATTTACTCTGAAATTTAGATTTTCTCGAACATCAGGTGTGGATATGCTGATATATTTTCAAGAGTTCTAGGCTTATTTTTGGTCTTAAATGATAGCTCGTGCTTAGCTTAGAGCAAAAACCCGGAGTTCAAATCTCGGTGCTGCCTTTTTTGTAACGAAAATAATTAACTCTGAAATTTCGATTTTCTCAAATTTTAGGTGTGATATGCTGATATATTAACAGGAGTTCTTGGCTTGTGATTGGTCTCAAATGATAGCTCAAGCTTGGTTTCATTCAAAACCGCGGAGTTCCCGTCTCTGTGCTGCCTTTTTTATTACAAAAAGATTTTAATCTTAAAATTTAAATTTTCTTTAACTTCAGGTAACTTTCAGGAGTTTTAGGCTTGTTTTTAGTCTTAAATGATAGCTCATGTTTAGATTAGTTCAAAACCGCGGAGTTCCCGTCTCTGTGCTGCCTTTTTTGTAACGAAAAAAATTAACTCTGAAATTTAGATTTTCTCAAACTTTAGGTGTGATATGCTGATATATTTTCAGGAGTTCTTGGCTTGATATTGGTCTCAAATGATAGCACAAGATTGGTGTCGTCCAAAACCGCGATGTTCCCGTCTCTGTTCTGCCTTTTTTATTACCAAACAAATTTTATTCTAAAAATTTAAGTTTTCTCTAACTTCAGGTGTGATATGCTGATATATTTTCAGGAGTTCTTGGCTTGTTATTGTTCTCAAATGATAGCTCAAGCTTGGTTTCGTCCAAAACCGCGGAGTTCCTGGCTCTGAGTTTACTTATGTTCTGCGAAAAAATATGTCTGAAATATCGATTTTCTCATAATTCAGGTGTGATATGCTGATATATTTTCAGGAGTTCTAGGCTTGTTTTTGGTCTCAAACGATACCTCATGCTTGGTTACGTACTAAACCGCGTAGTTCCTGGCTCTGAGTGTACTTATGTTCTATGAAAAAAATAAGCCTGAAATTTCGATTTTCTCAAATTTAAGATGTGATATCCTGATATATTTTCAGGAATTTGGGGCTTGTTTTTATTCTCAAACGATAGCTTAAGCTCGGTTACGTACAAAACCACGCAGTTCCTGGCTCTGCGCTGCCTTTTTTTATTACGAAAAAAATTAATCTGTATTTTACATTTTCTCAAATTTCAGGTGTGATATGCTGATATATTTTCAGGAGTTCCAGGCTTGTTTTTTTTTTAAATGATAGCTCATGCTTAGATTAGTACAAAACCTCGGAGTTTCCGTCTCTGTGCTGCCTTTTTGTAACGAAGAAACCTCTTACATCTAAAATTTGAATTTTCTCAAACTTCAGGTTTGATATGCTGATATATTTTCAGGAGTTCTAGACTTGTTTTTGGTCTTAATTGATATGCTTATGTTCATACAAAGCTACGTCGTAGTCGTCTCTGCGCTGACTTTTTTGATAAGAAAAATTAACTCCGAAAATTCAATATTCTCAAATTTCAGGTGTGATATACTGATATATTTTCAGGAGTTATTGGCTTGTTATTGGTCTCAAATGATAGCTTAAGCTTGGTTTCGTCCAAAATTAGGAGTTCCTGGCTCTGAGTTTACTTATGTTCTGCGAAAAAATAAGTTAGAAACATCGATTTTCTCATATTTCAGTTGTGATATGCTGATATATTTTCAGGAGTTCTAGGCTTGCTTTTGGTCTTAAACGATAGCGAATGCTCGGTTACGTACAAAACCACGCAGTTCCAGGCTCTGCGCTGCCTTTTTTATTACGAAAAAATTTACTCTGAAATTTAGATTTTCTCGAACATCAGCTGTGATATGCTGATATATTTTCAAGAGTTCTAGGCTTATTTTCGGTCTTAAATGTTAGCTCATGCTTAGCTTAGTGCAAAAACCCGGAATTCACATCTCGGTGCTGCCTTTTTTATTACGAAAAAATTTACTCTGAAATTTAGATTTTCTCGAACATCAGCTGTGATATGCTGATATATTTTCAAGAGTTCTAGGCTTATTTTTGGTCTTAAATGATAGCTCATGCTTAGCTTAGTGCAAAAACCCGGAATTCACATCTCGGTGCTGCCTTTTTTATTACGAAAATATTTTACTCTAAAAATTTCAATTTTCTCAAACTTCAGGTGTGATATGCTGAGATATTTTCAGGAGTTCTAGGATTGTTTTTAGTCTTTAATGATAGATCATGCTTAGATTAGTTCAAAACCGCGGAGTTCTCGTCTCTGTGCAGCCTTTTTTGTAACGAAAAAAATTAACTCTGAAATTTCGATTTTCTCAAATTTTAGGTGTGATATGCTGATATATTTTCAGGAGTTCTTGGCTTGTGATTGGTCTCAAATGATAGCTGAAGCTTGGTTTCGTTAAAAACCGCGGAGTTCCTGTCTCTGTGCTGCCTTTTTTATTACGAAAAAATTTTAATCTGAAAATTTAAAATTTCTCAAATTTCAGGTGTGATATGCTGATATATTTTTAAGAGTTCTTGGCTTGTTATTGGTCTCAAATGATAGCTCAAGCTTGGTTTCGTACAAAACCTCGGAGTTCCCGTCTCTGTGCTGCCTTTTTTATTACGAAAAAATTTTACTCTGAAAATTTAAATTTTCTCAAATTTCAGGTGCGATATGCTGATATATTTTCAGGAGTTCTAGGCTTGCTTTTAGTCTTAAATGATAGCTCATGCTTAGATTAGTTCAAAACCGTTGAGTTCCCGTCTCCGTGCCGCCTTTTTTGTAAAGAAAAAAATTAACTCTGAAATTTCGATTTTCTCAAATTTTAAGTGTGATATGCTGATATATTTTCAGGAGTTCTTGGCTTATTATTGGTCTCAAATGATAGCTCAAGCTGGGTTTCGTCTAAAACCGCGGAGTTCCTATCTCTGTGCTGCCTATTTTATTACGAAAAAATTTTACACTGAAAATTTCAATTTTCTTTAACTTCAGGTAACTTTCAGGAGTTTTAGGCTTGTTTTTAGTCTTAAATGATAGCTCATGTTTAGATTAGTTCAAAACCGCGGAGTTCCCGTCTCTGTGCTGCCTTTTTTGTAACGAAAAAAATTAACTCTGAAATTTAGATTTTCTCAAACTTTAGGTGTGATATGCTGATATATTTTCAGGAGTTCTTGGCTTGATATTGGTCTCAAATGATAGCACAAGATTGGTGTCGTCCAAAACCGCGATGTTCCGGTCTCTGTTCTGCCTTTTTTATTACCAAACAAATTTTATATAAGCATATAGCACATATAGGCTTTTTGTATAAGCAAGCGTTTTAATTTTTGTTTAAATATGTGTTTTTTTTCCTCGGCTTTTATTTTGACAGGAGATTTATTATTCCTTAATTTGATTTTGGAAGATCAAGTCTATTTTCTTGCCGAGTTACCATTCTGCGATTTGGGGCATCTTTAATTTTACGGAAAAATCGGTTGTCTGTAAAGTCGGTTTACTGTCGATAGTTGATGTCCGTGAAGTTAGCATATCAAGTTTCAGCAGATCACTTTTTTATAAGTGTTCTATTAGCATGCACTATAGTTCTACAGTTCCTGATAGGTTTCATGAATAGTTCTGTCGTTTTTACCAAAAAAACATATAGTATGGTTTTTTACAAAATGATATGCTAACTTCACACACCAGCATATCATTTAGTACTAAATCAAAAAAAAATTATACCATTGACTCGTCATACACTAATAAAGAGTTCCTGATACCTTAAACACGTTACTTCATGAAATATGCACAAAAGATTTTTTTTTCCTTATTCCTTGATATGCTAACTTCACACCTGCTATGCTGGTGGAAATAATGAAGTCATAGACTTAGTTTTTATCTTAAATGAAAGCTGTTGCTCTGTTATGTACAAAACCGTGGAGTTCTCGGCTCTGCACTGTCTTTGAAGTTAAGTAAAATAATTTACTCTGTAATTTAGATTTTCTCAAATTTCAGGTCTGATATGCTGATATATTTTCAGTAGTTCTAGGCTTGTTTTTGGTCTCAAATGATAGCTCATGCTTAGATTAGTACAAAACCGTGGAGTTCCCGTCTCTGTGCTGCCTTTTTTGTAACGAAAAAAATTAACTCTGAAATTTCGATTTTCTCAAACTTTAGAATTGATATGCTGATATATTTTCAGGAGTTCTTGGCTTGCTATTGGTCTCAAATGATAGCTCATGCTTAAATTAGTTCAAAACCGCGGAGATCCCGTCTCTGTGCTGCCTTTTTTGTAAAGAAAAAAATTAACTCTGAAATTTCGATTTTCTCAAACTTTATATGTGATATGCTGATATATTTTCAGGAGTTCTTGGCTTGCTATTGGTCTCAAATGATAGCTCATGCTTAAATTAGTTCAAAACCGCGGAGTTCCCGTCTCTGCGCTGCCTTTTTTGTAAAGAAAAAAATTAACTCTAAAATTTCGATTTTCTCAAATTTTAGATGTGATATGCTGATATATTTTCAGGAGTTCTTGGCTTGCTATTGGCCTCAAATGATAGCTCATGCTTAAATTAGTTCAAAACCGCGGAGATCCTATCTCTGTGCTGCCTTTTTTGTAAAGAAAAAAATTAACTCTGAAATTTCGATTTTCTCAAACTTTATGTGTGATATGCTGATATATTTTCAGGAGTTCTTGGCTTGTTATTGGTCTCAAATGATAGCTCATGCTTAAATTAGTTCAAAACCGCGGAGTTCCCGTCTCTGCGCTGCCTTTTTTGTAAAGAAAAAAATTAACTCTAAAATTTCGATTTTCTCAAACTTTAGATGTGATATGCTGATATATTTTCAGGAGTTCTTGGCTTGCTATTGGTCTCAAATGGTAGCTCATGCTTAAATTAGTTCAAAACCGCGGAGTTCCCGTCTCTGTGCTGCCTTTTTTGTGAAGAAAAAAAATTACTCTGAAATTTCGATTTTCTTAAACTTTAGGTGTGATATGCTGATATATTTTCAGGAGTTCTTGGCTTGTTATTGGTCTCAAATGATAGCTCATGCTTAAATTAGTTCAAAACCGCGGAGTTTCCGTCTCTGCGCTGCCTTTTTTGTAAAGAAAAAAATTAACTCTAAAATTTCGATTTTCTCAAACTTTAGATGTGATATGCTGATATATTTTCAGGAGCTCTTGGCTTGCTATTGGTCTCAAATGACAGCTCATGCTTAAATTAGTTCAAAACCGCGGAGTTCCCGTCTCTGTGCTGCCTTTTTTGTAACGAAAAAAATTAACTCTGAAATTTAGATTTTCTCAAATTTTAGGTGTGATATGCTGATATATTTTCAGGAGTTCTTGGCTTGATATTGGTCTCAAATGATAGCACAAGATTGGTGTCGTCCAAAACCGCGATGTTCCCGTCTCTGTTCTGCCTTTTTTATTACCAAACAAATTTTATTCTAAAAATTTAAGTTTTCTCTAACTTCAGGTGTGATATGCTGATATATTTTCAGGAGTTCTTGGCTTGTTATTGTTCTCAAATGATAGCTCAAGCTTGGTTTCGTCCAAAACCGCGGAGTTCCTGGCTCTGAGTTTACTTATGTTCTGCGAAAAAATAAGTCTGAAATATCGATTTTCTCATATTTCAGGTGTGATATGCTGATATATTTTCAGGAGTTCTAGGCTTGTTTTTGGTCTCAAACGATACCTCATGCTTGGTTACGTACAAAACCGCGTAGTTCCTGGCTCTGAGTGTACTTATGTTCTATGAAAAAAATAAGCCTGAAATTTCGATTTTCTCAAATTTAAGATGTGATATGCTGATATATTTTCAGGAATTTGGGGCTTGTTTTTATTCTCAAACGATAGCTTAAGCTTGGTTTCGTACAAAACCACGCAGTTCCTGGCTCTGCGCTGCCTTTTTTTATTACGAAAAAAATTAATCTGTATTTTAGATTTTCTCAAATTTCAGGTGTGATATGCTGATATATTTTCAGGAGTTCCAGGCTTGTTTTTTTTCTTAAATGATAGCTTATGCTTAGATTAGTACAAAACCTCGGAGTTTCCGTCTCTGTGCTGCCGTTTTGTAACGAAGAAACCTCTTACATCTAAAATTTGAATTTTCTCAAACTTCAGGTTTGATATGCTGATATATTTTCAGAAGTTCTAGACTTGTTTTTGGTCTTAATTGATATGCTTATGTTCATACAAAGCTACGTCGTAGTCGTCTCTGCGCTGACTTTTTTGATAAGAAAAATTAACTCCGAAAATTCAATATTCTCAAATTTTAGGTGTGATATGCTAATATATTTTCAGGAGTTCTAGGCTTAGTTTTGGTCTTAAACGATAGCTAATGCTCGGTAATGTAAGAAACCATGCAGTTCCTGGCTCTGCGCTGCCTTTTTTATTACGAAAAAATTTACTCTGAAATTTAGATTTTCTCAAACATCGTGATATGCTGTTATATTTTCAAAAGTTCTAGGCTTATTTTTGGGAAGTTCCCGTCTATGTGCTGCCTTTTTTGTAACGAAAAAAATTAACTCTGAAATTTCGATTTTCTCAAACTTTAGGCGTGATATGCTGATATATTTTTAGGAGTTCTTGGCTTGTTATTGGTCTCAAACGATACCTCATGCTTGGTTACGTACAAAACCGCGTAGTTCCTGGCTCTGAGTGTACTTATGTTCTATGAAAAAAATAAGCCTGAAATTTCGATTTTCTCAAATTTAAGATGTGATATGCTAATATATTTTCAGGAATTTGAGGCTTGTTTTTATTCTCAAACGTTAGCTTATACTCGGTTACGTACAAAACCACGCAGTTCCTGGCTCTGCGCTGCCTTTTTTTATTACGAAAAAAATTACCCTGTAATTTAGATTTTCTCAAATTTCAGGTGTGATATGCTGATATATTTTCAGGAGTTCCAGGCTTGTTTTTTTTCTTAAATGATAGCTCCTGCTTAAATTAGTACAAAACCTCGGAGTTTCCGTCTCTGTGCTGCCTTTTTGTAACGAAAAAACCTCTTACCTCTAAAATTTGAATTTTCTCAAACTTCAGGTTTGATATGCTGATATATTTTCAGGAGTTCTAGACTTGTTTTTGGTCTTAATTGATATGATTATGTTCATACAAAGCTACGTCGTAGTCGTCTCTGCGCTGACTTTTTTGATAAGAAAAAATAAACTCCGAAAATTCAATATTCTCAAATTTCAGGTGTGATATGCTAATATATTTTCAGGAGTTCTTGGCTTAGTTTTGGTCTTAAACGATAGCTAATGCTCGGTTACGTACAAAACCACACAGTTCCAGGCTCTACGCTGCCTTTTTTATTACGAAAAAATTTACTCTGAAATTTAGATTTTCTCGAACATCAGGTGTGGATATGCTGATATATTTTCAAGAGTTCTAGGCTTATTTTTGGTCTTAAATGATAGCTCGTGCTTAGCTTAGTGCAAAAACCCGGAGTTCAAATCTCGGTGCTGCCTTTTTTGTAACGAAAATAATTAACTCTGAAATTTCGATTTTCTCAAATTTTAGGTGTGATATGCTGATATATTAACAGGAGTTCTTGGCTTGTGATTGGTCTCAAATGATAGCTTAAGCTTGGTTTCGTTCAAAACCGCGGAGTTCCCGTCTCTGTGCTGCTTTTTTTATTACGAAAAGATTTTAATCTGAAAATTTAAATTTTCTCAAACTTCAGGTGTGATATGCTGAGATATTTTCAGGAGTTCTAGGATTGTTTTTAGTCTTAAATGATAGATCATGCTTAGATTAGTTCAAAACCGTGGAGTTCTCGTCTCTGTGCAGCCTTTTTTGTAACCAAAAAAATTAACTCTGAAATTTCGATTTTCTCAAATTTTAGGTGTGATATGCTGATATATTTTCAGGAGTTCTTGGCTTGATATTGGTCTCAAATGATAGCATAAGATTGGTGTCGTCCAAAACCGCGATGTTCCCGTCTCTGTTTTGCCTTTTTTATTACCAAACAAATTTTATTCTAAAAATTTAAGTTTTCTCTAACTTCAGGTGTGATATGCTGATATATTTTCAGGAGTTCTTGGCTTGTTATTGTTCTCAAATGATAGCTCAAGCTTGGTTTCGTCCAAAACCGCGTAATTCCTGGCTCTGAGTGTACTTATGTTCTATTAAAAAAATAAGCCTTAAATTTCGATTTTCTCAAATTTAAGATGTGATATGCTGATATATTTTTTTTAGGAATTTGGGGCTTGTTTTTATTCTCAAACGATAGCTTATGCTCGGTTACGCACAAAACCACGCAGTTCCTGGCTTTGCGCTGCCTTTTTTTATTACGAAAAAAATTACTCTGTATTTTAGATTTACTCAAATTTCAGGTGTGATATGCTGATATATTTTCAGGAGTTCCAGGCTTGTTTTTTTTTCTTAAATGATAGCTCATGCTTAGATTAGTACAAAACCTCGGAGTTTCCGTCTCTGTGCTGCCTTTTTGTAACGAAAAAACCTCTTACATCTAAAATATGAATTTTCTCAAACTTCAGGTTTGATATGCTGATATATTTTCAGGAGTTCTCGACTTGTTTTTGGTCTTAATTGATATGCTTATGTTCATACAAAGCTACGTCGTAGTCGTCTCTGCGCTGACTTTTTTGATAAGAAAAATTAACTCCAAAAATTCAATATTCTCAAATTTTAGGTGTGATATGCTAATATATTTTCAGGAGTTCTAGGCTTAGTTTTGGTCTTAAACGATAGCTAATGCTCGGTAATGTAAAAAACCATGCAGTTCCTGGCTCTGCGCTGCCTTTTTTATTACGAAAAAATTTACTCTGAAATTTAGATTTTCTCAAACATCGTGATATGCTGTTATATTTTCAAAAGTTCTAGGCTTATTTTTGGGCTTAAATGATAGCTCATGCTTAGCTTAGTGCAAAACTGCGAAGTTCCCGTCTATGTGCTGCCTTTTTTGTAACGAAAAAAATTAACTCTGAAATTTCGATTTTCTCAAATTTTAGGTGTGATATGCTTTTATATTTTCAGGAGTTCTTGGCTTGCTATTGGTCTCAAATGATAGCTCATGCTTAGATTAATTCAAAACCGCGGAGTTGTCGTCTCTGTGCTGCCTTTTTTGTAAAGAATAAAATTAACTCTGAAATTTCGATTTTCTCAAATTTTAGGTGTGATATGCTGATATATTTTCAGGAGTTCTTGGCTTATTATTGGTCTCAAATGATAGCTCAAACTGGGTTTCGTATAAAACCGCGGAGTTCCCATCTCTGTGCTGCCTTTTTTATTACGAAAAATTTTTACTCTGAAAATTTCAATTTTCTTTAACTTCAGGTAACTTTCAAGAGTTTTAGGCTTGTTTTTAGTCTTAAATGATAGTTCATGTTTAGGTTAGTTCAAAACCGCGGAGTTCCCGTCTCTGTGCTGCCTTTTTTGTAACGAAAAAAATTAACTCTGAAATTTCGATTTTCTCAAATTTTAGGTGTGATATGCTGATATCTTTTCAGGAGTTCTTGGCTTGATATTGGTCTCAAATGATAGCACAAGCTTGGTTTCGTCCAAAACCGCGATGTTCCCGCTTTCTGTTCTGCCTTTTTTATTACCAAACAAATTTTATTCTAAAAATTTAAGTTTTCTCTATATTCAGGTGTGATATGCTGATATATTTTCAGGAGTTCTTGGCTTGTTATTGGTCTCAAACGATACCTCATGCTTGGTTACGTACAAAACCGCGTAATTACTGGCTCTGAGTGTACTTATGTTCTATGAAAAAAATAAGCCTGAAATTTCGATTTTCTCAAATTTAAAATGTGATATGCTAATATATTTTCAGGAATTTGGGGCTTGTTTTTATTCTCAAACGTTAGCTTATACTCGGTTACGTACAAAACCACGCAGTTCCTGGCTCTGCGCTGCCTTTTTTTATTACGAAAAAAATTACCCTGTAATTTAGATTTTCTCAAATTTCAGGTGTGATATGCTGATATATTTTCAGGAGTTCCAGGCTTGTTTTTTTTCTTAAATGATAGCTCGTGCTTAGCTTAGTGCAAAAACCCGGAGTTCAAATCTCGGTGCTGCCTTTTTTGTAACGAAAATAATTAACTCTGAAATTTCGATTTTCTCAAACTTTAGGTGTGATATGCTGATATATTAACAGGAGTTCTTGGCTTGTGATTGGTCTCAATTGATAGCTCAAGCTTGGTTTCGTTCAAAACCGCGGAGTTCCCGTCTCTGTGCTGCCTTTTTTATTACGAAAAGATTTTAATCTGAAAATTTAAATTTTCTCAAACTTCAGGTGTGGTTTTGGGACCCGGGGTATGTCCTTAAACTACGTCCGGACTTGGGTATGTCCTTAAACTATGCCAAAAAGAGAGGTATGGGCACTGCGAATGGCATCTCGCTTAGTGTGGTAGGGCACGTTCAGTGAATGTCATCTCGCTCAAATCTGGAGCAGAGCCCGACTGGGGAAGTACCTCCACCTTACAGAAAACCACAGCCAAATAGCACTAGACCCTACTCATAGTGTTGTGTTCCTGCTGGTGAGTAAGGTTGCCAAAGAGCTCAAAGAGGACCCAGTGTGTTGACTATGAGGGACCCTCTTGTTCCTTTAGCCGTCAACACAGTGAATCCTCCTTTTTGTAAAGGGTCGGCAACGCGCATGTGACTCCTGTGGAGTTACAGGCGTCCATAGGTTACAGTAGCTGCTTACCATCAGGCAGGCCAGGCCGTATGCTTGTTTGCCACCGTCGTAGTATGAAAAAAAAAAAAAAAAAAAGAAAAAAAAAATGCTGATATATTTTCAGGAGTTCTTGGCTTGTTATTGGTCTCAAATGATAGCTCAAGCTTGGTTTCGTACAAAACCGCGATGTTCCCGTCTCTGTGCTGCCTTTTTTATTACGAAAAAAATTTATTCTGAAAATTTAAATTTTCTCAAATTTCAGGTGTGATATGCTGATATATTTTCAGGAGTTCTAGGCTTGCTTTCAGTCTTAAATGATAGCTCATGCTTAGATCAGTTCAAAACCGCGGAGTTCCCGTCTCTGTGCAGCCTTTTTTGTAAAGAAAAAAATTAACTCTGAAATTTCGATTTTCTCAAACTTTAGGTGTGATGTGCTGATATATTTTCAGGAGTTCTTGGCTTGCTATTGGTCTCAAATGATAGCACGAGCTTGGTTTCGTCGAAAACCGCGAAGTTCCCGTCTCTGTGCTGCCTTTTTTATTACCAAAATTTTTTATTCTGAAAATTTAAGTTTTCTCAAATTTCAGGTGTGATATACTGATATATTTTCAGGAGTTATTGGCTTGTTATTGGACTCAAATGATAGCTTAAGCTTGGTTTCGTCCAAAACCACGGAGTTCCTGGCTCTGAGTTTACTTATGTTCTGCGAAAAAATAAGTTTGAAATATCGATTTTCTCATATTTCAGGTGTGATATGCTGATATATTTTCAGGAGTTCTAGGCTTGCTTTTGGTCTTAAACGATAGAGAATGCTCGGTTACGTACAAAACCAAGCAGTTCCAGGCTCTGCGCTGCCTTTTTTATTACGAAAAAAATTACTCTGTAATTTAGATTTTCTCAAATTTCAGGTGTGATATGCTGATATATTTTCAGGAGTTCTAGGCTTGTTTTTGGTCTAAAACGATAGCGAATGCTTGGTTACGTACAAAACCACGCAGTTCCAGGCTCTGCGCTTCCTTTTTTATTACGAAAAAATTTACTCTGAAATTTGGATTTTCTCGAACATCAGGTGTGATATGCTGATATATTTTCAAGAGTTCTAGGCTTATTTTTGGTCTCAAACGATACCTCATGCTTGGTTACGTACAAAACCGCGTAGTTCCTGGCTCTGAGTGTACTTATGTTCTATGAAAAAAATAAGCCTGAAATTTCGATTTTCTCAAATTTAAGATGTGATATGCTGATATATTTTCAGGAATTTGGGGCTTTTTTTTGGTCTTAAACGATAGCGAATGCTTGGTTACGTACAAAACCACGCAGTTCCAGGCTCTGCGCTGCCTCTTTTATTACGAAAAAATTTACTCTGAAATTTAGATTTTCTCGAACATCAGCTGTGATATGCTGATATATTTTCAAGAGTTCTAGGCTTATTTTTGGTCTTAAATGATAGCTTATGCTTAGCTTAGTGCAAAAACCCGGAATTCACATCTCGGTGCTGCCTTTTTTATTACGAAAAAATTTTACTCTTAAAATTTCAATTTTCTCAAACTTCAGGTGTGATATGCTGAGATATTTTCAGGAGTTCTAGGATTGTTTTTAGTCTTAAATGATAGATCATGCTTAGATTAGTTCAAAACCGCGGAGTTCTTGTCTCTGTGCAGCCTTTTTTGTAACGAAAAAAATTAACTCTGAAATTTCGATTTTCTCAAATTTTAGGTGTGATATGCTGATATCTTTTCAGGAGTTCTTGGCTTGATATTGGTCTCAAATGATAGCACAAGCTTGGTTTCGTCCAAAACCGCGATGTTCCCGCTTTCTGTTCTGCCTTTTTTATTACCAAACAAATTTTATTCTAAAAATTTAAGTTTTCTCTAAATTCAGGTGTGATATGCTGATATATTTTCAAGAGTTCTAGGCTTATTTTTGGTTTTAAATGATAGCTCATGCTTAGCTTAGTGCAAAAACCCGGAGTTCACATCTCGGTGCTGCCTTTTTTATTACGAAAAAATTTTACTCTAAAAATTTCAATTTTCTCAAACTTCAGGTGTGATATGCTGAGATATTTTCAGGAGTTCTTGGCTTGTGATTGGTCTCAAATGATAGCTCAAGCTTGGTTTCGTTCAAAACCGCGGAGTTCCTGTCTCTGTGCTGCCTTTTTTATTACGAAAAAATTTTAATCTGAAAATTTAAAATTTCTCAAATTTCAGGTGTGATATGCTGATATATTTTTAAGAGTTCTTGGCTTGTTTTTGGTCTCAAATGATAGCTCAAGCTTGGTTTCGTACAAAACCTTGGAGATCCCGTCTCTGTGCTGCCTTTTTTGTAAAGAAAAAAATTAACTCTGAAATTTCAATTTTCTCAAACTTTATGTGTGATATGCTGATATATTTTCAGGAGTTCTTGGCTTACTATTGGTCTCAAATGATAGCTCATGCTTAAATTAGTTCAAAACCGCGGAGTTCCCGTCTCTGCGCTGCCTTTTTTGTAAAGAAAAAAATTAACACTAAAATTTCGATTTTCTCAAACTTTAGATGTGATATGCTGATATAGTTTCAGGAGTTCTTGGCTTGCTATTGGTCTCAAATGATAGCTCATGCTTAAATTAGTTCAAAACCGCGGAGTTCTCGTCTCTGTGCTGCCTTTTTTGTAAAGAAAAAAATTTACTCTGAAATTTCGATTTTCTTAAACTTTAGGTGTGATATGCTGATATATTTTCAGGAGTTCTTGGCTTGTTATTGGTCTCAAATGATAGCTCATGCTTAAATTAGTTCAAAACCGCGGAGTTCTCGTCTCTGGGCTGCCTTTTTTGTAAAGAAAAAAATTAACTCTAAAATTTCGATTTTCTCAAATTTTAGATGTGATATGCTGATATATTTTCAGGAGCTCTTGGCTTGCTATTGGTCTCAAATGATAGCTCATGCTTAAATTAGTTCAAAACCGCGGAGTTCCCGTCTCTGTGCTGCCTTTTTTGTAAAGAAAAAAATTTATTCTGAAATTTCGATTTTCTTAAACTTTAGGTGTGATATGCTGATATATTTTCAGGAGTTCTTGGCTTGTTATTGGTCTCAAATGATAGCTCAAGCTTAGTTTCGTACAAAACCGCGGAGTTTCCGTCTCTGTGCTGCCTTTTTGTAACGAAAAAAATTAACTCTAAAATTTGAATTTTCTCAAATTTCAGGTTTGATATGCTGATACTTTTTCAGGAGTTCTAGACTTGTTTTTGGTCTTAATTGATATGCTTATGTTCATACAAAGCTACGTCGTAGTCGGCTCTGCGCTGACTTTTTTGATAGGAAAAAATTAACTCCGAAAATTCAATTTTCTCAAATTTCAGGTGTGATATGCTAATATATTTTCAGGAGTTCTTGGCTTATTTTTGGTCTTCAACGATAGCTAATGCTCGGTAACGTAAAAAACCATGCAGTTCTTGGCTCTGCGCTGCCTTTTTTATTACGAAAAAATTTACTCTGAAATATAGATTTTCTCAAACATCGTGATATGCTGATATATTTTCAAAAGTCCGAGGCTTATTTTTGGGCTTAAATGATAGCTCATGCTTAGCTTAGTGCAAAACTGCGAAGTTCCCGTCTATGTGCTGCCTTTTTTGTCACGAAAAAATTAACTCTGAAATTTCGATTTTCTCATATTTCAGTTGTGATATGCTGATATATTTTCAGGAGTTCTAGGCTTGCTTTTGGTCTTAAACGATAGCGAATGCTCGGTTACGTACAAAACCACGCAGTTCCAGGCTCTGCGCTGCCTTTTTTATTACGAAAAAATTTACTCTGAAATTTAGATTTTCTCGAACATCAGCTGTGATATGCTGATATATTTTCAAGAGTTCTAGGCTTATTTTCGGTCTTAAATGTTAGCTCATGCTTAGCTTAGTGCAAAAACCCGGAATTCACATCTCGGTGCTGCCTTTTTTATTACGAAAAAATTTACTCTGAAATTTAGATTTTCTCGAACATCAGCTGTGATATGCTGATATATTTTCAAGAGTTCTAGGCTTATTTTTGGTCTTAAATGATAGCTCATGCTTAGCTTAGTGCAAAAACCCGGAATTCACATCTCGGTGCTGCCTTTTTTATTACGAAAATATTTTACTCTAAAAATTTCAATTTTCTCAAACTTCAGGTGTGATATGCTGAGATATTTTCAGGAGTTCTAGGATTGTTTTTAGTCTTTAATGATAGATCATGCTTAGATTAGTTCAAAACCGCGGAGTTCTCGTCTCTGTGCAGCCTTTTTTGTAACGAAAAAAATTAACTCTGAAATTTCGATTTTCTCAAATTTTAGGTGTGATATGCTGATATATTTTCAGGAGTTCTTGGCTTGTGATTGGTCTCAAATGATAGCTGAAGCTTGGTTTCGTTAAAAACCGCGGAGTTCCTGTCTCTGTGCTGCCTTTTTTATTACGAAAAAATTTTAATCTGAAAATTTAAAATTTCTCAAATTTCAGGTGTGATATGCTGATATATTTTTAAGAGTTCTTGGCTTGTTATTGGTCTCAAATGATAGCTCAAGCTTGGTTTCGTACAAAACCTCGGAGTTCCCGTCTCTGTGCTGCCTTTTTTATTACGAAAAAATTTTACTCTGAAAATTTAAATTTTCTCAAATTTCAGGTGCGATATGCTGATATATTTTCAGGAGTTCTAGGCTTGCTTTTAGTCTTAAATGATAGCTCATGCTTAGATTAGTTCAAAACCGTTGAGTTCCCGTCTCCGTGCTGCCTTTTTTGTAACGAAAAAAATTAACTCTGAAATTTCGATTTTCTCAAAATTTAGGTGTGATATGCTGATATATTTTCAGGAGTTCTTGGCTTACGTCTCAAATGATAGCCCGTGCTTAGATTAGTTCAAAACCGTTGAGTTCCCGTCTCTGTGCTGCCTTTTTTGTAAAGAAAAAAATTAACTCTGAAATTTCGATTTTCTCAAATTTTAAGTGTGATATGCTGATATATTTTCAGGAGTTCTTGGCTTATTATTGGTCTCAAATGATAGCTCAAGCTGGGTTTCGTCTAAAACCGCGGAGTTCCTATCTCTGTGCTGCCTATTTTATTACGAAAATATTTTACACTGAAAATTTCAATTTTCTTTAACTTCAGGTAACTTTCAGGAGTTTTAGGCTTGTTTTTAGTCTTAAATGATAGCTCATGTTTAGATTAGTTCAAAACCGCGGAGTTCCCGTCTCTGTGCTGCCTTTTTTGTAACGAAAAAAATTAACTCTGAAATTTAGATTTTCTCAAACTTTAGGTGTGATATGCTGATATATTTTCAGGAGTTCTTGGCTTGATATTGGTCTCAAATGATAGCACAAGATTGGTGTCGTCCAAAACCGCGATGTTCCGGTCTCTGTTCTGCCTTTTTTATTACCAAACAAATTTTATATAAGCATATAGCACATATAGGCTTTTTGTATAAGCAAGCGTTTTAATTTTTGTTTAAATATGTGTTTTTTTTCCTCGGCTTTTATTTTGACAGGAGATTTATTATTCCTTAATTTGATTTTGGAAGATCAAGTCTATTTTCTTGCCGAGTTACCATTCTGCGATTTGGGGCATCTTTAATTTTACGGAAAAATCGGTTGTCTGTAAAGTCGGTTTACTGTCGATAGTTGATGTCCGTGAAGTTAGCATATCAAGTTTCAGCAGATCACTTTTTTATAAGTGTTCTATTAGCATGCACTATAGTTCTACAGTTCCTGATAGGTTTCATGAATAGTTCTGTCGTTTTTACCAAAAAAACATATAGTATGGTTTTTTACAAAATGATATGCTAACTTCACACACCAGCATATCATTTAGTACTAAATCAAACAAAAATTATACCATTGACTCGTCATACACTAATAAAGAGTTCCTGATACCTTAAACACGTTACTTCATGAAATATGCACAAAAGATTTTTTTTTCCTTATTCCTTGATATGCTAACTTCACACCTGCTATGCTGGTGGAAATAATGAAGTCATAGACTTAGTTTTTATCTTAAATGAAAGCTGTTGCTCTGTTATGTACAAAACCGTGGAGTTCTCGGCTCTGCACTGTCTTTGAAGTTAAGTAAAATAATTTACTCTGTAATTTAGATTTTCTCAAATTTCAGGTCTGATATGCTGATATATTTTCAGTAGTTCTAGGCTTGTTTTTGGTCTCAAATGATAGCTCATGCTTAGATTAGTACAAAACCGTGGAGTTCCCGTCTCTGTGCTGCCTTTTTTGTAACGAAAAAAATTAACTCTGAAATTTCGATTTTCTCAAACTTTAGAATTGATATGCTGATATATTTTCAGGAGTTCTTGGCTTGCTATTGGTCTCAAATGATAGCTCATGCTTAAATTAGTTCAAAACCGCGGAGATCCCGTCTCTGTGCTGCCTTTTTTGTAAAGAAAAAAATTAACTCTGAAATTTCGATTTTCTCAAACTTTATATGTGATATGCTGATATATTTTCAGGAGTTCTTGGCTTGCTATTGGTCTCAAATGATAGCTCATGCTTAAATTAGTTCAAAACCGCGGAGTTCCCGTCTCTGCGCTGCCTTTTTTGTAAAGAAAAAAATTAACTCTAAAATTTCGATTTTCTCAAATTTTAGATGTGATATGCTGATATATTTTCAGGAGTTCTTGGCTTGCTATTGGTCTCAAATGATAGCTCATGCTTAAATTAGTTCAAAACCGCGGAGATCCCATCTCTGTGCTGCCTTTTTTGTAAAGAAAAAAATTAACTCTGAAATTTCGATTTTCTCAAACTTTATGTGTGATATGCTGATATATTTTCAGGAGTTCTTGGCTTGTTATTGGTCTCAAATGATAGCTCATGCTTAAATTAGTTCAAAACCGCGGAGTTCCCGTCTCTGCGCTGCCTTTTTTGTAAAGAAAAAAATTAACTCTAAAATTTCGATTTTCTCAAACTTTAGATGTGATATGCTGATATATTTTCAGGAGTTCTTGGCTTGCTATTGGTCTCAAATGATAGCTCATGCTTAAATTAGTTCAAAACCGCGGAGTTCCCGTCTCTGTGCTGCCTTTTTTGTAAAGAAAAAAAATTACTCTGAAATTTCGATTTTCTTAAACTTTAGGTGTGATATGCTGATATATTTTCAGGAGTTCTTGGCTTGTTATTGGTCTCAAATGATAGCTCATGCTTAAATTAGTTCAAAACCGCGGAGTTCCCGTCTCTGCGCTGCCTTTTTTGTAAAGAAAAAAATTAACTCTAAAATTTCGATTTTCTCAAACTTTAGATGTGATATGCTGATATATTTTCAGGAGCTCTTGGCTTGCTATTGGTCTCAAATGATAGCTCATGCTTAAATTAGTTCAAAACCGCGGAGTTCTCGTCTCTGTGCTGCCTTTTTTGTAAAGAAAAAAAATTATTCTGAAATTTCGATTTTCTTAAACTTTAGGTGTGATATGCTGATATATTTTCAGGAGTTCATGGCTTGTTATTGGTCTCAAATGATAGATCAAGCTTAGTTTCGTACAAAATCGCGGAGTTCCCGTCTCTGTGCTGCCTTTTTGTAACGAAAAAAATTAACTCTAAAATTTGAATTTTCTCAAATTTCAGGTTTGATATGCTGATACTTTTTCAGGAGTTCTAGATTTGTTTTTGGTCTTAATTGATATGCTTATGTTCAAACAAAGCTACGTCGTAGTCGGCTCTGCGCTGACTTTTTTGATAAGAAAAAAATAACTCCGAAAATTCAATATTCTCAAATTTCAGGTGTGATATTTTAATATATTTTCAGGAGTTCTTGGCTTATTTTTGGTCTTCAACGATAGCTTATGCTCGGTAACGTAAAAAACCATGCAGTTCTTGGCTCTGCGCTGCCTTTTTTATTACGAAAAAATTTACTCTGAAATATAGATTTTCTCAAACATCGTGATATGCTGATATATTTTCAAAAGTCCGAGGCTTATTTTTGGGCTTAAATGATAGCTCATGCTTAGCTTAGTGCAAAACTGCGAAGTTCCCGTCTATGTGCTGCCTTTTTTGTCACGAAAAAATTAACTCTGAAATTTCGATTTTCTCAAACTTTAGGTGTGATATGCTGATATATTTTCAGGAGTTCTTGGCTTGTTATTGGTCTCAAATGATAGCTCATGCTTAGATTAGTTTAAAACCGCGGAGTTCCCCTCTCTGTGCTGCCTTTTTTGTAACGAAAAAAATTAAATCTGAAATTTCGATTTTCTCAAACTTTAGGTGTGATATGCTGATATATTTTCAGGAGTTCTTGGCTTGTTATTGGTCTCAAATGATAGCACAAGCTTGGTTTCGTCGAAAACCGCGAAGTTCCCGTGTCTGTGCTGCCTTTTTTATTACCAAAAAATTTTTATTCTGAAAATTTAAGTTTTCTCAAATTTTAGGTGTGATATGATGATATATTTTCAGGAGTTCTTGGCTTGTGATTGGTCTCAAATGATAGCTGAAGCTTGGTTTCTTTCAAAACCGCGGAGTTCCTGTCTCTGTGCTGCCTTTTTTATTACGAAAAAATTTAAATCTGAAAATTTAAAATTTCTCAAATTTCAGGTGTGATATGCTGATATATTTTTAAGAGTTCTTGGCTTGTTTTTGGTCTCAAATGATAGCTCAAGCTTGGTTTCGTACAAAACCTCGGAGTTCCCGTCTCTGTGCTGCCTTTTTTATTACGAAAAAATTTTACTCTGAAAATTTAAATTTTCTCAAATTTCAGGTGCGATATGCTGATATATTTTCAGGAGTACTAGGCTTGTTTTTAGTCTTAAATGATAGCTCATGCTTAGATTAGTTCAAAACCGTTGAGTTCCCGTCTCCGTGCTGCCTTTTTTGTAACGAAAAAAATTAACTCTGAAATTTCGATTTTCTCAAAATTTAGGTGTGATATGCTGATATATTTTCAGGAGTTCTTGGCTTACTATTGGTCTCAAATGATAGCTCGTGCTTAGATTAGTTCAAAACCGTTGAGTTCCCATCTCTGTGCTGCCTTTTTTGTAAAGAAAAAAATTAACTCTGAAATTTCGATTTTCTCAAATTTTAAGTGTGATATGCTGATATATTTTCAGGAGTTCTTGGCTTATTATTGGTCTCAAATGATAGCTCAAGCTGGGTTTCGTCTAAAACTGCGGAGTTTTCATCTCTGTGCTGCCTATTTTATTACGAAAAAATTTTACACTGAAAATTTCAATTTTCTTTAACTTCAGGTAACTTTCAGGAGTTTTAGGCTTGTTTTTAGTCTTAAATGATAGTTCATGTTTAGATTAGTTCAAAACCGCGGAGTTCCCGTCTCTGTGCTGCCTTTTTTGTAACGAAAAAAATTAACTCTGAAATTTAGATTTTCTCAAACTTTAGGTGTGATATGCTGATATATTTTCAGGAGTTCTTGGCTTGATATTGGTCTCAAATGATAGCACAAGATTGGTGTCGTCCAAAACCGCGATGTTCCCGTCTCTGTTCTGCCTTTTTTATTACCAAACAAATTTTATTCTAAAAATTTAAGTTTTCTCTAACTTCAGGTGTGATATGCTGATATATTTTCAGGAGTTCTTGGCTTGTTATTGTTCTCAAATGATAGCTCAAGCTTGGTTTCGTCCAAAACCGCGGAGTTCCTGGCTCTGAGTTTACTTATGTTCTGCGAAAAAATAAGTCTGAAATATCGATTTTCTCATATTTCAGGTGTGATATGCTGATATATTTTCAGGAGTTCTAGGCTTGTTTTTGGTCTCAAACGATAGCTCATGCTTGGTTACGTACAAAACCGCGTAGTTCCTGGCTCTGAGTGTACTTATGTTCTATGAAAAAAATAAGCCTGAAATTTCGATTTTCTCAAATTTAAGATGTGATATGCTAATATATTTTCAGGAATTTGGGGCTTGTTTTTATTCTCAAACGATAGCTTAAGCTCGGTTACGTACAAAACTACGCAGTTCCTGGCTCTGCGCTGCCTTTTTTTATTACGAAAAAAATTAATCTGTATTTTAGATTTTCTCAAATTTCAGGTGTGATATGCTGATATATTTTCAGGAGTTCCAGGCTTGTTTTTTTTCTTAAATGATAGCTCATGCTTGGATTAGTACAAAACCTCGGAGTTTCCGTCTCTGTGCTGCCTTTTTGTAACGAAGAAACCTCTTACATCTAAAATTTGAATTTTCTCAAACTTCAGGTTTGATATGCTGATATATTTTCAGGAGTTCTAGACTTGTTTTTGGTCTTAATTGATATGCTTATGTTCATACAAAGCTACGTCGTAGTCGTCTCTGCGCTGACTTTTTTGATAAGAAAAGTTAACTCCGAAAATTCAATATTCTCAAATTTTAGGTGTGATATGCTAATATATTTTCAGGAGTTCTAGGCTTAGTTTTGGTCTTAAACGATAGCTAATGCTCGGTAATGTAAGAAACCATGCAGTTCCTGGCTCTGCGCTGCCTTTTTTATTACGAAAAAATTTACTCTGAAATTTAGATTTTCTCAAACATCGTGATATGCTGTTATATTTTTGGGCTTAAATGATAGCACATGCTTAGCTTAGTGCAAAACTGCGAAGTTCCCGTCTATGTGCTGCCTTTTTTGTAACGAAAAAAATTAACTCTGAAATTTCGATTTTCTCAAACTTTAGGTGTGATATGCTGATATATTTTCAGGAGTTCTTGGCTTGTTATTGGTCTCAAACGATACCTCATGCTTGGTTACGTACAAAACCGCGTAGTTCCTGGCTCTGAGTGTACTTATGTTCTATGAAAAAAATAAGCCTGAAATTTCGATTTTCTCAAATTTAAGATGTGATATGCTAATATATTTTCAGGAATTTGGGGCTTGTTTTTATTCTCAAACGTTAGCTTATACTCGGTTTCGTACAAAACCACGCAGTTCCTGGCTCTGCGCTGCCTTTTTTTATTACGAAAAAAATTACCCTGTAATTTAGATTTTCTCAAATTTCAGGTGTGATATGCTGATATATTTTCAGGAGTTCCAGGCTTGTTTTTTTTCTTAAATGATAGCTCCTGCTTAAATTAGTACAAAACCTCGGAGTTTCCGTCTCTGTGCTGCCTTTTTGTAACGAAAAAATCTCTTACCTCTAAAATTTGAATTTTCTCAAACTTCAGGTTTGATATGCTGATATATTTTCAGGAGTTCTAGACTTGTTTTTGGTCTTAATTGATATGCTTATGTTCATACAAAGCTACGTCGTAGTCGTCTCTGCGCTGACTTTTTTGATAAGAAAAAATAAACTCCGAAAATTCAATATTCTCAAATTTCAGGTGTGATATGCTAATATATTTTCAGGAGTTCTTGGCTTAGTTTTGGTCTTAAACGATAGCTAATGCTCGGTTACGTACAAAACCACGCAGTTCCAGGCTATACGCTGCCTTTTTTATTACGAAAAAATTTACTCTGAAATTTAGATTTTCTCGAACATCAGGTGTGGATATGCTGATATATTTTCAAGAGTTCTAGGCTTATTTTTGGTCTTAAATGATAGCTCGTGCTTAGCTTAGAGCAAAAACCCGGAGTTCAAATCTCGGTGCTGCCTTTTTTGTAACGAAAATAATTAACTCTGAAATTTCGATTTTCTCAAATTTTAGGTGTGATATGCTGATATATTAACAGGAGTTCTTGGCTTGTGATTGGTCTCAAATGATAGCTCAAGCTTGGTTTCATTCAAAACCGCGGAGTTCCCGTCTCTGTGCTGCCTTTTTTATTACAAAAAGATTTTAATCTTAAAATTTAAATTTTCTTTAACTTCAGGTAACTTTCAGGAGTTTTAGGCTTGTTTTTAGTCTTAAATGATAGCTCATGTTTAGATTAGTTCAAAACCGCGGAGTTCCCGTCTCTGTGCTGCCTTTTTTGTAACGAAAAAAATTAACTCTGAAATTTAGATTTTCTCAAACTTTAGGTGTGATATGCTGATATATTTTCAGGAGTTCTTGGCTTGATATTGGTCTCAAATGATAGCACAAGATTGGTGTCGTCCAAAACCGCGATGTTCCCGTCTCTGTTCTGCCTTTTTTATTACCAAACAAATTTTATTCTAAAAATTTAAGTTTTCTCTAACTTCAGGTGTGATATGCTGATATATTTTCAGGAGTTCTTGGCTTGTTATTGTTCTCAAATGATAGCTCAAGCTTGGTTTCGTCCAAAACCGCGGAGTTCCTGGCTCTGAGTTTACTTATGTTCTGCGAAAAAATATGTCTGAAATATCGATTTTCTCATAATTCAGGTGTGATATGCTGATATATTTTCAGGAGTTCTAGGCTTGTTTTTGGTCTCAAACGATACCTCATGCTTGGTTACGTACTAAACCGCGTAGTTCCTGGCTCTGAGTGTACTTATGTTCTATGAAAAAAATAAGCCTGAAATTTCGATTTTCTCAAATTTAAGATGTGATATCCTGATATATTTTCAGGAATTTGGGGCTTGTTTTTATTCTCAAACGATAGCTTAAGCTCGGTTACGTACAAAACCACGCAGTTCCTGGCTCTGCGCTGCCTTTTTTTATTACGAAAAAAATTAATCTGTATTTTACATTTTCTCAAATTTCAGGTGTGATATGCTGATATATTTTCAGGAGTTCCAGGCTTGTTTTTTTTTTAAATGATAGCTCATGCTTAGATTAGTACAAAACCTCGGAGTTTCCGTCTCTGTGCTGCCTTTTTGTAACGAAGAAACCTCTTACATCTAAAATTTGAATTTTCTCAAACTTCAGGTTTGATATGCTGATATATTTTCAGGAGTTCTAGACTTGTTTTTGGTCTTAATTGATATGCTTATGTTCATACAAAGCTACGTCGTAGTCGTCTCTGCGCTGACTTTTTTGATAAGAAAAATTAACTCCGAAAATTCAATATTCTCAAATTTCAGGTGTGATATACTGATATATTTTCAGGAGTTATTGGCTTGTTATTGGTCTCAAATGATAGCTTAAGCTTGGTTTCGTCCAAAATTAGGAGTTCCTGGCTCTGAGTTTACTTATGTTCTGCGAAAAAATAAGTTAGAAACATCGATTTTCTCATATTTCAGTTGTGATATGCTGATATATTTTCAGGAGTTCTAGGCTTGCTTTTGGTCTTAAACGATAGCGAATGCTCGGTTACGTACAAAACCACGCAGTTCCAGGCTCTGCGCTGCCTTTTTTATTACGAAAAAATTTACTCTGAAATTTAGATTTTCTCGAACATCAGCTGTGATATGCTGATATATTTTCAAGAGTTCTAGGCTTATTTTCGGTCTTAAATGTTAGCTCATGCTTAGCTTAGTGCAAAAACCCGGAATTCACATCTCGGTGCTGCCTTTTTTATTACGAAAAAATTTACTCTGAAATTTAGATTTTCTCGAACATCAGCTGTGATATGCTGATATATTTTCAAGAGTTCTAGGCTTATTTTTGGTCTTAAATGATAGCTCATGCTTAGCTTAGTGCAAAAACCCGGAATTCACATCTCGGTGCTGCCTTTTTTATTACGAAAATATTTTACTCTAAAAATTTCAATTTTCTCAAACTTCAGGTGTGATATGCTGAGATATTTTCAGGAGTTCTAGGATTGTTTTTAGTCTTTAATGATAGATCATGCTTAGATTAGTTCAAAACCGCGGAGTTCTCGTCTCTGTGCAGCCTTTTTTGTAACGAAAAAAATTAACTCTGAAATTTCGATTTTCTCAAATTTTAGGTGTGATATGCTGATATATTTTCAGGAGTTCTTGGCTTGTGATTGGTCTCAAATGATAGCTGAAGCTTGGTTTCGTTAAAAACCGCGGAGTTCCTGTCTCTGTGCTGCCTTTTTTATTACGAAAAAATTTTAATCTGAAAATTTAAAATTTCTCAAATTTCAGGTGTGATATGCTGATATATTTTTAAGAGTTCTTGGCTTGTTATTGGTCTCAAATGATAGCTCAAGCTTGGTTTCGTACAAAACCTCGGAGTTCCCGTCTCTGTGCTGCCTTTTTTATTACGAAAAAATTTTACTCTGAAAATTTAAATTTTCTCAAATTTCAGGTGCGATATGCTGATATATTTTCAGGAGTTCTAGGCTTGCTTTTAGTCTTAAATGATAGCTCATGCTTAGATTAGTTCAAAACCGTTGAGTTCCCGTCTCCGTGCTGCCTTTTTTGTAAAGAAAAAAATTAACTCTGAAATTTCGATTTTCTCAAATTTTAAGTGTGATATGCTGATATATTTTCAGGAGTTCTTGGCTTATTATTGGTCTCAAATGATAGCTCAAGCTGGGTTTCGTCTAAAACCGCGGAGTTCCTATCTCTGTGCTGCCTATTTTATTACGAAAAAATTTTACACTGAAAATTTCAATTTTCTTTTACTTCAGGTAACTTTCAGGAGTTTTAGGCTTGTTTTTAGTCTTAAATGATAGCTCATGTTTAGATTAGTTCAAAACCGCGGAGTTCCCGTCTCTGTGCTGCCTTTTTTGTAACGAAAAAAATTAACTCTGAAATTTAGATTTTCTCAAACTTTAGGTGTGATATGCTGATATATTTTCAGGAGTTCTTGGCTTGATATTGGTCTCAAATGATAGCACAAGATTGGTGTCGTCCAAAACCGCGATGTTCCGGTCTCTGTTCTGCCTTTTTTATTACCAAACAAATTTTATATAAGCATATAGCACATATAGGCTTTTTGTATAAGCAAGCGTTTTAATTTTTGTTTAAATATGTGTTTTTTTTCCTCGGCTTTTATTTTGACAGGAGATTTATTATTCCTTAATTTGATTTTGGAAGATCAAGTCTATTTTCTTGCCGAGTTACCATTCTGCGATTTGGGGCATCTTTAATTTTACGGAAAAATCGGTTGTCTGTAAAGTCGGTTTACTGTCGATAGTTGATGTCCGTGAAGTTAGCATATCAAGTTTCAGCAGATCACTTTTTTATAAGTGTTCTATTAGCATGCACTATAGTTCTACAGTTCCTGATAGGTTTCATGAATAGTTCTGTCGTTTTTACCAAAAAAACATATAGTATGGTTTTTTACAAAATGATATGCTAACTTCACACACCAGCATATCATTTAGTACTAAATCAAAAAAAAATTATACCATTGACTCGTCATACACTAATAAAGAGTTCCTGATACCTTAAACACGTTACTTCATGAAATATGCACAAAAGATTTTTTTTTCCTTATTCCTTGATATGCTAACTTCACACCTGCTATGCTGGTGGAAATAATGAAGTCATAGACTTAGTTTTTATCTTAAATGAAAGCTGTTGCTCTGTTATGTACAAAACCGTGGAGTTCTCGGCTCTGCACTGTCTTTGAAGTTAAGTAAAATAATTTACTCTGTAATTTAGATTTTCTCAAATTTCAGGTCTGATATGCTGATATATTTTCAGTAGTTCTAGGCTTGTTTTTGGTCTCAAATGATAGCTCATGCTTAGATTAGTACAAAACCGTGGAGTTCCCGTCTCTGTGCTGCCTTTTTTGTAACGAAAAAAATTAACTCTGAAATTTCGATTTTCTCAAACTTTAGAATTGATATGCTGATATATTTTCAGGAGTTCTTGGCTTGCTATTGGTCTCAAATGATAGCTCATGCTTAAATTAGTTCAAAACCGCGGAGATCCCGTCTCTGTGCTGCCTTTTTTGTAAAGAAAAAAATTAACTCTGAAATTTCGATTTTCTCAAACTTTATATGTGATATGCTGATATATTTTCAGGAGTTCTTGGCTTGCTATTGGTCTCAAATGATAGCTCATGCTTAAATTAGTTCAAAACCGTGGAGTTCCCGTCTCTGCGCTGCCTTTTTTGTAAAGAAAAAAATTAACTCTAAAATTTCGATTTTCTCAAATTTTAGATGTGATATGCTGATATATTTTCAGGAGTTCTTGGCTTGCTATTGGCCTCAAATGATAGCTCATGCTTAAATTAGTTCAAAACCGCGGAGATCCTATCTCTGTGCTGCCTTTTTTGTAAAGAAAAAAATTAACTCTGAAATTTCGATTTTCTCAAACTTTATGTGTGATATGCTGATATATTTTCAGGAGTTCTTGGCTTGTTATTGGTCTCAAATGATAGCTCATGCTTAAATTAGTTCAAAACCGCGGAGTTCCCGTCTCTGCGCTGCCTTTTTTGTAAAGAAAAAAATTAACTCTAAAATTTCGATTTTCTCAAACTTTAGATGTGATATGCTGATATATTTTCAGGAGTTCTTGGCTTGCTATTGGTCTCAAATGATAGCTCATGCTTAAATTAGTTCAAAACCGCGGAGTTCCCGTCTCTGTGCTGCCTTTTTTGTGAAGAAAAAAAATTACTCTGAAATTTCGATTTTCTTAAACTTTAGGTGTGATATGCTGATATATTTTCAGGAGTTCTTGGCTTGTTATTGGTCTCAAATGATAGCTCATGCTTAAATTAGTTCAAAACCGCGGAGTTTCCGTCTCTGCGCTGCCTTTTTTGTAAAGAAAAAAATTAACTCTAAAATTTCGATTTTCTCAAACTTTAGATGTGATATGCTGATATATTTTCAGGAGCTCTTGGCTTGCTATTGGTCTCAAATGACAGCTCATGCTTAAATTAGTTCAAAACCGCGGAGTTCCCGTCTCTGTGCTGCCTTTTTTGTAACGAAAAAAATTAACTCTGAAATTTAGATTTTCTCAAATTTTAGGTGTGATATGCTGATATATTTTCAGGAGTTCTTGGCTTGATATTGGTCTCAAATGATAGCACAAGATTGGTGTCGTCCAAAACCGCGATGTTCCCGTCTCTGTTCTGCCTTTTTTATTACCAAACAAATTTTATTCTAAAAATTTAAGTTTTCTCTAACTTCAGGTGTGATATGCTGATATATTTTCAGGAGTTCTTGGCTTGTTATTGTTCTCAAATGATAGCTCAAGCTTGGTTTCGTCCAAAACCGCGGAGTTCCTGGCTCTGAGTTTACTTATGTTCTGCGAAAAAATAAGTCTGAAATATCGATTTTCTCATATTTCAGGTGTGATATGCTGATATATTTTCAGGAGTTCTAGGCTTGTTTTTGGTCTCAAACGATACCTCATGCTTGGTTACGTACAAAACCGCGTAGTTCCTGGCTCTGAGTGTACTTATGTTCTATGAAAAAAATAAGCCTGAAATTTCGATTTTCTCAAATTTAAGATGTGATATGCTGATATATTTTCAGGAATTTGGGGCTTGTTTTTATTCTCAAACGATAGCTTAAGCTTGGTTTCGTACAAAACCACGCAGTTCCTGGCTCTGCGCTGCCTTTTTTTATTACGAAAAAAATTAATCTGTATTTTAGATTTTCTCAAATTTCAGGTGTGATATGCTGATATATTTTCAGGAGTTCCAGGCTTGTTTTTTTTCTTAAATGATAGCTTATGCTTAGATTAGTACAAAACCTCGGAGTTTCCGTCTCTGTGCTGCCGTTTTGTAACGAAGAAACCTCTTACATCTAAAATTTGAATTTTCTCAAACTTCAGGTTTGATATGCTGATATATTTTCAGAAGTTCTAGACTTGTTTTTGGTCTTAATTGATATGCTTATGTTCATACAAAGCTACGTCGTAGTCGTCTCTGCGCTGACTTTTTTGATAAGAAAAATTAACTCCGAAAATTCAATATTCTCAAATTTTAGGTGTGATATGCTAATATATTTTCAGGAGTTCTAGGCTTAGTTTTGGTCTTAAACGATAGCTAATGCTCGGTAATGTAAGAAACCATGCAGTTCCTGGCTCTGCGCTGCCTTTTTTATTACGAAAAAATTTACTCTGAAATTTAGATTTTCTCAAACATCGTGATATGCTGTTATATTTTCAAAAGTTCTAGGCTTATTTTTGGGAAGTTCCCGTCTATGTGCTGCCTTTTTTGTAACGAAAAAAATTAACTCTGAAATTTCGATTTTCTCAAACTTTAGGCGTGATATGCTGATATATTTTTAGGAGTTCTTGGCTTGTTATTGGTCTCAAACGATACCTCATGCTTGGTTACGTACAAAACCGCGTAGTTCCTGGCTCTGAGTGTACTTATGTTCTATGAAAAAAATAAGCCTGAAATTTCGATTTTCTCAAATTTAAGATGTGATATGCTAATATATTTTCAGGAATTTGAGGCTTGTTTTTATTCTCAAACGTTAGCTTATACTCGGTTACGTACAAAACCACGCAGTTCCTGGCTCTGCGCTGCCTTTTTTTATTACGAAAAAAATTACCCTGTAATTTAGATTTTCTCAAATTTCAGGTGTGATATGCTGATATATTTTCAGGAGTTCCAGGCTTGTTTTTTTTCTTAAATGATAGCTCCTGCTTAAATTAGTACAAAACCTCGGAGTTTCCGTCTCTGTGCTGCCTTTTTGTAACGAAAAAACCTCTTACCTCTAAAATTTGAATTTTCTCAAACTTCAGGTTTGATATGCTGATATATTTTCAGGAGTTCTAGACTTGTTTTTGGTCTTAATTGATATGCTTATGCTCATACAAAGCTACGTCGTAGTCGTCTCTGCGCTGACTTTTTTGATAAGAAAAAATAAACTCCGAAAATTCAATATTCTCAAATTTCAGGTGTGATATGCTAATATATTTTCAGGAGTTCTTGGCTTAGTTTTGGTCTTAAACGATAGCTAATGCTCGGTTACGTACAAAACCACACAGTTCCAGGCTCTACGCTGCCTTTTTTATTACGAAAAAATTTACTCTGAAATTTAGATTTTCTCGAACATCAGGTGTGGATATGCTGATATATTTTCAAGAGTTCTAGGCTTATTTTTGGTCTTAAATGATAGCTCGTGCTTAGCTTAGTGCAAAAACCCGGAGTTCAAATCTCGGTGCTGCCTTTTTTGTAACGAAAATAATTAACTCTGAAATTTCGATTTTCTCAAATTTTAGGTGTGATATGCTGATATATTAACAGGAGTTCTTGGCTTGTGATTGGTCTCAAATGATAGCTTAAGCTTGGTTTCGTTCAAAACCGCGGAGTTCCCGTCTCTGTGCTGCATTTTTTATTACGAAAAGATTTTAATCTGAAAATTTAAATTTTCTCAAACTTCAGGTGTGATATGCTGAGATATTTTCAGGAGTTCTAGGATTGTTTTTAGTCTTAAATGATAGATCATGCTTAGATTAGTTCAAAACCGTGGAGTTCTCGTCTCTGTGCAGCCTTTTTTGTAACCAAAAAAATTAACTCTGAAATTTCGATTTTCTCAAATTTTAGGTGTGATATGCTGATATATTTTCAGGAGTTCTTGGCTTGATATTGGTCTCAAATGATAGCATAAGATTGGTGTCGTCCAAAACCGCGATGTTCCCGTCTCTGTTTTGCCTTTTTTATTACCAAACAAATTTTATTCTAAAAATTTAAGTTTTCTCTAACTTCAGGTGTGATATGCTGATATATTTTCAGGAGTTCTTGGCTTGTTATTGTTCTCAAATGATAGCTCAAGCTTGGTTTCGTCCAAAACCGCGTAATTCCTGGCTCTGAGTGTACTTATGTTCTATTAAAAAAATAAGCCTTAAATTTCGATTTTCTCAAATTTAAGATGTGATATGCTGATATATTTTTTTTAGGAATTTGGGGCTTGTTTTTATTCTCAAACGATAGCTTATGCTCGGTTACGCACAAAACCACGCAGTTCCTGGCTTTGCGCTGCCTTTTTTTATTACGAAAAAAATTACTCTGTATTTTAGATTTACTCAAATTTCAGGTGTGATATGCTGATATATTTTCAGGAGTTCCAGGCTTGTTTTTTTTTCTTAAATGATAGCTCATGCTTAGATTAGTACAAAACCTCGGAGTTTCCGTCTCTGTGCTGCCTTTTTGTAACGAAAAAACCTCTTACATCTAAAATATGAATTTTCTCAAACTTCAGGTTTGATATGCTGATATATTTTCAGGAGTTCTCGACTTGTTTTTGGTCTTAATTGATATGCTTATGTTCATACAAAGCTACGTCGTAGTCGTCTCTGCGCTGACTTTTTTGATAAGAAAAATTAACTCCAAAAATTCAATATTCTCAAATTTTAGGTGTGATATGCTAATATATTTTCAGGAGTTCTAGGCTTAGTTTTGGTCTTAAACGATAGCTAATGCTCGGTAATGTAAAAAACCATGCAGTTCCTGGCTCTGCGCTGCCTTTTTTATTACGAAAAAATTTACTCTGAAATTTAGATTTTCTCAAACATCGTGATATGCTGTTATATTTTCAAAAGTTCTAGGCTTATTTTTGGGCTTAAATGATAGCTCATGCTTAGCTTAGTGCAAAACTGCGAAGTTCCCGTCTATGTGCTGCCTTTTTTGTAACGAAAAAAATTAACTCTGAAATTTCGATTTTCTCAAATTTTAGGTGTGATATGCTTTTATATTTTCAGGAGTTCTTGGCTTGCTATTGGTCTCAAATGATAGCTCATGCTTAGATTAATTCAAAACCGCGGAGTTGTCGTCTCTGTGCTGCCTTTTTTGTAAAGAATAAAATTAACTCTGAAATTTCGATTTTCTCAAATTTTAGGTGTGATATGCTGATATATTTTCAGGAGTTCTTGGCTTATTATTGGTCTCAAATGATAGCTCAAACTGGGTGTCGTATAAAACCGCGGAGTTCCCATCTCTGTGCTGCCTTTTTTATTACGAAAAATTTTTACTCTGAAAATTTCAATTTTCTTTAACTTCAGGTAACTTTCAAGAGTTTTAGGCTTGTTTTTAGTCTTAAATGATAGTTCATGTTTAGGTTAGTTCAAAACCGCGGAGTTCCCGTCTCTGTGCTGCCTTTTTTGTAACGAAAAAAATTAACTCTGAAATTTCGATTTTCTCAAATTTTAGGTGTGATATGCTGATATCTTTTCAGGAGTTCTTGGCTTGATATTGGTCTCAAATGATAGCACAAGCTTGGTTTCGTCCAAAACCGCGATGTTCCCGCTTTCTGTTCTGCCTTTTTTATTACCAAACAAATTTTATTCTAAAAATTTAAGTTTTCTCTATATTCAGGTGTGATATGCTGATATATTTTCAGGAGTTCTTGGCTTGTTATTGGTCTCAAACGATACCTCATGCTTGGTTACGTACAAAACCGCGTAATTACTGGCTCTGAGTGTACTTATGTTCTATGAAAAAAATAAGCCTGAAATTTCGATTTTCTCAAATTTAAAATGTGATATGCTAATATATTTTCAGGAATTTGGGGCTTGTTTTTATTCTCAAACGTTAGCTTATACTCGGTTACGTACAAAACCACGCAGTTCCTGGCTCTGCGCTGCCTTTTTTTATTACGAAAAAAATTACCCTGTAATTTAGATTTTCTCAAATTTCAGGTGTGATATGCTGATATATTTTCAGGAGTTCCAGGCTTGTTTTTTTTCTTAAATGATAGCTCGTGCTTAGCTTAGTGCAAAAACCCGGAGTTCAAATCTCGGTGCTGCCTTTTTTGTAACGAAAATAATTAACTCTGAAATTTCGATTTTCTCAAACTTTAGGTGTGATATGCTGATATATTAACAGGAGTTCTTGGCTTGTGATTGGTCTCAATTGATAGCTCAAGCTTGGTTTCGTTCAAAACCGCGGAGTTCCCGTCTCTGTGCTGCCTTTTTTATTACGAAAAGATTTTAATCTGAAAATTTAAATTTTCTCAAACTTCAGGTGTGGTTTTGGGACCCGGGGTATGTCCTTAAACTACGTCCGGACTTGGGTATGTCCTTAAACTATGCCAAAAAGAGAGGTATGGGCACTGCGAATGGCATCTCGCTTAGTGTGGTAGGGCACGTTCAGTGAATGTCATCTCGCTCAAATCTGGAGCAGAGCCCGACTGGGGAAGTACCTCCACCTTACAGAAAACCACAGCCAAATAGCACTAGACCCTACTCATAGTGTTGTGTTCCTGCTGGTGAGTAAGGTTGCCAAAGAGCTCAAAGAGGACCCAGTGTGTTGACTATGAGGGACCCTCTTGTTCCTTTAGCCGTCAACACAGTGAATCCTCCTTTTTGTAAAGGGTCGGCAACGCGCATGTGACTCCTGTGGAGTTACAGGCGTCCATAGGTTACAGTAGCTGCTTACCATCAGGCAGGCCAGGCCGTATGCTTGTTTGCCACCGTCGTAGTATGAAAAAAAAAAAAAAAAAAAGAAAAAAAAAATGCTGATATATTTTCAGGAGTTCTTGGCTTGTTATTGGTCTCAAATGATAGCTCAAGCTTGGTTTCGTACAAAACCGCGATGTTCCCGTCTCTGTGCTGCCTTTTTTATTACGAAAAAAATTTATTCTGAAAATTTAAATTTTCTCAAATTTCAGGTGTGATATGCTGATATATTTTCAGGAGTTCTAGGCTTGCTTTCAGTCTTAAATGATAGCTCATGCTTAGATCAGTTCAAAACCGCGGAGTTCCCGTCTCTGTGCAGCCTTTTTTGTAAAGAAAAAAATTAACTCTGAAATTTCGATTTTCTCAAACTTTAGGTGTGATGTGCTGATATATTTTCAGGAGTTCTTGGCTTGCTATTGGTCTCAAATGATAGCACGAGCTTGGTTTCGTCGAAAACCGCGAAGTTCCCGTCTCTGTGCTGCCTTTTTTATTACCAAAATTTTTTATTCTGAAAATTTAAGTTTTCTCAAATTTCAGGTGTGATATACTGATATATTTTCAGGAGTTATTGGCTTGTTATTGGACTCAAATGATAGCTTAAGCTTGGTTTCGTCCAAAACCACGGAGTTCCTGGCTCTGAGTTTACTTATGTTCTGCGAAAAAATAAGTTTGAAATATCGATTTTCTCATATTTCAGGTGTGATATGCTGATATATTTTCAGGAGTTCTAGGCTTGCTTTTGGTCTTAAACGATAGAGAATGCTCGGTTACGTACAAAACCAAGCAGTTCCAGGCTCTGCGCTGCCTTTTTTATTACGAAAAAAATTACTCTGTAATTTAGATTTTCTCAAATTTCAGGTGTGATATGCTGATATATTTTCAGGAGTTCTAGGCTTGTTTTTGGTCTAAAACGATAGCGAATGCTTGGTTACGTACAAAACCACGCAGTTCCAGGCTCTGCGCTTCCTTTTTTATTACGAAAAAATTTACTCTGAAATTTGGATTTTCTCGAACATCAGGTGTGATATGCTGATATATTTTCAAGAGTTCTAGGCTTATTTTTGGTCTCAAACGATACCTCATGCTTGGTTACGTACAAAACCGCGTAGTTCCTGGCTCTGAGTGTACTTATGTTCTATGAAAAAAATAAGCCTGAAATTTCGATTTTCTCAAATTTAAGATGTGATATGCTGATATATTTTCAGGAATTTGGGGCTTTTTTTTGGTCTTAAACGATAGCGAATGCTTGGTTACGTACAAAACCACGCAGTTCCAGGCTCTGCGCTGCCTCTTTTATTACGAAAAAATTTACTCTGAAATTTAGATTTTCTCGAACATCAGCTGTGATATGCTGATATATTTTCAAGAGTTCTAGGCTTATTTTTGGTCTTAAATGATAGCTTATGCTTAGCTTAGTGCAAAAACCCGGAATTCACATCTCGGTGCTGCCTTTTTTATTACGAAAAAATTTTACTCTTAAAATTTCAATTTTCTCAAACTTCAGGTGTGATATGCTGAGATATTTTCAGGAGTTCTAGGATTGTTTTTAGTCTTAAATGATAGATCATGCTTAGATTAGTTCAAAACCGCGGAGTTCTTGTCTCTGTGCAGCCTTTTTTGTAACGAAAAAAATTAACTCTGAAATTTCGATTTTCTCAAATTTTAGGTGTGATATGCTGATATCTTTTCAGGAGTTCTTGGCTTGATATTGGTCTCAAATGATAGCACAAGCTTGGTTTCGTCCAAAACCGCGATGTTCCCGCTTTCTGTTCTGCCTTTTTTATTACCAAACAAATTTTATTCTAAAAATTTAAGTTTTCTCTAAATTCAGGTGTGATATGCTGATATATTTTCAAGAGTTCTAGGCTTATTTTTGGTTTTAAATGATAGCTCATGCTTAGCTTAGTGCAAAAACCCGGAGTTCACATCTCGGTGCTGCCTTTTTTATTACGAAAAAATTTTACTCTAAAAATTTCAATTTTCTCAAACTTCAGGTGTGATATGCTGAGATATTTTCAGGAGTTCTTGGCTTGTGATTGGTCTCAAATGATAGCTCAAGCTTGGTTTCGTTCAAAACCGCGGAGTTCCTGTCTCTGTGCTGCCTTTTTTATTACGAAAAAATTTTAATCTGAAAATTTAAAATTTCTCAAATTTCAGGTGTGATATGCTGATATATTTTTAAGAGTTCTTGGCTTGTTTTTGGTCTCAAATGATAGCTCAAGCTTGGTTTCGTACAAAACCTTGGAGATCCCGTCTCTGTGCTGCCTTTTTTGTAAAGAAAAAAATTAACTCTGAAATTTCAATTTTCTCAAACTTTATGTGTGATATGCTGATATATTTTCAGGAGTTCTTGGCTTACTATTGGTCTCAAATGATAGCTCATGCTTAAATTAGTTCAAAACCGCGGAGTTCTCGTCTCTGGGCTGCCTTTTTTGTAAAGAAAAAAATTAACTCTAAAATTTCGATTTTCTCAAATTTTAGATGTGATATGCTGATATATTTTCAGGAGCTCTTGGCTTGCTATTGGTCTCAAATGATAGCTCATGCTTAAATTAGTTCAAAACCGCGGAGTTCCCGTCTCTGTGCTGCCTTTTTTGTAAAGAAAAAAATTTATTCTGAAATTTCGATTTTCTTAAACTTTAGGTGTGATATGCTGATATATTTTCAGGAGTTCTTGGCTTGTTATTGGTCTCAAATGATAGCTCAAGCTTAGTTTCGTACAAAACCGCGGAGTTTCCGTCTCTGTGCTGCCTTTTTGTAACGAAAAAAATTAACTCTAAAATTTGAATTTTCTCAAATTTCAGGTTTGATATGCTGATACTTTTTCAGGAGTTCTAGACTTGTTTTTGGTCTTAATTGATATGCTTATGTTCATACAAAGCTACGTCGTAGTCGGCTCTGCGCTGACTTTTTTGATAGGAAAAAATTAACTCCGAAAATTCAATTTTCTCAAATTTCAGGTGTGATATGCTAATATATTTTCAGGAGTTCTTGGCTTATTTTTGGTCTTCAACGATAGCTAATGCTCGGTAACGTAAAAAACCATGCAGTTCTTGGCTCTGCGCTGCCTTTTTTATTACGAAAAAATTTACTCTGAAATATAGATTTTCTCAAACATCGTGATATGCTGATATATTTTCAAAAGTCCGAGGCTTATTTTTGGGCTTAAATGATAGCTCATGCTTAGCTTAGTGCAAAACTGCGAAGTTCCCGTCTATGTGCTGCCTTTTTTGTCACGAAAAAATTAACTCTGAAATTTCGATTTTCTCATATTTCAGTTGTGATATGCTGATATATTTTCAGGAGTTCTAGGCTTGCTTTTGGTCTTAAACGATAGCGAATGCTCGGTTACGTACAAAACCACGCAGTTCCAGGCTCTGCGCTGCCTTTTTTATTACGAAAAAATTTACTCTGAAATTTAGATTTTCTCGAACATCAGCTGTGATATGCTGATATATTTTCAAGAGTTCTAGGCTTATTTTCGGTCTTAAATGTTAGCTCATGCTTAGCTTAGTGCAAAAACCCGGAATTCACATCTCGGTGCTGCCTTTTTTATTACGAAAAAATTTACTCTGAAATTTAGATTTTCTCGAACATCAGCTGTGATATGCTGATATATTTTCAAGAGTTCTAGGCTTATTTTTGGTCTTAAATGATAGCTCATGCTTAGCTTAGTGCAAAAACCCGGAATTCACATCTCGGTGCTGCCTTTTTTATTACGAAAATATTTTACTCTAAAAATTTCAATTTTCTCAAACTTCAGGTGTGATATGCTGAGATATTTTCAGGAGTTCTAGGATTGTTTTTAGTCTTTAATGATAGATCATGCTTAGATTAGTTCAAAACCGCGGAGTTCTCGTCTCTGTGCAGCCTTTTTTGTAACGAAAAAAATTAACTCTGAAATTTCGATTTTCTCAAATTTTAGGTGTGATATGCTGATATATTTTCAGGAGTTCTTGGCTTGTGATTGGTCTCAAATGATAGCTGAAGCTTGGTTTCGTTAAAAACCGCGGAGTTCCTGTCTCTGTGCTGCCTTTTTTATTACGAAAAAATTTTAATCTGAAAATTTAAAATTTCTCAAATTTCAGGTGTGATATGCTGATATATTTTTAAGAGTTCTTGGCTTGTTATTGGTCTCAAATGATAGCTCAAGCTTGGTTTCGTACAAAACCTCGGAGTTCCCGTCTCTGTGCTGCCTTTTTTATTACGAAAAAATTTTACTCTGAAAATTTAAATTTTCTCAAATTTCAGGTGCGATATGCTGATATATTTTCAGGAGTTCTAGGCTTGCTTTTAGTCTTAAATGATAGCTCATGCTTAGATTAGTTCAAAACCGTTGAGTTCCCGTCTCCGTGCTGCCTTTTTTGTAACGAAAAAAATTAACTCTGAAATTTCGATTTTCTCAAAATTTAGGTGTGATATGCTGATATATTTTCAGGAGTTCTTGGCTTACGTCTCAAATGATAGCCCGTGCTTAGATTAGTTCAAAACCGTTGAGTTCCCGTCTCTGTGCTGCCTTTTTTGTAAAGAAAAAAATTAACTCTGAAATTTCGATTTTCTCAAATTTTAAGTGTGATATGCTGATATATTTTCAGGAGTTCTTGGCTTATTATTGGTCTCAAATGATAGCTCAAGCTGGGTTTCGTCTAAAACCGCGGAGTTCCTATCTCTGTGCTGCCTATTTTATTACGAAAATATTTTACACTGAAAATTTCAATTTTCTTTAACTTCAGGTAACTTTCAGGAGTTTTAGGCTTGTTTTTAGTCTTAAATGATAGCTCATGTTTAGATTAGTTCAAAACCGCGGAGTTCCCGTCTCTGTGCTGCCTTTTTTGTAACGAAAAAAATTAACTCTGAAATTTAGATTTTCTCAAACTTTAGGTGTGATATGCTGATATATTTTCAGGAGTTCTTGGCTTGATATTGGTCTCAAATGATAGCACAAGATTGGTGTCGTCCAAAACCGCGATGTTCCGGTCTCTGTTCTGCCTTTTTTATTACCAAACAAATTTTATATAAGCATATAGCACATATAGGCTTTTTGTATAAGCAAGCGTTTTAATTTTTGTTTAAATATGTGTTTTTTTTCCTCGGCTTTTATTTTGACAGGAGATTTATTATTCCTTAATTTGATTTTGGAAGATCAAGTCTATTTTCTTGCCGAGTTACCATTCTGCGATTTGGGGCATCTTTAATTTTACGGAAAAATCGGTTGTCTGTAAAGTCGGTTTACTGTCGATAGTTGATGTCCGTGAAGTTAGCATATCAAGTTTCAGCAGATCACTTTTTTATAAGTGTTCTATTAGCATGCACTATAGTTCTACAGTTCCTGATAGGTTTCATGAATAGTTCTGTCGTTTTTACCAAAAAAACATATAGTATGGTTTTTTACAAAATGATATGCTAACTTCACACACCAGCATATCATTTAGTACTAAATCAAACAAAAATTATACCATTGACTCGTCATACACTAATAAAGAGTTCCTGATACCTTAAACACGTTACTTCATGAAATATGCACAAAAGATTTTTTTTTCCTTATTCCTTGATATGCTAATTTCACACCTGCTATGCTGGTGGAAATAATGAAGTCATAGACTTAGTTTTTATCTTAAATGAAAGCTGTTGCTCTGTTATGTACAAAACCGTGGAGTTCTCGGCTCTGCACTGTCTTTGAAGTTAAGTAAAATAATTTACTCTGTAATTTAGATTTTCTCAAATTTCAGGTCTGATATGCTGATATATTTTCAGTAGTTCTAGGCTTGTTTTTGGTCTCAAATGATAGCTCATGCTTAGATTAGTACAAAACCGTGGAGTTCCCGTCTCTGTGCTGCCTTTTTTGTAACGAAAAAAATTAACTCTGAAATTTCGATTTTCTCAAACTTTAGAATTGATATGCTGATATATTTTCAGGAGTTCTTGGCTTGCTATTGGTCTCAAATGATAGCTCATGCTTAAATTAGTTCAAAACCGCGGAGATCCCGTCTCTGTGCTGCCTTTTTTGTAAAGAAAAAAATTAACTCTGAAATTTCGATTTTCTCAAACTTTATATGTGATATGCTGATATATTTTCAGGAGTTCTTGGCTTGCTATTGGTCTCAAATGATAGCTCATGCTTAAATTAGTTCAAAACCGCGGAGTTCCCGTCTCTGCGCTGCCTTTTTTGTAAAGAAAAAAATTAACTCTAAAATTTCGATTTTCTCAAATTTTAGATGTGATATGCTGATATATTTTCAGGAGTTCTTGGCTTGCTATTGGTCTCAAATGATAGCTCATGCTTAAATTAGTTCAAAACCGCGGAGATCCCATCTCTGTGCTGCCTTTTTTGTAAAGAAAAAAATTAACTCTGAAATTTCGATTTTCTCAAACTTTATGTGTGATATGCTGATATATTTTCAGGAGTTCTTGGCTTGTTATTGGTCTCAAATGATAGCTCATGCTTAAATTAGTTCAAAACCGCGGAGTTCCCGTCTCTGCGCTGCCTTTTTTGTAAAGAAAAAAATTAACTCTAAAATTTCGATTTTCTCAAACTTTAGATGTGATATGCTGATATATTTTCAGGAGTTCTTGGCTTGCTATTGGTCTCAAATGATAGCTCATGCTTAAATTAGTTCAAAACCGCGGAGTTCCCGTCTCTGTGCTGCCTTTTTTGTAAAGAAAAAAAATTACTCTGAAATTTCGATTTTCTTAAATTTTAGGTGTGATATGCTGATATATTTTCAGGAGTTCTTGGCTTGTTATTGGTCTCAAATGATAGCTCATGCTTAAATTAGTTCAAAACCGCGGAGTTCCCGTCTCTGCGCTGCCTTTTTTGTAAAGAAAAAAATTAACTCTAAAATTTCGATTTTCTCAAACTTTAGATGTGATATGCTGATATATTTTCAGGAGCTCTTGGCTTGCTATTGGTCTCAAATGATAGCTCATGCTTAAATTAGTTCAAAACCGCGGAGTTCTCGTCTCTGTGCTGCCTTTTTTGTAAAGAAAAAAAATTATTCTGAAATTTCGATTTTCTTAAACTTTAGGTGTGATATGCTGATATATTTTCAGGAGTTCATGGCTTGTTATTGGTCTCAAATGATAGATCAAGCTTAGTTTCGTACAAAATCGCGGAGTTCCCGTCTCTGTGCTGCCTTTTTGTAACGAAAAAAATTAACTCTAAAATTTGAATTTTCTCAAATTTCAGGTTTGATATGCTGATACTTTTTCAGGAGTTCTAGATTTGTTTTTGGTCTTAATTGATATGCTTATGTTCAAACAAAGCTACGTCGTAGTCGGCTCTGCGCTGACTTTTTTGATAAGAAAAAAATAACTCCGAAAATTCAATATTCTCAAATTTCAGGTGTGATATTTTAATATATTTTCAGGAGTTCTTGGCTTATTTTTGGTCTTCAACGATAGCTTATGCTCGGTAACGTAAAAAACCATGCAGTTCTTGGCTCTGCGCTGCCTTTTTTATTACGAAAAAATTTACTCTGAAATATAGATTTTCTCAAACATCGTGATATGCTGATATATTTTCAAAAGTCCGAGGCTTATTTTTGGGCTTAAATGATAGCTCATGCTTAGCTTAGTGCAAAACTGCGAAGTTCCCGTCTATGTGCTGCCTTTTTTGTCACGAAAAAATTAACTCTGAAATTTCGATTTTCTCAAACTTTAGGTGTGATATGCTGATATATTTTCAGGAGTTCTTGGCTTGTTATTGGTCTCAAATGATAGCTCATGCTTAGATTAGTTTAAAACCGCGGAGTTCCCCTCTCTGTGCTGCCTTTTTTGTAACGAAAAAAATTAAATCTGAAATTTCGATTTTCTCAAACTTTAGGTGTGATATGCTGATATATTTTCAGGAGTTCTTGGCTTGTTATTGGTCTCAAATGATAGCACAAGCTTGGTTTCGTCGAAAACCGCGAAGTTCCCGTGTCTGTGCTGCCTTTTTTATTACCAAAAAATTTTTATTCTGAAAATTTAAGTTTTCTCAAATTTTAGGTGTGATATGATGATATATTTTCAGGAGTTCTTGGCTTGTGATTGGTCTCAAATGATAGCTGAAGCTTGGTTTCTTTCAAAACCGCGGAGTTCCTGTCTCTGTGCTGCCTTTTTTATTACGAAAAAATTTAAATCTGAAAATTTAAAATTTCTCAAATTTCAGGTGTGATATGCTGATATATTTTTAAGAGTTCTTGGCTTGTTTTTGGTCTCAAATGATAGCTCAAGCTTGGTTTCGTACAAAACCTCGGAGTTCCCGTCTCTGTGCTGCCTTTTTTATTACGAAAAAATTTTACTCTGAAAATTTAAATTTTCTCAAATTTCAGGTGCGATATGCTGATATATTTTCAGGAGTACTAGGCTTGTTTTTAGTCTTAAATGATAGCTCATGCTTAGATTAGTTCAAAACCGTTGAGTTCCCGTCTCCGTGCTGCCTTTTTTGTAACGAAAAAAATTAACTCTGAAATTTCGATTTTCTCAAAATTTAGGTGTGATATGCTGATATATTTTCAGGAGTTCTTGGCTTACTATTGGTCTCAAATGATAGCTCGTGCTTAGATTAGTTCAAAACCGTTGAGTTCCCATCTCTGTGCTGCCTTTTTTGTAAAGAAAAAAATTAACTCTGAAATTTCGATTTTCTCAAATTTTAAGTGTGATATGCTGATATATTTTCAGGAGTTCTTGGCTTATTATTGGTCTCAAATGATAGCTCAAGCTGGGTTTCGTCTAAAACTGCGGAGTTTTCATCTCTGTGCTGCCTATTTTATTACGAAAAAATTTTACACTGAAAATTTCAATTTTCTTTAACTTCAGGTAACTTTCAGGAGTTTTAGGCTTGTTTTTAGTCTTAAATGATAGTTCATGTTTAGATTAGTTCAAAACCGCGGAGTTCCCGTCTCTGTGCTGCCTTTTTTGTAACGAAAAAAATTAACTCTGAAATTTAGATTTTCTCAAACTTTAGGTGTGATATGCTGATATATTTTCAGGAGTTCTTGGCTTGATATTGGTCTCAAATGATAGCACAAGATTGGTGTCGTCCAAAACCGCGATGTTCCCGTCTCTGTTCTGCCTTTTTTATTACCAAACAAATTTTATTCTAAAAATTTAAGTTTTCTCTAACTTCAGGTGTGATATGCTGATATATTTTCAGGAGTTCTTGGCTTGTTATTGTTCTCAAATGATAGCTCAAGCTTGGTTTCGTCCAAAACCGCGGAGTTCCTGGCTCTGAGTTTACTTATGTTCTGCGAAAAAATAAGTCTGAAATATCGATTTTCTCATATTTCAGGTGTGATATGCTGATATATTTTCAGGAGTTCTAGGCTTGTTTTTGGTCTCAAACGATAGCTCATGCTTGGTTACGTACAAAACCGCGTAGTTCCTGGCTCTGAGTGTACTTATGTTCTATGAAAAAAATAAGCCTGAAATTTCGATTTTCTCAAATTTAAGATGTGATATGCTAATATATTTTCAGGAATTTGGGGCTTGTTTTTATTCTCAAACGATAGCTTAAGCTCGGTTACGTACAAAACTACGCAGTTCCTGGCTCTGCGCTGCCTTTTTTTATTACGAAAAAAATTAATCTGTATTTTAGATTTTCTCAAATTTCAGGTGTGATATGCTGATATATTTTCAGGAGTTCCAGGCTTGTTTTTTTTCTTAAATGATAGCTCATGCTTGGATTAGTACAAAACCTCGGAGTTTCCGTCTCTGTGCTGCCTTTTTGTAACGAAGAAACCTCTTACATCTAAAATTTGAATTTTCTCAAACTTCAGGTTTGATATGCTGATATATTTTCAGGAGTTCTAGACTTGTTTTTGGTCTTAATTGATATGCTTATGTTCATACAAAGCTACGTCGTAGTCGTCTCTGCGCTGACTTTTTTGATAAGAAAAGTTAACTCCGAAAATTCAATATTCTCAAATTTTAGGTGTGATATGCTAATATATTTTCAGGAGTTCTAGGCTTAGTTTTGGTCTTAAACGATAGCTAATGCTCGGTAATGTAAGAAACCATGCAGTTCCTGGCTCTGCGCTGCCTTTTTTATTACGAAAAAATTTACTCTGAAATTTAGATTTTCTCAAACATCGTGATATGCTGTTATATTTTTGGGCTTAAATGATAGCACATGCTTAGCTTAGTGCAAAACTGCGAAGTTCCCGTCTATGTGCTGCCTTTTTTGTAACGAAAAAAATTAACTCTGAAATTTCGATTTTCTCAAACTTTAGGTGTGATATGCTGATATATTTTCAGGAGTTCTTGGCTTGTTATTGGTCTCAAACGATACCTCATGCTTGGTTACGTACAAAACCGCGTAGTTCCTGGCTCTGAGTGTACTTATGTTCTATGAAAAAAATAAGCCTGAAATTTCGATTTTCTCAAATTTAAGATGTGATATGCTAATATATTTTCAGGAATTTGGGGCTTGTTTTTATTCTCAAACGTTAGCTTATACTCGGTTTCGTACAAAACCACGCAGTTCCTGGCTCTGCGCTGCCTTTTTTTATTACGAAAAAAATTACCCTGTAATTTACATTTTCTCAAATTTCAGGTGTGATATGCTGATATATTTTCAGGAGTTCCAGGCTTGTTTTTTTTCTTAAATGATAGCTCCTGCTTAAATTAGTACAAAACCTCGGAGTTTCCGTCTCTGTGCTGCCTTTTTGTAACGAAAAAATCTCTTACCTCTAAAATTTGAATTTTCTCAAACTTCAGGTTTGATATGCTGATATATTTTCAGGAGTTCTAGACTTGTTTTTGGTCTTAATTTATATGCTTATGTTCATACAAAGCTACGTCGTAGTCGTCTCTGCGCTGACTTTTTTGATAAGAAAAAATAAACTCCGAAAATTCAATATTCTCAAATTTCAGGTGTGATATGCTAATATATTTTCAGGAGTTCTTGGCTTAGTTTTGGTCTTAAACGATAGCTAATGCTCGGTTACGTACAAAACCACGCAGTTCCAGGCTATACGCTGCCTTTTTTATTACGAAAAAATTTACTCTGAAATTTAGATTTTCTCGAACATCAGGTGTGGATATGCTGATATATTTTCAAGAGTTCTAGGCTTATTTTTGGTCTTAAATGATAGCTCGTGCTTAGCTTAGAGCAAAAACCCGGAGTTCAAATCTCGGTGCTGCCTTTTTTGTAACGAAAATAATTAACTCTGAAATTTCGATTTTCTCAAATTTTAGGTGTGATATGCTGATATATTAACAGGAGTTCTTGGCTTGTGATTGGTCTCAAATGATAGCTCAAGCTTGGTTTCATTCAAAACCGCGGAGTTCCCGTCTCTGTGCTGCCTTTTTTATTACAAAAAGATTTTAATCTTAAAATTTAAATTTTCTCAAATTTCAGGTGTGATATGCTGATATATTTTCAGGAGTTCTTTGCTTGTGATTGGTCTCAAATGATAGCTCAAGCTTGGTTTCATTCAAAACCGCGGAGTTCCCGTCTCTGTGCTGCCTTTTTTATTACAAAAAGATTTTAATCTTAAAATTTAAATTTTCTCAAATTTCAGGTGTGATATGCTGATATAGTTTCAGGAGTTCTAGGCTTGCTTTCAGTCTTAAATGATAGCTCATGCTAAGATTAGTTCAAAACCGTTGAGTTCCCGTCTCTGTGCTGCCTTTTTTGTAACGAAAAAAATTAACTCTTAAATTTCGATTTTCTCAAAATTTAGGTGTGATATGCTGATATATTTTCAGGAGTTCTTGGCTTACTATTGGCCTCAAATGATAACTCGTGCTTAGACTAGTTCAAAACCGCGGAGTTTCCGTCTCTGTGCAGCCTTTTTTGTAAAGAAAAAAATTAACTCTGAAATTTCGATTTTCTCAAATTTTAGGTGTGATGTGCTGATATATTTTCAGGAGTTCTTGGCTTGTTATTGGTCTTAAATGATAGCTCGTGCTTAGCTTAGTGCAAAAACCCGGAGTTCAAATCTCGGTGCTGCCTTTTTTGTAACGAAAATAATTAACTCTGAAATTTCGATTTTCTCAAACTTTAGGTGTGATATGCTGATATATTAACAGGAGTTCTTGGCTTGTGATTGGTCTCAAACGATAGCTCAAGCTTGGTTTCGTTCAAAACCGCGGAGTTTCCGTCTCTGTGCTGCCTTTTTTATTACGAAAAGATTTTAATCTGAAAATTTAAATTTTCTCAAACTTCAGGTGTGGTTTTGGGACCCGGGGTATGTCCTTAAACTACGTCCGGACTTGGGTATGTCCTTAAACTATGCCAAAAAGAGAGGTATGGGCACTGCGAATGGCATCTCGCTTAGTGTGGTAGGGCACGTTCAGTGAATGTCATCTCGCTCAAATCTGGAGCAGAGCCCGACTGGGGAAGTACCTCCACCTTACAGAAAACCACAGCCAAATAGCACTAGACCCTACTCATAGTGTTGTGTTCCTGCTGGTGAGTAAGGTTGCCAAAGAGCTCAAAGAGGACCCAGTGTGTTGACTATGAGGGACCCTCTTGTTCCTTTAGCCGTCAACACAGTGAATCCTCCTTTTTGTAAAGGGTCGGCAACGCGCATGTGACTCCTGTGGAGTTACAGGCGTCCATAGGTTTCGGTAGCTGCTTACCATCAGGCAGGCCGTATGCTTGTTTGCCACCGTCGTAGTATAAAAAAAAAAAAAAAAGAAAAAAAAAATGCTGATATATTTTCAGGAGTTCTTGGCTTGTTATTGGTCTCAAATGATAGCTCAAGCTTGGTTTCGTACAAAACCGCGATGTTCCCGTCTCTGTGCTGCCTTTTTTATTACGAAAAAAATTTATTCTGAAAATTTAAATTTTCTCAAATTTCAGGTGTGATATGCTGATATATTTTCAGGAGTTCTAGGCTTGCTTTCAGTCATAAATGATAGCTCATGTTTAGGTTAGTTCAAAACCGTTGAGTTCCCGTCTCTGTGCTGCCTTTTTTGTAACGAAAAAAATTAACTCTGAAATTTCGATTTTCTCAAAATTTAGGTGTGATATGCTGATATATTTTCAGGAGTTCTTGGCTTACTATTGGTCTCAAATGATAACTCGTGCTTAGAGTAGTTCAAAACCGCGGAGTTCCCGTCTCTGTGCAGCCTTTTTTGTAAAGAAAAAAATTAACTCTGAAATTTCGATTTTCTCAAACTTTAGGTGTGATGTGCTGATATATTTTCAGGAGTTCTTGGCTTGCTATTGGTCTCAAATGATAGCACGAGCTTGGTTTCGTCGAAAACCGCGAAGATCCCGTCTCTGTGCTGCCTTTTTTATTACCAAAAAATTTTTATTCTGAAAATTTAAGTTTTCTCAAATTTCAGGTGTGATATACTGATATATTTTCAGGAGTTATTGGCTTGTTATTGGTCTCAAATGATAGCTTAAGCTTGGTTTCGTCCAAAACCACGGAGTTCCTGGCTCTGAGTTTACTTATGTTCTGCGAAAAAATAAATTTGAAATATCGATTTTCTCATATTTCAGGTGTGATATGCTGATATATTTTCAGGAGTTCTAGGCTTGCTTTTGGTCTTAAACGATAGAGAATGCTCGGTTACGTACAAAACCACGCAGTTCCAGCTCTGCGCTGCCTTTTTTATTACGAAAAAAATTACTCTGTAATTTAGATTTTCTCAAATTTCAGGTGTGATATGCTGATATATTTTCAGGAGTTCTAGGCTTGTTTTTGGTCTTAAACGATAGCGAATGCTTGGTTACGTACAAAACCACGCAGTTCCAGGCTCTGCGCTGCCTTTTTTATTACGAAAAAATTTACTCTGAAATTTAGATTTTCTCGAACATCAGGTGTGATATGCTGATATATTTTCAAGAGTTCTAGGCTTATTTTTGGTTTCAAATGATAGCTCATGCTTAGCTTAGTGCAAAAACCCGGAGTTCACATCTCGGTGCTGCCTTTTTTATTACGAAAAAATTTTACTCTAAAAATTTCAATTTTCTCAAACTTCAGGTGTGATATGCTGAGATATTTTCAGGAGTTCTAGGATTGTTTTTAGTCTTAAATGATAGATCATGCTTAGATTAGTTCAAAACCGCGGAGTTCTCGTCTCTGTGCAGCCTTTTTTGTAACGAAAAAAATTAACTCTGAAATTTCGATTTTCTCAAATTTTAGGTGTGATATGCTGATATATTTTCAGGAGTTCTTGGCTTGATATTGGTCTCAAATGATAGCACAAGATTGGTGTCGTCCAAAACCGCGATGTTCCCGTCTCTGTTCTGCCTTTTTTATTACCAAACAAATTTTATTCTAAAAATTTAAGTTTTCTCTAACTTCAGGTGTGATATGCTGATATATTTTCAGGAGATCTTGGCTTGTTATTGTTCTCAAATGATAGCTCAAGCTTGGTTTCGTCCAAAACCGCGTAGTTCCTGGCTCTGAGTGTACTTATGTTCTATGAAAAAAATAAGCCTGAAATTTCGATTTTCTCAAATTTAAGATGTGATATGCTGATATATTTTCAGGAATTTGGGGCTTGTTTTTATTCTCAAACGATAGCTTATGCTCGGTTACGTACAAAACCACGCAGTTCCTGGCTCTGCGCTGCCTTTTTTTATTACGAAAAAAATTAATCTGTATTTTAGATTTACTCAAATTTCAGGTGTGATATGCTGATATATTTTCAGGAGTTCCAGGCTTGTTTTTTTTCTTAAATGCAAGCTCATGCTTAGATTAGTACAAAACCTCGGAGTTTCCGTCTCTGTGCTGCCTTTTTGTAACGAAAAAACCTCTTACATCTAAAATTTGAATTTTCTCAAACTTCAGGTTTGATATGCTGATATATTTTCAGGAGTTCTAGACTTGTTTTTGGTCTTAATTGATATGCTTATGTTCACACAAAGCTACGTCGTAGTCGTCTCTGCCCTGACTTTTTTGATAAGAAAAATTAACTCCGAAAATTCAATATTCTCAAATTTTAGGTGTGATATGCTAATATATTTTCAGGAGTTCTAGGCTTAGTTTTGGTCTTAAACGATAGCTAATGCTCGGTAATGTAAAAAACCATGCAGTTCCTGGCTCTGCGCTGCCTTTTTTATTACGAAAAAATTTACTCTGAAATTTAGATTTTCTCAAACATCGTGATATGCTGTTATATTTTCAAAAGTTCTAGGCTTATTTTTGGGCTTAAATGATAGCTCATGCTTAGCTTAGTGCAAAACTGCGAAGTTCCCGTCTATGTGCTGCCTTTTTTGCAACGAAAAAAATTAACTCTGAAATTTCGATTTTCTCAAATTTTAGGTGTGATATGCTGTTATATTTTCAGGAGTTCTTGGCTTGCTATTGGTCTCAAATGATAGCTCATGCTTAGATTAATTCAAAACCGCGGAGGTGTCGTCTCTGTGCTGCCTTTTTTGTAAAGAATAAAATTAACTCTGAAATTTCGATTTTCTCAAATTTTAGGTGTGATATGCTGATATATTTTCAGGAGTTCTTGGCTTATTATTGGTCTCAAACGATACCTCATGCTTGGTTACGTACAAAACCGCGTAGTTCCTGGCTCTGAGTGTACTTATGTTCTATGAAAAAAATAAGCCTGAAATTTCGATTTTCTCAAATTTAAGATGTGATATGCTAATATATTTTCAGGAATTTGGGGCTTGTTTTTATTCTCAAACGTTAGCTTATACTCGGTTACGTACAAAACCACGCAGTTCCTGGCTCTGCGCTGCCTTTTTTTATTACGAAAAAAATTACCCTGTAATTTAGATTTTCTCAAATTTCAGGTGTGATATGCTGATATATTTTCAGGAGTTCCAGGCTTGTTTCTTTTCTTAAATGATAGCTCCTGCTTAGATTAGTACAAAACCTCGGAGTTTCCGTCTCTGTGCTGCCTTTTTGTAACGAAAAAACCTCTTACCTCTAAAATTTGAATTTTCTCAAACTTCAGGTTTGATATGCTGATATATTTTCAGGAGTGCTAGACTTGTTTTTGGTCTTAATTGATATGCTTATGTTCATACAAAGCTACGTCGTAGTCGTCTCTGCGCTGACTTTTTTGATAAGAAAAAATAAACTCCGAAAATTCAATATTCTCAAATTTCAGGTGTGATATGCTAATATATTTTCAGGAGTTCTTGGCTTAGTTTTGGTCTTAAACGATAGCTAATGCTCGGTTACGTACAAAACCACGCAGTTCCAGGCTCTACGCTGCCTTTTTTATTACGAAAATATTTACTCTGAAATTTAGATTTTCTCGAACATCAGGTGTGGATATGCTGATATATTTTCAAGAGTTCTAGGCTTATTTTTGGTCTTAAATGATAGCTCGTGTTTAGCTTAGTGCAAAAACCCGGAGTTGAAATCTCGGTGCTGCCTTTTTTGTAACGAAAATAATTAAATCTGAAATTTCGATTTTCTCAAATTTTAGGTGTGATATGCTGATATATTAACAGGAGTTCTTGGCTTGTGATTGGTCTCAAATGATAGCTCAAGCTTGGTTTCATTCAAAACCGCGGAGTTCCCGTCTCTGTGCTGCCTTTTTTATTACAAAAAGATTTTAATCTTAAAATTTAAATTTTCTCAAATTTCAGGTGTGATATGCTGATATATTTTCAGGAGTTCTTGGCTTGTTATTGGTCTCAAATGATAGCTCAAGCTTGGTTTCGTACAAAACCGCGAAGTTCCCGTCTCTGTGCTGCCTTTTTTATTACAAAAAAAATTTATTCTGAAAATTTAAATTTTCTCAAATTTCAGGTGTGATATGCTGATATATTTTCAGGAGTTCTAGGCTTGCTTTCAGTCTTAAATGATAGCTCATGCTTAGATTAGTTCAAAACCGTGGAGTTCCCGTCTCTGTGCTGCCTTTTTTGTAACGAAAAAATTAACTCTTAAATTTCGATTTTCTCAAAATTTAGGTGTGATATGCTGATATATTTTCAGGAGTTCTTGGCTTACTATTGGCCTCAAATGATAACTCGTGCTTAGACTAGTTCAAAACCGCGGAGTATCCGTCTCTGTGCAGCCTTTTTTGTAAAGAAAAAAATTAACTCTGAAATTTCGATTTTCTCAAACTTTAGGTGTGATGTGCTGATATATTTTCAGGAGTTCTTGGCTTGTTATTGGTCTTAAATGATAGCTCGTGCTAAGCTTAGTGCAAAAACCCGAAGTTCAAATCTCGCTGCTGCCTTTTTTGTAACGAAAATAATTAACTCTGAAATTTCGATTTTCTCAAACTTTAGGTGTGATATGCTGATATATTAACAGGAGTTCTTGGCTTGTGATTGGTCTCAAACGATAGCTCAAGCTTGGTTTCGTTCAAAACCGCGGAGTTCCCGTCTCTGTGCTGCCTTTTTTATTACGAAAAGATTTTAATCTGAAAATTTAAATTTTCTCAAACTTCAGGTGTGGTTTTGGGACCCGGGGTATGTCCTTAAACTACGTCCGGACTTGGGTATGTCCTTAAACTATGCCAAAAAGAGAGGTATGGGCACTGCGAATGGCATCTCGCTTAGTGTGGTAGGGCACGTTCAGTGAATGTCATCTCGCTCAAATCTGGAGCAGAGCCCGACTGGGGAAGTACCTCCACCTTACAGAAAACCACAGCCAAATAGCACTAGACCCTACTCATAGTGTTGTGTTCCTGCTGGTGAGTAAGGTTGCCAAAGAGCTCAAAGAGGACCCAGTGTGTTGACTATGAGGGACCCTCTTGTTCCTTTAGCCGTCAACACAGTGAATCCTCCTTTTTGTAAAGGGTCGGCAACGCGCATGTGACTCCTGTGGAGTTACAGGCGTCCATAGGTTACGGTAGCTGCTTACCATCAGGCAGGCCGTATGCTTGTTTGCCACCGTCGTAGTATAAAAAAAAAAAAAAAAAAGAAAAAAAAAATGCTGATATATTTTCAGGAGTTCTTGGCTTGTTATTGGTCTCAAATGATAGCTCAAGCTTGGTTTCGTACAAAACCGCGATGTTCCCGTCTCTGTGCTGCCTTTTTTATTACGAAAAAAATTTATTCTGAAAATTTAAATTTTCTCAAATTTCAGGTGTGATATGCTGATATATTTTCAGGAGTTCTAGGCTTGCTTTCAGTCATAAATGATAGCTCATGTTTAGGTTAGTTCAAAACCGTTGAGTTCCCGTCTCTGTGCTGCCTTTTTTGTAACGAAAAAAATTAACTCTGAAATTTCGATTTTCTCAAAATTTAGGTGTGATATGCTGATATATTTTCAGGAGTTCTTGGCTTACTATTGGTCTCAAATGATAACTCGTGCTTAGAGTAGTTCAAAACCGCGGAGTTCCCGTCTCTGTGCAGCCTTTTTTGTAAAGAAAAAAATTAACTCTGAAATTTCGATTTTCTCAAACTTTAGGTGTGATGTGCTGATATATTTTCAGGAGTTCTTGGCTTGCTATTGGTCTCAAATGATAGCACGAGCTTGGTTTCGTCGAAAACCGCGAAGATCCCGTCTCTGTGCTGCCTTTTTTATTACCAAAAAATTTTTATTCTGAAAATTTAAGTTTTCTCAAATTTCAGGTGTGATATACTGATATATTTTCAGGAGTTATTGGCTTGTTATTGGTCTCAAATGATAGCTTAAGCTTGGTTTCGTTCAAAACCACGGAGTTCCTGGCTCTGAGTTTACTTATGTTCTGCGAAAAAATAAGTTTGAAATATCGATTTTCTCATATTTCAGGTGTGATATGCTGATATATTTTCAGGAGTTCTAGGCTTGCTTTTGGTCTTAAACGATAGAGAATGCTCGGTTACGTACAAAACCACGCAGTTCCAGGCTCTGCGCTGCCTGTTTTATTACGAAAAAAATTACTCTGTAATTTAGATTTTCTCAAATTTCAGGTGTGATATGCTGATATATTTTCAGGAGTTCTAGTCTTGTTTTTGGTCTTAAACGATAGCGAATGTTTGGTTACGTACAAAACCATGCAGTTCCAGGCTCTGCGCTGCCTTTTTTATTACGAAAAAATTTACTCTGAAATTTAGATTTTCTCGAACATCAGGTGTGATATGCTGATATATTTTCAAGAGTTCTAGGCTTATTTTTGGTTTTAAATGATAGCTCATGCTTAGCTTAGTGCAAAAACTCGGAGTTCACATCTCGGTGCTGCCTTTTTTATTACGAAAAAATTTTACTCTAAAAATTTCAATTTTCTCAAACTTCAGGTGTGATATGCTGAGATATTTTCAGGAGTTCTAGGATTGTTTTTAGTCTTAAATGATAGATCATGCTTAGATTAGTTCAAAACCGCGGAGTTCTCGTCTCTGTGCAGCCTTTTTTGTAACGAAAAAAATTAACTCTGAAATTTCGATTTTCTCAAATTTTAGGTGTGATATGCTGATATATTTTCAGGAGTTCTTGGCTTGATATTGGTCTCAAATGATAGCACAAGATTGGTGTCGTCCAAAACCGCGATGTTCCCGTCTCTGTTCTGCCTTTTTTATTACCAAACAAATTTTATTCTAAAAATTTAAGTTTTCTCTAACTTCAGGTGTGATATGCTGATATATTTTCAGGAGTTCTTGGCTTGTTATTGTTCTCAAATGATAGCTCAAGCTTGGTTTCGTCCAAAACCGCGTAGTTCCTGGCTCTGAGTGTACTTATGTTCTATGAAAAAAATAAGCCTGAAATTTCGATTTTCTCAAATTTAAGATGTGATATGCTGATATATTTTCAGGAATTTGGGGCTTGTTTTTATTCTCAAACGATAGCTTATGCTCGGTTACGTACAAAACCACGCAGTTCCTGGCTCTGCGCTGCCTTTTTTTATTACGAAAAAAATTACTCTGTATTTTAGATTTACTCAAATTTCAGGTGTGATATGCTGATATATTTTCAGGAGTTCCAGGCTTGTTTTTTTTCTTAAATGATAGCTCATGCTTAGATTAGTACAAAAACTCGGAGTTTCCGTCTCTGTGCTGCCTTTTTGTAACGAAAAAACCTCTTACATCTAAAATTTGAATTTTCTCAAACTTCAGGTTTGATATGCTGATATATTTTCAGGAGTTCTAGACTTGTTTTTGGTCTTAATTGATATGCTTATGTTCACACAAAGCTACGGCGTAGTCGTCTCTGCCCTGACTTTTTTGATAAGAAAAATTAACTCCGAAAATTCAATATTCTCAAATTTTAGGTGTGATATGCTAATATATTTTCAGGAGTTCTAGGCTTAGTTTTGGTCTTAAACGATAGCTAATGCTCGGTAATGTAAAAAACCATGCAGTTCCTGGCTCTGCGCTGCCTTTTTTATTACGAAAAAATTTACTCTGAAATTTAGATTTTCTCAAACATCGTGATATGCTGTTATATTTTCAAAAGTTCTAGGCTTATTTTTGGGCCTAAATGATAGCTCATGCTTAGCTTAGTGCAAAACTGCGAAGTTCCCGTCTATGTGCTGCCTTTTTTGTAACGAAAAAAATTAACTCTGAATTTTCGATTTTCTCAAATTTTAGGTGTGATATGCTGTTATATTTTCAGGAGTTCTTGGCTTGCTATTGGTCTCAAATGATAGCTCATGCTTAGATTAATTCAAAACCGCGGAGTTGTCGTCTCTGTGCTGCCTTTTTTGTAAAGAATAAAATTAACTCTGAAATTTCGATTTTCTCAAATTTTAGGTGTGATATGCTGATATATTTTCAGGAGTTCTTGGCTTATTATTGGTCTCAAATGATAGCTCAAGCTGGGTTTCGTATAAAACCGCGGAGTTCCCATCTCTGTGCTGCCTATTTTATTACGAAAAATTTTTACTCTGAAAATTTCAATTTTCTTTAACTTCAGGTAACTTTCAGGAGTTTTAGGCTTGTTTTTAGTCTTAAATGATAGTTCATGTTTAGATTAGTTCAAAACCGCGGAGTTCCCGTCTCTGTGCTGCCTTTTTTGTAACGAAAAAAATTAACTCTGAAATTTCGATTTTCTCAAATTTTAGGTGTGATATGCTGATATCTTTTCAGGAGTTCTTGGCTTGATATTGGTCTCAAATGATAGCACAAGCTTGGTTTCGTCCAAAACCGCGATGTTCCCGCTTTCTGTTCTGCCTTTTTTATTACCAAACAAATTTTATTCTAAAAATTTAAGTTTTCTCTAACTTCAGGTGTGATATGCTGATATATTTTCAGGAGTTCTTGGCTTGTTATTGTTCTCAAATGATAGCTCAAGCTTGGTTTCGTCCAAAACCGCGGAGTTCCTGGCTCTGAGTTTACTTATGTTCTGCGAAAAAATAAGTCTGAAATATCGATTTTCTCATATTTCAGGTGTGATATGCTGATATATTTTCAGGAGTTCTAGGCTTGTTTTTGGTCTCAAACGATACCTCATGCTTGGTTACGTACAAAACCGCGTAGTTCCTGGCTCTGAGTGTACTTATGTTCTATGAAAAAAATAAGCCTGAAATTTCGATTTTCTCAAATTTAAGATGTGATATGCTAATATATTTTCAGGAATTTGGGGCTTGTTTTTATTCTCAAACGATAGCTTAAGCTCGGTTGCGTACAAAACTACGCAGTTCCTGGCTCTGCGCTGCCTTTTTTTATTACGAAAAAAATTAATCTGTATTTTAGATTTTCTCAAATTTCAGGTGTGATATGCTGATATATTTTCAGGAGTTCCAGGCTTGTTTTTTTTTCTTAAATGATAGCTCATGCTTAGATTAGTACAAAACCTCGGAGTTTCCGTCTCTGTGCTGCCTTTTTGTAACGAAGAAACCTCTTACATCTAAAATTTGAATTTTCTCAAACTTCAGGTTTGATATGCTGATATATTTTCAGGAGTTCTAGACTTGTTTTTGGTCTTAATTGATATGCTTATGTTCATACAAAGCTACGTCGTAGTCGTCTCTGCGCTGACTTTTTTGATAAGAAAAGTTAACTCCGAAAATTCAATATTCTCAAATTTTAGGTGTGATATGCTAATATATTTTCAGGAGTTCTAGGCTTAGTTTTGGTCTTAAACGATAGCTAATGCTCGGTAATGTAAGAAACCATGCAGTTCCTGGCTCTGCGCTGCCTTTTTTATTACGAAAAAATTTACTCTGAAATTTAGATTTTCTCAAACATCGTGATATGCTGTTATATTTTTAAAAGTTCTAGGCTTATTTTTGGGCTTAAATGATAGCACATGCTTAGCTTAGTGCAAAACTGCGAAGTTCCCGTCTATGTGCTGCCTTTTTTGTAACGAAAAAAATTAACTCTGAAATTTCGATTTTCTCAAACTTTAGGTGTGATATGCTGATATATTTTCAGGAGTTCTTGGCTTGTTATTGGTCTCAAACGATACCTCATGCTTGGTTACGTACAAAACCGCGTAGTTCCTGGCTCTGAGTGTACTTATGTTCTATGAAAAAAATAAGCCTGAAATTTCGATTTTCTCAAATTTAAGATGTGATATGCTAATATATTTTCAGGAATTTGGGGCTTGTTTTTATTCTCAAACGTTAGCTTATACTCGGTTTCGAAACAAAACCACGCAGTTCCTGGCTCTGCGCTGCCTTTTTTTATTACGAAAAAAATTACCCTGTAATTTAGATTTTCTCAAATTTCAGGTGTGATATGCTGATATATTTTCAGGAGTTCCAGGCTTGTTTTTTTTCTTAAATGATAGCTCCTGCTTAAATTAGTACAAAACCTCGGAGTTTCCGTCTCTGTGCTGCCTTTTTGTAACGAAAAAACCTCTTACCTCTAAAATTTGAATTTTCTCAAACTTCAGGTTTGATATGCTGATATATTTTCAGGAGTTCTAGACTTGTTTTTGGTCTTAATTGATATGCTTATGTTCATACAAAGCTACGTCGTAGTCGTCTCTGCGCTGACTTTTTTGATAAGAAAAAATAAACTCCGAAAATTCAATATTCTCAAATTTCAGGTGTGATATGCTAATATATTTTCAGGAGTTCTTGGCTTAGTTTTGGTCTTAAACGATAGGTAATGCTCGGTTACGTACAAAACCACGCAGTTCCAGGCTATACGCTGCCTTTTTTATTACGAAAAAATTTACTCTGGAATTTAGATTTTCTCGAACATCAGGTGTGGATATGCTGATATATTTTCAAGAGTTCTAGGCTTATTTTTGGTCTTAAATGATAGCTCGTGCTTAGCTTAGTGCAAAAACCCGGAGTTCAAATCTCGGTGCTGCCTTTTTTGTAACGAAAATAATTAACTCTGAAATTTCGATTTTCTCAAACTTTAGGTGTGATATGCTGATGTATTAACAGGAGTTCTTGGCTTGTGATTGGTCTCAAATGATAGCTCAAGCTTGGTTTCGTTCAAAACCGCGGAGTTCCCGTCTCTGTGCTGCCTTTTTTATTACGAAAAGATTTTAATCTGAAAATTTAAATTTTCTCAAACTTCAGGTGTGGTTTTGGGACCCGACGTATGTCCTTAAACTACGTCCGGACTTGGGTATGTCCTTAAACTATGCCAAAAAGAGAGTTATGGGCACTGCGAATGGCATCTCGCTTAGTGTGGTAGGGCACGTTCAGTGAATGTCATCTCGCTCAAATCTGGAGCAGAGCCCGACTGGGGAAGTACCTCCACCTTACAGAAAACCACAGCCAAATAGCACTAGACCCTACTCATAGTGTTGTGTTCCTGCTGGTGAGTAAGGTTGCCAAAGAGCTCAAAGAGGACCCAGTGTGTTGACTATGAGGGACCCTCTTGTTCCTTTAGCCGTCAACACAGTGAATCCTCCTTTTTGTAAAGGGTCGGCAACGCGCATGTGACTCCTGTGGAGTTACAGGCGTCCATAGGTTACGGTAGCTGCTTACCATCAGGCAAGCCGTATGCTTGTTTGCCACCGTCGTAGTATAAAAAAAAAAAAAAAAGAAAAAAAAAATGCTGATATATTTTCAGGAGTTCTTGGCTTGTTATTGGTCTCAAATGATAGCTCAAGCTTGGTTTCATACAAAACCGCGATGTTCCCGTCTCTGTGCTGCCTTTTTTATTACGAAAAAAATTTATTCTGAAAATTTAAATTTTCTCAAATTTCAGGTGTGATATGCTGATATATTTTCAGGAGTTCTAGGCTTGCTTTCAGTCTTAAATGATAGCTCATGTTTAGGTTAGTTCAAAACCGTTGAGTTCCCGTCTCTGTGCTGCCTTTTTTGTAACGAAAAAAATTAACTCTGAAATTTCGATTTTCTCAAAATTTAGGTGTGATATGCTGATATATTTTCAGGAGTTCTTGGCTTACTATTGGTCTCAAATGATAACTCGTGCTTAGAGTAGTTCAAAACCGCGGAGTTCCCGTCTCTGTGCAGCCTTTTTTGTAAAGGAAAAAATTAACTCTGAAATTTCGATTTTCTCAAACTTTAGGTGTTATGTGCTGATATATTTTCAGGATTTCTTGGCTTGCTATTGGTCTCAAATGATAGCACGAGCTTGGTTTCGTCGAAAACCGCGAAGTTCCCGTCTCTGTGCTGCCTTTTTTATTACCAAAAAATTTTTATTCGGAAAATTTAAGTTTTCTCAAATTTCAGGTGTGATATACTGATATATTTTCAGGAGTTATTGGCTAGTTATTGGTCTCAAATGATAGCTTAAGCTTGGTTTCGTCCAAAACCACGGAGTTCCTGGCTCTGAGTTTACTTATGTTCTGCGAAAAAATAAGTTTGAAATATCGATTTTCTCATATTTCAGGTGTGATATGCTGATATATTTTCAGGAGTTCTAGGCTTGCTTTTGGTCTTAAACGATAGCGAATGCTCGGTTACGTACAAAACCACGCAGTTCCAGGCTCTGCGCTGCCTTTTTTATTACGAAAAAAATTACTCTGTAATTTAGATTTTCTCAAATTTCAGGTGTGATATGCTGATATATTTTCAGGAGTTCTAGGCTTGTTTTTGGTCTTAAACGATAGCGAATGCTTGGTTCCGTACAAAACCATGCAGTTCCAGGCTCTGCGCTGCCTTTTTTATTACGAAAAAATTTACTCTGAAATTTAGATTTTCTCGAACATCAGGTGTGATATGCTGATATATTTTCAAGAGTTCTAGGCTTATTTTTGGTTTTAAATGATAGCTCATGCTTAGCTTAGTGCAAAAACCCGGAGTTCACATCTCGGTGCTGCCTTTTTTATTACGAAAAAATTTTACTCTAAAAATTTCAATTTTCTCAAACTTCAGGTGTGATATGCTGAGATATTTTCAGGAGTTCAAGGATTGTTTTTAGTCTTAAATGATAGATCATGCTTAGATTAGTTCAAAACCGCGGAGTTCTCGTCTCTGTGCAGCCTTTTTTGTAACGAAAAAAATTAACTCTGAAATTTCGATTTTCTCAAATTTTAGGTGTGATATGCTGATATATTTTCAGGAGTTCTTGGCTTGATATTGGTCTCAAATGATAGCACAAGATTGTTTGGTAATAAAAAAGGCAGAACAGAGACGGGAACATCGCGGTTTTGGACGACACCCAAAACCGCGATGTTCCCGTCTCTGTTCTGCCTTTTTTATTACCAAACAAATTTTATTCTAAAAATTTAAGTTTTCTCTAACTTCAGGTGTGATATGCTGATATATTTTCAGGAGTTCTTGGCTTGTTATTGTTCTCAAATGATAGCTCAAGCTTGGTTTCGTCCAAAACCGCGTAGTTCCTGGCTCTGAGTGTACTTATGTTCTATGAAAAAAATAAGCCTGAAATTTCGATTTTCTCAAATTTAAGATGTGATATGCTGATATATTTTCAGGAATTTGGGGCTTGTTTTTATTCTCAAACGATAGCTTATGCTCGGTTACGTACAAAACCACGCAGTTCCTGGCTCTGCGCTGCCTTTTTTTATTACGAAAAAAATTACTCTGTATTTTAGATTTACTCAAATTTCAGGTGTGATATGCTGATATATTTTCAGGAGTTCCAGGCTTGTTTTTTTTCTTAAATGATAGCTCATGCTTAGATTAGTACAAAACCTCGGAGTTTCCGTCTCTGTGCTGCCTTTTTGTAACGAAAAAACCTCTTACATCTAAAATTTGAATTTTCTCAAACTTCAGGTTTGATATGCTGATATATTTTCAGGAGTTCTAGACTTGTTTTTGGTCTTAATTGATATGCTTATGTTCACACAAAGCTACGTCGTAGTCGTCTCTGCCCTGACTTTTTTGATAAGAAAAATTAACTCCGAAAATTCAATATTCTCAAATTTTAGGTGTGATATGCTAATATATTTTCAGAAGTTCTAGGCTTAGTTTTGGTCTTAAACGATAGCTAATGCTCGGTAATGTAAAAAACCATGCAGTTCCTGGCTCTGCGCTGCCTTTTTTATTACGAAAAAATTTACTCTGAAATTTAGATTTTCTCAAACATCGTGATATGCTGTTATATTTTCAAAAGTTCTAGGCTTATTTTTGGGCTTAAATGATAGCTCATGCTTAGCTTAGTGCAAAACTGCGAAGTTCCCGTCTATGTGCTGCCTTTTTTGTAACGAAAAAAATTAACTCTGAAATTTCGATTTTCTCAAATTTTAGGTGTGATATGCTGTTATATTTTCAGGAGTTCTTGGCTTGCTATTGGTCTCAAATGATAGCTCATGCTTAGATTAATTCAAAACCGCGGAGTTGTCGTCTCTGTGCTGCCTTTTTTGTAAAGAATAAAATTAACTCTAAAATTTCGATTTTCTCAAATTTTAGGTGTGATATGCTGATATATTTTCAGGAGTTCTTGGCTTATTATTGGTCTCAAATGATAGCTCAAGCTGGGTTTCGTATAAAACCGCGGAGTTCCCATCTCTGTGCTGCCTATTTTATTACGAAAAATTTTTACTCTGAAAATTTCAATTTTCTTTAACTTCAGGTAACTTTCAGGAGTTTTAGGCTTGTTTTTAGTCTTAAATGATAGTTCATGTTTAGATTAGTTCAAAACCGCGGAGTTCCCGTCTCTGTGCTGCCTTTTTTGTAACGAAAAAAATTAACTCTGAAATTTAGATTTTCTCAAATTTAGGTGTGATATGATGATATCTTTTCAGGAGTTCTTGGCTTGATATTGGTCTCAAATGATAGCACAAGCTTGGTTTCGTCCAAAACCGCGATGTTCCCGCTTTCTGTTCTGCCTTTTTTATTACCAAACAAATTTTATTCTAAAAATTTAAGTTTTCTCTAACTTCAGGTGTGATATGCTGATATATTTTCAGGAGTTCTTGGCTTGTTATTGGTCTCAAACGATACCTCATGCTTGGTTACGTACAAAACCGCGTAATTCCTGGCTCTGAGTGTACTTATGTTCTATGAAAAAAATAAGCCTGAAATTTCGATTTTCTCAAATTTAAGATGTGATATGCTAATATATTTTCAGGAATTTGGGGCTTGTTTTTATTCTCAAACGTTAGCTTATACTCGGTTACGTACAAAACCACGCAGTTCCTGGCTCTGCGCTGCCTTTTTTTATTACGAAAAAAATTACCCTGTAATTTAGATTTTCTCAAATTTCAGGTGTGATATGCTGATATATTTTCAGGAGTTCCAGGCTTGTTTTTTTTCTTAAATGATAGCTCCTGCTTAGATTAGTACAAAACCTCGGAGTTTCCGTCTCTGTGCTGCCTTTTTGTAACGAAAAAACCTCTTACCTCTAAAATTTGAATTTTCTCAAACTTCAGGTTTGATATGCTGATATATTTTCAGGAGATCTAGACTTGTTTTTGGTCTTAATTGATATGCTTATGTTCATACAAAGCTACGTCGTAGTCGTCTCTGCGCTGACTTTTTTGATAAGAAAAAATAAACTCCGAAAATTCAATATTCTCAAATTTCAGGTGTGATATGCTAATATATTTTCAGGAGTTCTTGGCTTAGTTTTGGTCTTAAACGATAGCTAATGCTCGGTTACGTACAAAACCACGCAGTTCCAGGCTCTACGGTGCCTTTTTTATTACGAAAAAATTTACTCTGAAATTTAGATTTTCTCGAACATCAGGTGTGGATATGCTGATATATTTTCAAGAGTTCTAGGCTTATTTTTGGTTTTAAATGATAGCTCGTGTTTAGCTTAGTGCAAAAACCTGGAGTTCAAATCTCGGTGCTGCCTTTTTTGTAACGAAAATAATTAAATCTGAAATTTCGATTTTCTCAAACTATAGGTGTGATATGCTGATATATTAACAGGAGTTCTTGGCTTGTGATTGGTCTCAAATGATAGCTCAAGCTTGGTTTCGTTCAAAACCGCGGAGTTCCCGTCTCTGTGCTGCCTTTTTTATTACGAAAAGATTTTAATCTGAAAATTTAAATTTTCTCAAATTTCAGGTGTGATATGCTGATATATTTTCAGGAGCTCTTGGCTTGTTATTGGTCTCAAATGATAGCTCAAGCTGGGTTTCGTACAAAACCGCGAAGTTCCCGTCTCTGTGCTTCCTTTTTTATTACGAAAAAAATTTATTCGGAAAATTTAAATTTTCTCAAATTTCAGGTGTGATATGCTGATATATTTTCAGGAGTTCTAGGCTTGCTTTCAGTCTTAAATGATAGCTCATGCTTAGATTAGTTCAAAACCGTTGAGTTCCCGTCTCTGTGCTGCCTTTTTTGTAACGAAAAAAATTAACTCTTAAATTTCGATTTTCTCAAAATTTAGGTGTGATATGCTGATATATTTTCAGGAGTTCTTGGCTTACTATTGGCCTCAAATGATAACTCGTGCTTAGACTAGTTCAAAACCGCGGAGTTTCCGTCTCTGTGCAGCCTTTTTTGTAAAGAAAAAAATTAAATCTGAAATTTCGATTTTCTCAAACTTTAGGTGTGATGTGCTGATATATTTTTAGGAGTTGGAGTCAGGCTTGTTATTGGTCTTAAATGATAGCTCGTGCTTAGCTTAGTGCAAAAACCCGGAGTTCAAATCTCGGTGCTGCCTTTTTTGTAACGAAAATAATTAACTCTGAAATTTCGATTTTCTCAAACTTTAGGTGTGATATGCTGATATATTAACAGGAGTTCTTGGCTTGTGATTGGTCTCAAATGATAGCTCAAGCTTGGTTTCGTTCAAAACCGCGGAGTTCCCGTCTCTGTGCTGCCTTTTTTATTACGAAAAGATTTTAATCTGAAAATTTAAATTTTCTCAAACTTCAGGTGTGGTTTTGGGACCCGGGGTATGTCCTTAAACTACGTCCGGACTTGGGTATGTCCTTAAACTATGCCAAAAAGAGAGGTATGGGCACTGCGAATGGCATCTCGCTTAGTGTGGTAGGGCACGTTCAGTGAATGTCATCTCGCTCAAATCTGGAGCAGAGCCCGACTGGGGAAGTACCTCCACCTTACAGAAAACCACAGCCAAATAGCACTAGACCCTACTCATAGTGTTGTGTTCCTGCTGGTGAGTAAGGTTGCCAAAGAGCTCAAAGAGGACCCAGTGTGTTGACTATGAGGGACCCTCTTGTTTCTTTAGCCGTCAACACAGTGAATCCTCCTTTTTGTAAAGGGTCGGCAACGCGCATGTGACTCCTGTGGAGTTACAGGCGTCCATAGGTTACGGTAGCTGCTTACCATCAGGCAGGCCGTATGCTTGTTTGCCACCGTCGTAGTATAAAAAAAAAAAAAAAAGAAAAAAAAAATGCTGATATATTTTCAGGAGTTCTTGGCTTGTTATTGGTCTCAAATGATAGCTCAAGCTTGGTTTCGTACAAAACCGCGATGTTCCCGTCTCTGTGCTGCCTTTTTTATTACGAAAAAATTTATTCTGAAAATTTAAATTTTCTCAAATTTCAGGTGTGATATGCTGATATATTTTCAGGAGTTCTAGGCTTGCTTTCAGTCTTAAATGATAGCTCATGTTTAGGTTAGTTCAAAACCGTTGAGTTCCCGTCTCTGTGCTGCCTTTTTTGTAACGAAAAAAATTAACTCTGAAATTTCGATTTTCTCAAAATTTAGGTGTGATATGCTGATATATTTTCAGGAGTTCTTGGCTTACTATTGGTCTCAAATGATAACTCGTGCTTAGACTAGTTCAAAACCGCGGAGTTCCCGTCTCTGTGCAGCCTTTTTTGTAAAGAAAAAAATTAACTCTGAAATTTCGATTTTCTCAAACTTTAGGTGTGATGTGCTGATATATTTTCAGGAGTTCTTGGCTTGCTATTGGTCTCAAATGATAGCACGAGCTTGGTTTCGTCGAAAACCGCGAAGTTCCCGTCTCTGTGCTGCCTTTTTTATTACCAAAAAATTTTTATTCTGAAAATTTAAGTTTTCTCAAATTTCAGGTGTGATATACTGATATATTTTCAGGAGTTATTGGCTTGTTATTGGTCTCAAATGATAGCTTAAGCTTGGTTTCGTCCAAAACCACGGAGTTCCTGGCTCTGAGTTTACTTATGTTCTGCGAAAAAATAAGTTTGAAATATCGATTTTCTCATATTTCAGGTGTGATATGCTGATATATTTTCAGGAGTTCTAGGCTTGCTTTTGGTCTTAAACGATAGAGAATGCTCGGTTACGTACAAAACCACGCAGTTCCAGGCTCTGCGCTGCCTTTTTTATTACGAAAAAAATTACTCTGTAATTTGATTTTCTCAAATTTCAGGTGTGATATGCTGATATATTTTCAGGAGTTCTAGGCTTGTTTTTGGTCTTATACGATAGCGAATGCTTGGTTACGTACAAAACCATGCAGTTCCAGGCTCTGCGCTGCCTTTTTTATTACGAAAAAATTTACTCTGAAATTTAGATTTTCTCGAACATCAGGTGTGATATGCTGATATATTTTCAAGAGTTCTAGGATTATTTTTGGTTTTAAATGATAGCTCATGCTTAGCTTAGTGCAAAAACCCGGAGTTCACATCTCGGTGCTGCCTTTTTTATTACGAAAAAATTTTACTCTAAAAATTTCAATTTTCTCAAACTTCAGGTGTGATATGCTGAGATATTTTCAGGAGTTCTAGGATTGTTTTTAGTCTTAAATGATAGATCATGCTTAGATTAGTTCAAAACCGCGGAGTTCTCGTCTCTGTGCAGCCTTTTTTGTAACGAAAAAAATTAACTCTGAAATTTCGATTTTCTCAAATTTTAGGTGTGATATGCTGATATATTTTCAGGAGTTCTTGGCTTGTTATTGTTCTCAAATGATAGCTCAAGCTTGGTTTCGTCCAAAACCGCGTAGTTCCTGGCTCTGAGTGTACTTATGTTCTATGAAAAAAATAAGCCTGAAATTTCGATTTTCTCAACTTTAAGATGTGATATGCTGATATATTTTCAGGAATTTGGGGCTTGTTTTTATTCTCAAACGATAGCTTATGCTCGGTTACGTACAAAACCACGCAGTTCCTGGCTCTGCGCTGCCTTTTTTTATTACGAAAAAAATTACTCTCTATTTTAGATTTACTCAAATTTCAGGTGTGATATGCTGATATATTTTCAGGAGTTCCAGGCTTGTTTTTTTTCTTAAATGATAGCTCATGCTTAGATTAGTACAAAACCTCGGAGTTTCCGTCTCTGTGCTGCCTTTTTGTAACGAAAAAACCTCTTACATCTAAAATTTGAATTTTCTCAAATTTCAGGTTTGATATGCTGATATATTTTCAGGAGTTCTAGACTTGTTTTTGGTCTTAATTGATATGCTTATGTTCACACAAAGCTACGTCGTAGTCGTCTCTGCCCTGACTTTTTTGATAAGAAAAATTAACTCCGAAAATTCAATATTCTCAAGTTTTAGGTGTGATATGCTAATATATTTTCAGGAGTTCTAGGCTTAGTTTTGGTCTTAAACGATAGCTAATGCTCGGTAATGTAAAAAACCATGCAGTTTCTGGCTCTGCGCTGCCTTTTTTATTACGAAAAAATTTACTCTGAAATTTAGATTTTCTCAAACATCGTGATATGCTGTTATATTTTCAAAAGTTCTAGGCTTATTTTTGGGCTTAAATGATAGCTCATGCTTAGCTTAGTGCAAAACTGCGAAGTTCCCGTCTATGTGCTGCCTTTTTTGTAACGAAAAAAATTAACTCTGAAATTTCGATTTTCTCAAATTTTAGGTGTGATATGCTGTTATATTTTCAGGAGTTCTTGGCTTGCTATTGATCTCAAATGATAGCTCATGCTTAGATTAATTCAAAACCGCGGAGTTGTCGTCTCTGTGCTGCCTTTTTTGTAAAGAATAAAATTAACTCTGAAATTTCGATTTTCTCAAATTTTAGGTGTGATATGCTGATATATTTTCAGGAATTCTTGGCTTATTATTGGTCTCAAATGATAGCTCAAGCTGGGTTTCGTATAAAACCTCGGAGTTCCCGTCTCTGTGCTGCCTTTTTTATTACGAAAAAATTTTACTCTGAAAATTTAAATTTTCTCAAATTTCAGGTGCGATATGCTGATATATTTTCAGGAGTTCTAGGCTTGCTTTTAGTCTTAAATGATAGCTCATGCTTACATTAGTTCAAAACCGTTGAGTTCCTGTCTCCGTGCTGCCTTTTTTGTAACGAAAAAAATTAACTCTGAAATTTCGATTTTCTCAAAATTTAGGTGTGATATGCTGATATATTTTCAGGAGTTCTTGGCTTACTATTGGTCTCAAATGATAGCTCTTGCTTAGATTAGTTCAAAACCGTTGAGTTCCCGTCTCTGTGCTGCCTTTTTTGTAAAGAAAAAAATTAACTCTGAAATTTCGATTTTCTCAAATTTTAAGTGTGATATGCTGATATATTTTCAGGAGTTCTTGGCTTTTTATTGGTCTCAAATGATAGCTCAAGCTGGGTTTCGTCTAAAACCGCGGAGTTTTCATCTCTGTGCTGCCTATTTTATTACGAAAAAATTTTACACTGAAAATTTCAATTTTCTTTAACTTCAGGTAACTTTCAGGAGTTTTAGGCTTGTTTTTAGTCTTAAATGATAGCTCATGTTTAGATTAGTTCAAAACCGCGGAGTTCCCGTTTCTGTGCTGCCTTTTTTGTAACGAAAAAAATTAACTCTGAAATTTAGATTTTCTCAAATTTTAGGTGTGATATGCTGATATATTTTCAGGAGTTCTTGGCTTGTTATTGTTCTCAAATGATAGATCAAGCTTGGTTTCGTCCAAAACCGCGGAGTTCCTGGCTCTGAGTTTACTTATGTTCTGCGAAAAAATAAGTCTGAAATATCGATTTTCTCATATTTCAGGTGTGATATGCTGATATATTTTCAGGAGTTCTAGGCTTGTTTTTGGTCTCAAACGATACCTCATGCTTGGTTACGTACAAAACCGCGTAGTTCCTGGCTCTGAGTGTACTTATGTTCTATGAAAAAAATAAGCCTGAAATTTCGATTTTCTCAAATTTAAGATGTGATATGCTAATATATTTTCAGGAATTTGGGGCTTGTTTTTATTCTCAAACGATAGCTTAAGCTCGGTTACGTACAAAACTACGCAGTTCCTGGCTCTGCGCTGCCTTTTTTTATTACGAAAAAAATTAATCTGTATTTTAGATTTTCTCAAATTTCAGGTGTGATATGCTGATATATTTTCAGGAGTTCCAGGCTTGTTTTTTTTCTTAAATGATAGCTCATGCTTAGATTAGTACAAAACCTCGGAGTTTCCGTCTCTGTGCTGCCTTTTTGTAACGAAGAAACCTCTTACATCTAAAATTTGAATTTTCTCAAACTTCAGGTTTGATATGCTGATATATTTTCAGGAGTTCTAGACTTGTTTTTGGTCTTAATTGATATGCTTATGTTCATACAAAGCTACGTCGTAGTCGTCTCTGCGCTGACTTTTTTGATAAGAAAAGTTAACTCCGAAAATTCAATATTCTCAAATTTTAGGTGTGATATGCTAATATATTTTCAGGAGTTCTTGGCTTATTATTGGTCTCAAATGATAGCTCAAGCTGGGTTTCGTATAAAACCGCGGAGTTCCCATCTCTGTGCTGCCTATTTTATTACGAAAAATTTTTACTCTGAAAATTTCAATTTTCTTTAACTTCAGGTAACTTTCAGGAGTTTTAGGCTTGTTTTTAGTCTTAAATGATAGTTCATGTTTAGATTAGTTCAAAACCGCGGAGTTCCCGTCTCTGTGCTGCCTTTTTTGTAACGAAAAAAATTAACTCTGAAATTTCGATTTTCTCAAACTTTAGGTGTGATATGCTGATATCTTTTCAGGAGTTCTTGGCTTGATATTGGTCTCAAATGATAGCACAAGCTTGGTTTCGTCCAAAACCGCGATGTTCCCGCTTTCTGTTCTGCCTTTTTTATTACCAAACAAATTTTATTCTAAAAATTTAAGTTTTCTCTAACTTCAGGTGTGATATGCTGATATATTTTCAGGAGTTCTTGGCTTGTTATTGGTCTCAAACGATACCTCATGCTTGGTTACGTACAAAACCGCGTAATTCCTGGCTCTGAGTGTACTTATGTTCTATGAAAAAAATAAGCCTGAAATTTCGATTTTCTCAAATTTAAGATGTGATATGCTAATATATTTTCAGGAATTTGGGGCTTGTTTTTATTCTCAAACGTTAGCTTATACTCGGTTACGTACAAAACCACGCAGTTCCTGGCTCTGCGCTGCCTTTTTTTATTACGAAAAAAATTACCCTGTAATTTAGATTTTCTCAAATTTCAGGTGTGATATGCTGATATATTTTCAGGAGTTCCAGGCTTGTTTTTTTTCTTAAATGATAGCTCCTGCTTAGATTAGTACAAAACCTCGGAGTTTCCGTCTCTGTGCTGCCTTTTTGTAACGAAAAAACCTCTTACCTCTAAAATTTGAATTTTCTCAAACTTCAGGTTTGATATGCTGATATATTTTCAGGAGTTCTAGACTTGTTTTTGGTCTTAATTGATATGCTTATGTTCATACAAAGCTACGTCGTAGTCGTCTCTGCGCTGACTTTTTTGATAAGAAAAAATAAACTCCGAAAATTCAATATTCTCAAATTTCAGGTGTGATATGCTAATATATTTTCAGGAGTTCTTGGCTTAGTTTTGGTCTTAAACGATAGCTAATGCTCGGTTACGTACAAAACCACGCAGTTCCAGGCTCTACGCTGCCTTTTTTATTACGAAAAAATTTACTCTGAAATTTAGATTTTCTCGAACATCAGGTGTGGATATGCTGATATATTTTCAAGAGTTCTAGGCTTATTTTTGGTCTTAAATGATAGCTCGTGCTTAGCTTAGTGCAAAAACCCGGAGTTCAAATCTCGGTGCTGCCTTTTTTGTAACGAAAATAATTAAATCTGAAATTTCGATTTTCTCAAACTTAAGGTGTGATATGCTGATATATTAACAGGAGTTCTTGGCTTGTGATTGGTCTCAGATGATAGCTCAAGCTTGGTTTCGTTCAAAACCGCGGAGTTCCCGTCTCTGTGCTGCCTTTTTTATTACGAAAAGATTTTAATCTGAAAATTTAAATTTTCTCAAATTTCAGGTGTGATATGCTGATATATTTTCAGGAGTTCTTGGCTTGTTATTAGTCTCAAATGATAGCTCAAGCTTGGTTTCGTACAAAACCGCGAAGTTCCCGTCTCTGTGCTGCCTTTTTTATTACGAAAAAAATTTATTCTGAAAATTTAAATTTTCTCAAATTTCAGGTGTGATATGCTGATATATTTTCAGGAGTTCTAGGCTTGCTTTCAGTCTTAAATGATAGCTCATGCTTAGATTAGTTCAAAACCGTTGAGTTCCCGTCTCTGTGCTGCCTTTTTTGTAACGAAAAAAATTAACTCTTAAATTTCGATTTTCTCAAAATTTAGGTGTGATATGCTGATATATTTTCAGGAGTTCTTGGCTTACTATTGGCCTCAAATGATAACTCGTGCTTAGACTAGTTCAAAACCGCGGAGTTTCCGTCTCTGTGCAGCCTTTTTTGTAAAGAAAAAAATTAACTCTGAAATTTCGATTTTCTCAAACTTTAGGTGTGATGTGCTGATATATTTTCAGGAGTTCTTGGCTTGTTATTGGTCTCAAATGATAGCACGAGCTTGGTTTCGTCAAAAACCGCGAAGTTCCCGTCTCTGTGCTGCCTTTTTTATTACCAAAAAATTTTTATTCTGAAAATTTAAGTTTTCTCAAATTTCAGGTGTGATATACTGATATATTTTCAGGAGTAATTGGCTTGTTATTGGTCTCAAATGATAGCTTAAGCTTGGTTTCGTCCAAAACCACGGAGTTCCTGGCTCTGAGTTTACTTACGTTCTGCGAAAAAATAAGTTTGAAATATCGATTTTCTCATATTTCTGGTGTGATATGCTGATATATTTTCAGGATTTCTAGGCTTGCTTTTGGTCTTAAACGATAGCGAATGCTCGGTTACGTACAAAACCACGCAGTTCCAGGCTCTGCGCTGCCTTTTTTATTACGAAAAAAATTACTCTGTAATTTAGATTTTCTCAAATTTCAGGTGTGATATGCTGATATATTTTCAGGAGTTCTAGGCTTGTTTTTGGTCTTAAACGATAGCGAATGCTTGGTTACGTACAAAACCTCGCAGTTCCAGGCTCTGCGCTGCCTTTTTTATTACGAAAAAATTTACTCTGAAATTTAGATTTTCTCGAATATCAGGTGTGATATGCTGATATATTTTCAAGAGTTCTAGGCTTATTTTTGGTTTTAAATGATAGCTCATGCTTAGCTTAGTGCAAAAACCCGGAGTTCACATCTCGGTGCTGCCTTTTTTATTACGAAAAAATTTTACTCTAAAAATTTCAATTTTCTCAAACTTCAGGTGTGATATGCTGAGATATTTTCAGGAGTTCTAGGATTGTTTTTAGTCTTAAATGATAGATCATGCTTAGATTAGTTCAAAACCGCGGAGTTCTCGTCTCTGTGCAGCCTTTTTTGTAAGGAAAAAAATTAACTCTGAAATTTCGATTTTCTCTAATTTTAGGTGTGATATGCTGATATATTTTCAGGAGTTCTTGGCTTGTGATTGGTCTCAAATGATAGCTCAAGCTTGGTTTCGTTCAAAACCGCGGAGTTCCTGTCTCTGTGCTGCCTTTTTTATTACGAAAAAATTTTAATCTGAAAATTTAAAATTTCTCAAACTTCAGGTGCGATATGCTGATATATTTTCAGGAGTTCTAGGCTTGCTTTTAGTCTTAAATGATAGCTTATGCTTAGATTAGTTCAAAACCGTTGAGTTCCCGTCTCTGTGCTGCCTTTTTTGTAACGAAAAAAATTAACTCTGAAATTTCGATTTTCTCAAATTTTAAGTGTGATATGCTGATATATTTTCAGGAGTTCTTGGCTTATTATTGGTCTCACATGATAGCTCAAGCTAGGTTTCGTCTAAAACCGCGGAGTTCCCATCTCTGTACTGCCTATTTTATTACGAAAAAATTTTACACTGAAAATTTCAATTTTCTTTAACTTCAGGTAACTTTCAGGAGTTTTAGGCTTGTTTTTAGTCTTAAATGATAGCTCATGTTTAGATTAGTTCAAAATCGCGGAGTACCCGTCTCTGTGCTGCCTTTTTTGTAACGAAAAAAATTAACTCTGAAATTTAGATTTTCTCAAACTTTAGGTATGATATGCTGATATATTTTCAGGAGTTCTTGGCTTGATATTGGTCTCAAATGATAGCACAAGATTGGTGTCGTCCAAAACCGCGATGTTCCCGTCTCTGTTCTGCCTTTTTTATTACCAAACAAATTTTATTCTAAAAATTTAAGTTTTCTCTAACTTCAGGTGTGATATGCTGATATATTTTCAGGAGTTCTTGGCTTGTTATTATTTTCAAATGATAGCTCAAGCTTGGTTTCGTCAAAAACCGCGGAGTTTCTGGCTCTGAGTTTACTTATGTTCTGCGAAAAAATAAGTCTGAAATATCGATTTTCTCATATTTCAGGTGTGATATGCTGATATATTTTCAGGAGTTCTAGGCTTGTTTTTGGTCTCAAACGATACCTCATGCTTGGTTACGTACAAAACCGCGTAGTTCCTGGCTCTGAGTGTACTTATGTTCTATGAAAAAAATAAGCCTGAAATTTCGATTTTCTCATATTTAAGATGTGATATGCTGATATATTTTCAGGAATTTGTGGCTTGTTTTTATTCTCAAACGATAGCTTATGCTCGGTTACGTACAAAACCACGCAGTTACTGGCTCTGCGCTGCCTTTTTTTTTTTACGAAAAAAATTACTCTGTATTTTAGATTTTCTCAAATTTCAGGTGTGATATGCTGATATATTTTCAGGAGTTCCAGGCTTGTTTTTTTTCTTAAATGATAGCTCATGCTTAGATTAGTACAAAACCTCGGAGTTTCCGTCTCTGTGCTGCCTTTTTGTAACGAAAAAACCTCTTACCTCTAAAATTTGAATTTTCTCAAACTTCAGGTTTGATATGCTGATATATTTTCAGGAGTTCTAGACTTGTTTTTGGTCTTAATTGATATGCTTATGTTCATACAAAGCTACGTCGTAGTCGTCTCTGCGCTGACTTTTTTGATAAGAAAAAATAAACTCCGAAAATTCAATATTCTCAAATTTCAGGTGTGATATGCTAATATATTTTCAGGAGTTCTTGGCTTAGTTTTGGTCTTAAACGATAGCTAATGCTCGGTTACGTACAAAACCACGCAGTTCCAGGCTCTACGCTGCCTTTTTTATTACGAAAAAATTTACTCTGAAATTTAGATTTTCTCGAACATCAGGTGTGGATATGCTGATATATTTTCAAGAGTTCTAGGCTTATTTTTGGTCTTAAATGATAGCTCGTGTTTAGCTTAGTGCAAAAACCCGGAGTTCAAATCTCGGTGCTGCCTTTTTTGTAACGAAAATAATTAAATCTGAAATTTCGATTTTCTCAAACTTTAGGTGTGATATGCTGATATATTAACAGGAGTTCTTGGCTTGTGATTGGTCTCAGATGATAGCTCAAGCTTGGTTTCGTTCAAAACCGCGGAGTTCCCGTCTCTGTGCTGCCTTTTTTATTACGAAAAGATTTTAATCTGAAAATTTAAATTTTCTCAAATTTCAGGTGTGATATGCTGATATATTTTCAGGAGTTCTTGGCTTGTTATTGGTCTCAAATGATAGCTCAAGCTTGGTTTCGTACAAAACCGCGAAGTTCCCGTCTCTGCACGCCTTTTTTATTACGAAAAAAATTTATTCTGAAAATTTAAATTTTCTCAAATTTCAGGTGTGATATGCTGATATATTTTCAGGAGTTCTAGGCTTGCTTTCAGTCTTAAATGATAGCTCATGCTTAGATTAGTTCAAAACCGTTGAGTTCCCGTCTCTGTGCTGCCTTTTTTGTAACGAAAAAAATTAACTCTTAAATTTCGATTTTCTCAAAATTTAGGTGTGATATGCTGATATATTTTCAGGAGTTCTTGGCTTACTATTGGCCTCAAATGATAACTCGTGCTTAGACTAGTTCAAAACCGCGGAGTTTCCGTCTCTGTGCAGCCTTTTTTGTAAAGAAAAAAATTAACTCTGAAATTTCGATTTTCTCAAACTTTAGGTGTGATGTGCTGATATATTTTCAGGAGTTCTTGGCTTGTTATTGGTCTCAAATGATAGCACGAGCTTGGTTTCGTCAAAAACCGCGAAGTTCCCGTCTCTGTGCTGCCTTTTTTATTACCAAAAAATGTTTATTCTGAAAATTTAAGTTTTCTCAAATTTCAGGTGTGATATACTGATATATTTTCAGGAGTAATTGGCTTGTTATTGGTCTCAAATGATAGCTTAAGCTTGGTTTCGTCCAAAACCACGGAGTTCCTGGCTCTGAGTTTACTTACGTTCTGCGAAAAAATAAGTTTGAAATATCGATTTTCTCATATTTCAGGTGTGATATGCTGATATATTTTCAGGATTTCTAGGCTTGCTTTTGGTCTTAAACGATAGCGAATGCTCGGTTACGTACAAAACCACGCAGTTCCAGGCTCTGCGCTGCCTTTTTTATTACGAAAAAAATTACTCTGTAATTTAGATTTTCTCAAATTTCAGGTGTGATATGCTGATATATTTTCAGGAGTTCTAGGCTTGTTTTTGGTCTTAAACGATAGCGAATGCTTGGTTACGTACAAAACCTCGCAGTTCCAGGCTCTGCGCTGCCTTTTTTATTACGAAAAAATTTACTCTGAAATTTAGATTTTCTCGAACATCAGGTGTGATATGCTGATATATTTTCAAGAGTTCTAGGCTTATTTTTGGTTTTAAATGATAGCTCATGCTTAGCTTAGTGCAAAAACCCGGAGTTCACATCTCGGTGCTGCCTTTTTTATTACGAAAAAATTTTACTCTAAAAATTTCAATTTTCTCAAACTTCAGGTGTGATATGCTGAGATATTTTCAGGAGTTCTAGGATTGTTTTTAGTCTTAAATGATAGATCATGCTTAGATTAGTTCAAAACCGCGGAGTTCTCGTCTCTGTGCAGCCTTTTTTGTAAGGAAAAAAATTAACTCTGAAATTTCGATTTTCTCTAATTTTAGGTGTGATATGCTGATATATTTTCAGGAGTTCTTGGCTTTTGATTGGTCTCAAATGATAGCTCAAGCTTGGTTTCGTTCAAAACCGCGGAGTTCCTGTCTCTGTGCTGCCTTTTTTAATACGAAAAAATTTTAATCTGAAAATTTAAAATTTCTCAAACTTCAGGTGCGATATGCTGATATATTTTCAGGAGTTCTAGGCTTGCTTTTAGTCTTAAATGATAGCTTATGCTTAGATTAGTTCAAAACCGTTGAGTTCCCGTCTCTGTGCTGCCTTTTTTGTAACGAAAAAAATTAACTCTGAAATTTCGATTTTCTCAAATTTTAAGTGTGATATGCTGATATATTTTCAGGAGTTCTTGGCTTATTATTGGTCTCACATGATAGCTCAAGCTAGGTTTCGTCTAAAACCGCGGAGTTCCCATCTCTGTGCTGCCTATTTTATTACGAAAAAATTTTACACTGAAAATTTCAATTTTCTTTAACTTCAGGTAACTTTCAGGAGTTTTAGGCTTGTTTTTAGTCTTAAATGATAGCTCATGTTTAGATTAGTTCAAAATCGCGGAGTACCCGTCTCTGTGCTGCCTTTTTTGTAACGAAAAAAATTAACTCTGAAATTTAGATTTTCTCAAACTTTAGGTATGATATGCTGATATATTTTCAGGAGTTCTTGGCTTGATATTGGTCTCAAATGATAGCACAAGATTGGTGTCGTCCAAAACCGCGATGTTCCCGTCTCTGTTCTGCCTTTTTTATTACCAAACAAATTTTATTCTAAAAATTTAAGTTTTCTCTAACTTCAGGTGTGATATGCTGATATATTTTCAGGAGTTCTTGGCTTGTTATTATTTTCAAATGATAGCTCAAGCTTGGTTTCGTCAAAAACCGCGGAGTTTCTGGCTCTGAGTTTACTTATGTTCTGCGAAAAAATAAGTCTGAAATATCGATTTTCTCATATTTCAGGTGTGATATGCTGATATATTTTCAGGAGTTCTAGGCTTGTTTTTGGTCTCAAACGATACCTCATGCTTGGTTACGTACAAAACCGCGTAGTTCCTGGCGCTGAGTGTACTTATGTTCTATGAAAAAAATAAGCCTGAAATTTCGATTTTCTCATATTTAAGATGTGATATGCTGATATATTTTCAGGAATTTGTGGCTTGTTTTTATTCTCAAACGATAGCTTATGCTCGGTTACGTACAAAACCACGCAGTTACTGGCTCTGCGCTGCCTTTTTTTATAACGAAAAAAATTACTCTGTATTTTAGATTTTCTCAAATTTCAGGTGTGATATGCTGATATATTTTCAGGAGTTCCAGGCTTGTTTTTTTTCTTAAATGATAGCTCATGCTTAGATTAGTACAAAACCTCGGAGTTTCCGTCTCTGTGCTGCCTTTTTGTAACGAAAAAACCTCTTATCTCTAAAATTTGAATTTTCTCAAACTTCAGGTTTGATATGCTGATATATTTTCAGGAGTTCTAGACTTGTTTTTGGTCTTAATTGATATGCTTATGTTCATACAAAGCTACGTCGTAGTCGTCTCTGCGCTGACTTTTTTGATAAGAAAAAATAAACTCCGAAAATTCAATATTCTCAAATTTCAGGTGTGATATGCTAATATATTTTCAGGAGTTCTTGGCTTATTTTTGGTCTTCAACGATAGCTAATGCTCGGTTACGTACAAAACCACGCAGTTCCTGGCTCTGCGCTGCCTTTTTTTATTACGAAAAAAATTACCCTGTAATTTAGATTTTCTCAAATTTCAGGTGTGATATGATGATATATTTTCAGGAGTTCCAGGCTTGTTTTTTTCTTAAATGATAGCTCCTGCTTAGATTAGTACAAAACCTCGGAGTTCCCGTCTCTGTGCTGCCTTTTTGTAACGAAAAAACCTCTTACCTCTAAAATTTGAATTTTCTCAAATTTCAGGTTTGATATGCTGATATATTTTCAGGAGTTCTAGACTTGTTTTTGGTCTTAATTGATATGCTTATGTTCATACAAAGCTACGTCGTAGTCGTCTCTGCGCTGACTTTTTTGATAAGAAAAAATAAACTCCGAAAATTCAATATTCTCAAATTTCAGGTGTGATATGCTAATATATTTTCAGGAGTTCTTGGCTTAGTTTTGGTCTTAAACGATAGCTAATGCTCGGTTACGTACAAAACCACGCAGTTCCAGGCTCTACGCTGCCTTTTTTATTACGAAAAAATTTACTCTGAAATTTAGATTTTCTCGAACATCAGGTGTGGATATGCTGATATATTTTCAAGAGTTCTAGGCTTATTTTTGGTCTTAAATGATAGCTCGTGCTTAGCTTAGTGCAAAAACCCGGAGTTCAAATCTCGGTGCTGCCTTTTTTGTAACGAAAATAATTAATTCTGAAATTTCGATTTTCTCAAACTTTAGGTGTGATATGCTGATATATTAACAGGAGTTCTTGGCTTGTGATTGGTCTCAAATGATAGCTCAAGCTTGGTTTCGTTCAAAACCGCGGAGTTCCCGTCTCTGCTGCCTTTTTTATTACGAAAAGATTTTAATCTGAAAATTTAAATTTTCTCAAACTTCAGGTGTGATATGCTGATATATTTTCAGGAGTTCTTGGCTTGTTATTGGTCTCACATGATAGCTCAAGCTTGGTTTCGTACAAAACCGCGAAGGTCCCGTCTCTGTGCTGCCTTTTTTATTACGAAAAAAATTTATTCTGAAAATTTAAATTTTCTCAAATTTCAGGTGTGATATGCTGATATATTTTCAGGAGTTCTAGGCTTGCTTTCAGTCTTAAATGATAGCTCATGCTTAAATTAGTTCAAAACCGCGGAGTTCCCGTCTCTGTGCTGCCTTTTTTGTAAAGAAAAAAATTTACTCTGAAATTTCGATTTTCTTAAACTTTAGGTGTGATATGCTGATATATTTTCAGGAGTTCTTGGCTTGCTATTGGTCTCAAATGATAGCTCATGCTTAAATTAGTTCAAAACCGCGGTGTTCCCGTCTCTGTGCTGCCTTTTTTGTAAAGAAAAAAATTTACTCTGAAATTTCGATTTTCTTAAACTTTAGGTGTGATATGCTGATATATTTTCAGGAGTTCTTGGCTTGTTATTGGTCTCAAATGATAGCTCATGCTTAAATTAGTTCAAAACCGCGGAGTTCCCGTCTCTGCGCTGCCTTTTTTGTAAAGAAAAAAATTAACTCTAAAATTTCGATTTTCTCAAACTTTAGATGTGATATGCTGATATATTTTCAGGAGCTCTTGGCTTGCTATTGGTCTCAAATGATAGCTCATGCTTAGACTAGTTCAAAACCGCGGAGTTCCCGTCTCTGTGCAGCCTTTTTTGTAAAGAAAAAAATTAACTCTGAAATTTCGATTTTCTCAAACTTTAGGTGTGATGTGCTGATATATTTTCAGGAGTTCTTGGCTTGCTATTGGTCTCAAATGATAGCACGAGCTTGGTTTCGTCAAAAACCGCGAAGTTCCCGTCTCTGTGCTGCCTTTTTTATTACCAAAAAATTTTTATTCTGAAAATTTAAGTTTTCTCAAATTTCAGGTGCGATATACTGATATATTTTCAGGAGTTATTGGCTTGTTATTGGTCTCAAATGTCTCTCCATCCATCTCTGTGCTGCCTATTTTATTACGAAAAAATTTTACACTGAAAATTTCAATTTTCTTTAACTTCAGGTAACTTTCAGGAGTTTTAGGCTTGTTTTTAGTCTTAAATGATAGCTCATGTTTAGATTAGTTCAAAATCGCGGAGTACCCGTCTCTGTGCTGCCTTTTTTGTAACGAAAAAAATTAACTCTGAAATTTCGATTTTCTCAAACTTTAGGTGTGATATGCTGATATATTTTCAGGAGTTCTTGGCTTGTGATTGGTCTCAAATGATAGCTCAAGCTTGGTTTCGTTCAAAACCGCGGAGTTCCTGTCTCTGTGCTGCCTTTTTTATTACGAAAAAATTTTAATCTGAAAATTTAAAATTTCTCAAATTTCAGGTGTGATATGCTGATATATTTTTAAGAGTTCTTGGCTTGTTATTGGTCTCAAATGATAGCTCAAGCTTGGTTTCGTACAAAACCTCGGAGATCCCGTCTCTGTGCTGCCTTTTTTGTAAAGAAAAAAATTTACTCTGAAATTTCGATTTTCTCAAACTTTATGTGTGATATGCTGATATATTTTCAGGAGTTCTTGGCTTGCTATTGGTCTCAAATGATAGCTCATGCCTAAATTAGTTCAAAACCGCGGAGTTCCCGTCTCTGTGCTGCCTTTTTTGTAAAGAAAAAAATTTACTCTGAAATTTCGATTTTCTTAAACTTTAGGTGTGATATGCTGATATATTTTCAGGAGTTCTTGGCTTGTTATTGGTCTCAAATGATAGCTCATGCTTAAATTAGTTCAAAACCGCGAAGTTCCCGTCTCTGCGCTGCCTTTTTTGTAAAGAAAAAAATTAACTCTAAAATTTCGATTTTCTCAAACTTTAGATGTGATATGCTGATATATTTTCAGGAGCTCTTGGCTTTCTATTGGTCTCAAATGATAGCTCATGCTTAGACTAGTTCAAAACCACGGAGTTCCCGTCTCTGTGCAGCCTTTTTTGTAAAGAAAAAAATTAACTCTGAAATTTCGATTTTCTCAAACTTTAGGTGTGATGTGCTGATATATTTTCAGGAGTTCTTGGCTTGCTATTGGTCTCAAATGATAGCACGAGCTTGGTTTCGTCGAAAACCGCGAAGTTCCCGTCTCTGTGCTGCCTTTTTTATTACCAAAAAATTTTGATTCTGAAAATTTAAGTTTTCTCAAATTTCAGATGTGATATACTGATATATTTTCAGGAGTTATTGGCTTGTTATTGGTCTCAAATGATAGCTTAAGCTTGGTTTCGTCCAAAACCACGGAGTTCCTGGCTCTGAGTTTACTTATGTTCTGCGAAAAAATAAGTTTGAAATATCGATTTTCCCATATTTCAGGTGTGATATGCTGATATATTTTCAGGAGTTCTAGGCTTGCTTTTGGTCTTAAACGATAGAGAATGCTCGGTTACGTACAAAACCACGCAGTTCCAGGCTCTGCGCTGCCTTTTTTATTACGAAAAAAATTACTCTGTAATTTAGATTTTCTCAAATTTCAGGTGTGATATGCTGATATATTTTCAGGAGTTCTAGGCTTGTTTTTGGTCTTAAACGATAGCGAATGCTTGGTTACGTACAAAACCATGCAGTTCCTGGCTCTGCGCTGCCTTTTTTATTACGAAAAAATTTACTCTGAAATTTAGATTTTCTCGAACATCAGGTGTGATATGCTGATATATTTTCAAGAGTTATAGGCTTATTTTTGGTTTTAAATGATAGCTCATGCTTAGCTTAGTGCAAAAACCCGGAGTTCACATCTCGGTGCTGCCTTTTTTATTACGAAAAAATTTTACTCTAAAAATTTCAATTTTCTCAAACTTCAGGAGTGATATGCTGAGATATTTTCAGGAGTTCTAGGATTGTTTTTAGTCTTAAATGATAGATCATGCTTAGATTAGTTCAAAACCGCGGAGTTCTCGTCTCTGTGCAGCCTATTTTGTAACGAAATAAATTAACTCTGAAATTTCGATTTTCTCAAATTTTAGGTGTGATATGCTGATATAAGTTCAGGAGTTCTTGGCTTGATATTGGTCTCAAATGATAGCACAAGATTGGTGTCGTCCAAAACCGCGATGTTCCCGTCTATGTTCTGCCTTTTTTATTACCAAACAAATTTTATTCTAAAAATTCAAGTTTTCTCTAACTTCAGGTGTGATATGCTGATATATTTTCAGGAGTTCTTGGCTTGTTATTGTTCTCAAATGATAGCTCAAGCTTGGTTTCGTCCAAAACCGCGTAGTTCCTGGCTCTGAGTGTACTTATGTTCTATGAAAAAAATAAGCCTGAAATTTCGATTTTCTCAACTTTAAGATGTGATATGCTGATATATTTTCAGGAATTTGGGGCTTGTTTTTATTCTCAAACGATAGCTTATGCTCGGTTACGTACAAAACCACGCAGTTCCTGGCTCTGCGCTGCCTTTTTTTATTACGAAAAAAATTACTCTGTATTTTAGATTTACTCAAATTTCAGGTGTGATATGCTGATATATTTTCAGGAGTTCCAGGCTTGTTTTTTTTCTTAAATGATAGCTCATGCTTAGATTAGTACAAAACCTCGGAGTTTCCGTCTCTGTGCTGCCTTTTTGTAACGAAAAAACCTCTTACATCTAAAATTTGAATTTTCTCAAACTTCAGGTTTGATATGCTGATATATTTTCAGGAGTTCTAGACTTGTTTTTGGTCTTAATTGATATGCTTATGTTCACACAAAGCTACGTCGTAGTCGTCTCTGCCCTGACTTTTTTGATAAGAAAAATTAACTCCGAAAATTCAATATTCTCAAATTTTAGGTGTGATATGCTAATATATTTTCAGGAGTTCTAGGCTTAGTTTTGGTCTTAAACGATAGCTAATGCTCGGTAATGTAAAAAACCATGCAGTTCCTGGCTCTGCGCTGCCTTTTTTATCACGAAAAAATTTACTCTGAAATTTAGATTTTCTCAAACATCGTGATATGCTGTTATATTTTCAAAAGTTCTAGGCTTATTTTTGGGCTTAAATGATAGCTCATGCTTAGCTTAGTGCAAAACTGCGAAGTTCCCGTCTATGTGCTGCCTTTTTTGTAACGAAAAAAATTAACTCTGAAATTTCGATTTTCTCAAATTTTAGGTGTGATATGCTGTTATATGTTCAGGAGTTCTTGGCTTTCTATTGATCTCAAATGATAGCTCATGCTTAGATTAATTCAAAACCGCGGAGTTGTCGTCTCTGTGCTGCCTTTTTTGTACAGAATAAAATTAACTCTGAAATTTCGATTTTCTCAAATTTTAGGTGTGATATGCTGATATATTTTCAGGAGTTCTTGGCTTATTATTGGTCTCAAATGATAGCTCAAGCTGGGTTTCGTATAAAACCGCGGAGTTCCCATCTCTGTGCTGCCTATTTTATTACGAAAAATTTTTACTCTGAAAATTTCAATTTTCTTTAACTTCAGGTAACTTTCAGGAGTTTTAGGCTTGTTTTTAGTCTTAAATGATAGTTCATGTTTAGATTAGTTCAAAACCGCGGAGTTCCCGTCTCTGTGCTGCCTTTTTTGTAACGAAAAAAATTAACTCTGAAATTTCGATTTTCTCAAACTTTAGGTGTGATATGCTGATATCTTTTCAGGAGTTCTTGGCTTGATATTGGTCTCAAATGATAGCACAAGCTTGGTTTCGTCCAAAACCGCGATGTTCCCGCTTTCTGTTCTGCCTTTTTTATTACCAAACAAATTTTATTCTAAAAATTTAAGTTTTCTCTAAATTCAGGTGTGATATGCTGATATATTTTCAGGAGTTATTGGCTTGTTATTGGTCTCAAACGATACCTCATGCTTGGTTACGTACAAAACCGCGTAATTCCTGGCTCTGAGTGTACTTATGTTCTATGAAAAAAATAAGCCTGAAATTTCGATTTTCTCAAATTTAAGATGTGATATGCTAATATATTTTCAGGAATTTGGGGCTTGTTTTTATTCTCAAACGTTAGCTTATACTCGGTTACGTACAAAACCACGCAGTTCCTGGCTCTGCGCTGCCTTTTTTTATTACGAAAAAAATTACCCTGTAATTTAGATTTTCTCAAATTTCAGGTGTGATATGCTGATATATTTTCAGGAGTTCCAGGCTTGTTTTTTTTCTTAAATGATAGCTCCTGCTTAGATTAGTACAAAACCTCGGAGTTTCCGTCTCTGTGCTGCCTTTTTGTAACGAAAAAACCTCTTACCTCTAAAATTTGAATTTTCTCAAACTTCAGGTTTGATATGCTGATATATTTTCAGGAGTTCTAGACTTGTTTTTGGTCTTAATTGATATGCTTATGTTCATACAAAGCTACGTCGTAGTCGTCTCTGCGCTGACTTTTTTGATAAGAAAAAATAAACTCCGAAAATTCAATATTCTCAAATTTCAGGTGTGATATGCTAATATATTTTCAGGAGTTCTTGGCTTAGTTTTGGTCTTAAACGATAGCTAATGCTCGGTTACGTACAAAACCACGCAGTTCCAGGCTCTACGCTGCCTTTTTTATTACGAAAAAATTTACTCTGAAATTTAGATTTTCTCGAACATCAGGTGTGGATATGCTGATATATTTTCAAGAGTTCTAGGCTTATTTTTGGTCTTGAATGATAGCTCGTGTTTAGCTTAGTGCAAACACCCGGAGTTCAAATCTCGGTGCTGCCTTTTTTGTAACGAAAATAATTAAATCTGAAATTTCGATTTTCTCAAACTTTAGGTGTGATATGCTGATATATTAACAGGAGTTCTTGGCTTGTGATTGGTCTCAGATGATAGCTCAAGCTTGGTTTCGTACAAAACCGCGAAGTTCCCGTCTCTGTGCTGCCTTTTTTATTACGAAAAAAATTTATTCTGAAAATTTAAATTTTCTCAAATTTCAGGTGTGATATGCTGATATATTTTCAGGAGTTCTAGGCTTGCTTTCAGTCTTAAATGATAGCTCATGCTTAGATTAGTTCAAAACCGTTGAGTTCCCGTCTCTGTGCTGCCTTTTTTGTAACGAAAAAAATTAACTCTTAAATTTCGATTTTCTCAAAATTTAGGTGTGATATGCTGATATATTTTCAGGAGTTCTTGGCTTACTATTGGCCTCAAATGATAACTCGTGCTTAGACTAGTTCAAAACCGCGGAGTTTCCGTCTCTGTGCAGCCTTTTTTGTAAAGAAAAAAATTAACTCTGAAATTTCGATTTTCTCAAACTTTAGGTGTGATGTGCTGATATATTTTCAGGAGTTCTTGGCTTGTTATTGGTCTCAAATGATAGCACGAGCTTGGTTTCGTCAAAAACCGCGAAGTTCCCGTCTCTGTGCTGCCTTTTTTATTACCAAAAAATTTTTATTCTGAAAATTTAAGTTTTCTCAAATTTCAGGTGTGATATACTGATATATTTTCAGGAGTAATTGGCTTGTTATTGGTCTCAAATGATAGCTTAAGCTTGGTTTCGTCCAAAACCACGGAGTTCCTGGCTCTGAGTTTACTTACGTTCTGCGAAAAAATAAGTTTGAAATATCGATTTTCTCATATTTCAGGTGTGATATGCTGATATATTTTCAGGAGTTCTAGGCTTGCTTTTGGTCTTAAACGATAGCGAATGCTCGGTTACGTACAAAACCACGCAGTTCCAGGCTCTGCGCTGCCTTTTTTATTACGAAAAAAATTACTCTGTAATTTAGATTTTCTCAAATTTCAGGTGTGATATGCTGATATATTTTCAGGAGTTCTAGGCTTGTTTTTGGTCTTAAACGATAGCGAATGCTTGGTTACGTACAAAACCTCGCAGTTCCAGGCTCTGCGCTGCCTTTTTTATTACGAAAAAATTTACTCTGAAATTTAGATTTTCTCAAACTTCAGGTGTGATATGCTGAGATATTTTCAGGAGTTCTAGGATTGTTTTTAGTCTTAAATGATAGATCATGCTTAGATTAGTTCAAAACCGCGGAGTTCTCGTCTCTGTGCAGCCTTTTTTGTAAGGAAAAAAATTAACTCTGAAATTTCGATTTTCTCTAATTTTAGGTGTGATATGCTGATATATTTTCAGGAGTTCTTGGCTTGTGATTGGTCTCAAATGATAGCTCAAGCTTGGTTTCGTTCAAAACCGCGGAGTTCCTGTCTCTGTGCTGCCTTTTTTATTACGAAAAAATTTTAATCTGAAAATTTAAAATTTCTCAAACTTCAGGTGCGATATGCTGATATATTTTCAGGAGTTCTAGGCTTGGTTTTAGTCTTAAATGATAGCTTATGCTTAGATTAGTTCAAAACCGTTGAGTTCCCGTCTCTGTGCTGCCTTTTTTGTAACGAAAAAAATTAACTCTGAAATTTCGATTTTCTCAAATTTTAAGTGTGATATGCTGATATATTTTCAGGAGTTCTTGGCTTATTATTGGTCTCACATGATAGCTCAAGCTAGGTTTCGTCTAAAACCGCGGAGTTCCCATCTCTGTGCTGCCTATTTTATTACGAAAAAATTTTACACTGAAAATTTCAATTTTCTTTAACTTCAGGTAACTTTCAGGAGTTTTAGGCTTGTTTTTAGTCTTAAATGATAGCTCATGTTTAGATTAGTTCAAAATCGCGGAGTACCCGTCTCTGTGCTGCCTTTTTTGTAACGAAAAAAATTAACTCTGAAATTTAGATTTTCTCAAACTTTAGGTATGATATGCTGATATATTTTCAGGAGTTCTTGGCTTGATATTGGTCTCAAATGATAGCACAAGATTGGTGTCGTCCAAAACCGCGATGTTCCCGTCTCTGTTCTGCCTTTTTTATTACCAAACAAATTTTATTCTAAAAATTTAAGTTTTCTCTAACTTCAGGTGTGATATGCT